>CM029118.1:2172500-2820000 GCA_016859345.1 Istiophorus platypterus
AACATGCAGTCCCAACAGGTGGGTGGGTAGTTTGCAGCCAGAAACGAATACCTGCAGACGCTTCTCAGGATAGAAATAGTAGTTGTTTTTCTTCTGTATGTTTTTTGCGGTAAAAAAACCCCAAAGATTCATCATCTAATTTTTGTTTTTTAATTTAGAGTCGAACATCGTTCAAAGATTCCAGCATCTTCAGTAGAAATGCACCTGACTCAGTGCGAGTGGTCTTTCTGGGACAGATTTACTCCATTAAAATTTATGTGCCCCCCCCCCCAAAAAAAAAACTTCAGTGAGTGTATGTCTGGACTTTTTTTTATTTTTTTTGCCCTGGGTATCACCTCTCAGGCTACATGCACTTCCAACAGATGGTTGAGTGGTTCGCAGCCAGAAAAACGAACACCTGCAGACGCTGCTCAGGGCTGGTAAAAAGTGCCAGAATTTCTTCTGCATGATTTTCAGGTTAAAAAAAATCTATTTAATCTGTATTTTTATTTAGTGAATATTCTCCAGAGAAGTTGCTTGAGTTGCACAACAATCGCACTTTCCAGTATTTTCAGAAAAAACAGCGTTTTCAGTCGAGGTGAAAGAGAAAAGCAATGTGTCCGATTCGGAAAGAAAGGTCCCTCGGATGAGAGATTTAACATTCGAAACCCGCTCCGTCGTTCAGGGTTAACTCAGAACAGGTTAACCCTGCGACGCCTCTGACGGCGAGCGGCCTCCATTTCAACGCTCCTCGGTCGCGGCTCCTGGAAGCCTTCGATCGATATTTCCCCCGTTCTAATGGAAACTGCGACAAAACGGATGCGCAGCGATAATTCTCATCCACGGTATCACGCTGAAACACAGTGATGAAAAGCTCCGGTGTCCTTCTGGCAGAAAAAGTGGAATTTTTGTATCACAAAAAAATAAAGTAACCTCCACTTGGCTCACCTCCACCCCCCATCCACCCCATCCACCCCCCATGCGGTAGAAGGTTTTGCTCAGTATGCAGTGCCAAGTTTATAAGGCTGTCAAGGTTCCCGTTCTAATGCACGAAGAAAAAAAGCAAAAACGGCTGTTAAATTAACACACAGCTGCTATAAATCTGGAGAGCATGACTCCTCCGTGGCTTAAATACTGTTAAACCTGTAAAACGCGGCTCTGCCGACCCCCCCGACCCTCGACCCCCCGACCCCTCCGGTATGTCTCTACGGCGTCCGTGACGTCGCCTCTTCCCTGCACGTTTGTGCGATCTTCATCCGTTCCCTCCGTCCGTGGCGGCGCACGTCAGGCCGCCTGCTTCTGTTTGAGGGGGGGTCGTCACGCTCAAACATCGTGACTCTGAGGCGGAGGAGCTGAAGTCTCCCAAGCTGCCCCCCCCCCAGCACAGTCTCTACCCGATGCATGATGCATTGTTCACACTCACTCATTGATCCCGGTGGCAAAATGAATTAGAGGGGAAGCTGGAAAAAGTTCAGCCTTTCACTTCTCTACTTTTAACAAGTGGTGCAATGGTAATGGAGAATTAATTCTTTTTTTTGTTTTTTTGCTTTGATTTTTATTCCATTAAGTAATATGAGTTTTTTTTTTTAGTTTGACAGGTTAAATAACAGTTTTTTTATTTTCAAATCTTCTCTGAAATAGTATTTTTTTAGCTGTCAAACTGTGTGTGTGTGTGTCCTAATTATAATGTAGGAAGAGATGTCGGTGCTGTTTCTTGCCAACAGAAATTAGAACGTTTCAGCACCGTTTCCCAGCATGCACTGGGCGGGAGTGACCCCACCGCCATCACCCTTCTGACCCCTTTGGTGCCCGGGGACGTTTTTGGTTTTTGTTTTTTGTTTTTTTTGCCGATGAACCGTGAAATGATCCTTTAAATGTTTGTCTGCGGATTAAAGCAAATGTGATATAACTTGGGGTTAAAAAAAGCAACATGTCATTGTTAAGATAAAGGTTAAGAAAAACAGGTTAATTACTGAGTGTCAGAGGAAGATGCACAGAACTGCACTAAAATTACAGTGAGGATCTCTCCAGAATAATGTCATGAATAGTTCTTACTCATCAGTTAACTTCTTAAAAAAAACTTAAGTCTGCTGTGACCCCCCCCCCCAGCTTTTAAACCAGCCCCAGTTCTCCAGTTTATTCTGGTGCGTTGTTCTAAGGATCTTGAAGGAGAACCGGCCTCGCATCCTCTGTTGATCTCGTCTGTCTCGGTGTCTCAGTATCTTCCGTCTCTTCACGTGACCCCGGACCGACCCCATGACTCTGGGACCAGGTCTCTGTGGCGTCCGGACCGCCTGCCGCAGGACTCCTCGTCCTTCTGGTCCCTGAAGACGGTTCCTCGAAGAGGAACCAGAGACGTTGCAGCTCGCGGTCGGTGCCTTCACCTCCGGGTCGTCGAGGCCTTGCCGGCACATTTCTTTTAGACTTTTAGACAGACTCTTTTAGACAGAGGCGGTTTGGCTGCTTCTGTATATTTTTTGGGGGTAAAAATTAGATCCTCTAACTTACAGTGAACATTCACTGGAACAGTTGCTGAACGTCAATCAAAGATTCCAGCATTTTCAGTAGAAATGACAGAAACACGTGCTCCTGTCTCAGTGCGAGAGATCTTTCAGAAGATTCTTTTAAAAACGAAGGACTTCCTGTGCACCTGCCTCAACCAGGTGCGTGGAGGGAAGCGCCCTTCTCTCGTTTTAGCCCCGCCCCCCGGAGGGTCCACGCGCTCTCCTCGTTTCAGCCTCGTCACTGGTTTGACAGATTAACACCCCATGAGGCACAGATAGAATTCAGATACGCTGAGATGCTACGAGCCTCCCGATGAAGCGCCGGCGAGGGAACGTTATCTGCCGCGTGGAGCGGAACAGATAAGGCGGCCCTGACACCCGCACTGCTGCGCCGGCTCCGGCTTTGTCCGACAGCGACGCGACCTCGCAGGTCGAGGGCTGTCAGGCGCTGTCCGACGGCCCCAGTCGCCGGGGGGCCCGGGGGGGGCGTGGCCATGGGACGGAGCGATGGAAGAGGAGCAGAGCAGCAGAGAAAGAGGAAACACATAAAAAAAGAAGAGGCCAGACATGTAGACCGAGGCAACAATAAACACAGAAGAGATGAAAGGGAGTCCTCCTGCGCGTATCACGCTCGACACCTAACAGCGAGTCTGGGAGCCGCCGCCGCCGCCTTCAAACAGGCGAAGCACATGAAACTTTTAGACCCGACTTTTAATAATGTAAATGCGACTCCGCGGCTCCCGCTGCAGCTCCGAGCTGCCGGTCTCCATGAGGAAGCAGCTTCGGGCTCTGAGGCATTCATAATGCGCGGTAGCGGTGACGGCGCCAGGGGGGCGCCGGCCCACGGGCCAGATCCGGCCCCTTGGACAGGAAATATTGGGCCCCAACATTATTGTAGCATTAGCTGCTTTAACCTTGTCACAGGGAAAAATTACGTTGGCCCTTAGTTACACAGGTAAAACAAGTTTGATAAATCTGTATTTTTAAAAGGAATTAAATCATTAAAAAAACAAAATACTCTTTTTGTCTGCATCTCAAGCCTGTAGAAGTTTGGTCATGTGTTGTAATAGAAATAAAAGAAACACACAACTTAACACAAAGATTCACTGAGACTTTACGATTTCTTTGCTCTTCATCAGCTCTAGACCGTCGACCTCATCCGGACGCCGCCGAGGTCCGACCGCACTTTACGCAGATTAACACAACGCAGACAACTGAGATCTCTGCAGCGCTTCGCATTAGATCCCCGACCCTCGCGCGCGCACCGCCAACAGTCGAGTAGAGTCGTAGGGACTAAAATAACGAGCGTCTTAAAGATTTAACTGATTTTGCACAAAGTTTTTCAAAGAGATGATCAAGTTGATGTTTATTGTTTGTTTGTTTTTCTAAGTTTAAAAACTGATAAATAACAAATCACACACCAGTCACATGGAGGAGCTGAGAGAAATGATGCCATGGGCTGTTTACAGATCAGTTTTTGACTTTGCTTTTTTCTTCTAGTTAAAAAAAACAACAGAGAAACTACTTAATCATCAACGTCAACGATCCAGATGAATTTTACAGCAGGTTTGATTTTTTTTAATCTCAATGTGTTGTTTGTTTTGTTTGTCTTTTCCAGCGCTGTGTACCGAGGAGTGTGCCCACGGACGCTGCGTCTCCCCGGACACCTGCCAGTGCGAGCCCGGCTGGGGGGGTCTGGACTGCTCCAGCGGTGAGTGCACGCGGGAGGGCCCCGGCCCCGCGGAGAAAGGGAGAAGAAAGAAAAAACTAGCCTGTAAAGTTTTATGTAAATGTAATCAGATCGTGTCACTGCAGTGTTTAGCTGCCGCAGTGTTGTCATGAGTCGTGGGTTTAAACTGAGCGGCTCGGCGTGAACGTTATTCGCCTTAATTTCACACGGTCTGCGTACGGGGGGGGGGGGCTCCTCAGTTGTGGTTTTATTGTGACCACTTCCTCTTCATTAGCGGCCGGTGAAGTGGGACGCAGCTGCGACATCTGTTCGCCACGTCGGCTACACGCCGTGGGACACGCTCCACAAATTAACGTTTATTAGCGACGGGGCCTCAGCTGAATTCTTTCTCTTTTTTTTCTTCTATTACCCTCATGCGAGTGTCAGCATCCGTGAGCCTCACGGTTCGATTCCATTGGCTTTTTCTTTTTAATGCGATTTATTGTGAAACAACAACCCGTGCGTCTCCTCGATCGGGACGAAACGAGCAGGACATTTCACGGCTGAAGAAAAAAATTGAAGCGCCCTCCGGTGGACAAACTTTGCGAGATTCCTGCAGCCTTTCGGCTCGTCCTGTGGCGTAGACGCTTTTTTTCAACAGCCAAGGTTGGTCAGTCTTCGCAGATGGTCGGCTCGGTAGCGTCGCATTTTCCTGCTTCTTCTCCTTCGCCACAGTCGTTCAGACTCGTCTCGTCCAACATCTTATTTCATTTCTGCATCACAATGAAATTCAGGAAAACTAAAACTGCTGTTCAACGTCCGTCAGCTCAGACTCCGTCCAGATCCGCTTGGTTTAACTCGAGGTGAGGGGTGGAAAACGGCGGCGAAGAAAGTCGACGAGGGGGCACACCGCGATAACTGCAGAGCGACGCCACCACAGAAGCATTAATGTTCACGGTGGCGAAGCATGAATCATAACTGCCATGGTCACTAGGGGCCGTTTTACGATGAAACGTTGGCCGTGGGTCGTAATAAGCCGCCGCGCGGGCGATCGAGGGGGCTTTTTGTGTAAGGGAGGACAAAGGGATGGAAACACACCGGAAGATGAAGATGAAGACGAGCGTGTCCGGATCCGACCCGGAAAAATGATGAGACGATGGGGGGCGGAGCCGGGGGCGGAGCCAGGGGCAGCGGCGGGGGGGTGAGTTTCTGTTTTGAGGCAGGAAGTAAGTTGTTGTTTTTTATGAAAGCTCAGCGCTTCGGCGACGCGAGATATTTAGATGAGTTCTCGTTTTTTTTTCTCGGTCCGGAACTATAAGGGACGTAATGATGCACCTTTTTAAAGCTGAAATGAAGCCGCCGCTTCTCAATATCATTTTCATTTTCATCGTTTTTTGGTTCCAATCCTCAGCCCTCGGCTGCCCTGTGAGTTCAGTGTGTGTGTGTGTGTGTGTGTGTGTGTGTGTGTGTGAGGGATTTGAGAGGCTATTGACACTTAATGAGTCACGCAGCCCCCTTCAGCCCCCCCCTCCTTTTTGTTATTGGTGTGCTCCAGCCTCCTCACTGTTTACCTGTTTTTATTGCTGGCCGGGGGGGGCAGCTCAAACAGGGGTAGGGTAAATCTACCACCACTTAGACCCGAGGGGAAGGGAAGGATGAGGTATTGACTGCCCAGTAATGTCCCTGTTAGAGGAGGAGGAGCGGAGGTAAACACGAGCCCGGTCCGTCAATGTCAGCTCCAGCCTGGAAGTTTGGCCGACTTCAACTTTCCGTCTTTGTTCCTCCATCTGTCTACCCCCCCTTTCACCCCCCCCACCCCACCCTTATTTATTTTACTGATACAGCAAAAGCTCTGTTTGTATCTGTCTCGCACTTCCACCTGTGGATAGAGCAGCCGTACGACGAGTGAATCTGAAGGCTGGAAAAACAAATTTTAAAAAATGTTTTTATTTATTTATTTACCCCCCCCCCCAAAAAAAAACCACAACCGTGTTATGATATATACGCCGCAGCGAGAAGACTTCAATCCCCACGATAGAAATGTTGCTCCGCTCACCTGGGGAGGAATCTAATTCGCTCTAAAGATGCTGAATGGTGGAACTGCATTGTGCCCCCCCCCCCATTTCCACCTCCACCACCACCGCCCATCCCCTCCGTGGGGATATTTAGCCAGCGCGTGGGCGGAGGCCGCCTTTTATTTTCTGCACGTTTCGCCTGATCGGTCATAGGAAACAAATCCCGTGGCCTGTGATTTAAGGGTTGACGTTGTTTTTGTTGATTTTTGTGTTTTGTTCTTTTAATCCGCTGCAGCTCGCGTCATTTCTCCTGGTGGTGTTAAGGGAGAAAAAAGGGGGGCGTTAGTGGAGTTGGAGCGACGCTGGTCAAACAGATCCGTGTTTCAAGGGGCAACAGCGGTCGCGACACCCGGCTCCTGATTGGCGGACGCCACCCGCTCCTCTGCAACCGCCACTCTGGCTCCTCCCTTATAGTACTGCCGCCTTTTATACGGCTACATTGTGCATCGACTGCAGCAGATAACAGCAAATAACATTTCCTTCAATAAGTGTTGGTCACATGGCAGAAACATTAATCATCATGGCTTAGACTCTGGTGCTGATCGTACTTTGTGGTACTATACTGCAGGTTCTGATCACTATAGTAGGCATCAAATCGCTATTTTAGACATTTGGCACCACAGTCTCTGGTGCCCCCTAGATGTTATTTCTATTCCTTTCGTTGGGTTAAATGCGTCAGTGTTTTCATAAACCTCTGCTCAGGGTTCACATCACGTCGAGAGGAAGTGAGCGACCGAAACATCTGAGACACCGAAACTGTGCAACCGGGTTCAAAAATGCTCGAATATGCAAAAACGGCTCTGTCTTGATGTTAAAACGGGGGGGTTATATTTTCCTTTAGTTCAGGAAAATGTAATGAATTAATGTGGAATTTCCATATTGTGTCATGGTCAGCTCTCCGGAGAGCCGCTGCGCTGTAAGCAGAGCTTTTCTAATTACTGTTTTCACGGGCGTTTAAGTGTCTTTAGCGCTTTTGACACAGAGGATAAAAAAATACATTTAGACAGAGTTGTAACGCCGGCTGAATTATGCCTTTTTATCAGCATAATGAGAAAATGCCCCTAATGAAGCTTTCTGTAAAAGTTGGGAGACATTAGCAGGGAGCACGTCTAATAACTGACAGGGAGCGAACTTCATTTACTTTTACTACGACATGATACGTTCTCGAGTCTGTTCAGGAAACTCAAACACCTGAGATTAAGGTTGGTGGACGACGCCGAGCGAGTCGGCGTGTGTGTCGACGTCTCTGTCTTTAGTGGCTTGTTTGGCCGTCGGGTGGCAGCGGAAATACGACGCAAACACCACACTGACATATTTTAGCTTTTTAGGCTGATGGGGGCTGCCGGATTTTTGGAAGCAGGACAAGAAGAAATTTTCAGTTCAGGCCCATAATTATTTTAGAGATACGGATTTAAAATGCGACCGTCTTTGTTTTAGCGCCACCCTGAGGCTTTATTTCCGCTCCATGGTCCTCCATGACCGTCGGTAACAAGTGAGTCAGACTGAACGAGGATGCTGAGGAGGTGGGGGGGTTGGGGGTTGGGGGGTTGGGGGTATTGGGGGGGGGGGGTGCCAGGACTGGCCCTAGCATCATCTCCTACTGTAGGTAACCAGATTAGCCTCCGCCGCTTTCTCTCTCCAAACTCCCGTCCAACTTTGTTGCTCTGCCAGGCAACATAAAGAGCTCGGACAGAGGAAGGGGAGGTGAAGCAACCGGGGGGGGCAAAGACAAAAGTGCCGGCGAAGATAAAAGAGGAGCCACGGGTGGGAGGCCTCGAAAGTGGTAGACGACAGAGAAAAATGGCAGATAAGGACAAATTATGACGAAAGCGACGGTGTAAAGACGATGATTACGATGAGAGAGATTAGAGCAGGAGGATAAATCGGAGGAGAACATCGCACAGACGCAGCTTCAGGATGATAGAGATCCGGACGCCAAGCAGAGGGGCGAGTCGCCACGTCGGCGATTTGAGGGGCGAGCCGCCTCGATAAGCAGCGATTAGCTCCGCGTCCTCAGACGTCCGGGAATTTCAGGGGTGGCAGCGTTTTGTGTGTATGAGTGTGTGTGTTAGCCTCATATGGACTGGTTTTATATCACAATAAACCACTGGAATCTCGTAAAAGATGCACTAACAAGAAACAGCAGCAAGAATAAATATAAATATCTGGTGTGTGCTCACGAGAGCGTTTTAATCTGAAGCGTTTGCTTTTTTTTCTTTTCAATTTTATCCGGGCATCACCTTTTCCACCTCAGGACCTCAGCAGCCACCTGACCGCGGGTCAACCCGTTTCTTTATATAATGTGCCGAGGTTGAGGGCGCAGCCGTCTCGCCTCGCTCGCCTCGCCTCGCCTCGCTCGCCTCGCCTCGCCTCGCCTCCCCTCGCTTCCTGTCATTTAATCTGAGCCGGACCCGTGCACATGAAAGCAACACACACACACACCCAGAAACCCACACAGTAAACTCACAAACAAGCAGAACAGCAAGTGGCCTCACACACACACACACACACACACGCACACACACCTACAGTGATGAATTCGCCGTCTTTGCTGAGACGAGAGCCAAGTTTCACACGATTTCCTTGTGTTTTTTCCTTTTCCTTGCTGGCGTCCGTGTTAGGAAAAGCTTGTCAATGTGTGCGACAACATAATGCAGCCCCTGCTCTTCCCCAGGCCGTTGCCCCCCCCATCTTTGGCGAGCCTCTCCGCTTATCTCCCGGTGCCACTCTTCGGCTAAGCTGCGCTAAAAAAAATTTAAAGAAAACCGTAGTGATCCATCGCGGCGCGACTCTGCCTCGACTCCGGCCTCCGGCAGCCCACCGGCTCTGCGCCGGGCCCCTCCGCCGGCGACTTCCATTCCTCATCGATGCCTTTTCCCGGGGCTGTAACATTTTTCACGCTGCACTCTGGGGAATCCGATTTCGTGCTTCGCAAACACCACCAATGCCGATTCCGGCCGTCTGGATTACACGGCGCCGGCTGCAGGACCGGCTCGTTCTCTAGATGTCGAGTTAGTTATGATAATCCTTACGATAATTCGTACAATAACTC
The DNA here is from genome assembly GCA_016859345.1 of Istiophorus platypterus. Classification (NCBI taxonomy): domain Eukaryota; kingdom Metazoa; phylum Chordata; class Actinopteri; order Istiophoriformes; family Istiophoridae; genus Istiophorus; species Istiophorus platypterus. The sequence continues at coordinate 2,181,780 of CM029118.1, forward strand.
TGGACATCGAGACCCTCTATGTCACGCATCCCCCGGCTGTTTTTTCTGCCCTGAGGAGGACAAAAGGACAACTAAACGCAACCAAAGCGAAAAGTTTGATCGCACAACATCACTGGAGATGTCCCACCAGGCCGCAAAACAAAAAAAAGGACAGAAAACAAAAAAGAGAAAATATATTTATTTGATGCATTTGTTTTGCCGCAGCTACTAAAACACATTAATGGGCCACACTGTTGCGAATGTGGATCAATCCTCCTTCGAAAACAACAAGTGGACCACTTCCTCCCGTTTGAGCGACGTTTGATTAAAGCTACAGTGCAGATTTATTGAGCCTTTTAAAAAAAAAAGGACTGGACTGCTAATGACGTTCAAAGATTAAGGACCTTGGTTGGAATAAATGTGCTTGGGTTATCGACAACGAGCAGCCCGGGGAAGCGTCCACGTTAAACAATGGCGCGGCCTCCTGCCAGGCCCTCATGACGGCGATGGGTGTCGGGCGATGGCAGCGGAGGTGGTCTCAGAAGACCAAAGCCCCTTGCGACAGGTGAAACCGCTCCCTCTAAACTTGACCTACCGCTAATCCCACTCTCGCCCGATCAATAAGAGCCGGAGCTCGGCGGCCCGAGCCGGGTCGCACCGACCGACCCTGGCGGCACGTTTTAATCCGGATGCCGTGGCCCGTCGGTCACCCGGCCGCCGTCCCCTGCCCGTCTCAGGTCCTCCGGTCTTACAAATAGCCCTTTAGTTACACCAGGAAACCAATCACAGCTTTCTCCGACCTTTGAACTGTCCTCGGATCCAATTAAGCTTCGCATGTCAGAGTTCACTCTTTAAATTGTGAAATGTACTTTGATTAAATAATAATCTTCACCTGATATCCGCTCGTCGGCTTTTTCCGCAGCTTTTACCTGCGCCTCGCATCCTTCATCTGTAGACGGAGTCAGCTCGGTTGTCATGGAGACGGTTTCCTTGTGGTCATGCAGCATAATTAGAGCTTCTGGAAAATTACCTGATAACAAGGCAAAGTACACACAGTGACGAAGGCTGAGAGATGTGACTGAAAGCTGGGAAAAGGCTACTAAATGGATCACAATTACGATTAGTTGTCCAGATTTAGGTTTATTTATAAATTGTTTTGATCTACTTCTATTAATTTACATAATATGTTTATTAGACAGATTATTATGATCTTATTTTGTGTTTTCAAGGGTCTTGTATTTAATTGAGTTTAGTATTTTAATTTTAAGTGTGTCTCTGTGCCACCTCCACAAATAGAGTTCCTTTGTTTTTAAGCTAATTCGGTTTATTTCTTTAGAATTTTAAATCACTTTTATGCCCCGACGCTCGGTTCTCAGCACCAACATTTACTGTAAAACAAACAGTCGGCTTTTCTGTAACGTTCCCGAAGGTCTGAGAAACACTGAAAAAAAAAATGGAGGTAAAGTTTAGTTGTCTTCGGACGCTTGTGTAAAAACGCGTTGGTGAGATATTTAGGTAGATGATATATGAGAGGAAATGAGCAGCAGATGTCAGCGGCTAAGTTTCTGAAGGATGACAGGAGCGAGGCGAGGAACCCGAGCCGTGATTCGGTGGACGGGCGGCGGGCGGACGTGACTTGTTTCCCAAAGAGCCAGGTTTTCAAACCCCACTAGTGCACAGGCAACCTGAATGGGATGGGGAAGGTCATCCCTCCTCCGGGGGACGGGGGGGCAAAGTCGAGGCCGCCCGGAGGCGATTCACCGCAGGAGAAGCGGGAACTAAGCCGCCGGCGGGAGCTGATAGGCTGCTGTAGACTAAGGGACTGAAAGCCCCCGGGAGCAGTCTGCAGCGTGGCCTCTCATGGAGATTACCTCTGTTACAATTAGACGCCGCGGCTCGCTCACCAGTTATCCCCTGCCTCCCGCATCCGGGGGGTCGCCCGGGGTCAAGGACTCCGGCGGCGTGGGCCCTCCGCGGCGCGGGCCCTCCGCGGCGCACTGGGAGATACACACACCCGGCGACCTCAGTGTGGCCGACGCCGTCTGCGACCCGGACGTGCCGACGTGCCGTCGCCTCGGTAGCAGACGGAGCAACTCGCCGGCGTCTGACCGCTTTTATAGGATAGTTAGGCTTCGCCACAGTCGGCGAAATTGGTTTGTTTTTTTTTTTACATCAGTGGGAAACATGAGGAGGCAACAAGTGTTATGCTGTTTGATAAGTGTTGCTCTTGTCCTTGTTTGTTTTTTATTATTTATCCATCATCTTCATCGTCTTCATCTTCGTCCTCTCTGTCGTGGCGTCAGTTGTCGTGGCGTCAGTTGCCTTGTTCGATGTTCTTACCTGTTACTGAGGCTACTAGCTTCCCCCTGACAGCCACACACTGCTCATCGCCACAGTGAACTCTGTTCCTCTCTTTGACCGAGTTGTAGTTTTAGTCCTTGTGTCTTTTCACAAATAGGGACGTTGAGTTATAGATGGAAAAAATCAACATCCTGTTTGTGGGCGAATGTGGTTGAAAACTTAAGCCTGAATTGAAGCTGTAGTTAGAATGGCAGGGATTTCGGGGGGGGGTTGTTTAATGAGCCAAGGATTGTGTCTTTAGAGCCTCGAACTTTGATCTCGGCCAAAACCGTCATGTTATGGTCGAGTTGGTCCATGTGTGAGTTCAGCCGGAACCTGAACCAGGACTCAGAAATATTTAGAAGAACAAAAAAGATTTTAAAAAAGAGGTGTGAATTGAGCATCTATGCCAGCCGGAGTGTGAAGGAAGAGGCAGGTGAGTGTGGACGTGGGGTCGCGGGGTCGCGGTCGTATACAGGATCCAGCCCCATGAAAACACCAGTTCTAGCCGTCCACCTCGCCGCTTCAGCGATGTTGCGTCCTGTTTCCCAGATTCATCCACTTGTGTTCCCCACCTGGCTCCAAGCTGGGAGGTTAATGAGTTGCCCCGCCCACCCCCCCCTCACTGAGACACTACGAGATGGTCTCGGAGGACGTGGAAAAACTCAGCCGCGGTTGAGAAGGGGATTAGCGCCTGAGAACCGTGAAGTGTTTGTGTCTTTTGTGTGGAGCACGCCGTCCCTATTGGTTCAACACGCCATAATTAATATTTCACTTTGACGGCAGTGCTTAGAGGCCGGCCGGAGCATTGTCCGTGTTCCAAAGAGTCGCGGTCGGAAAATAAGAACCGCCGCAAACAACGGAGAATCCGAACCTTTCTCGGTTCCTTGTTCCGATCCTGGGGTCCAACTGGACCCTGAGGCCCCCCCTCCGCCGCCACGCCACGGTCGCCCAGCGTCACCTGAGCACGAGTCCTACCTCAGCTGAGCTCTGCCTGGCGACAGATGACTCGGAACGAGTCCATTAGGCAGCTAATGCCCGTCGCCGGCGTTGGCAGTGGTTGATGCTGTGGATGGGGTTGGAAGGGGGGGCGGGGCGCACTGGGCTTTGTCCCCCGTTCAGGAGGAGGCGGGGGAAGTGCAACGGTACCCGACAGACCCGAGTTCAGCACGTCATCAAGTGCTTGTGCTTTGCCGGGATCATGCGGCGGGTTTCCGTGGAGACACCGCGGCGCAGCGGAGGAGCCGATTCACGGGACACATAATCTCATAGGGAGCGTGTGCATGTAGCCATCGAGATAAAAGTACCAGTTGTTACTATACGTGAGCCCGGTCCGTGTGTGTTTGCATATATTGTGCAGCACCATCACACACTGCCGTCCTTGTTCCACTCAGAAAGGCATTCGAGCAAGTGTGTGTGTGTGTGTGTGTGTGTGTGTGTGTGTGTGTGTGTGTGTGTGTGTGTGTGTGTGTGTGTGTGTGTCTGCCAAGGCTGCAGCTCCTCTGGATGTTTATCCTGGCACTTCATTCAGGCCTAAAGGGACACTGATTGTCCTGCTCAACACGAACACAGCTTCACACCCACACACACACACACACACAGCTACAGCGATCAGCATGCCCCTTGTGTTTGGTCAAAAATTAATTTACCAACAAACTTTTTTAATCAAATTTCACCACGACCCCTGAGGGGTGATTGGCTCTCCGCTCTCCACTGTCCTACAATGGTTGGGGGGGGGTTCTCCTGCTTGTCTTGAACGTAAGTGAAAAAAACGCTAGCGTTTGCCTCAGTTTGCTAAATGGCGGTGGGTCCGTCCACTGGCGCGCGGGTGCTAACGTTCCCTGGTCTTGTTTGCATCACCAGAGCACGTCGTGTCTGCGCGGTTCTCGCGGGACATATGACGCACATTCCAGCAGGATTTTTCGTGGGATGCCGGCGGTGAGTGTCAAAAGCTTGTGGACGCAGAGTGCAAACAAGGTTCCCAGGGAACGAACACGCGGGGGTTCCCGAGCGTTCTACGGGATTGTCCTAGAGACGAACTCGACGTCTCCTCGGTGTCGCGGTTAAGACTCAAGTGTCGTTTTACGGAGCTACTTCGTAAATGTCGCTTTTAAACCCTGATGTGTCCGGACTCCTCAGATGTGCAGCAGCTCAGATTTATTGGGGAGTTTGAGGTTGTGGCTGCAAACTTAGAAATAGCCGTCAGTGCTAACTGCATTCACGCCACCGCCTGCAGGTCCATGTGCATAATTTTGGGGTTGATTTTATATTTACAGACACTTTCTTGCATCAGGTTAAAGTTACTTTCTTTAATATTAGTTATTACCAGTGATTAGTGCTGATAATGCCAAGAACGTCTCAATAGTCCCAGAAATACATTTTTTTAAAAAAAGGTATTTGAGCAGCTACTCTGTAAGAAACAGAACAGAAAAAGACAATAACCAGGTGATTCTGCTATATACACAGCATATGTGTGTGTGTATATATATATACACACACACACAGACACTCAGACATTACTGGGAGTATTTGGACAGTTACAAATGTTTTTGTTCTTCATGTCTCTGAGCTTCACACATTCAATCTGAAAATAAAATAATGGATTTTACATCATGGCACCAGGTCTCAACTTGAATTTGAGTTTATGTTCGAATCGATATAGAAAGATCTGTGAGGATATGGCCCTTTAAACACATGGTGTCATGATATCAGATATAAGTGGACACGTGGCCACTAGGCATACATACATTTAAAGGCCATGGAGGAACAAACCAGACACAAACGGCAAAAAAAAACTGGGCTGGATGTGGTGAAAATCTGCAGGTTTAAGGCTCTGGGGTTGAACGTTGGCGCCTCCGCCTACTTCCACCGCCTCTCTGCTACGGGAGGAGCAGCCTCCATCCTGATTGAGATGCTCGGTCGCCCACGGTTGCAGAAGAGTCTATAGTTCGGTCCGTTTTTGCTCTTTGTGCCCTGAGGAGGGAGAAGTTTCTGTAAGATCCAGCAAGCGCATCTATAATCTTACGCATTAATTTCCTCAAATCCCCGTTGATTAACCGCTGAGGCGGCTTCCTCACGGTCCATTCGCCAGCATTTCATGGACGAAATGGGATGTTACCGTGAAACGACTAGACATTTAATGATCTTTGCTTCATCCCAACCGTTTGACTCGTTTGCAAACAAGTCACAAAGCCGAGGAACAAACCGGGCGAGCCGACGTGAGGCGATCTGAGCGGGCTCCAGAACCGGGGGCGACCAACACCTGGACGGACTCATTAGGCCCGTCTCCCCCAGTCTACACAACCACACACACGCACACACACACACACACACACACACACACACACACACACACACACAAGTGTTTTAAGAGGAAAACACAAACTCCTGTTCAACACAGGCATGTTTCCTCAGACACTGACACAAGGTTTTTTTTTTGTTTTTGTTTTTAATAGGACCCGAGGCAAATAAAAAACAGGCTCATGGCTCTAATTACACACAAAATAAAAAAACTAAAGGAGCAGTCATGCAAATATTGTGGCAGATTTTCTCTTGTACTTTACGGTGCTGCAAGGCTCTATGACGTAATAGACGTTGGACGACAGAGGATACGGACGAGGATAAGTGTGTGTGTGTGTCCGTGTGTGGGGTTGTTTACATTGAAAGGAAATTCTGACACTAAGACATTGAAAATAAACACACTATGAGGCACTAAAAGTAAACAGTGTGTGTAGTAACACAGTTAACAGGTTAACAATTTAGCCCATGTGGCTTCTGTCGCAATTGCAGGGTCATGTGATGCACATCGATCAGCCTCCCCGATCGATGAAAGACCCGTAAACCCCCAGCGACCTCGGCGACCCTGGCTCACATATACCGAAAGGCTACTTCCCGTCGCCGCTTCACAATAAAAGCGCCCCAGTCGTCTGCGGCTCTGGACGCTCTTAGTGTGAAACGGAGGTGAAGGGAGAGTTGCCTCTATTTAACAGAGATCACGTCTCAATCTGTGCCTGCAGAGACGTGATCTCTGTGGAGGAGATAAAAGTGCCGGCGCCGGCGTGGAGGCTCCAGCGGCGACAGTAAAAACTACAACACACACTGAGGGAATTACAGAGTATAAATCCAGCCAGCGGCTGCTGCTGGAATAATGCGGCTAGAAACACATTAGTCGATAAGAAAGGGAAGCGTTTTTTTGTTGTTTTATTATTATTTTAAAGGATTTACACAAAGAAAAACGGATTTTTGCCTCGAGTCGGTGAAGATGAAACCGCCGGGTGACGGTGTGAAGTCTCCCGTTTCCTGACGTCACCCGGACCGAGGCTTGTTTTCTCAGTGAGGCTGCGGCGGTGGAAACTGTTCAGTCGGAGCCACGATAACTCTGGATTAAATCCGATTAAAATGTTGGAGGGAAACTCCCCACGTAGGAAGTGGGTGAAAACCTTTTAATGTGAAGAGAACCGGATTAGTTTGACGCTGAGGAAACCAATCGCTGGGGTTTTTTCTTCAGAGGCTCTGTTTACAGTTCTGGAGAAAAAAGACCCCATCACCCCCCCCTCACCCCCACCGCCGCTGTGTGCCATCAATCTCTCCAGCCCCTGTGAGTGAGAGGGGAAATGGACTGGCACCTCACCTCGGAAACCTCTTGATTACCCATTTTCCCTCTAATGCCACGTGAGCCCACGCTGGCCGGACCTCGTGACAGACAAGCCATTAAGGAAATATAGCGCCTGGCCCACTCGCCTCTGCCCCCCCGAACCCACGGTCTCAGCACTCCTCTCTCTTTCTCTCACTACGCTGTCTGATTAATTTCCCGTAATAACTTGTTTATCGTCCTCCGCCGCCACCTTTCAGCCGAAGTGGCCCCGGCCACTCAAGACCCTTTTTTTTCCCGCCCCACACGACTGGCTTTGCTTTTGACTTTGTGAAAACCGGCTCCGGAATTATTCATCGGCCATCTTCCTCCACTTTACATCTGCTCAGAGAAGCTGCCCCCCCCCCCGGTCTCTTTATTTTTCCCCTCATCCACTCCTCCCCCTCGGTCATTTTCCAAGCACTTCAGGCCATTTCGACTTTTATCAAAAGCAGCGCTGTGCATTGCAGGGGAAGGGGGGGGGTGCGGTCCCTTGGTTCCTGAAGGACCTGCCACAGCCGGGGCCGTTCTCTAGGGCCACGCATGGGCCGAGCTAGCGCAAACGATGACACTTGACCGATCCTTTTGTGATGGGATTTGTCTTCCAGGACGAACAGAGAGGAACCAAGTGTGAACGGGAATATGAAATAAAACCTGCCCCCCCCAACAAATATTAGATTTAATATGTGTTATACTCAATTTATTCGGGTTCTAAAATTGGACAGTGCCACATTAATCAATGCACCACTTCGTTAAGAGCCTGATGTTCAGCGGGTGTGATGTTTTTCCACGCTCCCCTTCCTGGTTCACTGTGTTAGCACGTCGCTGGGCGCTAATCGGCAATTAAGGCAAGCCGAGGCTTTTTAGGAACAGCCGTGAGGAACGGTTTTATCAGGGCCCCGTCCCTGGCCCCCGGCCCCCCTCGGTCGAAACGCCCCTTCTGTCGCGGCCAGCTGCGCCGGAACAGTGGGTGCGTGTCAGCGGATGTTGGCCCGTGATGTTTGAAAAGTGTCGCGATGGACGGCTGGAAAAAAAAACGGGGCTGAAAACGGAGACTGAGTGTTGGACTTGGATCCGTCCAGATGGTTATAAAAAATGCCTCAGAATGAGGGTTTAAGTTGCTCCGTGTCTTTGTGAACACGTTCGCCCCAAATAACGGTAAATGGGGTGAAATAATATGTTAATTTACGGCTTGTCGTGTCGCTGCCAAGCGGCAAAAAATAAATAAAGAAATAAGTAAATTGTTGATGCAGGTTTAAAGGAAAACTTTGATTATGAGTAATTGTCTCGGCTCAGTTCGACGGAGACGACAAAAGATAAACACCCGGTCCAGGTCCTGGAGGGGCCTCTCATGCAGCAACACGCTAGGAAGGAAAAAGGCCCAACCTCTGACCCCCCCGCCGCACCCATCAGCTGTCTGATGTGCAACCTCTCACCTCTCTATAACCGTCAGTGGGTTGGTGGGGAGGGACGGCCACCTGCCAGGAGCCATTAGACCTGAACTCGGATTTATTCCCCTAAGTTTGCATAAAAAGGGAGGATCATTAAAACGCAATTACCACACAGGAAAGCAGGACGGACTACGCCTGAACGAGCCCCCCCCACAAACACACGCACACGTGCACACACACACGCACACACAGGAGAAAAAAGTGATCAAGTGAAAGGTTGCTGCATCTCATGCATCACTCCACAGCAAAGTTGTTGACGGCCGCTAATGACAGCAATTATTTAGACTTAAAAAAAAAAAACAACAATTCGAAAGAAGTTGGGTGCAAAGAAGTCGGTAAAAAAGAGAGAGACGGGGGGGGGCTGATGGGTTTTCGCCCAGGGTCTTAAAAATGACTGTTTCCCACGCGCTGATTAATGCGGCGTCGACTTTCCTGGCTTATTATCTGGACGTGAAAATGGCCTCATTAAAAAGGGGGGGGGGGGGGTCTGTAAAAACTCAATCAACCTGGACGATGGTGACGCACACACACAAACACACACACAAACACACACTGAGCCGGTGTCAGAGGAAACCGACACTTCACTCCAGGCCTGTGAGCAGTAAACTGTGTCATCCATCCGGCCTGTCCTCCGTCCACAGCCCCCACCCCTCACCCCCTCGCCCCCGCCCACCCCACTGCCCGCCATCGACCCCCACGTCCCCGCGCAGCCTGAAATATGCTGCCACTAATTACAATTATTAATTGAAAATGGGAAATCGATGGCTCCGAATTAAACACAGGCGTGTGTGTTTGTGTTATGTGGGTCAGTCGTCTGCTAATAACTCAGCCTCCATTGACACGGTTATCTACCGACGGGGGGGCATGACCCCCCCCCCCACCCAAACCCCAGTCTCTGTTATCGCTGACTTTCATCGGTTTGTTCTGGAGCCGAAAGTGCCCCCCCCTCGTCGTTGACCTTTCTCGGTGAACCCGTGGGACGTCTCCACTAAGAAGCCATCTGGGTCTGATCCGCCGAGTCTGAGAATAACCAGTCGCAACTTTGTCACACTAATAAAACCTGTTTATTTATTATTATTTTTTAAAGTCTGCTTATACAACAACGGATACATCATTTAAAAAACTCTTACACTGCAGTTTAGCTTGGGGTTTGTGAGGGGGGCGCTTTTGTTTATTCTTCCACCTACGAGGTTATTGTCTTTGTGTTTTGTTTTTTTTTGCGGAAGCAACAATATCAGTTTGTTTGGAGTAAATAAAAAGAGAGCGGCCTTTAATAATAGATTATACCGCGGACGGCGCCTGCAGTAAATGCAAAGATGAAAAATAAAATAATAAACACGGCAGAGCAGCGGCTGGTTTTCACCGAAGGTGTCGTCAGTGTCGTGAAAAACAAGAATCCAACAGTTTGTTTCTCTCCGAGCCAACCCCCCCCCCCCACACACACACACACACACACACAGGTTATTTAATTTTTTATTTTTCTTTACAAAGATGCCATTGATTTTAAATATGAATGGATTAAGCTGGCAGCTGTACGTGTGTGTGCGTGCGTGTGTGTGTGTGTGTGTTAACTGCCTGCATAGTTGGCTTGGCCTTTGCGCGAACAGTGCAGTGGTGGGGGCGATCGTTCGGCCTGATCGACCGGGCACCTTCGGGGGGGTCAGGGTGGGGGGGTCCTTTACTCACCTCTCAGCTCAGCAGAGCCACGTGACGATGGACGTCCAGCGTCTTACGTTGATGGTAACTTCATGTCTCGTATCACATCATTTCTCCACCTGTGTGTGAGTGCGTGATGCGTGTTTGCATGTGTGCGTGTGTGTGTGCGTGCGCCTCTTCTGACAGATTTATCTTTGTCTTGTTTCTCTTTTCACTGACGGCGAGGAATCAGATGCCATGGTGGCTTTATTATTGGTTAATCGATGGTTTATTAACGCCTCGTAGATCAGCTATAAGCCTGTGATCGGACCCAACGTCAGGGCTGCCGGGTCCCGAAGGGCAGAACCTGCCGACGCTTCTTCGAGTCCTGAGGAAATTCTCTCCGATTGCCGGAACAATCACTTTTAACAGTGTCTGTCAAAAGGAAACATTGTAATCATGTTCCGGTGTTTTTTATTTGATAATGATAAAGTTGCGCATGTTGAAAATACACAAATAAATCCTCATAAAGTTTCTTAGTTTCCCATAAGTCTACGGTCATAGATAATGATAAATAGCCGCTTCGGTCCAGCTGCTCCATGGCGCCTTTTTTTTTTCACTCTTCTGGAAACTATGTTATTATTTAAACTGTCAGTAAATTCATTTTGGATCGACGTAATTAACGACCCTCTCCGCGAAGCCACCAAACGTCCGTTCCCAGCTCGTCGGCGAAATGTTCCCTCACCACATATTTCATTTGCTTTGTTTCCCGGCGGTATCTGATGCACGAGTAAAGTTTTTCTGATTAGGCTAATTAAAAAATAAAAAAGCGGGGAGGAAATAACATGTTTACTTTTCTGTATATTAGGCGGATGCATGTAGCTGTTGTGTAAACGTTATTTCCAGGGGCTGAAGGTGTAGGATGGAGAGAGAAGTTAGGAACCTTTTAAGAACTGAAATGATTTCAAGTCTTTTTTTTTTTTTTTTAAGTGCTAAAATGCTAAAAAATAAATAAATCAAGACCAAATTATTAATCGGCAGATCGAGAAAATAACTGACTGCTTAGTCAATAACTGAATCAAAAACACTAGAAATGTTGTTTTCGGTCAGGGTTTGAAACAGTAACACTAAGTAGCAAAGATCTGAAAACCCTCAGGTCAGACCCTGCCCCCCAGGACGGAATCGGGGGGGGGGCAGGACCAGGACAAATGAGATGGTGGCTTCGGCCCAACCAGCGGGAACAGTATCCCTCTGCCCAACTCATTGGCGGCGTATTGCCCCCGAGCTCCCGTGTGGCGGTTGGGGGGGGGGGCTCCTCCATCATCACCCCCCCCCCCCCGGTGTCTCCCGGACGAATGGTTTTCTCCCCGTGTTGGGGCCGACGTGCCCGAGTCGTCTCGTCACGCACCTCGTCGCCCAAAGTTTCCAAAGTGAATAAAAGTTTGTGGAAAACACATCGAAGTGACTGTAGCCTGAAACGTGTAGATTAAAAACTCAACTCAGCTCAAGCTTTCCTCCACCTAATAAATGACAAATGATTATTATTACTACATCTGCATAACTCTTTGCTTGTGTCATGAAAACGAGGTACAGTGAAACCCTGGAGGTTTTCGTTTTTGTATTTATATTTTGTTTGTTTTTTGGGGGTTTTTTGGTTTTGAAGAGACACCACAGGGAGAGAAAACAGCCTTTTCAAGTAGCTTCGGCCGACGATTTAATGACGACATCAATCGGCCACAAAAAGCGTGTGTGTGTGTGTTTGTCTGTGTGTGTGTTCGTGTGCAGCCTGTAGGAGATTTTCCTATTCAGGCCTCCTCGTGTCATATCCGTCACTTTTTTCCCCCCTATAGGATACAGCTCTTATCTCCTGCTCGGCGCAGAGTGTGTAATAACCCGATTAAGTCGGTGTGACGCGGCGGCGAAGAATCACGGTGGCATTTCCTCCTGAACAAGCAAATAAAACAGTTGCATCCTGTTAGAAATACGCAACGAACGCAGCCACAGCGGCAAAGCGAGGCGATATGATTTAATTTTAAAGGGGGCACCATCAATATTCCTATAATAAGAATGTAGGAAATGGCAATAAAACCATGTGATAATGGCAGAGTCGTCTGTGTTAGTGACGGAACTGCGAAACGTCGTTGAGGTCGCAGTTTTAAGCCGAGGGCGACTGGACTTGGTTGTGGATCTCAAAGACGTTTTGCCTCTGATCCGAGAGGCTTCTTCGGTCCTGGGAGGGGTATTTGGCCCCGGTGGGGGTGTTACCGAGGCCGCTGATAGCACCTGGTTGGTCAGCGCTCCTGGCTGTTGTAGTGACGGTCGTTAGAGTCATTAAAGTCGCCTGAGACCAGGGGTGAATGTTTGTTTAGACGGTGTCATAGAGGGTGGGGTCGAGGGAGGGGGGGCTGTTGGAGACCTCCCTCTCTTTTGAGGGACGGTTCCTCTAGTTTGATGTAGGTCGCCTGTCCCCCCTCTCTATCACTGAATGAGTGTCCCTCGTCCATCCAGTGTCAAGTCGTTGTACAGCGGTTGAGGCCGATTGACGCTTCTGTGTCAAATCTGACGTTAACCTCCAAAAAAAAAAAAACGGAACTACACTTCACGGAGATGCAGACCACAAGAGCTGTGATTGGTCGGCTCGGTAGCGTCACATTTCCGGCTCCTCCTCCTTTGCCGCCGCCTACCAGACTCTCTCCTCCGACGTCTTCTCTCGTTTCAGTGACGCAGTAAATTCAGGAAAAACTAAAAACGCTGTTCAACGTCCATCTGCTCGGTTTCGGTTGCCATCGTTTTGAAGTGATGCTGACAAAACTGGCGGCGGCGAAGAAACTCAACACAGTGGTGTGGAAACGGCGCCGCCAACTAGTGGCTTGACTGTGGTGGGCGGTTTTTGGGCTGCACCAGCTGAGTGTGTTGCTGGATTAAAAAAAAACAAAAAAAAACAAGGGATGCGATGTTTGTCAAAGATCCTCCGATGGTCCCGACGGGCCCAGACAGACCCAGTCTGGGACCAGCCGGCAAACGCAGCGGAGCGTTTAGCGGCTAAAGAGCCAGATGTTTCCCTCTGGAGCCGGTGGCGACTAACGCCAGAGGGGGCGCTGGACACAGGGAGACCTCCGAGCGAAGGATCATGTCGGGAGACGACGACCGGCTGTTAGCGAATCCACCTCATCAGCCCGAAAGGGGGGACGGAGGGGGTGGATGTGCTCACAGCTTGTTTCCGCCGCCTCCAGGTGGCCGGAAAAAATCAGTAAAAGCACAAGAACGGCAGAGAGAAAAAAGAAAACCCAGCGTCTGTAATTGGGGTCGGGGATTTAGCGGCGCCCCGGTTTTCCTCGGCCTCGACCTGCTTGGACAACGTCGGCGTCTCGGTGACGTCCTGCTTATGCTTAGCCTGGTTTCTGATCGGATTTTGACACTCGAGCATGTGACGGACGGAGACTTCGGGGGGGCGGCGGCTCATACATGAATTCTAAGTTATTTAAGCACCAAGAAAACTGCACCCGACACAAATTAGCCTCCAGAACAGGGTCGACGCCAGGATTTTTTTTCTTAAATGAGGTGGTACCGGGGGCTGGGGGGCCTGGGGGGGGGTCCCATGGGAAATCAGAGAATTCCATCAGAAATAAATACAGCGATGGAAATTGGCTTAGGAAACGCTGCGGGGTCTTAGAACAGGTGGTGCCACGTGAAAAGGGGCACTGGGGGAGCATCATGGGGGGGGGGCAATCATGCCCCATGTGCTGCCCCCCCGCACACACACACACACACACTTTAGACACGCCCCCTACTTTACTAGTCCAAATAAGTTTGTTTCTAACAGTTTGCTCTTTTGGCTGAAAAATTCTGACACACAAGCCCTGTGATGAAAAACTGTCCACACACACACACACACACATACATGCACAGGAGAAAATAAAACAGGAAGCAGCACCTTGTATCGCTGTCAACCATGATTCCAAAATAAAGGCGCTAGGAGAGAATGTCCTGGGGGGGAGTGGCGCCCCCTGGGGGGTGCAGGGACAACTGCGATGTCGAGGGGTTCGTGTGACGTATTTTTTAAAATCTTATCTCACGACTTGTAATCTGAATATTCGCTTTCTTTCTTTCTGAGATGAGACGTTTGCGGAGGGGGGGGTCACGGAGCCTGAGTGTCCCCCTTTGCGTCGCGCTATGACTCACCTGTGATTCTTTTACTTGGTGCAGCACGAGGCTGGTTTTAGCTTCTTTTTCTTTTATTTCTTTTTTTTTTTTCCTGCGCTCTTAAAGTGTTGTTTTTGCCTTTTTTTTGTTTATTTGTTTTTTTGTTTTTGTCTGAAGTTCCTCCTGCCTGAATCCATTGTTCCAGCTCGATCACCCCCCCCCTTTAGCCACCATCTTAAAAAGAATTAATCATCCGTCTGTGTTGTTTCTGTGCCCGTTTTCACTCAATAGCCTCTGATGTTAGACGCTGGTCAGAGTAAATTAAAGGGTTTTATATGCTATAGAGAATATCTGTGTAATAAAGGGACCTGGTATGAATAGAAGCTCTTGTCGTTCTACAGAAGAGACTTGTCTGTGAATCCAATTAGCCGCCGCATTTAAAGAAAAAAAAAAGCAGAAAAAGCTCAGTTTTAAGCATCAATATTTCATCGTGTTCGGTGTGCGAGCGTCAAGTAATGAACTTTATATTTGGAAGCTTCTAATTGCTTCTCTATCTGCTTGTACTTTCAGTCATGGTAGGTTGACATTTATTGAGCTTTGGCAATGAGAAAGAACTAAAAAAAAAAAAAAAACAAATTCCTCTTCATTAAAATTAGAAAATCAACCACTCCTGGTGTCTGAACTGTTTAAACAAATCAAGCTTAAATAAAACGCTGAATAAACGTAAACCCGAGAACTCTCCCTCTGCTGCCTCCCGCTAATGTTTCCCCCGTCTTTGGACTTGCAGTAAAATCCTCTGTCAGCTGAGAGATTCAGGTTCTTTTGGCTTTATTTTTCAAAGGGAAATGAAAGTAATAAAAGGAAGGAAAGAAAGAGAAAGAAAGGAAGAAAAAAAAACCTTATTGAATCTGCTGAGTCTGCTCAAGGTCTCAAAACAACTTTTATATTTAAAATCTATAAAAAAACAAAAAGCCTCCAGACGCAATTTTTTCTTTTACCTCCCCTTGTATAAAGCCGTTGTCCACCCACTTAAAGTCCTAGAGAGCGAACATGATGTCAGACTTTTACCAGTAAGGGTAATTTTCTCTCTTTATATTGTATTTGTCTCTATTTTATGCGTCTTTTGATTTTGAAGGACTTAAAAAAAAAGAAAAAAACACTTCAGTTTCGGAAAACACAGTTTTCCTGCAGCATATTCAGCCGTCGGACCACAGTGAAAAATCATCACACTGCGTCAGGCGGATCGCTCTCGTGCCCCGCGCGCTCGCCGTCAAACCGCCGCCGGCTAGCTTAGCGTTAGTGTAACGAACCAAAGCGGGAGGGAACGGACGGCCGGGTTCGGTCCAAGCATCTAAAACCGACGCTCAGTAATTAATGCGTCCTATCGGAAAAATGTATAGGGCATGATTCAGGCTTTAGTTGATTTACAGGTTAAAGAAAAGGGACGTAACTGAACCGACAGATGTGCAGGGGCGGGGGCAGGGGGGGCATCGGCCCCCTCAGGGCAAGAACGACAGTAGGCTCATTTCCCATTATATTCTTTAACTGTCGCTTTAATCAAAAACCAATACGCTTTGAAAATTAAAAAAAAAAAAGAAAACGAAGCGACAGGTTGGGGACGATGTTGCCCAGGTGCCGAGAAGCGGGGGGGCCGCCCCCTGCCCCCCATCCATGCTCGGATTTTATTATCAGCAAAGAGTCACTGCGCCGTAGACAAACCTAGAAATATTCCTCCGAGCCAGGGCCCTCGCCAAAGTATATTATGCAGCTTTAATTTAGTGCAGAAAGTTCTGCTTAGTGCCAGCGAGCTACTCTTGATCAAAGTCATTAGTCACTTGATTCGGACTCTTTGCTGCTGAATAATTGAGGCTGTGAGAGGATAAAGGATTTGACTACGCCGGCTCACTAGTTAAGAGAAATAAAGAGAAACTGCCCTCTTTGAGAGAAAGAGATGGGGGGGGGGTACAGAGGGGACGGGAGGAACCGAGAGAAGAGGAAGAGAGTAAATTAGAGAGGGGGGAGGCGGGGGGTGGGGGGTCTGATTTATGCTTTTGTCTGCTCACAGCTCTGTTCACCACAGCGCCGATGAAACATTTAATGACGTAGTTTCTGCCCGACGACCACCCAGGAACAGGGAGGAAGGTTCCCCCGGTCAGGACCCCCCCCCCCCCCCCCCAAATCTGTTCCCCGGGGTCCGCCCTGTCTGCCCCCGACGTCCCTACCCACCGTCCGTCCAGCATCGGCCCCTGTGTGTGACTCAACCCCCCTGTGGAACGCCACGTCTGGGGAACGCCACGTCTGGGGACCGCGTTGACGGAACCTCTTCAGCTCCAGCTTGAACGTTCCCTTGTGCTCAAGGACGTGCTGTTCAGAATTTGGCTCAAAAGGTCAAAGGGTCGAGATCACTGAGAGCACATTTTTGGCCATAGCTCGAGAGCTCATGCGCTAATTATGACCTAGAAAAAATGACTGACGGAATAGATTGATGAAGGGATGGCATTTTGTATCCCAAAGGTCAAAGGTCAACTCACTACATTCTGCAAAGACCACTTGTCTGTCCATAACTCAGGGAGCGAAGGTCATACAAGTGACCACGTGTGTGTGTCTCTCTCTCTCTAAAGGGAAAGACACAAAAAACCAACCTTAGTAGTATCTTTAGAAAAACTAAGAAAAAAAACTAAGAAATTCATTTTTCTGTAAATAAGGGTCTGTTAGAACACGGAACAAGCAGCGTTCCGCGGTCCGACGTCTCGTCCTGGTTCCACTTTGTTCAGCAGAATGGCGCCGATGCGGCGGCTCAGAGAATTAAAATGCTAAATACTGAATTTTCTGCAGTTTCAGCCTGACCGGGGGGGGGCACCGGCACCTGCACTGGCACCGGCACCGGCACCTGCATCCATCACACCGCCTCACGTCACCGCCGGTGCCGGTGCCGGTGCCGGTGCCGGTGCAGGTGCCGGTGGTGTTCTGCCCTGAGCCGGTGGGGGTGGGGGGGTTCCTGCACGTCCGCTGTGGTTCCTGCCTGGAGGGCTCGGTTTAAAATGTTCCTGCAGCAGTCGGGGGGGGTTGTCATATCCCCCTCTTGGCTGCCTCCCGGCTGACTCGGCTCCGGTCTCTCTCCAAGACCCTTCCCCATCTTTTTGAAGTCCCATGGCAATGAATCAAAGGTTTCTGGCAGCCTTCCGTTCGAATTCACCGGGGGCTCTAGAGTCTGTAGCCCCCGCCACAGACTGGACCGACTGCCTCTTATTCCACCTGAAACCGGTAATGGTTCGTTTTCTGAGACGAGAAACGTTATGGAAACACGCCAAATATTTTCCTTTAAAATGAGGAAAAGAAACGGGCCATTCCACACGAGCAACGTTTACCCCCCCCACCCCGGGGGGGTGGAGAAGTGATGAAACGAAAACATGAGGGCAAAAATATTAAAGTGTGTCCTACAGCGCCGGCGCCACGGTCGCCCGTGTTTGTTTTTTTCCTTTGGGTCTTTTATTGCTCGCTGTATTATGGGTGAAGATACTTTGACTTGTCTTATTCTGCCTCATTGAAACTAAAGATGCAGTAGAGAAGAGGAGAATCGACGAAGAAGCCCAGCGAGGTAGAAACCTCCGGGGAACTGGTAAACATCCTGTTGCTTGGTAACAGATCACTTCCTCCTGGCGTTGAACAGGGTTCCTGGTTGTTCCTGTTCCTGGTTCTTGGCTTACTCTCCTCCAGAGCGTCGGATCGGCTGAAACTGAAGACCGGTCCTGCTCCTCGTTGCCCATCTCCGGTCTCCACTAGCCTCGCAGTTCTGCCGGCGGCGCCGGGGCCTGGTGGACGCTGGTCCAGGCCTGGTGGACCCCGGTCCAGGCGTTATGGACTTGAATTCAAATCTTTTCAGATTTCAAACCGACTGTATTTTTCATTTTTACCTCCTTTTTAAAAAATTTATTCCTATGTGTTTTTTTGTCATTATCGTTCTCATCGTTCGTCACCATGACGACCGGACCGGCTCCGCCCCAACCTGAGCTTCCTGATCCGCTGCTAAAACAACCTCCAGCTTTTCTTCTTTTCTTTTAAACAAAGTCTCGAGAGCGAGCCGGAGCATTGATTTTCCCGCCGTTTTTTTCCAGTAGAAGCCACGATTTATTAGGGTTATTATTTTGTTGGCAGTGACGCTTGTAGGCGCGTTCGCCGCACGAGGAGCGTAAGTGGCAGTAAAAACAGGTTAATGTTGGCGTAAAAAAAAAATGTCGGCGCGCAGATATTTTTGAGACATAAACCGACGCTGCTCGTGAAACTCCTCCGGATTATAAAACCGGATTTAGGAGCCTCAGACGACAGAGGTCCCTCAGAAACGCCTTCCGGGACAATCGCATGAAAGTTGATCCTGATCAGTCACATCATTTTAAAATGAACGGTCCTTATTCACATGTCATAAATCCATCAGACATTTTTTCATGAATTTAAGCGTTAAACCGAAGGATTTTTTTTGTTTTTCTTTGAAAGAATGAACTGCGTGGCTGCTCTAGAGCCGTGTCTCTGGTCACGTGATCACTCGAAGCTGCTCTTTGGCATCGATCCGGCTTCTGGAGAAAGTCACTCGATAAATGTGCCTCATTTCTCACTTCCAGCCTGGAACTGTGGAGCTCTGCCTTGGCTTTTTTTAACAGCTTTATTAAGTGTAATTCTTCGTAGTTTGATAAATAAGCCTCCCGTGCTCTTCGCTCCTCTTTTTTTTCCCCCTCCTCATCCTCCTCTTACCTCGCCTCACCTTACTGTCCTCCTCCTCCTTCTCCTCCTGTCTCGCGCGGAGCGTCTCATTTCCGGACGTCCGTGAACCCCCCACGGCCTCGAGACCCCCGCCGCCAGGTTTCGACCCGTTCATTGACTCGTGC
The DNA here is from genome assembly GCA_016859345.1 of Istiophorus platypterus. NCBI lineage: Eukaryota > Metazoa > Chordata > Actinopteri > Istiophoriformes > Istiophoridae > Istiophorus > Istiophorus platypterus. Next base: position 2,200,838 of record CM029118.1, read on the forward strand.
TCATGCACACTCACGCTCTCTTCTTTCTGGACCCCCCCCCCCCCAAACCCCAGGCTGCGAGAGCGACTTCTGGGGCCCCCACTGCACCAACCGCTGCCAGTGCCGCAACGGGGCCAAGTGCAACCCGATCACCGGGGCCTGCGTCTGCACCGACGGCTACCAGGGCTGGCGCTGCGAGGACCCCTGCGACCAGGGCTCCTACGGCAAGGACTGTCTGCTGGAGTGCCAGTGCCTCAACGGCGCCACCTGCCACCATGAGACCGGCGAGTGCCTCTGCGCGCCCGGATACACGGGGGCCTTGTGAGTAGCTTCAGGGCCGTTGGGCCTCCATATCCTCCGCTAACGTGCCGACGGGCTTCTGCGTCATCGCGGTCTTGACCGAGAGATGGATCTGTGAAATCGTACGTTTGATATAAATGCAAATGCAGAGCCAGGACCACGACCTCCTGAATTATACAGGATGCGCAACAATGGTCGGTGTTAATTAGAACGATCGCGCCGGGACATGTGTCAACAGGTGCAGACTTCTGTTACGTTTAACCAGCTGGAGAAACCTCTGGAACCTAGTTTTAATTATTATAATTAGTAGTATCTTTAGTCCAAAAGGAATTTGATTAATGACGTGAACAAGGAGGCTGTTACTTATTTTTTGATATAAGTGATGTATAAAAGTAAAACACCAAAGAGGAATTTCAGTTTCTGTCAAATATGAAGTATCGCGTTTGTCACTAATGCGCTAAAAACCAATTATATTCTAATTATCACAAACATGAAGTGACTTTCCTGACAGTTTAATTATTTTTTTCTTTGTTCTACTTTGTTAAAAAGAAAAAGAAAAAGCGGGTTCATGATCCAGAGAAATGTCGTGTTCTCTCAAACCTGCAACTAGAAAACAGGGAGGAGAAGAAATAAAACCCGACGCATAGCAACAATAGAAAAAAACTTCAAAATCTTAAGATCGCACCTGCAGACGTTTAGAACCTGGAAGTGTAATTACGGCGGGTTTACCGCTCTGGATCCTGCACCTACTGTACCAGCCTCCCTGGGCGGATGAATTAAAAAAAACACAAACAACAAAGAACAGATGGAGGAAAAACCCAAAACCACCAGAAACAATCTCACTTTCATTTGAGCCGAGGAATCAGGTCCTGAGAGCTGCTGCTGTGGAGGCTGACGGAGCCTCGGTGTCAGAAATGACCCCAGAACAGCGATGACACAAAGATGATGAAAGATCCGCGTGTGCGTGTGTCTGTGGTTGTGTGTATGAATGTGTGTGTGTGTGTGTGTGTGTGTGTGTGTGTCTGTGGTCTTGTGTGTTTCTGTGGTCGTGTGTGTGCGCTTGTGTCTGTGGTTGTGTGAATGTGTGTGTGAGTCTGTGATCGTGTGTGTACATGTGTGAGTGTGTTTTTGTTTGATCGTGTGTTTACATGTGTGAGTGTGTGTGTGTTTGATTGTGTGTGTATGTGTGTGTGTGTGTGTACGTATGTGTGTGTGTGTGTTTGATTGTGTGTGTACATGTGTGAGTGTGTGTACGTGTGTTTATGTCTGTGTTTGTGGTCGTGTGTGTGTGTGTATTTGAGTGTGTTTGCGGAGTCAGAGGTCTTTTGCAGCAGAGTCTTCGTTCCTCTTCGTCAGGTTCTGGATTTTTTCCCCTCGCTGCGGCTGCAGGGTTCTGGTTCTGGTTCTGTTTCTGTTTTTGTCTCTGTTTCTGTTTTTCTTTTTGTTTTCCTCGCTCTGTTTCTGTTTTTTTTTTCTTAAACACTAATGCATTGGAGCGACAGACAAAAAAAGATGTATGAACAGGGTTTTAACTGTGAGTTCTCCTAATAAGAAGATTTTACATTTGTGCTCTAGTAAATCAAGACATGTTGTGATCTGTGTTTTCGTGCCCCCCCCAGCTGTGAGGAGCCCTGTCCTCCGGGTAAACATGGCTCCCAGTGCGAGCAGCGCTGCCCCTGTCAGAACGGCGGGACGTGTCACCACGTGACCGGGGAGTGCTCCTGCCCCGCCGGCTGGGTGGTACGACCCTGGAGGGTTTTGTTGTTTTTCTTTTCTTTTTAGATTAAGTTCATCAACCTGAGATGTTTTCTGACATTCGTCTTGTGTGAGAATTAACCAAGTTTTACTGTACCATAACACCCCCCCCAGGGCCCAGTCTGTGCGCAGCCCTGCCCCTTCGGCTCGTTTGGCATCAACTGCTCCCTGGACTGTACCTGCCGGAACGGCGGCCTGTGCGACCACATCAGCGGCCAGTGCCAGTGCACGGCCGGCTACATCGGAGAGAGGTAGGGTGAGCGAGAGCGCCGCGCCGCGGCCAACCTGAACCCGCCTCGGCCACGCCCAACCCACCGCGGCCAACCTGAACTGGCCTCGGCCACGCCCAACCCACCACCCAACCTGATCCCGCCGCGGCCACACCCAACCCACCACGGCCAACCTGAACCCGCCACGGCCACGCCCAACCCACCGCGGCCAACCTGAACCCGCCTCGGCCACGCCCAACCCACCGCGGCCAAACTGAACCCGCCTCGGCCACACCCAACCCACCACGGCCAAACTGAACCCGCCTCGGCCACGCCCAACCCACCGCGGCCAAACTGAACCCGCCTCGGCCACGCCCAACCCACATTTTCAGCCGCGTTGCTGTCGGTGACTCGCGGCGTTTCCCAGTTTATTTACCATGTATGAGGTCGAGCTGTCGGAGAAAAACAGAAATTGACACGAAATGGCTTTTTTTGTTTCCTTCTTTCGATCCAACTTGAACCTCGATGGCGTCTGCGCGACTTCATCCGCCGATTTTTAATCCCGACGGCGCGTCCCGGCGGAAGCCGCCCCACGACCCCATTAGCTCGTGGGTCGCGGCAGTCGACTGAGCGACGGCAAAACGTCGGGGACACAGCCCCCCCCCCCCCCCCGATTAAGGGGAAAGGCGGCTGAGGTGCGGGAAGGAGGCCGACGACCTTCTACCGCTCCGCATGACCTCGGCTCTCCTGAGGCTCACGTCTCTAACCCCCCCTTCCTTTGAGCAATCTAATCCAATCCCTGAGGGATTTGAGCCTGACCCCCCCCATCATATCCTTGCCAACTTTTCTGTTTCGCTCTGAAATATGTCACATCATAGAGGCTAAAAAAAGAAGAAGGTGAAACTGCTGTAATACTGAGATTTTAAAGCTGCACTGACCTTTTTTTTAATTCTAAATTGATCAGCACCTTTAAACACAGCAGGAGGAAAAACACTGTAAACTACCTGCTAAGCACCAAACAGCAGAAAGACCAAGTTACTGACTAGAGGCTGAAGAGCCAGGTGGTGGAGACCAAAGCAGAGCTAGAAGGAAAGAAAAACACTGGACTAACGTTCACTGACGCGACCTTTGTTTGAATTTTATTTCCCCTTGTTTTCCCACAAAAAGTAATATTGACAAAAATTAAATCAGCTCAACTAATTTCTCAGTAAACCCATTGGACACTGAGACATTTGCCCTTTAACATGAGGTTCTTACAGTAGAGATTGTGTGTGGACAGAGCACAGATGCCCTATGTTCAGTCTGTAAGGCTGATATTCGTCCGTCCCGCTTTCTGCCGCATATTAACGCCTGTTAACTTCCATTAGTCTCTTCACCAACGTGGGAGGTTTTAACCAAGAGCCATTCGAGCTTCTTGTCTTCCTTATTCCCTCCTTCACCTCAGACAGTCTATTAGAAGAAAAGACTCCCTCCGACCCCACCTCCGTCTGCCCCCCCCCCCGGTCCACTCTGTCTCCCCTTCCCCGTCGTTATTCTCAATTGAGCCCAAATTGCCCCCATTCATTCGGGCCCCCAGACAGGTGAATTAGCCTACGCGGAATAATCCCCCGGCCGAGTCGCCTTCCGCCGCGTCCGCGTTCTAATGGAATTAGCCGAGATAAGGGTCCCGGGGAAGTCGGCGTGATTTAAACGTGACACCGAACATAAGTCCTCGCCGGCCCATTTTAATCGAGCCATTTGTCTATTTCCTAATGGCTCCGACCCGCGGACGTGTCGGGAATGATGCGGCGACGTCGGCGCGGCTCGGGGCCTCAACGCGTCTCGGACGCTATCCTGCTTAATTCAGCTCTGTCCGCTCGGTCGTGCTCATTATAATCCATAAAGCCACTTTGTAGGCTTTAACCTTGAGCACCAGTCGGGGTCTCGGCATAATGCGAAGCCCGTTGACCCCGTAATGGTTTGAGTGTACGTGACGGCGGAGGACATATCATCCGTGAGGAAAAGGGAGTGCTCGCTCGCTCTCTCGCCCTCGCTCGCTCTCCCCTCTCTCTCCCTCTCTCTCTCCTCTCTCTCTCTCTCTCTCTCCCTCCCCTCTCTCTCTCTCTCTCCCCTCTCTCTCCCCTCTCTCTCCCCTCTCACTCCCTCTCTCTCTCTCTCTCTCTCTCTCTCTCCTCTCTCTCTCTCTCTCTCCCTCTCTCTCTCCTCTCTCTCCCTCTCTCTCCCTCCCTCTCTCTCTCTCTCTCTCCTCTCTCTCTCTCTCCTCTCTCTCTCCCTCTCTCTCCCTCCCTCTCTCTCTCTCTCTCTCTATCTCCCTCTCTCTCTATCTCCCTCTCTCTCCTCTCTCTCTCTCCTCTCTCCCCCCCCCCATCCCTCTCTCTCTGAGTCTGGGGATAATATCACAGTTTTTTATTGTTTTGTTTAGGTTTTTTCCATTGATCATACTTTAAATTGGAAACGAGAGCTTTAAAGGATCGTTGCTCAGCGGCGAATGTGGAACCTCTTTTTCTTTAAACAAACCAGAAACGGGTCGGAGGGTTTTGTCTCCGGTGCGTCGGCGTCGAATCCGGGCGCGTCCCTGGCGTCCGGCCGCCCTCCGCCGTTTCCGAACCGACGGCTCAACCCGAGCCGGTTTGGTTTCTGTTCGTCTGCGACACAACCGCCGCGTCTCACGGATCTGTACTTTCCTGTCAGTGGCGGCGGCGTCCCTCTCCATCTTCCTCGAGACTCTTGAAGACTCTTTTTTTTTTTTTTTACCTGACCTCTTTGCTCTTCGTCTTAATGAACGGATTTAGTGCTCAGCGCTTACTTCAGGGTCTCCTGCTGCACCGGAGGTTTCAGTGTTGTCCCTTCACTCGCTTTTAAGTTGCTTTGGATAAAAGCGGAACAACCAAATGAGTAAATGTAAATGTATTTGAAATGTAATTAAGCGGAGCGTTGGCCGCTCTGCCTGACTTGCCTCCATCATCCGATCATGACTAATGGAAAACAGAAGCGTGATTAGAGTTTATCCTCTGCGTCACCGGTGTCACACTGTCACTTTCATCTCCGTCGTCAACGCGTGGTTTTCTTTCACGGACCGACCGCGGACCTCTGCTCCAGGGACCTGCCGTTGGCTTTGAAACACACCGTATTTATTTATGTAACCACAACTAGAGATGTAAAGTTTGCACCGTTTGGTCCTTATTCAAAACAAACTGTTTAAACAGCGTTTTTTTGTTTTGGGGCTTTTTCCATCCGAGGGCCTTTACGGGCTCCCTTTCCCTCAGCCGTTCACGTCGAAGGCGGCGGGCTACTATACAGGGACGGATCGGGAGCAGCTGAGGCTCGACGTCCTGCTCGCGGACGCTCGGACGCGTGGCCTGAAGGAACCAGAGACACAAGGAACGTTTCTTAGATAAAGCTTCCTCTGACGAAAGGTTTAAAATGAGGCAGACGCGGCTCAGTCGCAGGATGCTAACAATTAGCGGAGCCTCTGAATGCAGCCTGGCGTTACTCACGTTCTAGAAACACCCGTGGAGTCTTTGCAGTTGCGACGTGTTGGACATGAAACACGGAAAACCTGCATGACTTGGAATTGAAAAAACAACTCTGGCAGCAGTACGGCGTCAAAAACACATTTTTCCCAAGCATGTAACATACTGACACACCTGGCCCTACTATACAGATATAGAGTAATTCGAACGCAGCCCGACTGATCCAGGGTCAGGGTTCGGTTGCGCCTCCTCACACCCGCCGTCGCCCCCGTTTCGTCCGACGTGACCTTTTCCGAACGCACACATTTACTCGACAACGCTTCGGCCTATCGTTTGCATATCAACCGCTGTATCAGCATTTTGTAAAACGGCGTCTACTTGTTGCATGAGGTTTATCTTTGTCGGAGAAAACGTAGAAACACATCTCCAAGGACTGGAGTCCTTCTCGATACGTTATCTTCGGAATTAGATTTTTCTTTTTCATTAGCCGGGATTGAATTAGAGCCAATGTCATGTAAAGTGCAGAGAATTGTTAGATAACGAATATATCGGAGGAGGTTATGCGTGCTGGAGAAAAATCAGTTTGACGTCATTCTACCTGGAATCGTCCCTCAGTGTTTTTGTTGGAGCCTTTTCTAGAGATAAACTCGCTCCCGGAAAAAAAACCCAGAATCTTTTTTCTTTTTTTTACCCAGCATGCTTCACACCCGTCCTCACGGCCTCCTCCGTCTAACCGTTTTCCACAGATGCCAGGACGAGTGCCCGGTCGGCACCTACGGGCCCCAGTGCGCCCACAAGTGCGACTGCCAGAACGGGGCCAAGTGCTACCACATCAACGGCGCCTGCCTGTGCAACGAGGGCTTCAAGGGCCCCAGCTGCCAGGACCGCTTCTGCCCCGGGGGCCTGTACGGACTCGTCTGCGACAAGTACTGCCCCTGCAAGGCCGCGAACACTCTGAGGTGAGCGGGCGTCGAGCGCCGGGCGAGCGGAGGGAGGTGGAGTTGTTCCACCTTGACCTCGGCACGGCTCCGTCTCCATCTTCGCCACACATGGCGACACTTTTGCATTTCAGCCGGGAAAAGGTCGAAATCTCGTGCAGTTCCATTATTTATTCATTTTTTTAAATAGATATTCGTCAGTAAAAGTGTCTGCTCTCAAACTAATAGATCAAAACCTAGTAAGGAAGCGATTTTTTTAGTAATTTTATTATTCTTATTTATTAACATGCACTTTACTCGCACCCGATTCACCGACCTCTGATCTCCCTCCTTCCCCCTCAGCTGTCACCCCCTGTCGGGGGAATGCACCTGTGCGGCGGGGTGGGCGGGGCTCTACTGCAACGAGACCTGCCCGGCGGGTTACCACGGCGAGGGCTGCAGGGAGCCGTGCGCCTGTGCCAACGGGGCCGACTGCGACGGCGCCACCGGAGCGTGCCTGTGTGCGCCGGGATACATAGTGAGTGTGGAGACGACGAAAACGATGATGATGGTGGTGACTCTTATCTAACGTTCACATCGTCGTCCTGCAGAGATGCAGTTGTTTCACGTCTCTGCCGATGGAAACTGACCAGTTACACCATGAAAAATTCTCAGGCTTTTTCGTAAAACTTCCCGCTCAAGTGAATGTGAATATTAAGTTTTCGAAGGGAAGTGGTTTTTAGTGAAAGCTGTTGACCGACTCTTCTGTTGATTTTCCACAGTAACTTTGACTTTATTTCTCCGTTTTCTCCGTTTTTTTGTTTTCATTTTTAATGAATTTATGAATGAATTTCCTTTTAGGTCGTGGCAAAGTCCAACAGTTTATCCTGGAGGTTGCTACTTTTCATCTACTCTTCATGTAAACAAACATGAAACAAACATGAAAAAATAAGATTAAATTTAGGGTTGGATTGAACGGTTAACACTGTGTGGCACAATTAAAAGAGCAGGTTAATAATAAGCTATTATCTTATCATAAACACTGTTTACTGGCCCGGACCAAAGAAACCATTTTTTTCTGATTGATATTTACACCAAAATGATGAGTCTGTCGATTGATTAGTCGATCGGCAGAGAATTAATCACCAAATATTTTGTTCTGTCGAGCGGAAAAGGTCGAACATTGTCTGGCTCCGTCTCCGACTTGAGCATCGAAGGTTTTTCTTTGCTTCGTCGTAGTTAACGAACACCTCTGGATTTCGGAGCGCGGGTGCGGGACAGAACAACTCATGGCGTTGAAACTGAGCGTCACCGTGCTTTGACATTTTATATAAATCCAAACTTCATCTGCTCTCTGGTGGACAAACAGTCTCTAAAGTCTAGTTTATTACTACCGTAATAATAAGTTAATAATAGTTAATCAATGAATAAAAAGGATTCCTTCTTGTCACTTATGAGCCACCATCTGCCGCGTCGTCCGCCTGGTTCCAGTCACTTTCAGCTTCTCCGGAGCTACAGGAGACTTGGATCGTGTTTGACAGGCTGAGTCGAGGTGTAAAAAAACTGGCGGAGTGCTCCTTTAAGAACCGGCCGGGGCTGTTGTTCTGCCCTTTGCTTTAGAATTACTTCTGCTTAATGACCCGACCTGCGCTGAGCGGGTCACGGGGGGGGGGTCACTTTGTTTAGAGGGGTCAGGAGCTGAAAGTGTTGGAAACCACTGGTGCAGAACGTGTGTGAGTGTGTGTGTGTGGGTGGGTGTGTGCGTGTGCGTGTGCTTGCGCAGTGTGTGAGTGTGTGTGTGTGTGCGTGCGTGCGTCAGGTGGAGCTGTACGCAACTCAAACGAGGCTGAACTTGAGATGCGATGAATCAGAAAAGTTCTGGTTCATCTGCATCTGAGCGAATCGCCGCCGCCGGTCGAAGATTTAATCTTTAATGTTTTTAATTCCCTGAAAAAACAACAACGTTTGAACAAAGAAAACACAAACGATGCGTCAGCAGGCGTCAGACACTCTGAGTCGCGTCTGGACCTGCCGATCCAGATGTTTAGTACCTTTGGTTCTGAGCGGCGGAGAGGCGGCGCCTGATCCGGCAGCCGTTCTCTCCGAGCCATCTTGGTGATGATGACGGGCGGGCAGGGGTGGGGGGTGAGCAGGGGGGTGGGGGGGCACAGCAGCAGACACAGAACAGAACAAGCTGGAGTTAATTTATCAGGCGCTGTTGACTCTGCAGGTTTCAGCTGTACAGTTACACTTGGCTTTTTAATGGAGAAAGACTCCCGCAGGTGCAAAACCTGATACAGGTCGATGTGAAGTAGATGGAGCGCGCGCATGTGTGTGTGCGTGCGCGTGTGTGCATGTGTGTGTGAGTGTGTGTGTGAGCAGTATTACTGTGGGAGAGAGTGAAGCTATGTTAGATATTTTATTGATGTTTCAGGCCTCTGCATCGAGATACTTTCACCGATCGAGGTAAAAACACATTGTGTGGTTGCAGCCAAATGTAGTTGTTGGCCGGGGGGGGCAGTTCTGAGTGACGCCACAACATCTGACGGGTTGTCACCTTCATGTGTGTCATATTTTTTACATTACTTTGATATAATGTACCATCTGGGATAATATGAAAATGTGCTAAAAAAGATGTCAAATCGAACCACGACAACATCCTCACAAGGAGAGAATCAATTTTCTTCTGAGAATTTATTCTTTCTTTTTCCAAAAGTCTGGAACCATTTAACCTCCGTCCTCAGCAGCCGCCGTGTGCAAATTGCTCTTTTATTTCTGTTGTGCACCGAAATATGGATCAATAGTCTTCACCAACACTGACCTCTTATTTTTCTATTTGTATGATCATACTAAAATATCAGATAAGCCGAGATGATAGTATAACGAGCGGGTGGTGACGGGACCTGTTAGGATAATGAGCTAAAAACTTGAGCTTAGCGTCGGGGATTAAGAGGTGGAGACAGATTAGAAGGTCAAATTAGACATAAAACATCACTGTTAATGGATGTGGGCTGGGCAGGTGTTAAAAGCCGTGTGACAGCGCGTGTGAGGTTCTGGTTGAGGCCCTGTGGCCCGGCCCCCCTCAGCAGACGGGTTGACAGGGGTCTTTGACGACCGGATTGAGAACGTCGTGGAGCGGAGGAACGTCCGTTCGGTTCCACGGCAGCTGAACTCGGACGGACACGTCTCCCGGAGGAGCCCTGTTGAATTTTACGGCCCCGCCGGGAGCTCGCCGTCCAGATTCTCCGCGGAGACGAGGAACACGGCTTGAAAAAAATCAAAATAAAAAAATTGTGCAGAGCACCAGCTTCCTCTGAAAAAAGGGAGGAAACGCAGGAGGTTTCTCCTCTAAACAAGTTTTATTTACAGCCTCGAAATCAGAAAAATGAACCGTAGAGAATGTAAAAGACTCCGGGTTGTTATTACGGGGGACGACTCAGGACGCTGCCCCAGATTTGTTTTGTTTGATTCTAGATTCAGTCAGAGTTTAACGGTGGATCAGTCCACATATCACTGTCATTTAAGAAATATACCAGGAAAAAAAAGATATAAATGTCAAGCAAACTAGATTATGGATCTGCAGACTGAAAAAATCTAATCAGATTGATGAAATGCAGCGATTAAAACCAAACACGAGAGAGAGAGACGCTACTTTTTTTTTCCACATAGTCGAGTGGAGACACATAAAACACAAAAAACAAAATCTGCCGCTTGGACCAGAAAAGAGGAACCGAACCCAAAATAAAGCTTCAAATAGCTTTGACGTGCGGGTGAAAATCTCAGATCTCATTGGCTCTCGGGTTGGTTCCTAAACGCTCCGGCTTCCGCCCCCGCTGGACTAAACCATCTCGTAATAGTGAGAAGCTTTTCCCTCATAATTACGAGATCGGGATCCAAAATTAGGAGAGATGCTCTCCACCTTCTTTTTCCTCTTTTTAACCTTTTCTTTCTGTGTGTGTGTATGTGACAGACGGGACATCCTCATCGGCTGGGCGTGTCCCGTTGACCTTCCGACGTCCTTCCGACGACCTTCCGCAAGTCTGCGTCCCCTCATATCGTAACCGGTTGACGGAAAAGATTTTTATCTTTTATCGGACCTAAAGGTTCAGATTCTAATAATTATAAATAAGACTTTCGGAGCCTTCGATGATGCTCAGAAAACGTCCTCCGTCCCTTTTTGTTGAAACCTGGTCCGGTTCCTTACAACCTTTGCTTTAACCGCGATGGTTCCGCTGAGAACAGTCCTCTGGCCTTGAGGAACCCTCCCACACATACTCACACACACACACACTCTGACGCCTGGGAACTGAGTTACAGTGCGTTTTTAGCGCGAGTTAAAAAAAAAAGATGATGCAAAAACGAACTCATCCTTTTTTTTTAATATTTCATCAAACCCTATGTGAACAGAAAAACACTGATCATCTATTTGTGACGAGGAAAATAAAAGTCATCAGGGCCGATAAAGCTCCGCGTTTCCTCTTCGAACTTAAATGTTCCCCGATATCAGTCAGGACCCTTCGATCGCCAGGTGTTTATTATTCCACAGGTCACTTGCTACGACCCCCCCCCCCCGGGAAATTCTCGCCTTTTTTTTTTCCTTATTGTGCCTCACACACGTCCTTTATTAACAAAGTTTTTTCCCCTAATTCGCCAACTTTTTAATAAGGCTCGTCTCCTCCTGCCTTCGCACATCTGCCGGCCTTTGTGAATATTAGATTAGCAGAGGCAGCAGGTTGGAAGCGGGGGCGGCCTTAATTAGCGCAGTTTATACGTCGGGGGTGGCAGCGCCGTGCGACGCCCCTTTTTCTTTTCTTTTTTTTTAACGGCGCCGACGCCGTGGGACGAGCCGTTGACGCCTCCCCGGCGCCCCGAGCTGTCCCTCGCGTCCTCCGCCGACAGTCGGCCCCCCTCTCTTCCACCACACGTGTCGGCTTGTTTCCTGCGCCCCCCCTCACGGGCTTGTAATGAATTTAAAGCTGCGGGGGGGCGGGGGAGCTGCTGGGGGACTCAGGTCTACGCCGGCTCAGCTACACCATCGCTCAGATCCACCGTCTTTAATGTCTTATGTTTTAATGTTGTAATTGATAACGTCTGTATCGTATCGATTTACTTTCACCCTTTTTACTTCACCTGTATTTCTTGTGAATTACTGTACTTTCCTTTGTTATGTGAGCTGCTGGAAACCTGATTTTCCCTCAGGATGGATTAAGTGTCTGTCAGTCAGTCCGTCGTTCTATCTTTCACCTTTACATTTGAATATACGTATTTAGACAGTTGCAGAGTGGCGCAGCTGTAATTTGTCACATCCATAAAATATGAAATATTGTGGGATTTTTAGCAAAGTTCTCTACTTTCTTAGATCTAGTTTTTTTAATTGTTGGAATGTCAGATACAGCCCTGCCGTTTTGACCGCGGTGACATGTAGTTCCAGAGATCGGCTCTTTCAGCTGGTAGGTTTTCATATTCTTTTGTTCTTCACCTCTATGGAAGCTGCTTTATTAAGACTAAGACTGGAGAGTAAATGTCCTAATGTTGAAAAAGGCTCAGAACAATCTGGCAGCCTCTAAGCAGATTTATCGTAAAAACGATGAAACTGTAATTAATAAACTCGCATCAATACAATTTGCCGTTACACACACATAACCCAAATATTTATGCTCCTCTTTACTAGTGGATGAGACCTATGTAAGAGCAGTGGACAGTGAGGGGTTAAACATCAAATCCAATCCGGATTAATTTGATTTAAAAAAAAGGGAATAAAATAATTAAAAGATAAAAACTGAGTTTCTATTAAAAAACACCTGATGGTGTCATTTCTCTCCATGTCTCCTGTTTCCAGGGCGACGACTGCTCCATCACCTGCCCCCCAGGCCTGTTCGGCACCAACTGCACCTCCCCCTGCTCCTGCAGCAACGAGGTGTCCTGCTCCCCGGTGGACGGCTCCTGCACCTGCAGAGAAGGTGCGGCCGGCCGGGCCCCCGCCCGGGCCCCCGCCCCAACCTTGGCCCCTTTCCCAGGCCCCTGCCCCAACCCGGGCCCCCTGCCAGGGCCCCCGCCCCAAACCGGGCCCCCGCCCAGGCCCCCCCCCCAACCTGGTCCAACCGTTCGGCCGTCCTCGGCCTCGCTCTCATTGCTTCATCTCACTGCTTCCGCTTCCACCTTCCGCTGTTTCGTTTCTCCCCCGCGGAAGGAAAAAAAAGAAAAGACCTCGGTAGCCGCGTCATTTTTCGAGCTCGAGCGTTTAATCGATGAATCGATGAGCTGTGATGATCGATCGATCCAAGTGTTCGCTGCAGCCTCTTGCATTCGTGGATCCACCACTTTGCTTTGCGTTGTCAAATTAAACGGAAAAAAACCTTTTGGTTGGACGGAACCAGCTGCAGCCAGTGCATCCCTGCTCTCCCTGCCCTGAATCTCCTCCATCACTAAAAGCCACGAGGTTATTTTAGATTATCGGGAACTTGAGTAGACTTTTAAACGCTTGTGTTATCGATCAGGTGTTTCCGTTTCCTGCCGAACATTTATCTCAACTCCCGACTCTCGTAAAAAAAAAAAAAAAAAAGAAACGCAAGCAGCCTCCAAAAGTTTCTCCTCTTTACTGTTTTGTCATCAGCTTCGTCGGCTTAATGTCCCCCAGTATCAGCATCTTTAAATATGCATGCGCCGCCAAGCCTCGCAGGGGAACGTGGGTAATTAAAGCGGAGAGGAGACATCTGAGGCCGGGTGCAGCACCGGGGGGGGGGCTAGAGCACGTGGGTGTCCGACTTCGCCTCTGTAAACTCTTATTTTATTATTTTTTTTGCTTTAAAGCCACTGAAGGGGGGGGGGGCAGGGGCTGGGGCTGGGGGGGGGGCTGTTCATAAAAGGTCATCAAGCTGTTTTTACTATAAAATTCTTTATGCAACATGTTTGTACATGTCTGAACAGTCGAATCTATCAGGACTTGAACAGCTATGACATTTATTCCGTGACTCTGGTGAAAGAAGGAAAATAAGAATTTTTTTTTTTCCACTGACGGAAGGAAAAGGGAAAACCGGGACACTCACTGCCACCAGGAGACGTCTCGTTTTCATTTTATTCACTTAAAATTTCCAAGGATCAATGTTTTAGCATGTTGCCATCCGCGGGATCAGAGTCGCTAATCCACGATATGAGATGCTGTCAATAATGCAGGGGGTGGGGGGGGTATGTCCCGAAATAAAGCTAGAGAAAGCCAGAGGAAGAACCCGAGTCAGCGTTCGCTCATTTAAAACTCTTCAGCTGTTTGGGTTTTAGGGCACTTATTGCGAAAAATCTGCTTATAACTGAGTTATTAAGGTGAATATACAAGTAACTGTGAGGAATATTTGGAGTTTTCTACAATTTTGGTTTATATCTCCATCATTTCTGCCAAAAAAGAAACAAACAAAAAAATAGTTGATCAGACTGGTTGGAAAAGATGAGGAGAGAAAATAAGGGCGAAAAAATAAAAAAAAAACGACTGCACCCCCAGCTCGACCTCCAAGTAAAGTGTTGGCTTGGTCAGAGTGTGTCTGAGCAATGATCTCATCCGTCACCTTGACGACCACAACATTATCATAACTGATGTGTAAAACTATGGAAATAAATCCAGCTGCAACTAATTGGATTCATGATTTAACTGATATTATCGATACACATCACACCACACACTGAAATGACCTGCTGGAGTAAACCCTGTGTACTGATGCTCTCTCTCTCTCTCTCTCTCTCTCTCTCTCTGTCTCTCTCTCTCTCTCTCTCTCTCCCTCTCTCCCTCCCTCTCTCCCTCCCTCCCCTCCGTGTGTGTCTCTCTCTCTCCCTGTCCATGTCTCTCTCTCTCCCGGTCCATGTCTCTCTCTCTCCCTGTCCATGTCTCTCTCTCTCCCTGTCCATGTCTCTCTCTCTCCCTGTCCATGTCTCTCTCTCTCCCTGTCCATGTCTCTCTCTCTCCCTGTCCATGTCTCTCTCTCTCCCTGTCCATGTCTCTCTCTCTCCCTGTCCATGTCTCTCTCTCTCCCTGTCCATGTCTCTCTCTCTCCCTGTCCATGTCTCTCTCTCTCCCTGTCCATGTCTCTCTCTCTCTCTCTCTCTCTCTCTGTCTCTCTCTGTCTCTCTCTGTCTCTCTCTGTCTCTCTCTGTCTCTCTCTGTCTCTCTCTGTCTCTCTCTGTCTCTCTCTCTCTCTCTCTCTCTCTCTCTCTCTCCCTGTCCATGTCTCTCTCTCTCCCTGTCCATGTCTCTCTCTCTCCCTGTCCATGTCTCTCTCTCTCTCTGTCTCTCTCTGTCTCTCTCTGTCTCTCTCTGTCTCTCTCTGTCTCTCTCTGTCTCTCTCTGTCTCTCTCTGTCTCTCTCTGTCTCTCTCTCTCTCCCTGTCCATGTCTCTCTCTCTCCCTGTCCATGTCTCTCTCTCTCCCTGTCCATGTCTCTCTCTCTCCCTGTCCATGTCTCTCTCTCTCCCTGTCCATGTCTCTCTCTCTCCCTGTCCATGTCTCTCTCTCTCCCTGTCCATGTCTCTCTCTCTCCCTGTCCATGTCTCTCTCTCTCTCTCTCTGTCTCTCTCTGTCTCTCTCTGTCTCTCTCTGTCTCTCTCTCTCTCTCTCTCTCTCTGTCTCTCTCTGTCTCTCTCTGTCTCTCTCTCTCCCTGTCCATGTCTCTCTCTCTCCCTGTCCATGTCTCTCTCTCTCCCTGTCCATGTCTCTCTCTCTCCCTGTCCATGTCTCTCTCTCTCCCTGTCCATGTCTCTCTCTCTCCCTGTCCATGTCTCTCTCTCTCCCTGTCCATGTCTCTCTCTCTCCCTGTCCATGTCTCTCTCTCTCCCTGTCCATGTCTCTCTCTCTCCCTGTCCATGTCTCTCTCTCTCCCTGTCCATGTCTCTCTCTCTCCCTGTCCATGTCTCTCTCTCTCCCTGTCCATGTCTCTCTCTCTCCCTGTCCATGTCTCTCTCTCTCCCTGTCCATGTCTCTCTCTCTCCCTGTCCATGTCTCTCTCTCTCCCTGTCCATGTCTCTCTCTCTCCCTGTCCATGTCTCTCTCTCTCCCTGTCCATGTCTCTCTCTCTCCCTGTCCATGTCTCTCTCTCTCCCTGTCCATGTCTCTCTCTCTCCCTGTCCATGTCTCTCTCTCTCCCTGTCCATGTCTCTCTCTCTCCCTGTCCATGTCTCTCTCTCTCCCTGTCCATGTCTCTCTCTCTCCCTGTCCATGTCTCTCTCTCTCCCTGTCCATGTCTCTCTCTCTCCCTGTCCATGTCTCTCTCTCTCCCTGTCCATGTCTCTCTCTCTCCCTGTCCATGTCTCTCTCTCTCCCTGTCCATGTCTCTCTCTCTCCCTGTCCATGTCTCTCTCTCTCCCTGTCCATGTCTCTCTCTCTCCCTGTCCATGTCTCTCTCTCTCCCTGTCCATGTCTCTCTCTCTCCCTGTCCATGTCTCTCTCTCTCTCTCTCTCTGTCTCTCTCTGTCTCTCTCTGTCTCTCTCTGTCTCTCTCTGTCTCTCTCTGTCTCTCTCTCTCTCTGTCTCTCTGTCTCTCTGTCTCTCTGTCTCTCTGTCTCTCTGTCTCTCTCTCTCTCTCTCTCTCTATCTGTGTCTGTCTCTCTCTCTCTCTCTCTCTCTCTCTCTCTCTCTCTCTCTCTCTCTCTCTGTCTCTCTCTCTCTCTCTGTCTCTCTCTGTCTCTCTCTGTCTCTCTCTCTCTCTCTCTCTCTCTCTCACTCTCTCTCTCCTCCTCCTCCTGTTTGGCTTGAAGTGGAGCTTCTTTACCAGCTGGGTCCGGGGCTTTGGGGCCTTCAGGGGCAGGTGAGGTTTTCAGGTGTGGAGGATTACCTGAGCGGATCCTCAGCGAAGGAGAAGGGGGTTTTGAAAATGGCTGACTGGCCCAGGCCCGGCGGAGAAAGGCGCAAGAGGTGGCGAAAGGCGGCTTATAATGGCTCACACGAACAGAGCCAATAGATCAATAAGATGCGCGTCAAAACTCAGACCTGTGATTCCGGACTCCGTCGAGGGCAGCCCCCCAACCAGTTCTCCCCCAGTGGCTTCGGCTCACACGGAGTCCACCGGCGGAGGAGGCACCTATGTCGAACCCGTCCTGGCCACCGCCGCTTTCTAGACTCTCTCTGTTTTGTTTTTTTTAATCAACTCTTCCTCGCCGACTTTGAACCTTTTCGTTTCTCACTGTTTCAGAATTGTCGTCGCTTTGGGTTGCAGCCAGCTCACTTTGCCTGCGGCTGGCTCAATCAGTCCCGCGACGGCCGATGATCAATACCAGAGGCTGATGAATATGGAAAGGGGGGGGGGGGGTTTGGTGTTTTTTTATTCACTGCCAGAGGGGGAGCTGGTAATGAATTGACTTTGGGAAACCTTCAATATATCGATTGAATGTTTAGATCAAAGTTGAGAGCAAAGGCTGGAAGTAAAAGAGTTGGGTCTTGGGGGGGGCGTGACGGCCCGAGAGCGGCGGTGAATAATAACAAGTCTTAGAAGATGACAGGGTGTTTTCGTCTGGGCGGCTGAATCGAGCGCCCGAAATGCGTGCGTCAGCCCGAGCTCCGCCTCCGCCCGGAGAGAAATCCGGTAGCGTGGTGATCTGGGACCAGCGCCCGAACTCGGAAGCCTTGACCAGTAGTGCCGCCTCCTCCCTCGTCGTGCCACTGACATGTCATGAGCGTCATCGTGGGGGGGACAACACAAACTAGCGTAGACCTGATTTTTAATTTTTATTCTTTATTTTTCATTTTGTTGTTTTTGAAACGATTCCCTGGGGGGTTGAGCTTGGCAGCGCGAGGTGGAGTGAAGGAAGAAACCCCCCCCTCCCCCCCATGCACCTCCTCCCCCCCTTCCCTTTGTTTTAGCTCCAGCACACAGGGCCTCCGGGTTTTTTTTTCCAGCCGCTCCGTGGCTCAAAGGTAGTTTATTAATTGAGTTATAATGGCCGACCGAGTCCCACTCTCATATTCCCTCATATTCTGTGTCAAAGGAAGTTTCTAATGAGGTGCAGCCTGAACTGGGGGGGGGGGGGCGCCCTCTTTACTGTATGTGCACATACACTGTTCTCACTCTGTATTTAGATGTGTGTGCGTAACTGAGAATCAACCCCTACTGCGTTTTGTCGTGGAGCCTCTCGGGCGCCCAGCGATTCTCGAGACCGTTCCCCTGGCGGCCAGCGGGCCTCCTGAAATCCACTCTGCAAGGCGGCTGTGTGTGTGTGCGCGTGTGTGTGTGTGTGTGTGTGTGTGTGTGTGTGCGTGTGTGTGTGTGTGTGTGTGTGTGTGTAGACAGTCTCCCGCCTCTCAGGACGCACACACACGCAAGGCTGATGAAAGAATGAGACACTTGGCTGACATTGATTAAAAAGGGTACAAATTTAAGTCCAGGCTGAATTTTGGGAATTTAGCCCCTTCACCCGTCGACGCCGACCAATGTTTAACTGCACGCGTGCATGGAAACCGTTCGTCACTACCCCCCGCCAGCACGCCCAGCACAGTGGATCTGAGGGTCCATTGGTATTTAAATGTGCCCATTTGCTTTGGTTGCTTCAACCTCAGGGGAGCGATGGCAGGTTTATTCCTGCAGCTGTGAAATGTCCCGTGGAGAACAGGCGTCTCTCATTGGTCTTTAAATACCATATTTAAAGGGATATTTGTAAAAACAAATGTGGTTTTATTTTATTCTTTTTTTTTACTCAAATATTGGTTCCAACCTAAAAAAAAAAATCCATCTCGTTTGGCCTCCGGCAGAAGTAATTAGTGAAAATGCTTTGGGGCAACACAGATTTATTTCCTCTCTGATTGTCTTGTACAACCTTTTTTTGTTTGTTTTTTTTTTAAACCAAACTAATAAATTATTCAAAAACTTGTAGATGGTTTATTTACTAAATGAGAATCTATTCTCTCCCCATGAAGTGTTTAATGAGTAGTAACTTTTATACCAACATAGGATCAGACGTCAGGTCTCTTTTTTTTCACATTTTTGTTTGGTTTCTTTTTGAGTTGCGACAAACGACAACCGATCGACATGGCCATTTCATGACTAAAAGCCCTGACAAACCGGCCCCTGATCCCGACAATGAACCGGCCCCTGATCCCAACAATGAACCGGCCCCTGATCATGCCCCTGAACCGGCCCCTGATCCTGCCCCTGGACCGGCCCCTGATCCTGCCCCTGGACCGGCCCCTGAACCAGCCCCTGATCCCGACAGTGAACCCCTGATTTTATTGACCATGAGGAAATGGTGAATCTGCCAGGGACTGTTTCCAGCAGTGGATGAATCCATGTTCTGATGGGGCAGCAGGACGGCGTCTGTGTGTGTGTGTGTGTGTGTGTGTGTGTGTGTGTGTGTGTCCGCGGTGATAAAGGAAACGCGTCGCCCGGAGCAACGCTGCGACTCACTGATGTGATTTTTTAATAGTTGTTGGAAACAATGGAGCCGCTCGGCTCAGAGGTAGAAGAGATATCAGGCTTCAGATTCACACGCACCTACGCACACACACGCACATGCGCGCACATCTCTTGACAGTCGGAGACGTTCAGAATTGGTTCGAGGATTTTTCTGGGGGGATTTTTGACGAGAGGAAAAATTCAAGTTGTCATCAGACGGATCCATTAACGGGGTGACAAGCAGAGGAGTCGCGGCGTCTCCGTCCGTCTCCGTCCGTCACTCCATCCTCTCCGAACATCCCTGTAACAAATCCGTGTCCGTCCATCACCTGTATCGTCGTCTCCATCGCGTCCATCGTCCATCGGTCTCCGTCTGTTGTCCGTCTCCGTCTATCACTCCGTCCTCTCCGAATATCTCCGTCCGTCTCCACCTGTAACCATCCGTATCCGTTACTCTGTCCATCATTCCGTCGGTCAGTCCATCACTCCATCCGTCCCCTCGTCCCGTCAAATCCCTCGTCCGTCACTTTCGTCCGTCACTGCATCAAAGTCACCTTGTCCGTCACTCGTCCATCACTCGTCCGTCACTCGTCTATCACTTCACCCATCACTTCGTCCGTCACTTTCAATCCGTCACTTAATTCCGTCATTTAAGTCAAATCATTTAAATCCGTCCGCCGTCCGTCGCCGTCCGTCCCCCTCGTCCGTCCCCTAGTCGTCACTCGTCCGTCACTCGTCCCGTCACTTCGTCACGCTTCACTCGTCCGTCACTAAGTCGTCACTCGTCCGTCACCGTCCGTCACTTTCGTCCGTCTTTCGTCCGTCCTTCATCCATCACTCCATCCGTCCCCTCGTCCGTCACTTCGTCCGTCACTCGTCCGTCACTCGTCCGTCACTCGTCCGTCACTCGTCCGTCACTCGTCCGTCACTCGTCCGTCACTCGTCCGTCACTCGTCCGTCACTCGTCCGTCACTCGTCCGTCACTCGTCCGTCACTCGTCCGTCACTCGTCCGTCACTCGTCCGTCCACTCGTCCGTCACTCGTCCGTCACTCGTCCGTCACTCGTCCGTCACTCGTCCGTCACTCGTCCGTCACTCGTCCGTCACTCGTCCGTCACTCGTCCGTCACTCGTCCGTCACTCGTCCGTCACTCGTCCGTCACTCGTCCGTCACTCGTCCGTCACTCGTCCGTCACTCGTCCGTCACTCGTCCGTCACTCGTCCATCACTCGTCCGTCACTCGTCCGTCACTCGTACGTCATTTCGTCCGTCATTTCGTCCGTCCACTCGTCCGTCACTCGTCCGTCACTTCGTCCGTCACTCGTCCGTCACTCGTCCGTCACTCGTCCGTCACTCGTCCGTCACTCGTCCGTCACTCGTCCGTCACTCGTCCGTCACTCGTCCGTCACTCGTCCGTCACTCGTCCGTCACTCGTCCGTCACTCGTCCGTCACTCGTCCGTCACTCGTCCGTCACTCGTCCGTCACTCGTCCGTCACTCGTCCATCACTCGTCCGTCACTCGTCCGTCACTCGTCCGTCACTTCGTCCGTCACTCGTCCGTCACTCGTCCGTCACTCGTCCGTCACTCGTCCGTCACTCGTCCGTCACTCGTCCGTCACTCGTCCGTCACTCGTCCGTCACTCGTCCGTCACTCGTCCGTCACTCGTCCGTCACTCGTCCGTCACTCGTCCGTCACTCGTCCGTCACTCGTCCGTCACTCGTCCGTCACTCGTCCGTCACTCGTCCGTCACTCGTCCGTCACTCGTCCGTCACTCGTCCGTCACTCGTCCGTCACTCGTCCGTCACTCGTCCGTCACTCGTCCGTCACTCGTCCGTCACTCGTCCGTCACTCGTCCGTCACTCGTCCGTCACTCGTCCGTCACTCGTCCGTCACTTCGTCCTTCACTCGTCCGTCACTCGTCCGTCACTCGTCCGTCACTCGTCCGTCACTTCGTCCATCACTTCGTCCGTCACTCGTCCGTCACTCGTCCGTCACTCGTCCGTCACTCGTCCGTCACTCGTCCGTCACTCGTCCGTCACTCGTCCGTCACTCGTCCGTCACTCGTCCGTCACTCGTCCGTCACTCGTCCGTCACTCGTCCGTCACTCGTCCGTCACTCGTCCGTCACTCGTCCGTCACTCGTCCGTCACTCGTCCGTCACTCGTCCATCACTCGTCCGTCACTCGTCCGTCACTCGTCCGTCACTCGTCCGTCACTCGTCCGTCACTCGTCCGTCACTCGTCCGTCACTCGTCCGTCACCTTGTCCGTCACTCGTCCATCACTCGTCCGTCACTCGTCCGTCACTCGTCCGTCACTCGTCCGTCACTCGTCCGTCACTCGTCCGTCACTCGTCCGTCACTCGTCCGTCACTCGTCCGTCACTCGTCCGTCACTCGTCCGTCACTCGTCCGTCACTCGTCCGTCACTCGTCCGTCACTCGTCCGTCACTCGTCCGTCACTCGTCCATCACTCGTCCGTCACTCGTCCGTCACTCGTCCGTCACTCGTCCGTCACTCGTCCGTCACTCGTCCGTCACTCGTCCGTCACTCGTCCGTCACTCGTCCGTCACTCGTCCGTCACTCGTCCGTCACTCGTCCGTCACTCGTCCGTCACTCGTCCGTCACTCGTCCGTCACTCGTCCGTCACTCGTCCGTCACTCGTCCGTCACTCGTCCGTCACTCGTCCGTCACTCGTCCGTCACTCGTCCGTCACTCGTCCGTCACTCGTCCGTCACTCGTCCGTCACTCGTCCGTCACTCGTCCGTCACTCGTCCGTCACTCGTCCGTCACTCGTCCGTCACTCGTCCGTCACTCGTCCGTCACTCGTCCGTCACTCGTCCGTCACTCGTCCGTCACTCGTCCGTCACTCGTCCGTCACTCGTCCGTCACTCGTCCGTCACTCGTCCGTCACTCGTCCGTCACTCGTCCGTCACTTCGTCCTTCACTCGTCCGTCACTCGTCCGTCACTCGTCCGTCACTTCATCCATCACTTCGTCCGTCACTCGTCCGTCACTCGTCCTCATACATGATTTTGGTCACAAACCAACGGAATTTGGCTTAAAACATGCAGATCTTTTGTTAGTGACCGTCTTTCTTGCCGTCTTATTCTTTCCTGCTTCTACCGCTGCCGCCGCCGCCGCCTGAGGATCGGCAGGAAAGTGTGAAACCGTTGGCAGGGATGCCCATCATGTCGCCGGCGCCTGTACGAGGACCAGAGCGGGACAAAAAAAAACGAAACTCCAAAACGCTTCTCCACGGTGGAGAGACCGAAATTTACGCTCTGGTTCTGACCATAACGTTTCATTCCGCCAAATAAACCCAAAAAGTTGCAGCCAAGAGAAGAATATAATGGGGTAAAAAAATAAAGTATGACCCCTGACCCCCTGACCCCCTGACCCCCCGACCCCCTGACCCCGGTGGAATAATGAATGGAAAATACTCTCAAACTTGTAGCAGCTAAGCTAAAACACTACAAACTCCCTGAGTGTGGAGGCTCATTCTCGACCTCGGGGAACAAAGTCGAAGCCTAAATTCAGATTCTGTGCTGGAGCCTCAGGGAAAGCGAAGCGAGCGAAGCTTGAGGGTGGAGGCACTTTCTCCTCTGGTTGTTTAAAAAAAAAAAAGAACCTGCTGTGGAGGCACAGGATGGACGGAGGGAAGTCGAGAGCCTGAGGTTTAACCTTCTGAGCTTCCATCACGTTTTTGGTCCAATGTGGGCTCTGCTTTTTCTAATCCAGCTCCTGTTCTTTTTCTCTCTTATCTGGAGTTTATGAGTTTGAATATTCATCTAAACATTTTGTTCTATGCCTTAAATGAAGTCCTGTTTTCGAATAAAGTCGGGTAGAAGGAATGGCGGAGTCCTGATCGGAGTCCTGATCGGAGTCCTGATCGGAGGCCTGATCGGAGGCCTGATCGGAGTCCTGATCAGAGGCCTGATCGGAGTCCTGATCGGGTAAATAAACCATGATCGATAATTAACCTGAAGCTTGAGAGCTGAGCTGATCCTGGACCAGTCGCTGGAGGGGGGGGTCACCCAGTCACAGTGGGACTCGCTGCCACTGAGCTTCCGGAAGAAGCTGCCATGTCTTGTTTTTTTTTTCTTTCCTTGCCGGGGAAAATCGGACACAAGCACTGAGTGTGTGAGCGGACTGTGACCCCCCCCCCCCCCCCCGCCCCCACCCCCCAGCCAGCTCAAAATAAAAGTCCGTGGCTGCAGATATTGCCTGTGTACAGGGGCTGAGTGTGTTTCTGTTTGTGTGTGTTGCCATCCTTAATACAGGGATATACAACACACACACACCGCTCTTCCTCTTGCCCCCCCCCCCCCACCCCCCACATCAGGATGATGAATTTAAGGGCCCCTCGCTTCACAGTTGGGCCAGTTATCCTACTTGGGAAAACCCCTGTGGCGTCGGAGAAAGCCGCGCCGCTCCGACCCGTCTCGCCACCTCGGCCAACGGTGGTCAGAGCCAATTACAGACGAATATGCCATTTATGTGTGTGTGGGGGGGCATGGGCAGGGGGACGCCCTCATCTACACACAAGTTCACAGGTATGCAGATGTGTCAAGATTTGGTTAATGTGGGTTTAAGAACGTAGTGAAGTTTCCTCTAGACTCTGGAGTTGATCCTCTCTCGGTCTCTCACACACACACACACACACACACACACACACACAGACACACACACACACACACTGCTCATCCCCATCCATCTAACCTGTGTATATCTATGTGTGTGTGTGCGTATCTGTGTCCGCCCCCCCCAGCCTGTTCGCCTGGTTTCCACGGCCACCGCTGCAGCCAGTCGTGTCCTCAGTGCGTCCACAGCGATGGACCGTGCCACCACGTCAGCGGCAGCTGCGAGTGTCTGTCCGGCTTCTTCGGCTCCCTCTGCAACCAAGGTACAAGAAAAGAAAGGAAAGAAAAAGGTTAAGCTCCTCACCCTGTGTGTGTGTGTGTGTGTGTGTGTGTGTGTGTGTGTGTGTGTGTGTGTGTGTGTGTGTGTTCATTAGCTTTAAGGACAAACAGCTGTTTCTTTTATTTTCATGTGTCGTTACATCCTCTCGGCAAGAAACAGCAACTTCTTGAGGCAAAATTTAAAAGTAGAGTCGTGAAATTGACTCAAAATAAAGACTAGTGCAGGTTAAATTATGCAGATTAAACTGAAACGAGAGGCATGAAATGCTGGTTTTATGTTTCACAAATACAGTCAGTAAAAAAAACATTTGAATCCTGAAGCTCCAAGATTATAGAAGAGAAATGGTCAGAACTGAAGCAGCAGTGACAAAGATCCTGGTTTTTATTCCCTTGTTTGGACCCTGGGTCCTTGAACTTTTCCATGATAAAAACATGAGCTCCTTCCCCCCCATGCCGTTGAAACTCCCACCCCTCAGCTCACGAAGCGGGATTCTTGTTTGTTCGTTGTCTCTGAGCCGGGAGGCCGCGAACTGAAGCGGACGGCTTTCCCCTACCGGGTCCCGCCCTTCTCGACAGCGTAGCCTGGCCTGTTGTGTGAAACCAGCAGAATGACCCTTTAAACGGCCCCCGTCCCTCCCTCTGCTGGCCCCGTCCCTGCTCCGGCAGAGAGGGCTCTCTGATCCAGAACCGGATCTAGGTTCTGGACATGTGGAACGTCAGCCGGCCTCGATCCCGATGGATAGTGCGACTCCATGACGTGTCTCCGCTTCAGGTTTTTTTTTCTTTCCCTTTTTCCCCGACGATTCATCGCGGCCGATGCACCTTGGGCCGAATACGGCGAAGCCTGCCGCACGGAGGACGCGGCGGCCTCGACTCGCCTGGGGTCCGGGTCACCGCGGGGGGGGTCAGAGCCCCCCGTGGCACTGGACCGGTCCAAACACGTCCCAGATTCACATCATCGACAGTTCCCCACAGGGAACGTTCTGTTTTCCCAGTTTTAGTTTTATTCTGTCCTCTTTTTTTTTTTTGCAGATCTCACATCTTTTTATTTAATATTTTTCATTTTTTTCACTGTCATAGAGTCTTTCATGGACGGTGGGGGGGGGCTCTCTTTGGGTTATTTAGGGAACAAGACCAAACACAGTTTAACCTCTGCATTTGACCTTTTAATATCTTCATTTACATAATATTTTTTTTGGGGGGGGGGGCACTGACATCTCTAATAAACTGCTGGTTAGAGGTGAATCCGTGCAGACAAAGCAGAGTCCTTGGTCGTCTACGTTTCTTCAGAAATGAAAACAAACTGTAAAACCTTGAGCTCCTTGTTCCGACCGCTCCCACTTCTTTGTTTCATCTAAATCACCCCCTCCATCCACCCCCATCCACCCCCATCCACCCCCCGTCCATACTTCAGTGCGCTCTGGCTCCTCCGCAGGTTAAACAGGTGTTAATTCTCTCACGGGGCGGCCGACCCAAGGTTTCGCTGCCAAGCCGAATTTTAAAATGGAGACGGTGGCGGAGCACGGCGTGAAATATTCATTATCATTAAACATGAAAAAGGGGCTCCAGCCCCCAGCCCCCCCCCCCCCCCACACACACACACACACACACACACACACATTAGCCATTCTGCTTACTGCTGCATCTACCGAGCAGACCTGTAGACAACGGGTTGAGCCTTGATAAATCGGACATCCAGTATTGGGGGGGCTTTTAAATGCCTTGGGAGCCGCTCCATCCCTGCTCAGCATGAGCTAACGATGCTATTGACCCCTAAACTCTTAAGGGGCCCGTCGCATCTTGGGGGGGGGGGGGGTATTCATTGTGCATTGTGCTTTCAAGAGCTGGTTGGTAACGGAGGCACAATTGGGGTTTTTCGCCCAGTTTAATGGAGGAATCCGACCCCCCCCCCAAGTGGAAACCGTCCAAGGTGTGAAATTTTCATTAAAAAGAAAAAAATCTGGATTCTTTACTTGAATTTTTTTGATTGGTTGAGTCAGGCTGTTGAAATTCATCCAAGAAAATAGTAAAAAAAACCCACAAACACTGGGAAAAGCTTCTGTTGCTGTCGGCTTTTGCAGTGGTAAAGTACCAGCTCTTAACACACTGCACAGAAACTTTTGCTTCTCTGAAACTTACGGTCTTAGGGGCATCGTGACCTCGGCCCGCCGCAGAGATCCGGTCCCCCGGTTCCGTGATGGTTCTCCATTCGTTTCAATGACAGCGACGCATCAGGACCATACGGTCGAATGTTGCGGTTTAATGTTTGTTGGACCTGATGACTCGCTCTGAGAACACAGACGTTTTCTGATGCTCAGGAAACAAACTAACTGTCTGCTGCCTTTACTTTGATAATGATTGTGTTGGCCAATGTGCGTCATGTGTTCTGCATTTCCACCTGTGGCCACTACATCCAAACTGTTCCCAACACTGCTCCCGCCACCGTTCCCAGTACTGTTCCCAACAATGTTCCCGAGGCTGAACTTCCATCAGTCTGAGCTGGAGCTCTCCGGCCTTCTTTAGCTTGGGAGCAACGTCTGCTTGTGACACTCGACTTCTTTGTATTTCTTTATATGTAAAATTATCTCATAATTCCCAAGAAAAAACAGCAAAGATTTGAGGAAACTCAGAAGAAACACTAATAACTTTGAAGAGAGGAAAGAATTTTTTCCTCTTTTGCATCCTATTAAATAATCTCCTGAACCCTTACATTTTTCCTGCGGCCTGTAATGGGGGTCTCGACCCACAGCTTGGTAACCGCTTGTCTGATTCGCGCTTCGTCAGGCTTTGGTTCAACACCCAACACGTCCATTTGCAGACCCATTTGTCCTGATGCCCTCAGATTTACAGCACAGAAAAACTGCTTAAGTTTATCGCAGACGTTTAGCAGTCTCGCCAACATCAAGTATGTTAGCTTGTATGCTAGTGTTAGTATATTAGCATGTTATGTTAGTTTTCGTGTATACTAGTGTCAGCATGTTAGCGTGCTATGTTAGCGCCAAGCTCAAACCGGAGCCGACGCTTTTTTTGAGGTGTTCAGTCAAGTTTTACACCTTTTGGTGGCTCTGGAACAAAAGTCAGAGTATCTCCAGCATTATTATGGTTCATCCTCTGGGGAAAAAGGAACGTCCAATCCAGATTTCAGGATAAAAGCCGTCCAGGACCGGGCGGCCTCCCCGTGGACTCGCATTTAATGTGTGGAACAATGGCTTTGTGCGCTAAGTTTCAGAGGAGGATCCACAGGGAGCGGCGGCCCAGTCCCTCTCCTGCTAATTATCTTTTACTAAACTCTCCCGGTTTCGGTCCAACGTCCTGAACGTCCGGTCCAGCGACTTTGATCCCGGCTTCACAGGCGCTAGTCATACAGTGGCAACTGTTACGTAAGTGGAGGGACTTCATCAAAAGCTTCCATCGTGATCTTTACTGCAGTTATATTCACAGTAGAATCCCCTGCTGGGTATTTTAATTCTCAGGGAGAAATAACACGCGGGGGCAGATTAATGGCTATTAAAAGCACAGATGGGCAGAACTTTTTTTTTTTTTTTAAAATAAAAGACCATACGTTTTATGCAACAGGTTGGAAATATAGTAAAATGCAAATCAACGTCAAAGACGTAATGTAAAAATAATGAATATCTACCCAGCTCATGCATATGTAATGTATATATCTTACACAACCTCTGTCTAAACATTAACACAAGGAAGGAGATAGCCCACATTCATAAAACCGTGATATGGCTGCAGTGCTTTATGAACATGGCTGCAAGCGCACGCCGTATCTTTTATTGTGCACTGTTATAACCACACGGTGGAAATACTCATTAAACGTTTCCAAATTTTGGCATCGCGCGGTCGGGTTGAGTTACGGTTTGAACTTTTGCTCTTCTAAATGTGGCGCAATGGCGCAGCCCCTCGTCTTTCATTCTTTGCCCAGGACACAACGCCGGGTTCATGGAGTATTATAGGCACCCTCTTTTTTTGAACTTAATAAACTCACAGATTTCATATAAAACCAAACACTTTATTGAAATATCACACACACAAGTAGCAGCGAGCCGCAACCTAATGTTAATTGGTGATAATCAAGAAAACCCCGGAGTGCGATGATAGATCCTCGGGTTTGTCAGACTCCACAGTATCAGTGTAACTACATTCGGGGAAATCTGAGTTTATTAAAAAAAACTTGCAAAAAAAGAAGTATCACGTTCCTAAGCAGCAGGATGTGCATTTCCCCTAAAACGATTAAACAGAAAAACAAACAGAATTTGTAAAGAGCTTCGTCTTCCAGCCGCTTCAAGCTGCTCTGGATGATAAACTAACAACCAAATATTTATTTTTTTTTTAATTTCTTCCTCGTCCCTTTTCCCTCGACCCGAACCTCGTCGAATCGGAAACATTCGTTTTCAAAAGCAGTTGGATGACAGATGGCACGTTTCAGGGCAGGGAAGAAAAACCAACACGAAGAAAACCACCAAAAAAATGCTGTGAAACCGGAACTAATTATTCATCAAATTAAAGATACTGAGCGGAGACAATAGCACGAGTTTTGATTGTGAAACTGGAGAAGGTCACGGCGGATGAATCGTCCTTATGCCCGGTTCTGATGAGTAATGACCCCCGTTGACGTTAATTCTCCCTGAATCGTGTTTTCCGCATTTTTTTTAATCTGTTTTACCGACTGTATTTTTATCACAGATGTGTTTTCACGCTTTATTCCTCTCGTCTTTCCTGCCCTGCGATTGCTGTTTTGAAAACAGAAATTAAAACACAAAGTAATATATTTTTCTCAGTTATTTGTGTTTTAGCTTCTGCAAAATATTTGAGTCAAATAAGCTCAAATAGAGATGAAAGAATTTCAGATTATTGATGCTAATAATGGCTTAGGATCCTTCTCCCTGTTGACGGACGCAGTAAATTCGATCGAACAAGGTTTGTAACTGTGTTCAGAGCCGCACATTTTATTTCACCAGTGTTTCCAAAACAAAAGAACATTGCCATACGCTCCTGCCTCATATTTCAGAATAATAATTTTGGCAAATAACCTTTCGGATCTGAATAGGTTCAATGTCCTGTTCGGCCCGACGCCCTGAAGGCCGACTCAAGCATTTTCCCCTGAGATCTGCTCCTGCTCAAAATAAAAGAAAAATTTGGAAATAAAAGTCTAATTTCCATGTGCTGTCCTGAACTCTTCTTGATTTTAATTAAGTTTGTTCCTCATTGACATTCGATTTAGGGGGAAAAAAAAAATCTTTTGAATGAAGGAAAAACCTTTTAAATTAAAAATCCCTCCATGATGTTATAAAACTTTAAAAATACAGATTTTTTTAATATAAAATTAATCACAACTGTGATATCATCTGAAGCCTGAACCTCTTCCATTATGTTTTGCAAGCACAAAGAAAAGAAAATAAAACCATCCGCTATTCATTCTGATGATGCTTTTTCTGAACCAACAGTACATGAATGACACGTGCTTTTCTTTTTTCTCTCTCGTATAATCTGATCCCGGACCGCGGCCGGTATTTGTAGATGTGGCAGCAATGAAAACTAATTATTTCATGTCCTTGAATTGTGAGAAATTCATCCCTCATTTGAATCGAACCAGGGGGGACGTCGGTCGCAGGTCGGTCGTTTCCCTTCCGTCTGTCATTTTTAACATGTTGCTGAATGATTTTTCGGCTTTGTCGCGCTCATGTTTCCTGCTTGAACGTAAATGCAAAACAGAATTTTACTCGTGCAGAGAAAACTGTTTTCACCCGACGTTCCTGATTTCCACTTGAGGCTGTTTGTATTTTCCTGTCGCCATAATGAAAGTCCTGTCAGACGACTGACCGTGTGTGTGTGTCTGCCCCCCCCCCCACAGTGTGTCCCAGCGGAAAGTATGGGAAGGCCTGCGCTGAGACGTGCGCCTGCACCAACAACGGCACCTGCAACCCCATCGACGGCTCCTGCCAGTGCTACCCGGGATGGATCGGCAACGACTGCTCCAAACGTAGGCTGCCGGACCGAGCCCCCCCCCAGCTCTTTTGTTCACTCTCTCACCTCGGCACTTATCGAGCAGATGGAGAGAATGGTGGTCGGGGGGGGGTCTAAAGGCAATTACTCCATCGTCTCTGACATTAATTATCTATCTAACATTGAGCAGAGCAACAACGATCGCTCAGTCGTGAGGCTAATGAAGGCACAGACTGTCCAGATCTCTGTCCCATCCGGTCCCTCAGGCTAACGATGTCTCTTAGTGTGTTTGAGACTCTGTGTGTGTGCGTGTGTGTTCAACCCTCTCTGTCTTTCTTTAACCGTGTCTTTGTGTGTTATTTATCTGTCTGTGTGTGTGTGTGTGTGTGTGTGTTACGGGCAGCGTGCACTCAGGGCTCTTGGGGGCCGGACTGCATCCACACATGCAACTGCCACAACGGGGCCCGGTGCAGCGCCACGGACGGGGAGTGTGACTGCAGCCCGGGGTGGACGGGACTCTACTGCACTCAGCGTAGGGCTCGCGCGCACACACACACACACTCATATATATACACATACATACAGATGTAATGAGATATAAAGAGTGATGCACTGCCCGGCTGCAGTGTCCCTTTTTTTGCTGTGCAGCCACCGAGGTCCCTGCTTTGAACATGTCATGCCCACACCTCCATCTGGTGGCGGAGAGCAAAACTACGTCTGTGGGACAGATGGTCCCTCCTCTCCCTCCCCGCGGTGCATCCTCCTTTCCTTCTACGACCCGGAGCCGTTTGACTGAGGCGGCTCCTTCGTTTCCTTGTGCGAATCCTCGCTTCAGCGAGCTCAAGAGCAATCGTACAAAGTCTAGTTCTAAATATGTTTTTTTGATATTTGAAACGGATAATAATTTATCTTTTGGTGCTCCGGGCGCACGAAGCCCCTTCTGTTGGCCCAGGCCAAGGGAACGGGCGGCCCTTTGAGTTCTGGTCCGGCTCACGTTCGCTCTGACTTTTTACAACCATCGCGGGCTCCTGTCTCCTCACATCCGTCACGGAACCGGATGCGTTGACGTATGAGCCCTGGCATCAGACAGGACTCAGCAGATGTCCGCTGAGCGTCAAAGGTCGGGACTACAACAGAGCCTTGACTGCAATAAATGATGACAAAAAGAGATATATATCTATATATATATATATATATATATATATATATATATATATATATACACACACAGATCAGCCATTTTGTCTTTAGACCACAAACAAACCACACTAGAGTCCGCGTAGATGTGGACCGGGACCCTCCTTTTTAAGCCGGTCCTGGTCCGGGTGCTTTGTCAGCACCAGAGTTCGGTCATTGTTTACTTGTCCGAGTCCTTCT
Organism: Istiophorus platypterus; assembly: GCA_016859345.1. NCBI lineage: Eukaryota > Metazoa > Chordata > Actinopteri > Istiophoriformes > Istiophoridae > Istiophorus > Istiophorus platypterus. The sequence continues at coordinate 2,232,079 of CM029118.1, forward strand.
CAGGAACATTTTGAAGGACAGAGGACGGATAACTAGTCCAGAGAGTGTTGCGGGCTTTGTCTAAATCTGCCTGAGTTCGCAAACCTGGTTTCCCGGAGATGATCCGCGTCGTTCCAACTGTGACTGAACAGATTAGCCGATCCCAGAAAAGCCACTCTCCCAGACACATTTCCAGATTTGCTGGATCATCTCCTCAGATAGCGAGTCTGGAGGAAAAAGCCACGTTTGTCCTTGAAAACTTTGACGGAGGCCTCTCGTGCTCCCTCCCCAGGCTGTCCCACCGGTTTCTACGGGTCTCAGTGCGCTGAGGTGTGTCGCTGCCAGAACGGGGCCGACTGCGACCACATCACCGGCCAGTGCTCGTGCAGGACGGGCTTCATAGGGCAGAGCTGCGAGCTCAGTGAGTGTGTTTCTGTTTTCACTTTGTACGCCAGCACACATGCAGCTGTTGCAGCCAGAAGAAAACACAAGATGAAGGGAGCACAACTGTTTTCTAGCTTGGGGCAGTTTTTTTGTTGGTGTTGCATTTAAAAGGGCTGAGTAACAATAACAGAATCCAATCATTAAAAGGTAATGAAAATTACAATTTTATTATAGGAAAATAAAATGGAGCTTAATGAAGCACCCACGCACGACGGCAGCGAGGTGTGAAGTCAGGTCACCGGAGCTCAGAATGAGAAACGAGACTTTTTTAGATTTTTATTTTAAGGAGTGTTCGTGCGTCCTGTTGGTGTCGCAGCAGGAGAAGGACGGAAGCAGATGCACTGTATCGATAGCGGTGGTCAATAAGACGACGCATACCGCGGCGATATTAAACTCTTCAGCCGTCCAAGATTTTTCATACTGTTTATATCGCGGCAGCTATCGCTTTAATATCTCTGGGTTTATGGGACCATTTTTTGACAGCGTTGCGAGTAAATAAGTGGGATGCTTTAGGGGAATATTTGATTTTTTTACATTTAGATATACAGTACTTCGATACATTAGGTATTTGATTTGCAGGACTAGAAAAGTCCATAAACAGTTTGTTGATGTTACAGACAAAGATTTACACTCTATCATATACAATTAAAAACCAGAGGTTCTGTACAGCAGATAAATACAATTAATCCAACTTTACATGTATAACCTGTCATACAGGTTAGTGCAGCATGTTGCTGAATATATCTCTGCTCACATATACAGCAATTTAATTCAGCTGAATTCAAAATAAAGCTTTTCTCATTCACATTTTTCTCTGTTTCTGTTGCCAGACAGCAGAACAACTATGTAACAGTGACTGAAATGTGTCCTATTAAGACGACATGTTAACCAGCGGTCACTTCCAGGCCATATCCAAGCTGCTGCTCTGCTGCTAAAATCCTGGTTTTATAACCATGACGTTGTCCTAAAAATATATTTACCTGTAAAATGATCCCTAGAGAGAAGGTTAGAGGCTCAGTAATGTCTGTGTCAGATGCTGTTTGGTCAGTTGATTAAGAAGCATAGAGAGATGTGTCTTTGGAGAGAAAGACCAACCTCGCAATTGCAAGGCAATACTGGCGACTCTCTTCCATGGAAAATAGCTAAGGTTTGTCCAGAAACTAGCGAGAAGGGTCTGAAAAGTCAGTACATCCAGCGACAAAGGCGCTAAGTTGGCAACACTTCCTGTAAACACTGCCACGATGGCCTAATACAAGCTGTGCCCACCAAATGATTTTGAAGGAGCAACCACCATTTGGGAAACTCCAGCAATCGACCGGCCGACCAATAGTGTAACTTTGTCACTCACTCATTTAATCACGGACATTTGTGTTTATAGAGCTGGCTCCACTATCTGGGTCCAGCCAACGGTTGGAGAGCAATGACAAAAAAGGAATCATGAAATGAAACAATAAAAAGATAAATGCTATAAAAGGATTTTATATGAGAAAACAGTAATGAGATCAAAATGAATTAATGGCCCAAAAAGATTCCAGTCAAAAGCTTGGCTGCAGCGACAAGTTTTAAAGATATGAAAACTTTGAGCTGCTCTCAGATCCTTGTTAGTAGAACATTCTCTCCCGCTCTTTAGAACAACTACAAGTCTCGTTCTACACGGATCTGAGGGTCTTTCAAAAATTGAACTAGAGAAATTGGATGTGTCTTGGGTGGGTAAAGTCTTTTGCCTGGATTTAACAGGTTTTGCAGCATTAAACTAAGGCTTTTGCAAAACAAATCAGTGTGTATTATTGATTTTGTTAAATACATTAAAAAAAATTACTTATTGAAAGTCTAAATATTTAGGGTTATCATATCCATTCTGCACACATGATGATATTAATAGTTCCATGAACTTTAATTAAACCCACAAAGGGACAATTTAACTTCCACTAAAGTTCAAGCATCAAACATCTGCCCATAATCATATCAATTAGTTTTTTACACGAGAACAGTAGTATTTGTGTTTTCCCCTGTGAGGTTTTAAGATTCACTAACCCTCTGCTGCCGTGTCCAGAGTGTCCGGCCGGGACGTTCGGCTACGGCTGCCAGCAGCTGTGCGAGTGTATGAACAACGCCACCTGCGACTACGTGACGGGGACCTGCTACTGCAGCGTCGGCTTCAAAGGCATCCGCTGCGACCAGGGTGAGCGCCGCCGGCCGCGAACGGAGGGGGGGCGGTGGGGGCGTCGGCAGGGCCAGAGGGTCCGACCTGGGTCCGGATGAATCATAAAGAATAAGACGACGGGGGGACACGCACATACGCTTTATAGAAAAGACTCGAATAGAAAACGCCTAAGATAGTGAAAGTGGGACTATGGGACGAAGGTAGAAAGAGTTGATGGTACATGTCTGTACCGTCTGTTCTTTATTTGTATAGTATGAACTTTTCCTCTCCTGAAACTTTTTGTTTCTGTTTTTTGTTTTTTTTTACCAATTAGTGTAAAGTCCTCTGTCGTTTATCACAATGTTTTTATTGCTGTGTGCAATCGCCTTCATACTTGGGCATTTAAAACAGCTGTTGTAGACCAGCTGGTGAACATAGTGGACCATTTAGCAGCTAAAGAGCAAGAGAATTTTCTCTCTCGGGAGCTGGTGGAGACCAAACACAGAGCTAAAATGAGAGAGAGTGCTGGACTGGGACTCATAGACTCAGAGACCAGATCCAGATGCATCATGAAGTTGCTCTGTAGCTGTTAACATGCTCAACATATCAACGTAGAAGATGATATGTCAGTGATGTTTTCACCAGTTTTTGTTGCCCAAGATGGCAAAAAACAAAATCTGTTATTTTACATTTAAGTCTTTAAATTAGAAGTAAGTTAGTAAAAAATTAGAAACATGCTGCACGAGAGAGTCTGTTAGCTTCATATTTCATCTGTACATAAGTTGTGATGCCTTGAAGCATCAAAGAACATTCGTGTTAAAAATTGCAGGTGCTTTGATCATTAAAGACATAATTTTAGGCCAAGAAATGCAGGATCTGAAAACTTTTGACTTTTTGACTTTTACAGCTCCGAGTCCAAGAATCTGGGCCGAACTTAATTGAAAGGAATCAGCAAAGAGAAACCGAGGTCACAAATTTAAACGGACCAACAGGGACACGGTGGCGACTACAGATACACTGGCTATGACTGTGACCTTATTAATATTTACAGCTCTACCTGCAGTGGTGATGTAGTAAAGTCAAGTAGTAAAGTCTGTTCAGTGTTCATGATATTAACCGTATTTTTATAAGGCAAAGTACCTCGGTTGAGAGCCAACAGCAGAAATGCAGTAAAAGTTAACTTTTATTTTGAAACGTTCCTTTTAGAAACAAAACTAATGATTGATGCAGGTTGCGGCCGCAGGTGTCATGAGTGCATCGAAGCACCGGACCCAATGTGAAACGTTTACCTGTTGCCCCCCCCCCACAGCGGCTCTGATGATGGAGGAGCTTAACCCCTACACCAAGATCAGCCCGGCGCTGGCGTCGGAGCGGCAGTCAGCCGGCGCCGTCCTGGGCATCGTCTTCCTGCTGCTGCTCATCATGGCCATGCTGGGCCTGGTGGTCTGGTTCCGCTATCGGCAGAGGGAGAAGGGCCACCACGTGCCCAACGTCACCTACACCCCGGCCCTGCACATCAACTCCACCGACTACTCCCTCTCAGGTAACGTGTCCTCACCTCTCGGCTTTTTTCCCTTTTTTAAACTTTTTTTCTTCCAGGTGCTTTTCTTTCTTTCTACATCCAGGCAGAGTGGACAACATAAACCAGGGCCGCAGCTAATGATTATTATAATGATCCATTATTTTTTTCGATTAATCGTTTAGTCCCTATAAAGGCCGAATATTGTGAAAAATGTCCATCACAATAAAAAAGTATCTGCCTTTATAGTGTCTATGAAAAAAATCAAAGAGAAACAAGTCACAAAAAACATCACAAATTCCCAGAGATCCTTGAAATTCAAATAAAAAGCCCCATTTATATTCAATATTCAGTTTGCAGCGATAAAACAGAGAAAAGCAGCAAATTCTGACATAAAAGTGGCTGGAACAAGCAAAGTATTGTTGGATAATTGTCCTAAACGATTAATCGATTATCAAAAACTCGTGATTAATATTCTGTCAAGACTGATATTTCAGCACCGTATGAGAATAAGAGCGTAATCGAGGTTCCTCCTCATGGTTCCAACTGGAGTTCCCTCTTTCTAATTTGTGGCTTTGGACAAAAAGTGTCAAGGCTCAAACAGCTTGTGTCAGTTTGCGTACGTATATGTCATGTGTGCGTTGTGGTGGCGTCCGGAGGGTTTTTTCCCCCGGATGTGAGAACCCGTGCTGGTGTCGTACGGGCGGCAGCACGGCTGCAGTGTTCGAGCCTGCTTCCCTCTGCAGATCCACCCCCCGGCTCCGGTTCCAGGTCTGGCTCCGGGTCCGGGTCCGCGGGCCGCTGCTTCTCCAACCCGAGCTACCGCACCCTGGGGCCCTGCACCTACGCCGCGCACTACGCCAAGCCCGACAAGAGGGGCGCCGCCAAGGTGGGTCCAGGACCGGAAAACCCCTCACGCCGCCGGGTTTGGCTGCGGAAGATTTCCAGTGTGATACTTTTAATATTTCAGAGTTTAGAGCTGACAGGAAAATATCTGGGCTTTAAATCTGACACGCTGCTCAAAGATTTTCTCATTTAGCCCCGGCAGTGTCGAGCCCCAGGGCCAGTTCCGGTTTTGTTTGCCCTTGGTTTAAAAAAATCTATTTGTTTTAGCTCACAGCTTTGAAAATTTAGAACGTCCCTGATACTTTAATACTCCGCAGGCTTCATTGTGAAAAGCTTTTTATAAGAACCATTTTCTACAGAAGAAACAGTGTCTGGAAAAAAAAGAAATCTTTGGCTGAACTGGAGCTTTAATTTTTATCTTACTTGAATAAAACTCGATTAAGTTCTTGATCGGTCTGTGGTTCCTGTAAGACATAATTAAAGTCACTGCAGAATAATGATCATGATGATCATATTTACAATTGTTTCATGTCACATCATAGAACTCTTAGAGCAGTAAGTGTTACTGTTTGCTGAGCCTCGTCCTCAGAGACACCAGGAGTTTTTCATGTTGAGGCGCTGTGGAGAGCGAAACTTCGCATTTCAGAGGTTGCATCGTTTTTAGCCTTTTAAAAATCAGATAATGTGGAGTAAAAGAATAAAGTAATAGATACAAACGTGTCTTTTTTCTGCGCTAACATAACTTGCCAATAGCTGGCTATCGTGTCTAGTACCTCCAGTGGTAGTCGTGAGTTAACAGCTAATGCTACTTGCAACTATACTGATGTCATTGTGTGTGTAGCTAACAATTGCAAAAAATTGTTTCAAACCAGTCTGGTTTTCAACCGAGTCACAAAGCTAACATTAGCCTAACTAGCCGGCTACCCCAGTGACGGGAAATCAGGGATTCACGCGGTGGTGAATCAGCCGCCGTTGTCATGGGAACTGCATCATGTTGTAGGCGAGGACAGGTGTTTCGGTTATTGCTCTCACCTTCACCTAGGAATGAATAAAATCGTCCTCGTCCTCGTTTAAGTCGCATCGTTTTACACGTTGGGATAAAACCTTTCCCGTCTCGCTGCGGCAGCGTCATTTCACCAGTTCTTGTTATATTCTGTCGTTTTTGGTTTTCGGTTTTTCCAGATGTGTTAACGTTCCCTGTGTGTTTTCCAGACCAAGGCGAAGAGGCGGTACAGGAACAGTGCTCCGGAGTGGGGGGCCTACTGCAACCTCAGCGAGCTGGGTCCGTCCCCCATTTCTTTCTCTCTTCTTTTGTTTCTTTCGTAAACCCATTCGCTCTTACAGATGTGGTTTGGATCCAAGAGAACGATTCCTCTGGCAGGACACGTTAAAATCCAGATTCAGATTCAGATTCAGATTCCTGACGCCAACCTGGTCAACAACATCACAGGATCCTCAAAATGTGTCTCAACTTTTCTGTTGCTCTTAATCGTGATCTGGTTTGAAAAGAACATCTGCCTTAGAGCTGAGAGGCTAAAACCCCCCAGTGAACATGTGAATTAATCATAATATTGTTTTTTTACTCTATTTAATGAGCCTTTCCCCCGGGAACGACTGGGACTGTTAAGAAGAATTAAAGCCTCGGTGAAGTTGGGTTAGATTGAATCCACGTTTGTCCATAAAATGTTTTTTTTTTTTTTAATTTATAATCAAAGCCACTGAAAACTTGGTTTCAAACCTCTAGAGAATTCACAATTAAATAAGCTTTAAAGGTTAAAGTTCAGAAAAACAGAGAAATCCTCAGAAATTTTTCATTAAACGTTTAATGCTCAAAAACTCAGCTAATGTGCTTCCGTGCAGATGCGGTTTGATCAGTTTTGGTTGATTCCTGAGATTTAAAGAGAAAATCGAGATGATTTAGATTGACTAATTTGGTTTCACTGAGTCTGTTACAGGACACAGGTTTATTTTTTCTTAGACATTATTAATCAATAGTGATGTGGTCTGGTTTCATTTTCAGTTGACATGGAGGTAATGTTCTTCAGGCAGGTAGCCTAACGTTTGTCACAGAGATTAAATAATAATAATGTTATTTCACTGCATTGATGTCAAACAACCTGTGCACATTTTTTTTTGCTTTTTTTTTTTTTTTTTTTTTTTTGGCTTTTTTTTTTCATCTTTTGGTGTTTAGAGCTAAAATATCCAATCGCAGCTGTTTTCTGCAGCCGGGCCAGAAAAAGACCGGCCACCGTAGCCAAAAGTACGGAAAAGAGGTCAAATGTGAAGTATCCACACGCTCTTACTTTGGGGACATGTGAGAGACCATCGCTATAAGTGAAAACCTGACTGAGAAAATGTGTCTTCAGAGCCTTTAAAATTTACGCAAAGTGAGAAAGTGTCGAGCACGTACGGCGATTCAACAGGAAGTGAATTATTAACATCAGGATGTAAAGTCAACCACAAAACACTGTGTAATTATCCTTTTATCTCAGCCTTAATTTCCATTAACTATCCTCTTTCTGGTCTCGGTGCAGGTGTTTACTGCATCGACCGGCGCTACAGCTACCACCTGGAGCCGCGCTACAGAGGTACGGTGTGAGGTCGGCCTGGCGCCTGTGACCTCATCGCCTCCGACTCCCCCAGCCAACCCGCTCGCTCGAAAAACAAGTTCCCTCGGCCAATGATTCTCCTGCATTTCTGGAACCTGGGCTTTGAATGTTGCACATCCCTGTGTCCGACGTGAGACCGGGCGCGGATCGGCTGCATGTCCCGTGAGACGCGTAACGCGAGACATGACGTGGTCACCCGGGACATTTTAGCCTACGGGCTGTGCACCTGTCCTGGACCCTGCTACACCTGTCCACCAGCAGGGGCCACGTCTAGACCAGAGAAGCCCAGCTTCACTGTTTTTTCCTAAGAGCGAAAGTCCATTAAAAACCATCAAATGCAGGGATTAGCATCTAATATGATGAGTCTAGTTCACAAATGTCTCCAAAAATGTTGTGAGGAGGAATAAAAAAAACAGAACTAGATTCAATAACTGGTGGTTAAAATGATTAAATTCCTCATTCAGGTGAACATGCGGGATTAAAATGTTGAGGGCAAAGCGTCTCACACGGCTCAATATTTCGCTCTGAGCCGATAAAGAAACGAGGAAAAGTGTGAAGTAAAAACACTGCAGCTTTTAAGGCAGGGAGGTTATTTTAAAGTTCTCGTAGAGGTCCCAACTTTCCCAACGTTCCCAACGTTCCCAACGTTCCCAACGTTCCCAAAGATCTCAGACTGAATTTTGGAGAAATATGAAATATAAAAAAACAGTGCACAGACATTTATAATAATTTTTATTTAATGGAATAGAGCAGCCATTAAAAACAGTCTTTGGTTTCACTCGGTGTAAACATGATAGCCTCAGTAACGATAACACAACCGTAGAGCTACTTATGGGGGGGTCTGTTTAGAAGAAGAGACCCGGGCCCCCGGGCCCCCGGGCCCCCAGGTCCAGCTCCAGACCTGGACCTTCAGGCACCCGGCTGAGATAAAACGTGGTCGGTTACCGACTGGATCTTGTTGAAATGTGTCGGCCTCTGCTCACCCGTCTGTTTGTGTCTCTGCAGGACGACCTGACTCCTCCCGGTGTCTCACTCCCTCTCTGCTGAGGTCGTCCTCCCGTTCTGACCCCCCCCATCCCCCACCCCCACGCCCCCCCCGGGGAATCTCTCCTGCACTATAACTGAATGCTGAGTGTTTTCCTCTCACTAACTGTGTTTGCTTCAGCTGCAGCTTCACAGATTTTCCGATTTCTTTTTTTTTTGCTTGAACTGTTCCTGAATGTTGACGTTGATGTTCTTTGTTGTCCAGTGATGCAGTGTTTAACATGTCTGTTTCTTAAAGATGAAAATGTCTCCTCCCACCAACAAGTTCTGTCAGAGAAACTTGTTTAATATGTCAGATTCCTTTGAGAAATAAAGCTCCATTTCTAACTGTTAAAAAATAATCATATTTAAAACACATCAATGAGCCACATGACACAGCAAGTCACACACACACACTGTCCTGATGCTGGAAATACTAGAGGAGAAATGTGCATTAATCCGCCGCTGAAAATAGTCCCCAAGAGATGTGGCATCTCCTCCTGTCTGGGCGACACTCGGCTTAAAAATTACAGTGGCCAGATGTTTTGGGAAAATTACATTTTAGGTTTGATTGGCTATGAATACATTGGCTATGAATACATTGGCGAGGAGTTTTTATAGGTTTCCATCTCCAGTAGGAACCAGTCATGTCGGAACTGAGCGTGTTGAGGGACACACTTGACACACTGTTGACACACTGTTGACACACTGTTGACACACTGTTGACACACTGCCTCGCCGTGGTACCAGAAGAAAAATATAGAATATTTCCAGCTTTTCCTTTAAAGACATAATATATAGAAAATCTTATTTAAAGTCCCAATTTGCTGTAAATTTCTCCCACGGCATCGATTCTGCTGCTGACGGTCCCTGTTATCAGGATGCAACCGGTCACTATGGCGACTAATGTAACAACCAGGGAGCATCTGTTTGATTCAAGCTCTGCAGGAAATGTTGAGTGTCTCTCATCGAGAAATGGAAAAAGCAGCTTCGTGTCTTTAGTTCTGAAAAGCTCTTGTACGTTGACGGTTTTTTAGAACAGAGGAGCAATTCATCCTTTAATGGATGTTAAAATGTGTAAACTGGATTTGTGAGGTTTTAGCAGCAGACGCAGGAGGCTACAGAATATTTTTAACGTAAGCAGCCGTGCAAATTCTGCACCAACACTAGCAGAACCTTTGAGGAGTATTTGAATCCAAACTCCTGGTTCTGACCCGCGTGTTCTCCATTTGTTCCTTCCTACCGCAGAGTACATGAAGGGCTCCCTGTCCAGCACCTGCTCCCTCAACAGCGAGAACCCCTACGCCACCATCAATGACCCGCCGGCGCCGTGCAAACACTCAGAGAGCAGCTACGTGGAGATGAAGTCGCCGGCCCGCCGCGAACACATGGCGCACTGCTGCTCCGCCGCCACCATCATCAGCACTGCCAGCGCCGCGGCCCCCGCCAAGAACGTCTACGACATGGGTTTGTCCCGGGAGGGGGGGTGAGGGGAGAGGGAGTTTTTAGAAGTGTGCTTGTTCGCTTTCTGCTGAGAGTTAGAGGACAAGATTGATTTCACTCTATCAATTTTGCCAAAATGTTGAATGACTCCTTTAAGGTCTCATCTCTAATATATTGTGGTTGTTTCTCACTCACTGTGTCGTCGGTTTTAACTGGGGGAAACCCAGATAAACACCTTTGACACAAGGTGAGGTACAAATGTTTATTTGTAAAGGCCCGAGTTCATAGCATTGACCAGCGTTGCAGCATTTGCATCCTGTGGCAAACATGGCCCAGATCTCCGCTGAGGCCAAACCACATACACCAGAGGAAAAAAGTTCAAATTCACAGTAAATGTTCCGGATCTGCGCCAAAATTTGCTGGGTCTTCCCCCGGGCCCATGTCCCATCTTTCCAGCAAGTTCAGCCCAAATCAGTTCAGTAGTTTTTGCTTAAAAATACTGACAAATGAACCAACAATTAGACATGAGCGAAAACATAATAAAAACACAGAGACTGCACGATGAATGTGTCTTTTAAACTGTTTTCAGCTTGACTTTGAAACGATTCCATCCATTGTTCATTTCCGTTTCTGTGGGTGAGAAGTTCGATGCCGATCTTCTGTCCTGAGGAGGTTTTTTTTACAAAGGGGCACAATTACACCTCAAAACACCTTTAAAACAAAAGGTTTCAAAAGAGCCCTCATCACCTTGTGAGCCTTGTTTTTAAGGCATTTACGGATGCTTCTGATATTCCTTAATTTAACACCAGAATCGAAGCATCTCTCGAGGACATGGCAGTAGTGATTTCATCAGGTTTACTTTTACAGTTGTACATCATCCTCAGAGGTTTTATTACTGTAGAATATTCTCACATCTGTGTGTTAGTTGAATGTGGTTTAAAAGCATTGGTACAAAAATGGTCTCAGGTGACACAAGGTTTACATGGTTTATTTTCAAGGAGCTAAAACTTTATAAAATACTGGTATGGTCCTTAAAATTATAAATAACAAATAATAACAAATCTTTTTTTTTTAACTTGTCTCCCTGGAGAATTCCAGTATTGTTTTTTTAATTAGTCGATTAACAAAATGAGTCATTTACTCTATAAAATTTCCGAAACTATTTTTGAAAACACTCATTGGTCCAAGACGGCATCTTCAGGTTGATTGTTTTGTCCAATCACAGTCACCAGAGCAAATCCTAAAATGTTCATTAAAAAAAACAATCTTCACACAAGATGTAATGAGATAAAGAGAAAATTTGATGAATCCACTAATGGTTTCATCCCTACTTGACCCCCCCCAGAGCCGACCATCAGCATCGTCCAGGGAACCGGGGGCGCGGCGGTTCCCACTTACCCCCAGAACCCGTACGACCTGCCCAGGAACAGCCACATCCCGAGCCACTACGACCTGCTGCCCGTCCGCCCCAGCCCCTCCCACAGCCTCAGCCTAACCCTGCACAGCCACAGCCCCCCGCTGCCTGGCAGCCCCACCAGCTCGCTCCTCTAGACCCCCCCCGCCGCCGCCGGCCCGCCCGCCCGACCGGGCCAGGGCCCCGAGTTCATCCGGGAACCAGGAAACTGTGAACTGGGACATGACAGGAAAAAAAATCTGGGTTTTGTTTGTTGTTTTTTTGTTTTTTCATCAGTAAATGCAAAAGAACACTGAGAAGACAAAGGATATGTTTTGTTGGGACTATTATTTATTTATTTGTGTGTGCGCGCCTGGTAAGGGGTGGGACTCTCCTCGCGGCCCCCGGACCGTTGCACTGCTGTTTTGATATTTTGCCATTCTGTCACTGTATATCCAAACTTTTCTTTGTGCCAGTCGAAGCCGCACATTGATGTTACACCGTAAATTCCCCACCATCAACGAAGGTGTCATCGGAGGGAATACGCACAGGTAAACTTTTTGTTTTTTCCTGCCTGGTCTGCTGATCTCTTCATCTATTTTTTAATTTTTTATTCATCCGTCCTCGGTCGGCCGAGGGGAAAGTTGACGTCCAAAAGGAAAAGAAAAAAACAAAGGGCGACTCGTGTAAATTTAACGTGTTGGGACTGTTTCTTAAACCGGGATGAATAGACGCGCGCATTTGCCAAAGACTTAAGACTGAGGCTGGAGTTACACCTGGATTGAGTCGATCGGCCGAGCATTTACAATGAGGGAGCGCTGTATAGGTATAATGGCTCCCGGTGCGATAAACTTTTCTGGACAACTTCGGAGGAAAAGGCGTTTGTTGCTCCGATATCCTCGCAAAAACAAACAAACAGAAAAAAAGGACTCAGAAAAAAATGATTAAAAAATGCACATTAACTGCATTCTGGTCAGATTTACACAACCTGTATATTTCTGGTATTTTTACACATTGTTTCTTATTTCCTGTTTACATATTTAAAGATCCCACCTAGGGATCCATATTTTCTTCTCTTAAAAAAAAAAAAGTTCTGTTTTTGTATGTACTGTAGACAAAGTGGTGTATACATACTGTACACTAGTGATGATTATTGTGATTTTCTTTTTCAAATTTTGTCAAGCTTAATACACATGCATGCCAAAGATTATTCAAGACATGATAGTTAGTCAGGGAAATACCCTCATTATGTCCTTTTTGGTGGGAATTGATTATTGTCATCTGACTGTCTCAACATGGGATCGGCTCCAGTTTGGAGGAAACAGGCGAAGTCAGAAGTGGGAGCACTTCCTATGAAAAAAAAGAAAAAAGCCGATGAAGATTTCGACATCTTCCTCCTTTTTAACTCCTAATCCATCAGAGACTCACAAGATTTTTGTTCCAAAACGTGAAAAATATGTTTTCAATCTTGTGGCAAAGATTTCTTATATTGAATATGAAATAAGAGTCACAATGTATGAAAAGCTTAATTTTCAAATGATACGCAGGTCAGTTCGGTTAAAAAAAAAAAAAAAAACTTATTACTGCATCTTGGCAAATAGCAATAACAGGACATGTTGACAATCAGATGTGGACAGCTTCGTTTTCCCTCGTATTTGATCCCATAGTTTTGTTCCATCGGCTCTAACTTTATCTTGCTTCGTACATGTTTTCTTCATCTTTGATCCAAACAGTAGTTTTCAGCTACAGTAGATGTATCGCGTGCTGCTTGTTGAGTTTTATTTATTCTTTTTTTAAATAAATGTTTCCAGCCCTAAGCTCAATAAAGTTGTCATAGCTCAGGGGAGTGGTGTTCTTGCTGTACTGTTACGCAGCACTTGTTTATATTAATAACAAAAACTTACTTAGAAAAAGAAAAACAACTGTGGTTGTCTGGTTAAAGAGATACAATTGTGTGTCATCTGTATAAGTGAATACTGCAAACGTAGCAGCTAATGATGTTGCCCAGAGAGAGCATGTGTCAATATGCTACATTGAGGAACTCTAGTATTGTATTCATCCATCTGAGCAGTTATCACCTACTTCCCAAAAAAGCCGTGAAATCCATGGAAACTTGCTGTGCAGCTTTTTACTTATTGATTAATCGATTAATTTTCTGTGAATTGTTTTGTGTACAAAAAACATTTTTTAAAAAAGTCTCCCCTGTCTAACAGTGTAAAACCCAGAGATATTCAGTGTTCAATGATCTAACACAGAGGATGCAGCAAAAAATCATATCCGAAAGAAATAGTTATTTTGTGTTTTTTGCCTCAGAAATGATTTAGATTGTCAAAATTTCGGCAACTAATTGACTAAATATATAAGCGCTAATCAACAACACAACTGTTGTAGATCCATTTGAACCGAATAAATATTTCTTGTAGGTTTCTTTAACTAATGGTTAGAGAATGAGTTACATGAGCAGCCTCTATTATCCTGTCCTGGAATCAGCCTGAGAATTTGTGGTTAACTGTCGGTTCCCTCTGTAAAAACCTCAGGAATCAATTGGACCAATGAAAAGTTAATTAGATGTTGTGACAAGATCACGAGTAAAATTCAAGATCATGTAAAGGTTTATGACTGGTGCGCTTTATTAAGATGAACTGATAACTTAAGATATAGACACAATTGTACAATTTATCAATCTGTACAAAACATAAAACCATTCATTTTGACCCCCCCTCACATTTAACCCTCCAGATTCATTGAAATGACATCATTTCACTCTTAAATGTTTACACTGGAATTACAGTCAGTTATAGAATTCAATATAGTAAAAAAAAAAAAGAAATCAAAACACTTATTAAAAATCAAATTAAACACAACAATGGAGGTACGTGAAACAGGATCAGAAATCATATTTTCAGAGTAAAAGGAATCACTTCGTCCACAGGTTTGCCAGCTAGTGAGTGCCGAGGGGTCCGGCTGGCGGCGCCATCTGTTCAGAAGAAAACGCCATTGGCGCCGCCAGCCGGGCCCACACACTCCAGAGCTGCCGATCTACCCTCTGCCTCTACACATTCAAACACACACACTCGAACACACACACACTCAGAAACACAGACATACCAAAGTTCAGGCATCGTATATACGTCTGCTAACACCGTCGCACACTGACTCACGCTACAACCCGGGGAATTCGGCGGGAACACGCTCTCGGGGGTTCTAGCTAGTAGGCTGTTAGCGAGGCGGGGGTCGGTTAGCGGGCTGCACCGGACACGACGCGCCCACGACGGCGAGCCCGCGAGACGCGCCGTCCCAGCTACAGGAGCCCCGGCAGATTTTTTTGTTTTTAATGGACAGTAATGATGGATGTCAGCTACATAAGGCGATGTGGTGCGGAGCCGCAGTCGTTCAGAAAGCCATGCATTGCGTCGAATTCAGAGGCAGCTCGGTATATGTAGGCTTTATGTGACGGGGACAACACGGCCGGCCTCGTCTCCTCTGGGGGGGCAGAGGCGTTTAGGTTAACAGGCTGAGGAGGAGGTGGCGGCGGATGAGACGGTGAGCTGTCGGCAGGTGAGCGAGAGGCGTTTCCGGACAGGTGCGCGTGGCGAAAGAGGCACTGTGACCAGAGGTTGGCGGAGGCGGGGCCGGATCTCTCGAGTCTGGCCTGGCCGAGGGTCTGAGGAGAGACTTTAGAGACTCCGCCCCGGTTTCCACCACGACGTTAATGTTCTGGTTCGTGAACAGTGGCACCGTCTTAAAAAAACAAAAAAAATCGGATCTGACGAGAGGTCCAGAGTCTCCATGTGCAGTAGAAATCTGATCCTAGACAAGAAAGCATGTTTACCAGCTCAACTATTACGGCTTCAGTGCAAGATTTTACACATGAAATTCAACATAGTGAAATTTTGTTCTTACCCATTTCCTACTTTCTCAGTGCTTCCTAAATACACTTCTGTGGCTACATGCAAAGCACAACTTGCTAGACTACAGGAGATTTTGATTATAATATTATCGAGTATCATAGGAATGTCATACGAGAGTACTTTTGCCGTATATTTTTTTTTACTATACAAGTGCACTAAGAAAAAAAAACAAAAAAAAAATCTGAACAGCCATGTGCTAGTTTCTGCATAGTTGTAGTCGAATGTCAAAAAAGAAAGAAAAGAAGGCGTACTGTTTCCTTTGTTGGAGCAGGAGAAGGCCCGACGGACTAGCGCGCCGGAGAATCCTTCTCAGTAATTAGCACAACGCCGCCACACGGAGACCGGCAGTAGGACACGGACGCCCGATCGTGCCGGAGCGTCCGGCCTTCACTATGAAGGCAACAACACTGTTCCACGCGGAGCCCAGACTGAGTCTTTCACCTGGTTGAAAACACGGGGCGCGGCGGGAGCGCCGCCTTTATAAGACATGCACAGAGCAGGTCCGAACCCGCCGACGCGGCGGCGCCGGCTCACACCCCCCACCCCCGGCCCTTTCCCGCGGTACAAACCCAAAGCTTGGCAAATGCAAATGCACATGCAAAAAAATAAAAAAGTAAAAAAGATTCTACCTTTCGCTAGCGTCATATTCACAGCAATCAGAGTCAAATGGCATGACACCACCGGAGCGCGGTGTAGACGTGAGCGCGCTCCGTACATCCACTGGTTTCCAAAGAAACAAAGAAACAAACAAAAAAAACAGTACATTGCACTACAGAGGGGGGGCGGGGCCTAAAATGACAGGAGAAGCTTGTATATAGGATACACTCCAGAGCAACTTTGATGTGCTTTAAATTTATATATACCTAATGAGTAGATACATCATACGAGACATGGAAAGATCATTAAAAAAAGTGGAGAAATCAACAAGAGTCTGAAGAAAAGAGGAGAAAACGAATCACATTCATATATTAAGACATTTTCGTGACATGTCAGCGCATCTACAGTAATGAAATCTAAAGTGATATGAAATGCCTGCTGCCTGCTGTCCTGCAGAAACCTGAAGACAGAGGGGGCTCTGCTTGGGGGGCCACACCACGTGGTGACTTCTTCTTCTTCTTACACTGGGACATATTTACCTAGGGCAGGGAGGTGGGGGAGAAGGAGGGGGTTGGGGGGAGAAGGGGGCAGGTACTGGTAGGTGCAGGGTTCGGGTCACGGCCTTGGAGCCGGGGCTCGTCCCTCCCACGCCACGCCGTACGCTGAGGCAGTCTATTTTCTGAGGGCAGGGGCGGGGGTTGAGGAGTTGTTATTGGGGGGGGGGATAGACTGTGGACAGGGAGGGGGAGGGAGGGGGGCAGCAGATCCACGTTCTGGGCTAGATGTTCTGACAGCACTGCATCTTTGGTTTGTTCTCGGTGGGCTGCACCTGGATGTTGACCACGTTGTTACTGGGGGACATGTCGCTCTCCTGGCGCTCCGACATCTGCTTCTGGGAGACGATGCGGTAGATCTCTGGGGTGGGGTGGGGGGGTTGGGGGGGCAGTGTCATTTTGAGTTAGAGGCCATTTACCTAATAAACCCAACACCTGGTGTAGACTGAAGATTTTAAAACACAGTTTCAAACTAAATTTGATATATTCCATTAACTCCTGTCCTGACAGTGTGTTGGAGGAGCCGGAGATCAAACCATCGCATCCGTGATTAGTGGAAGACCCACTCTACCCCTCGGCCACAGCCCCCCCCCCAGCTGCCCAGATAACGCCCCCCACTTGTGTAGAATTTTAACCTTCGATCTAAACTATAAATTGCTAAGAACTGGACCACAAACTTTTTATAGCTTTATTCCCTTTTCGTCTTTCTCCCTCAGTCTTAAAAAAACGCATTTTATAGGACCATTTAAAAATGATCATTTGTTTATTTGACTCGATCTGACCTGCATCGTCCTGCCAGCACAACCACTCACTACGGCACCAAACGTGGATTAATCCGCCGCTGAAAACAGTCCCCCACAGATGCACTATTTCCTCCTGATGCTGAGCCTTTTAAAATCCCTTTTTTTTACGGCTTGGTGTCGTCAGTGGGAACGAAGCCGGACGTTGCTGGATCTGGTCTTTTCGTGGGATTTGTTGACAGTAAGATAAATAAAGAATAACTTTATATTTATCTTTGGAACCGTCACTAACTTGACTCTTTGATGTCAGTGAAAGTTTTCCGACTTTATTATCTCTCCCAGCAACAGAAGTCCACTGGACCCCCCCCCAACCCCCACCCTCTCCGCTCTGATCACTGATAACTCCTTTCAACAACCACTCAGCCGTGCGCCTGCTTCCTCAATAAATGTAAAGCCTGCAGGCCGCGCGTTGTTTTGCGACGTGCCAAGAGTCCAGGAAGAGGCTTAGTTTTTGCAGACGAGCTTGTTTCCTATGATAAGGGACCACACACACACACACAGGCTACAGACCTGTCAGGATGGTCTGGAAGGCCGTCTCCACGTTGGTGGAGTCCAGCGCCGACGTCTCCAGGAAAGACAGACCGTTCTTCTCTGGGGGGCAGAGGTGAACCGGCGTCATTCACATGGCAGATTGAAACACAGATATCTGACCACACCAGTCTAAATTGGTCTAAATGCAAAATCTATTACAACCATTAGAAATTCGATGCATTTTATCTGAATCATTAAAAAAAAAGGAACAAATAATCATCTACTTTATGAATCATCACCCAGAAAAATCGTTAAATATTATTTACAGCTGCTATAATCATTAAATACTGAACATTTAGTCTCTTAATGATGTCACATCAGGGCTGTTGACTTATGTGTTTGTCACATTTATTGTGCTGAATAGTTATTTTATGTGGTTTTAGACCAGGAAACATTGCTTGTTATTTTTTAATTACATTTAACTTTTTAATTTTGATTTCGTGGCATATTTTAGTGTTTTTTGTCGTTTTATCATGGCCCATCTTGGCCCAGGCAGCCTTCTGCTCACACAAAGGCCGACAAATTAAAACCGGAGGTCGACAGCTTTACCGGCGAAAGCCCGGGCCTCGTCGGTGGGGACGGCTCGCAGGTGGCGCAGGTCGCTCTTGTTGCCCACCAGCATGATGACGATGTTGCTGTCGGCGTGGTCCCTCAGCTCCTTCAGCCAGCGCTCCACGTTCTCGTAGGTCAGGTGCTTGGCGATGTCATAGACCAGCAGGGCCCCCACAGCCCCGCGGTAGTACCTGCACAGGAAGCACAAGTCGTCATCGTGCCGTTAGCGTAGGAGCCGACTGAGAGGGAACATTACAGTGCGATGGCCTATCGAAAAGCGAAAGGTCCGGGAGGACGCGTCCCATTCACCCATTGGGGCACAAAGAGGCTCGCGCCCTGTCGCTTGAACCCCGGTTGTTCCTGACTTAATTAAAAGAACCCGCGCCAAAGGAAATTTTGAAATGACTCACCGTGATGTCAGAGGGCGGCTGGTAACAGCAAAAAGAAAGAAAGAAAAAAAAAAGCCCCCGACAGCCAACTGGAGCAGACGTCAGTTTAGACTGAGGAACTCGGTTTGTTGGGGTCAATGAAGAATAAAAAAAAGCCAAATATTCTCTATTTCAAGCTTTGCAACTGTGAACGTTTGCTGCTTTGCTGCTGTGTCTTATGCCAGTGACACTCAACCTGGGGGCCAGGACCCCAGCTGAGGGCCGCAGGACAAACCTGAGGGGTTCATGGGACGCATGTACTGCTTTTCATAAATGAAAAGAAAAAAAAAGAAAAGATAGTTTTAACTGTATGAGGTCAAAATGTATACATTTTAAGACTCCTTTCTTTTGGGAGTTCATACTTGTGTGATCCTGAACTGAACATATTAAGACTTTGCAGTGTTCATCAGGAAACACAAGCAAGAATAATTAAACACAGAACTGGAGAAGCCTCCTGGTTGAGAGGTGAAACATTATCTCATGTATCTACAACCAAATAAAGGCTGGTCGCAGCCCGACACCGAACCCTGCGGAGCTTTAATCCGATTGTTTGTTTGTAGAGTAGAACTCGTAATGTTTACCTGCTCATTTTTCATAGGAACAATTGTGGAGTCATTTACAAAAGCCACCCCCCCGCACTCACGCCGACGTGATGGCACGGTAGCGCTCCTGGCCGGCCGTATCCCAGATCTGGGCCTTCACCGTCTTGCCGTCCACCTGGATGCTACGCGTGGCGAACTCCACGCCGATGGTGCTCTTGCTCTCCAGGTTGAACTCGTTGCGGGTGAAGCGGGACAGCAGGTTACTCTTCCCAACGCCCGAGTCACCGATGAGGACGACTGGAACACACCACGGAGAAAACACACCATAACACAGCCTGTGAGAATAATGTACCATAGAAAGTCGTGAACTCTCTTTTTACACCCACACTGTTCTCGAGTTTTGCCATATGTCACAATTACCACTTTCTAGATTTCAAACTAACTGTACCTGGGCATCATTATACCTTATATATTGTGTGTATGTATAAAATCATATTTGATCTGATCTCACTTTATCATCTCTCTGCTGCTCATTAACCCAGATACCAATATCAACAACATACCACATGTAATTATTGTAAATATGGTGCAAAAATTTGCTGATTATTCACTGATTAAATCAACGCAAAATTAATCTGCAGCCACTTTGATAATCAATCACTTGTTTTTGTATTTTCCAGTTGCTCCTTCTCAGACCTGAGGATTCGCCGTTCTTCAGTGTCCCACGTGAGAAACTGAAACCGGACGGCAAATCTGTGACATCATCTGATAAAGTCGCCCTGAATTTCAGGAGGCCACCATCGCTATTGTTAACTATTTTTGGTATTTTACAGGTTTTACCGGTGAAAATGTGGTGCTCAACTGGTGCAAACGTTCATTAGCTATAGCCCAACTATTGATGTCACATTCAATTATAATTATGTGCAGTTTAAAATCATTACTATTGGCAGAGCTGAAATTTGTTTTGGCAAGAATTGGTGAAAAGATGCCAAAGATCAGCAGGTTTCAGCTTCTCCAAAGAGAAAATCTGCTGATTTCGTCGCTTTTTTTCATATGTTGCTGTAAACTGAATATTTGGTCGTTTTTGGTGGTTTGTATCAAACAAATCAAAAATTCCTGAAGACGCCACCTTCAGCTCAGGCTCAGGATTTATTTGACAATTTTTTGATACTAAATTTATTAAGATTTATGAATTAATCTTAAAAAAACCCTGCAGATTAATGGATAATTACAGTAATTGTTTTGTTGCAGCCCTAATTATCAATAAATTGTATGGTTCTATTTTTCATACATACATAAAAATTTCATTTGATTTATTTCTATTAAGTTTTATTGTGTTTATATCTGAGTATTAACGTGAGAAAGAAAGACTTTTGAACCCTCTGAACCTGCTAATGTTTGGTATTATAGTAAACAGTCATTTATTTATTTACCTCCATTCATCCATTTTCTCTGGCTGCTCATCCGACCGTGTTTTGGACACGTTTATTATGAAAATGTTGTTTGTTAAAGAAGCAAATTCTAACCAAATGAACTTCTGTTTTGTTTAGGGACGATGAAACAGGTTTTGCTTGCTGTGGTTTTTTTTCTTCTTCTTCTTACTGGACAATCTCTTCCCGAGTAAGTGACGGGGAACAAAATCCACAGTTCTCGTTCTGCGAAAACATGCACTGCAAAGTTTATCTAAAATTAATGCGACGGCTTCATTTGTCTGAATTCGTTGGACAGATTAAGTGAGGAGTGAACGAAATTACCGTCTTTTAAGCACAAATCCCCTCATTGTTCTGCCGCCCCTCCACTGCAGAACAACATGGAACCGAATCTGCTCATCATTTGTATGCTCACTGTTTAGACTGAGATACTCAGTTTGTGGTGAACAGAAAAGGAGCAAAGATCAAATCTATTTATTTTCTATTTGTTTTGATTTTTTTTTTTTAATTAAAACACTCATAATTTCCCCTTTGTTCGACTAATCAGTGGCTGAACTGGTCACTTGAGCCTCCACAGCCATTCAGTGTCTCTCTTCATAGACTATTGGCCCCAGAGCTTTTCTGCGCCTGGTCCTGTCGATGTGCAGGTGTGGGAGACATATTGTGGAGGTGCTGGAAGTGGCCTTTCGATAATAATAAAAACATCTGGCATCACTTTACAACATGTTAAAGATGCAGCTGCAGAGACTTTTTAACGTCTACCTCACACCTTCATAATAATCGTGTTATTCCAAAGGGCCACTCGTGACCTCACTGGTTTCTGTGTTTCTGCCTGGGATCGTCTCGGGCCTTATTGTTTACCTCGCCCAGCTTCGACCACACCACTTTGTTTTCTTATTTAGATAAAGCAGCTAACAGCTAACCTGGCTGGTCGGCAGCCTGATCCGCTGTCAACTCGTGACTAGCCGCTTCACTCGTGGTGGTTTTAACGCTCTTCGTGACCCAGTCGGTCCGATAATGTGATAACGGTCAACGTTAGGTGTGTCCGCCGTGAGCCGGTCCGCGCCCACCGACGGCGGCTAGCGCCGCTAGCCGCTAGCCGCCAGCCGCTAGCGTCCACGGAGCCCGCTCGGTTACCGACGACCAACACAACGTGTTTCCACACGCACGGTTTCGCGAAGGGTCGTTTTTGTCCCTTCGGGCCGATAAATGTACTGACACGTCCCCGGCAGCTCTGCGAGAAGCGAGCGGAGCACAAAGGTTGACGGCGGCTCCGTTAGCCCCGCAGCCATCAGCTGGCCTGGTTAGCCTCTCGGCTAACGGACCGGCGGAGCTCCAATAATGAATAAAAGCTTCGTTTTACCTTTGAACAGATAATCATACTCGTCGTCTCTAGTGCCCATCGTCTTATTGAGGAACGGTTACTCCGATATTGGATTGGTCGTAATGGGATAAAAGGCGACCTGCTGTGTTTTACTCTTCCAACGGGAATCTGTTTGGAAGCCGCACTTCCGCGGTTGCTTCTTCTTCTTCCCTGGCGGACTCAGGGTAGCGCTCACGGACACCGTGACGTACGCTGGGCAGAGCGAGGAACTGCCGACACCTTCAGGGTCGGATCCGTCTCCAGACGAAGGGGTTAAAGGGGAAAACAGACTCAAAGAGACACGGGACGACCTCAGAGAGACAGAGAGCGACGTCAGAGAGACAGAGGGCGACGTCAGAGAGTCAGAGAGCGACGTCAGAGAGACAGAGAGCGACGTCAGAGAGTCAGAAAACAACCTCAGAGAGACAGAGAGCGACGTCAGAGAGACAGAGAGCGACGTCAGAGAGTCAGAAAACAACCTCAGAGAGTCAGAGAGCAACGTCAGAGAGTCAGAAAACAACCTCAGAGAGACAGAGAGCGACGTCAGAGAGACAGAGAGCGACGTCAGAGAGACAGAGAGCGACGTCAGAGAGACAGAGAGCGACGTCAGAGAGACAGAGAGCAACGTCAGAGAGACAGAAAACAACCTCAGAGAGACAGAGAGCGACGTCAGAGAGACAGAAAACAACGTCAGAGAGTCAGAAAACAACGTCAGAGAGACAGAGAGCGACGTCAGAGAGACAGAAAACAACGTCAGAGAGACAGAAAGCAACGTCAGAGAGACAGAAAACAACGTCAGAGAGACAGAAAGCAACGTCAGAGAGACAGAAAACAACGTCAGAGAGACAGAAACAACGTCAGAGAGACAGAGAGCGACGTCAGAGAGACAGAGAGCGACGTCAGAGAGACAGAAAACAACGTCAGAGAGAGACAGAAAACAACGTCAGAGAGACAGAAAACAACGTCAGAGAGTCAGAAAACAACGTCAGAGAGACAGAGAGCAACGTCAGAGAGACAGAAAACAACGTCAGAGAGACAGAAAACAACGTCAGAGAGACAGAAAGCAACGTCAGAGAGACAGAAAACAACGTCAGAGAGACAGAAAACAACGTCAGAGAGACAGAAAACAACGTCAGAGAGACAGAAAGCAACGTCAGAGAGACAGAAAACAACGTCAGAGAGACAGAAAACAACGTCAGAGAGACAGAGAGCGACGTCAGAGAGACAGAAAACAACGTCAGAGAGACAGAAAACAACGTCAGAGAGACAGAAAACAACGTCAGAGAGACAGAAACAACGTCAAAGAGACAGAAACAACGTCAGAGAGACAGAAACAACGTCAGAGAGACAGAGAGCGACGTCAGAGAGACAGAGAGCGACGTCAGAGAGTCAGAGAGCGACGTCAGAGAGAGACAGAGAGCGACGTCAGAGAGTCAGAAAACAACGTCAGAGAGTCAGAAAACAACGTCAGAGAGTCAGAGAGCGACGTCAGAGAGTCAGAGAGCGACGTCAGAGAGACAGAGAGCGACGTCAGAGAGACAGAAAGCAACGTCAGAGAGACAGAAAACAACGTCAGAGAGACAGAAAGCAACGTCAGAGAGTCAGAAAACAACGTCAGAGAGACAGAGAGCGACGTCAGAGAGACAGAGAGCGACGTCAGAGAGACAGAGAGCGACGTCAGAGAGACAGAGAGCGACGTCAGAGAGACAGAGGGCGACGTCAGAGAGACAGAGAGCGACGTCAGAGAGTCAGAGAGCGACGTCAGAGAGACAGAGCGACGTCAGAGTCAGAGAGCAACGTCAGAGAGACAGAAAACAACGTCAGAGAGACAGAAAACAACGTCAGAGAGACAGAGAGCGACGTCAGAGAGTCAGAGAGCGACGTCAGAGAGACAGAGCAACGTCAGAGAGTCAGAGAGCAACGTCAGAGAGTCAGAAAACAACGTCAGAGAGACAGAAAGCAACGTCAGAGAGTCAGAAAACAACGTCAGAGAGACAGAGAGCAACGTCAGAGAGACAGAGAACAACGTCAGAGAGACAGAGAGCGACGTCAGAGAGACAGAGAGCGACGTCAGAGAGACAGAAAACAACCTCAGAGAGACAGAGAGCGACGTCAGAGAGACAGAGAGCGACGTCAGAGAGACAGAGAGCGACGTCAGAGAGACAGAAACAACGTCAGAGAGACAGAAACAACGTCAGAGAGACAGAAACAACATCAGAGAGACAGAGAGCGACGTCAGAGAGACAGAGAGCGACGTCAGAGAGACAGAAAACAACCTCAGAGAGACAGAGAGCGACGTCCGTCAGAGAGACAGAGAGCGACGTCAGAGAGACAGAGAGCGACAGCAGAGAGACAGAAACAACGTCAGAGAGACAGAAACAACGTCAGAGAGACAGAGAGCAACGTCAGAGAGTCAGAAATAACGTCAGAGAGACAGAAAGCAACGTCAGAGAGACAGAAAGCAACGTCAGAGAGTCAGAAAACAACGTCAGAGAGACAGAAACAACGTCAGAGAGTCAGAAAACAACGTCAAAGAGTTAGAAACAACATCAGAGAGACAGAAAGCAACCTCAAAGAGACAGAAACGAACTCAAAGAGACAGAAACAACCTCAAAGAGAGTCAAAACAACCACAAAGATACTCA
This sequence comes from Istiophorus platypterus, assembly GCA_016859345.1. Lineage (NCBI taxonomy): Eukaryota > Metazoa > Chordata > Actinopteri > Istiophoriformes > Istiophoridae > Istiophorus > Istiophorus platypterus. The sequence continues at coordinate 2,256,830 of CM029118.1, forward strand.
AAACAACATTGAAGAGAGTCAAAACACGACATAGAGAGACGAAAAACAACCACAAAGAGACACAATACGACCGAAAAGAGACGAAAAACAACCACAAAGAGATGAAAAACAACCACAAAGAGACGAAAAACAACCACAAAGACACAGAAAACAACCACAAAGAGAGTCAAAACAACCACAAAGAGACAGAAAACAACCACAAAGAGAGTCAAAACAACCACAAAGAGACAGAAAACAACCACAAAGAGAGTCAAAACATGACAGAGAGAGACACAAAGCAACCACAAAGACACAGAAAACAACCACAAAGAGACAGAAAACAACCACAAATATACAGAAAACAACCACAAAGAGACAGAAAACTACCACAAAGAGACAGAAAACAACCACAAATATACAGAAAACAACCACAAAGAGTACAAAGCAACCACACAAAATGACTACACACAATTACCTGCATTATTTTTATATATTTTTCTTTTATTGTTTTCAGACGGCAGGTGAGAAGTTCTGGCACAGCCTGAAGGTCAATTGAGAAAAAGTAACATCCTCATGATGAAGAGGAGACGGTCATAAGAGGATGAGAAGCCTTTTAGACGGAGAAGACAGAGCTCAGGAAAATGAGAAAGGCCTTTCAGAAGTAGAGAGGAATCCTCCACGGACGACAGACCCCATCGGTGCGAGGTGACAGACTGGCAGATAATGAGGACGGTGTTTCATCATGAAGGAGTCAGTTCAAAAAGAGCTGGGGGGCTTTTCAGACAAAGAGCATATCATCAAGAAGAGAGAGGCTCTGGGCAGGAACGTGCCTCACGAGCAAGAATCAGTGAACGAGAATTCAGGACAGAGGAGGAGGAGGATGAGGAGGAGGAGGTGGACTGTTCGGTTTACACAGAGCGAATAGCTGAGGCTGGGAATGACAGAATATGTGACCCGATGGCTGGACTCAACAGGTCAAACCGCAAAGTCGTCCGTCCGTTTCCTCTGACCCGACGTGGAAGGTTTAAAGAAAGAGGATCGGCATCGATGCAGCCGAACCAGAGGGGTCGTTGTTTTTACCGAAACGGCCCCTCTGCTTTGTCGATAACCTTCCACCTACATTACCCACAGTGCAACTGCGTCGCAGAAAGTTCGGGAGCCGTCAGAAAGCGACGTCTCCAGATTCATTTATTCATTTTCTCTTTCAAACTTGTCGTCTTCAGACCCAGGACGAAGGACATTTATAAGACGCCATTCAGCTTCCTCTGGGGTCACTTGACGCTACTGTTTTCACACATGCAGTCGTACCACCTCACACACACAGACAGACACACACCTCACCCAACACCCCCGCACCTGGAAACAGACTTTGATGTGGAAAGTCAGCGGCGCTGTACTTGAAACACAGCATGAGAACTTGTTTCATCCTCAGTGTGTGAGCCTCTGAGTGGATTCTCACTTCAAACCAATCCCGGACCATTAAAACTGCAGCAGCACTTGTCTTGACGTTCCCCTGTTGCCTCATACTTTAATGTTAAAAATTAAAAAATCTATAACAGACTCTTTTGTCTGTCAAACATCTCGGCATCAAATGTCACAGTTACCAGAACCAGCGATGGGAAGGATATTGCAGTAAGTGCATTTATTCAAGTACTGTTTTGAACTACTTTACGTCTCTGCCATTTTAGGTTTCAGCACCTTTATTTGACAGCTTCAGTTACTAGTTACTACAAAGATCAGGATTTTTCAAACAAAACATACGATTATATTCTAAGATATGACGCATTGTTATGGACATGGCTACCTGACAAGATATAAATCAATTAAAGCCAGTTCCACCTCAACCAGTTACAGTAAAATATTGTGAAGCTGCTCAGACAGTGACGAATCAGAAATAACAATCCAATAATGTTATATAACAGTCTGAGCATGTTTATGTTTCGTGTTCTAGGTACATATAGGTGTTAATACTTCAGCTTAAAAAATAAACTATGATTGCAGGACTTTATCTTGTAATGGATTACTTTCATAGTGTGGTACTTTACCCAAGTAACACCAGAAACCACAGACACAAATATCATTGTTCTGCTGCCCCACTTAAATATATGGGAGCAGAAAAACTAACTCCTGGTTACCAAAAGTTGGTTGAATCACCTGGAAATAAGTCTTTTCACCTCAACATGTTATACCTTGCATTGGTATGTTTTTGTTGATCCATTAATAAATCAAATCCAATAACTATGTATAAATATGAAGTTTTGATGAACATTAACACACATTCCCCTGTGACCGATGATTTACTTTTGTTTTTGTAAAAAAAAAAAGGTTAAATTTAAAAAGTTAAATTAAAAGATGGTGGAAACGGTTCGATGACAAAATACAGAGAATGACTAAATACTGTACCACCTTTATTGCCACCACTGCTTCAAACACTAAAACCACCACCACCACCAATACTACTACTACTACTATTAAAAATAATATTAATATTGATAATAATCTTGTTTGCTAAAATCATGAGCTAGAAAACATATCAGAAAAATGGCCAGACTACACTAAAAGGATAACTACTGCTGAATTCATACAGAGTTTGAGTCTTGCAGGGTTCTACATTTTCATACTTAATAAAAACACTATTAATAAAGTTTGATACATTTGTAATACTCATTTCACCTCTGTCTGTTCGGTAAATATCAGTCGGTTCTGCTTTTGAACACAAAGTGATCCAGATGTTGAGTCCTTTTTATTTCTTCTTGTAATCAGGAAGGAATTTCTTCCATTTCATATTCTGCAAACACAAAAAAAGAGAAAAAGGAGATAAAAAGGAGCCGTTATATTAAATGTTTCTGCTCTCAACAGCGACAACTCTGGTCATTGTTTCTGACTTACATTTTTTCCCCAGGTGGATTTGGACTTCTTGGTCTTAATATCATCCAGGGACTCATACATGTTGCCGTGGACGGCAGCGGTGGCCTCCCCGGGGATCTGCTCGTAGGTGTCTTCAGGTCGGCTGGCGGGCGTCGGCCTCTGGGGGACCTCGGCGTACATGCTGTCTCCCTGCTGAGCCGAACGCCCCCTGGGGCCCTCGGAGGCCTGGTACAAGGGGTTGGACCTGAGCAGCCCCAGATCATCACTGTGCTGCTGCTCTGACCTGGAGCTGCTCGGCCTCTGGGACCCGGGATTGTGGAGGGAGTAGGTGTGGCAGGTGACTCTCTTCAGGGGTGTGGGCGAATGAGATGCTGGTGGTTTGAAGGTGGGGCTGCTGAGCTGGTTGGAGTACTCCTCCACTTCCATGTTGCTGTTGTCCAGTCGTGGCAGAGATCTGCTCCTGCCCTCCACCTGTGTCAGCTCAGAGTACGTGGTCCCTGGTGGACTAAGATCCCCGGGGTAGCTTGTGTCAGCGGTATGAATCGAGTCTCTGTCCATCATTAGCTCCGGGGTTGTGTTTCCTTGTGGTGGCTCCGACCAGTTTGAGTCGGCCTGGGTTTCGTTCGGATGAGATGATGTGTCGGGCAAAGATCCACTCAGGGAGAAGCCCAGAGGTAGGCCTCTTTTTGGTACTGGAGGTACACCCTGAAAGAAGCGACAACGAAACTGTGAGAATATGGTTGATAACGCTATCCCACTACAAGATCCATTAGTAGCTGTTCCAGAGCTCTCAATCATATCAAACAATCTTCTTCAGCAGATTGAGCCCAGGTGCCATGAAACCTTAGCTGTTAAAATTAAAACCTCATGTATCAATCCCATGGTGGCACTAGAGGAAAAGTCAGGGAATCACCAAAGTACATGGAACTCCATCAACACAACAACCTGAAGCCAACATGTTAGGTCAAGAGGAGAGTGTTTGATATGACTGAAAGCTCCAGAACAGCTGCCGACGGACATGGTGGTGAGCATCAGCTGTTTCCAAGGTAACGAATGACCCCTCAAGGTTAAGGACAATAGATATGCACCTTGAAATGATCAAGACACAATCCGTACATTTTACCTGACTATATTTATTCAGCAGTTGTAATTGCTTGTTATTTTAAAGATTAAGATGTAATACAGAAAACATATATTCAGTATGCGATTATATGAATTTAATTACCAAACCCTAGTAAATCCATTAGTTAAAGGATTAGTTTTACATTTTGGACAACACAGTTATTAATTTTCTTCCTGAGCATTGGATGAGAAGATTGATAACACTCATGTGTCTGTACACTAAACATAAGGCTTCAGCCTGCAGCTAGTTTAGCTTAGCTTAGCTTAGCTTAACACCAAGACTGGAAACAGAAGGAAATCACAAACCTGGCTCAGTCTAAAGGTAAAAAAAACTCCACTACGAAACCCCTGTAAACTCAATAATTCTGACATTATATGTATTTCATTTGTTTTATCTTGACAAAAACCTATATTTTAAAATGTCAGGCTGTGTTTTTATGGGGGTTGTGTGTGTAGCTGTCACCAAATCTTAAGCTCATTACCAAAAATGTAGGACTGTTTCTTGAATAATCAGCTATTTCCCTAATCGCTAGCTCCGCATTAATCAATCAGAAATATTCTTAGTAATGTAACACTGAACACTGTGGTGAGTTAAATTTACTAGGATACATTTATTTCCTTTTTTGTTATTGTGTCAAAATTTATTCCTTTTCCCAGAAGGGGAATGACACAAATGATTTTCTTTTCTGAACTGAGCAAATATTTCACCATTCTTCGATTCAGAAATGTCTGTTTTCATGTCAAAACCTTCAGTGTTTTCCCAAGAAGTTCATTTTTGACAGGGCTGATAAAACCCGTTGAATCATTATGGGGCATCTAAACTCTGGACTTAATCTCGTGCCAATGAAAAATTGTTTTTCAAGGCAGGGTCATGGAACTAGATGACATGAAAAGACAGTCAAATGTTTTTTTTCTTGTCTTCTTAATTACACCTCCATCTAAATCATCGATCTGTCTAACACCAGCTTGTACATGACCACTCTGCTACTGGAGTCGATAATCACAGGCGTCAGTCTTATTAAGTGTTAATATTATAAAACTCACGGCCTTATGAACCTATGAAGCAGCATAAAAGGTACAGACTTATTTTGTTCCATTGTTCCTTTAAAGTCTCTACTGTCACTGGCTGATCTGTGTGATGTCGATGCACAAAAGAAGCTTTTAATTTATGCACAAGGACATTTTGCGAACTCACATCTGCAAGTTTACATTTAACTCTTAACAGTCTAGGCAGAACTACATTATAATTACTGTTATAAGAAGAAGGGTAACAAATCTACATGTGCCGATGTTTTTAGTCTTATTGAAAATCATAACCAGTCAGTTTTTAATTCAGTCATACCTGTGAGAGGGACATTGTGTCCACAGACACGGTGCCTGTCAGTTTTCTGCTCTTGGATTTCGGCGGCAGCGCAGGGGGCAGCGCAGGGGGCAGTGCCGGCGGCTGCACCGCCGGAGGGTTATTCTGCTGCTGGGTCCTCTGGCTGCCGCCGGCATTGCTGTGGTGATCATTTTTCTGGTCCCACAGAGTCTTCAGGGCCTGGACGCTCACCCCGGACTTCTTCCCGGGGTTGTAGTTCACCACGTCATACAGCTCGCCCGTGTTTTCCTGAAAATAGTGAGCCGCATCAGTATTTTCTCTTTATGGCCCCCTTGACGAGCCCCATCCGCCTTCAGAGATGAAAAACAAGCGAGATATGTAAATGAGGCATGTACTGTAAATACAGCCACAGGTCCGGTTAAACCAGCGGTGCAGCTGTCAAAAAGGTGTCAGATCAGTGTATTATGTTTTTAACGTCATAGGCTTTATTTGTTAGAGTCATACACTGCTGATTTAAAATTTTGTAATTCAAATATACTGTCCCCTGGTATACGCCCGACCGTAAAGGCTCCCGACCAGTGATCTGTATCAGCGGCCGAGTCGCTAGCTGCCCCCGTGAGGCAGAGCCAGCACTACGCTGAGCTGCATGCAAATGACGATGATAGCACACTGACGTTCAGTAGGCATATTGTTTGCTTTGTGTAGCATCTTAGTTCAGTTCTTCAGCATGCTAACAAATGCTAAATAGCGCTAAAAACAGTCAGTAGTTCTGCAGGTCATTTACCAAAATATTGGATAAAATTCAAGTTTCAACTTGATGAAGGCTCTGGGTGAGAAACCAGCGGATCACCCAAAGTCACCAGGATGCACCATGAATGTAGGTATAACATGTTGTACCAATTTATCTTGTAGATGTCGGGATATTTTTCTGTGTATCTGAAAGCTTTGTCCTTCTGGAAATGATAGAAGTAAAGTTCGAAGGTCAACAAACTCAATAGGATTCGTCCGCTGGGAACCATGAATGTCTCTAATACATTTAATGGTAAACCTGAATATTTGTTTTGACATATTAGACTGCATAAACCAAAGTGGTGCACTGGTCATAGACTCCTGCTTTCATGGCTACAGTCAGTACAGTTGTGAATAAAAATACATTTGATGCAAAATACATTAATTGTTGAACATTTTTAACCTAGTCTTAGGTATAACATCAGGTCTCGAGCGCTGGGTTTGCAGTGGCTATTGATAAGGACCTTCTATTAGAGTCGCTGCATCCTATTAAATCCTATGACTCTAACTTTATGTTTCAAAGAGACTCAATATGACCACAAAGAGACAAAAAGCAACCATAAAGAAACTTAAAACAACAGGAGAGACAGAAAATAACCACAAAGAGACTGAAAACAAAGAGGAAAGCACCTCAGAACGACCCCACTAGATGACAAATGTGACAAACAGCCACAAAGAGAAGAAAAATGACCACAAAGAGACAAGAAACAACCACAAAGAGTTATAAAATGACCATGAAGTGAAGAAAAATGAGCAGGGAGAGGATAAAAACAACTATAAAGAACATTTCTCACAATCCATCCATGAACACGCCGGATATTCATTGTGTTACCTCCACTACACTGCATCAGTTAACCAGACCTCGTGTGGCCAGCAGGCCTCTCCTCACCTCGCAGCAGCTGGAGGTCAGGCATTCTCCAAAGGGCTGGATGGGGCTGACCTTGTAGTGCTCGATCAGCTCGGTGAGACTCTGGTAGGTCTGACAGTCTCCCGATATGACGAACTGCCCGTCCGGGTTCTGGGTGATGACAAAATGGCGGCACCGGTCGTGGCCCCTTTGGAGGAAAAAAAGGGGGAGGGCACAGGGTGAATGAGTCGAGACAAAACAACGGGACGGTTCGGCAACGTTGGGCGGACGCAGCTTTGCCTCACCTGTAGGACAGGATGTAGCCGATGGCCTTGTCACTGAGGCGAATGAGAAAACAGCCCAGGGCTTTATCTCTCAGTAGATCTTCTGCATCCCTGGGGCCAGAGAGAGAGAGAGAGGGTGAGAGAGGACCAATTAAACAGACAAGCAGGAAAATAAGGTTTAGAAATAACGTCGCTATGTTGCGAAACCTCTGTCCAGCCCCGTATCTCCCTCTGGTTCGGCCTCGCACACATCAGGCAGAGAAAAACCAGAGCTCCACGGATTTTTCAACACTCAAACGCAGCTTTTATGCCTGGAGCCAATGTGGACTGGCTCCGGCCAATGGAAGATTTAACTCGTAAGCAATAAAACACACTCTGACTGAGCTCAGTGCCCCGATGCAGGGTTTCGCTGATGCAGACTCCGTCTGCTGGGACCAGCAGCTCGTGGGGGTCGATGTTAACAAGTTTCAGGCAGGTGTTGTTGTTGTGGGACTGACTAACTGAGGCAGTTTGCTTGATATTTTTTTTTTTTTTATCTCCTCTCTATTTCTCCACAGTTTAGTTTGTCACGGATAAACATTTTGATTGGTTTCATTGCCATGAAACAGGAAGTAAACAGCCATTTACGGTAGGAGAGGTTTCTCTGTCGAGGGCCACTTGTGGCAACTGGCCACCATTTAAGCAAAAGTGACATAGTCTCACTTTAATGCAAATCTTCCCTTTAATTCGATGGTTTATAAGCCACTGAAATGTTTAACTAACCAGCGCTGTAGCCAGGATTTTTTTTTCAAATTCTAAAGGTCATGGGTCCAAGTTTCTCCAAAATTCATTTAATCCTTTGTATTTTTTTTTTTTTTTTTTTTTTTTTTACATATTACTTAACTGTTTTATATATTTTATTTCAAATCACTTCGAGAAACACTAAATTCCCTTTAAAACTACTATAATATACTATGGTATTTCTATAGTTTTATTACTATTACTATAATAATTAAATTCCTTTTGATGAATATGTTTTGGTTCCTAACAGTAGTCTTATTTGAAAATATGTTGAGACTAAAAATATAATAATCAGCCTATGAGATATGCAGCATCTGTAACCTGAGGCTGCAAAAACTGAAAACTGAAATGCCATAAAAACTGAGGAGCACATAAGCTGTAGAGGAATAATTCAGATCTGCAGTAAAAGCAGCAATACTGGAATATGAAAATATTTCTGCACTGAAATTTTAATTAAGCAAAAGTATGGTACTATTAAAACAAGTTAGCATTATGCTGAAAAATGATCCCTATGACTGTGATACTATTAGATATTGTATTATCATTATTATTATTATCATCATTGTTATCATCATTGATGCATTAACGTGTGAACGACATTTTATCTGACTGGAACTATTTCATGTCCCACTCGGTAAATGAATCTATAACAATGCATCAAATTTTATAAGATGATTTTTTATAACAAAGCAACTTAAGCGTCAAATAAATGTAGAGTAGTGGAGCATAAAAAGTACAAAATGTCCCTTTAAATTTAACTCTGAATTGAAGATAATTACTATTACTAATTATAACGTGCTGTAAAATGGACATGATACCGATACGTACAATGCCCGACGGCGACCTCAGTGACCTCGGTGGCTAAAGACCTGCGGCTAACAAGTAAACATAATGTTGATGAAAGAGGTATCAATAGAAGTCTATTCAAATAAAGCTGGAATAAAATACAAAAACCTACTAAACCTACAAGGTCAGAAAAAATGTATAACTTTTATGTGGCAAAGCACCAGCGAGTCTTTAAATCTGGTCGGCCCGGTACCACAGTTCCCGTAGTGAGACCCTTCTCGCTGCATCTCTTACTTTCTGGCGGCGAAGCCTCGAAACCAGTCGGGGAAGTTCCCGTTGTCCAGGATGAGCACCGCCTGCGTCTCGGTGAACCACCTCAGCACCAGCTCCTTCAGGCCTCCTTCTGGTGTCTCCGTCTGCAGGTCGACACCCGCCTTCTTCTCCATCCTCGCGCTTTTGAGTAGGTGGCGGCAGTGCTGCAGCGCACGCTCTCCGCTGGGACGGCGCACGGCTCGCGGGAGGAAGGTGAGCTGCCTCATTTGACTGTTTCCGCCGGGCGTCTCTGCCGTCTGAATGGCGGTATTGTTTCAGTTTATCTACCGGGGGACTCTTCTGCCTCTCACCGGCCTGCCAGCCTTATTTTACTATCTGTTTTCCTTGTCCCAGATTGAACTGCAACAGTAACATTGTGAAGTTTTCATTTAGTTTGCATTTATCTTGGTTTGATGTAAAGTAACATTTCCTCACGTACCTGAATGTGTGAAAGTAGAGGAGCTGAGGTCGGGTCGGGGGCGGGGGCGGGGGTGGGGGCAGGGGCGTGGTTGCGTACGTCTGCACTAGAGATGGTGTTTGTGTCGGTCATGGCGCTGGGACAAAGATCAGATCACACCGGTGTCAGGGAGCCGCAGACGTTATTAGGGATCATCCTCTTGAGAACAAGCATGTTGAGCTAGACTTCTGGAACATCTGAAACCGCATTAATTTTGCAGGTACATGGTCACAGACCAACGTATTGGTTAATGGAAAATTTTGACACTATGATAAATCAGAGAATCGCCAGAGTTGTTACAGTTCATTTTGAGAGACCAGGCATGTCTGCACCAGATTCCACAGAAAGCTGCCTGATATTGGTCAAGAAATTTTGCTCAAAATGACAATTGTCGACTCAAGGACAGCTCTAGGTGAAAGGTCAGAGTATCACCAAAGTCATTAGGGTCCATCCTCTTGGACCCTTGAATATATGGAGCAGATTTAATGACAATCCATTGGTAAATTCTAAAGTTATTTCACTGTCACCCGTGTGTGAAGACTATAGAGGAAAACTCAGGGAATTACCAGTGTTACTGAGAATCATCCTCTAGGGAACATGAATGTCTGCACCGGATTCCACAGAAAGCCTCCAGATATAACTTTTGCTTCTGGGGATTTGATTTCCACGGTGGGTTTGATGGCTACCCGACCGTAAGTTATCTAGTTATGCATCTCCAACAGACCATTTAATGAAACGAAATGAAATTGATGCAATATTTGGGCAAACTTGAAAGGGCTGGATACATGGATGGATTACGGAGCGTGTCCGGACCAGATCCCGTTTTAAGTTTCTTCAAAGTTTATATTTCCGGTAGGAAAGTCAATCAAATGACTACAGAGGACTCAAAATGATCACAAAGGGACACATAGAACCCCACCAAAGAGCTGCGAGATAACTAAAAAGAGAAAAAAATGGCTAAAAACAGCTTCAAAATGACTAAAAAGAGAAGCAAAGTGGGCTCAAATATACCAAGAATAACTGGTACATCCCTGCCCAGGGGCCCTTTGTCTGACTGGATGAAACTGATGCATAATGAAGCATAATCTTAGTTGTGGTTTGAATCTTCGACCTTATGGATTCCTGAAGATGTAAAGGTCATTTTGAGCTTAATTGGGGGAAAGTGAAAGTGGATGATTCACAGCTAAATCCCGAACAAGTTGTATAACGAGCAAAGGTACCGAGAAAGAGGGAAGCTGGGTTCTATCTGAATGAAGGAAAAAACAACGGTTGTTTTTACTCATTCGTGTCTTAGCTTTTCCCCACAGGCCATGAAATACTCACTTCTTCAGGAAGTGAGGCCAGAATAAAACATTAATTGGATTCATCGAAATAAATGGAAAATACCAAATGTTTAAATTAATCAGCATGATGAAAAATAATAAAAGAATTTAAATCTATTTATTCTCCCTGTTGACAGCTGCCCCGGAGCGCGCGAGACAACAGGTGTCCTAGTTTCGCCCGCGAGCCACAGGGAGGGGGCGCACACGCGCACGCGCACGGCCGGAGCGTCGGCGGACACGCGCCGACGCCGAACTCGGTTCGCGATGTTGCGAAGTGAACGGCTATCGACGTGTCTGCGAGGGCGCGAGCCCGCGTCCACGCGTCCACGTTCCCGCTGTCGTGAGAAATTAAATCGTGTTGTTTCAAAATCGGACTTTGCACTTTGAGCGGCCCCTTGGTGTCGTTCAGCTGCGGGTCCGCATGGAAGCGCATCAGCGGCCGCAAGTGGTGCCACCTTAAATTAGTAGTTTTCTGAATGAAGTTCTGAATGGCGCTGTCCCCTCTCCGTGCCAGGGAGAGGAATGTGTGGGGACTCTGAGGAACCCTCGTGGTCTGAAGACAACAGGGAGACACGGCAGGCGCGAGGAGGACATGAGGAGGACATGAGGAGGACATGAGGAGGAGGAGGACACCGTGTCACCACTTCCTTTTTTTACCACGGTGAGAGAGTCCGTTCCTCCGGCGTTACGTTGCGTTATTTGCGGCCGGGGACGTTTATTATAGGACGGCGACGGCAGCAGTGACACTTTTACCAAGAGGCGAGTTTTCTCTGAAAAAGAACAACAAATAAACAAAAAACAACAACTGGTCATGTCTCAGTTAAACACTGTTAAAAAGATTGCTAAAACTTTTTATTATTATTATTATTTAACAGTGTTGTGTGCTCCCGCAGGGCGACGCGGATGGAGACCGAGGGATCAGCCTGAACCAGCGACACCACCGAGGAGCCATGGGACTGTTCAAGCGCCAGAAAGTGGAGGATTTCTACGAAATCGGCGCAGAGCTCGGGAGGTACGGCCGCCGAGCCGAGCCGAGCCGAGCCGAGCCGAGCCGCGCCGAGCCGCGCCGCGCCGCGCCGCGCCTCCGCGCCTCACTCCGCGATGAGCGCGTCGCTGAGACATTTGCATACGTCTCCGACGTTTTATGAATGAAAGGTTTGATGTTTTAATGTAAATAAGAAACCAAATGCGTCGCGGCCCTGAATCCGGCCGTGCGTCGGCGCGTAACGGAGACTTTGCATCGGGTGGTTCGGGGGGATTCGGGGGGATTCGGGGGATCAGGGCTCCGGTGAACCGCTGCGGCGGCCGCACGAAACACACAAGAACACACGATCAGGGCCCTGGGAAGGAAACTCGTCTGTTTTCAATTCTGTTTAATCCTCAGATTAAAAGAAATGACGTATGATGGGGCCAGGTACTGGATCTAGTTTGCATCTTTTATCTTGTTTTGTTTAAGGGCAGGAAGCACAACAGGAGAGTGGTGTGGAAACGATTAGAAAAGCAGATGTGAGGCGAACATCTGTGGCGTTTGGGTTCTTCACATTGTCTCAGACGTGGAGTTATGTATGAAAACAGTTCATTCTAAAAAGAGAAGCTTTTATCGGTGAAGTTCTGCATAAATTTCAGTGTGAGACAGTCAGCGAGGTTGTGAAGCGACAGACACGTAGGTCGGTGTCACCGCTGCACTTCGACAGGTTGGGAATCATCAGCGAGCATCGGCGGTGAGACGCCGCGGCTCGGCCTCCGCTCCGGCTCGGCTCGGCTCGGCCTCTGCTCCGGCTCGGCTCGGCCCGGCTCGGCTCGGCCTCCTCACGGCTCCTGATCCCTGGAACGTGGGTCAAAAATAGGAGGCCTGGTGCCGTTGCCTCGTGTGTGTGTGTGTGTGTGTGAGACAACTGTCACGCCTATGTTTAAAGGCGTCTTCTATCTTTGGCGGCGGGTGCATGTGCTCTGAGGGCCGAGGAGGAAGTGGAGGAAAATAAATAAAACAACAACAACAATAACAGATGCGGCTGCGGTCACACCCGGAGACGCCCGTCCTCGCGAGCCCGACAGTGTTTACTTGTGTTGTTTTATTCCTTTATTCATTTACTTTAGCGGGGTCGGCGCGAGCGTTTGGCGTTGGGGGGGGGGGGTCACGTTGGCTGCAGAATTCGTGCGCGACACTATAAATAGACGGAGTCGGGGAAACTTCTGATCGCGAGCCAACAGCAGCCCTGCAGCACGTGTTATGGGTGGATGGGGGGGGGGGGGCTGGATGGGGGGGGGGCTGGGGGGCAGCATTCAGTGAGCGGTGCAACTGAACAAATAGTGAAATAACTCAGTAGGTTAGTTGCATCTCCCGTCAGAAGGACCAGGAGCAGCTGAGGCCCTTTCCCAGAGTTTGAACACCGACCATAGCGCCTCCTGCGGGCCGATCCCTGCCATGGCTTGTTTCCCGCATCAGGGTTACCAGTCGTTTGTTCCCGTAGCTTAGCTTTTATCACTCAGCTCTATAAATTTAGAAATAAAAACAGTTTACTGTAGCCTGAGCTTTCGAATAGTCGCCACATACGTCCAGTGATCCTCGGTCGGCTTGAAATGTCAGTCAGAGCTGCAACTAGAGGTCGACGAGTCTATCGGCAGAAAGTGGATTCACTGATTTTATAAGCCGTTTATTTTTATAGGTAAAGTATCCAAAACTTGCCTCATTAAGCTCCGGATGCGGCGGAGGCTGAAGTAAAAATGAAGAAGGACGGATTTAATGTCAGTAAATATCAGAGGAAACGAGGCCAAAGCTGCATCTCACCAGTTCAACGTAAAATCAGACTGAATATAGAGGCTTAAGCATAAATCGTTTTTAAAGGCAGCCGTGGCCCATAGAACAAACAGGGCACACATTCAAACTATACATAAGTTGAGGCTGGTCAAAGGACCCAGTAAACATCGGGTGATTGAAGTCTTGAATAGTGGAGCCAATAGGGGCAGAATCTGAAAGGAGAAACATGTCAGCGACACGGTTTCTGCACAGAAAAGCATCTGTATGACGGCATCAAACATCTGGCCCTGATGTGCAGGGAGCGAGTCGCAGAGGAGGAGCCGGTCCAGTCACCGAGGAAGAGCCGGTCCAGTCACCGAAGAAGAACCGGTCCAGTCACTGGGGAGGACCCAGTCAGAGCAGATTTGAAAGACAAGCTTTTAAAAAAATACATCTAATCCACTTTACTTTTTATTTAACTGCAGCCTGACTGATACTGGGATTTTGTGTCCGATATAGATATCGATATTTGAGAGTTTAAAAGGTCTGGTGACAACACAGGAAGTGTTAAGGGGGAGATGTGTACTGAATCCGATATTTTACATCAGAAAAAAGGAAGTGGTCAGACGCTGCAATGAGCCAATATCAACTGATAATCTGGCTGATTGGGGGTTTATTAGTCTGGATCTCAGTTTAACAATTCACTCTGAAGAAGTACCTGAGTCCCACCTGACCTGCTTCCTCAGACCCGACCCTGTTTTTTCTTTGCCTCCCCCCGCCCCCCCCATTCCCCCAGCGGGCAGTTCGCCATCGTAAAGCGTTGCCGGGAGAGGAGCACGGGCCTGCAGTTCGCCGCCAAGTTCATTAAGAAGCGTCAGAGCATCGGCAGCTCCCGGGGGGTGCGGCGGGAGGAAATCGAGCGGGAGGTGAGCATCCTGCAGCAGGTGCGGCACGCCAACATCGTCACGCTGCACGACGTCTACGAGAACCGCACCGACGTGGTGCTGATCCTGGAGCTGTGAGTGACCGGAGCCAGGAACAGCTTCATTCATTACTAGACCTTACGCCAACCTCTGGTGGAGACATTTCACTTCCAGAGATAAGAAAACATGTTGGATTTCTGTATTTTTATTTTCTATTTGATTGCGTCGATAGAGGGTAACTGAGTACTTTTACTCGACTAATCATACTCAAGTACAATTTTTAGATGCTTGCGCTCGAGCATTTTCATTTCAAGCTGATTTAACCCACGACTTCATTAAGTTTCAGTAGCAAAAATTTTTAATTTTGGCTCTACTGCATTTATTGAACAGCTTGAGCTACTAGTTACTTTGCAGATGATCAGTTTAAACAAATGATCAGCTTGTCAAACATCGATTAAGATTTAACAATTACAGCCTGAAATGACGCCACAGCCTGAACCAGAGAAAACAATAAAATGCCTGGAAAATATAATAACATTTCTAGTAGATTGAGTTCTGATCGGTCTTCTACTTTTATATAAGTAAAACTTGAAATCCAAGAACTTTTTCTAGTAATTAAGTATTTTTACAGTACGTTATTATTATATTTTGTATTGTTTTTCCAACACTGACCACCGATCGATGTATAGTAGAAAACATATCAGTGTTAAAATGTGCTCAGGTTATCGGCCCATGTGTTTTTGGACCATATGACCTGTATTTACGTGACCACATTTTCTGACGCTGACTCCGATGCTGCCGTGTGACCCTGCGCCAATGGCGTCTGTGTCCTCCAGGGTCTCCGGGGGCGAGCTGTTCGATTTCCTGGCGCAGAAGGAGTCGTTGAGCGAGGAGGAGGCCACCCAGTTTATCAAGCAGATCCTGGAGGGGGTCAACTACCTGCACGCCAGGAAGATCGCCCACTTCGATCTCAAGGTCCGCCAGGCCAGACGCGCCTCCGTTGGCCGGGTGTTTACCCGTCTCGGAGCTATATAGGCCGGAGGGTCGCGGGCACTCGTTGGCCCAGAGCTGACGAAAGCTCGTGTTGGGCTCAGCTTTTCCCCAAAAACCTGACAGAACTTTTAACAGGAGACTATTTATGAGCTAGATTTGAAAATCAAACCATAGTCAAAAAAACAACAACAACAAACAAATTAACGCTCTTAGGACCTAAAACTTATCCTGAGGTCATGAAAGAACGTGACAAGCAGCTGTCAACCATTGATTGTATTTTATTCTTCACTGAAATTACACCGGTGCTGACTGTCTTCCATTAATTTTCCGTTTCTTTGTTTAGTGGTTCTTTGTTTTCCAATTAAGTTACGTCTTTGACGTGACAGCGGATGGAAACCAACGGAAGCTTTTCAGACGATGACGCGTCGCCGCAGGCTCCATTTAGTAGCAGTTTGAGGGCTTTCGATCATGACGCGTGGTCCTCATCAGGATGGAGGTTGCCAGTTGTAGGGAATGGAATTAGAAATGCCCAAATTTCCATTTTCTTGTCCCCCCACACACACACACACACACAGGAATTAACTCTTTAGAGGCAAAACTGTGGTTGCATTTGTATAATTTTGGCTCCTTTTCCTTCACATTTGTAAAACTGTAATAGATGAATCCAAACTGGGAAACTGGGCAGCAACTTCATCTGTTGATGAAGACCATGTAGTATGATCAAAAGCCAAGGTATAGCTACCAAATGGACCAGTTTTGCACGGATATAGTCAAAGTGACAAAGAGAGTTTAATGTGCTGCAGAAAAAAACAAAACCTCTTCAGCTGGAAGAGTTATTATATATTAACTAATTAATTAATCACAAAATTAATCAGCAACTATTTTAATGATCAACAAATTGTTTCAGTCAAACCAAAATGTCAAGCATTCGCTGGTTCCAGTTTCTCTGTTTTAGATATTTATTATTCATTATGAGCTGAGTGTCTTTGGGTTGTTGGTCAAATATAACATGACATTTGTATGCGTCGCCTATGGCAGGTGTAATAATTGCAAAGTTTCTTTCACCCTTTTCTGACACTTATAGACAAAACAATTGATTCATCAATCAAGAAAATATTCTGACGACTAATCGATAAAGAAAGCGATAGATTTTGAGTTGCACGTTTTCCTTTTATTTGTGTAATTATTGAGTAAGTTTCTGAGATTTTTCCTCCTGACTTTAACGGAGATCCACCGACTGGGTCACCTGTGACGGTCGTCGTCTTCCTCTCCTCCTTCTCTTGTTCTGCTGCAGCAGGACGAGCAGGGAGCTTGTTAACCGCAGAACTAGATGTGACCTGAGCAGAAAGTGAACACAGATGCACACGGAGAAAAGAAAAGAGAAAGCCAAAAAACGCGCCCAGGGGAGATTTGTTCCACTAGGTGGAGCAATTAGCTTAACGGTGCGTTTAACGGTGCGAGCAGTGACTCTGAGATGAGGAGACGTTCTCCCTGCCTGTGCCTTTTGTCACCTTATAAATGTTTTCCTTCTAACTTGTGCTCTTTCATTTCCTCTGTCGCCCAAAGCCTGAGAACATCATGCTGCTGGACAAGAACGTGCCGCTGCCGAGGATCAAACTCATCGACTTCGGTCTGGCTCACAAGATCGAGGCCGGCGTCGAGTTCAAGAACATCTTCGGGACGCCCGAGTTCGTGGGTGAGATTGGACACTTTTCAAAACTATCACCTTTCAAAAGATGAAAATGAGGAACAACAAAAATCATTGACAAAAATCCGCGATATGACACAAGGTTGTGGGGATATTAAAATATCTCTCATATATGCTGAGGAAACGTAAAGGGGACATTGAGCTACACTCAGAGAAAGTCAGCGTTTTCTGATAAACTCAATAAAGGGAACGAAAATCGTCAATCAAAGTCAAACAGTTTATGACTTTTGTTATTTTCCATCCATATACATTTGTCATTGTCATATACATATATTTTTATATAAATATAGTTATTTATAACACGATGAACTAAACAAGAGGAAAAATAAAAAAGAAGTTATAAAAGAATAAAAGAAAACTGAAAAGATTTTTTTATCGCAGTCTGAGACATGAATAAGAGAGAGGATGAAAAATAAATTCAGTTTAAAAATATAACATGGAAAATAAAGGATGAATGAAAATGAGGCATGTCTGGAAAAAAGAGGGGTTGGGTCCTATTTAGTTTTTGGCCAGTAATAAATCATTTCCCCCTTTATGGCAATTTAGCATAATAATCACAACCACTAATTAACAACTTAAGTGACAGGAGTAAATACATTCCACCCTTGGGACTGAGCCACACTTATTTTCATTCGCTCACAATAACTGTTTCAGATCAAACCATACAGAACCTTTTGGGTCAGACCAGACAAATCTAGGCGGCAATTGAGCAAAAGAACAGTCCAGAATTATTTGTCCCCTTTAATTACATGGGCAGTGAATGAAGTTTATCTCGTTTTGCCTCTTAAGCCCCTGAGATCGTCAACTATGAGCCGCTGGGACTGGAGGCGGACATGTGGAGCATCGGGGTCATCACCTACATCCTGCAAGTGCCACACACACTGAAATATCACTGAGTCACACACAGTTTTACTGCTCGCTGAGCCGCCTCGGGCGGGATGATAACCCCCCCTTCGCCCCTCTGTCGCCAGGCTGAGCGGGGCCTCGCCCTTCCTGGGGGAGACCAAACAGGACACGCTGAGGAACATCTCGGCTGTCAACTACGAATTTGACGAGGAGTTCTTCGGTCACACCAGCGAGCCGGCCAAGAAGTTCATCGGCCAGCTGCTGGAAAAGGACAAGGGGTAAGGAGCGCAGGTGGCGTGTGGGCGGCGCTCGGGCAGCGCTCGGCGAGTAACACCACGGTTTGCACATTAAGGCTCTGTCATTACCGGAGCCACGTAAAAGTATTTTTCTCTCTCACAGGAAAAGACTGACGATCCAAGATGCTCTCAACCACCCGTGGATCAAGGTAAAATGGAAAACAAATTTTTATATTCATGGTGTGTTGAGATCAGACGGTACTGGGAAAGGCCCGAATCAGAAATCAATTACATTTTTCATTAGTGATGCACATAAAATATTTTTTTTTTATATGGGCTTTTTTCTTCATGTTTTTCTTTGGTTCCATAGGAAAATTAAAAAAAAAAAAAAAAAAAAACAGGAAAAGAGAAAACAAGTTCAAGCAAATAAAGAAATGAATTGAATTTGAAATCAAGATTTGCCAGATTTAGTCACATCTCCACAGTCAAACCTGCAACATGTCCAACAAAACAACTGAATGACAACAACAACATGATCAACAAAGCAGTAAAAACCGATACTCGTCATTCAGGATTTAAAAAAAGAAATTGATCTTTATGTATTAAAATCTTTTAACAATCCCATGCGTAGGATCTGAACAATTCAGCCTCGGGAACATACAGACTAGTATTAGACGACGAAATATCCATGCAAAGGATCCTTGTACATCCTATAGGCGAAGCGTTTGCACTGCATCAAGCAGTTGTTGGTCATTTCCCTCCTGCCTCATCGTGCACAGGCCGATAATATGTAGCTCGTGATATGAGAAAAAGAAGCTGTTTGTTGTTGGTGGCGCAGCTTTAGCCAAAGCTACAACCTGATGCACCCGCATGAGGATACCGTCCCCGGCGTTGGCGCCGGCGTCAGCAACTGACGACCCTTTTTATTTCGTTTTCTTCAGTCCAATGAGCACAAGGAGGAAAACAAAGCCCAGGAGCCGAAGAAACAGGAGCGGCGGCAGCTGAAGACCAAGCGCCTGAGGGAGTACACCATCAAGTCCCACTCCAGCATGCCGCCCAACAACACCTACGTGAACTTCGAGCGCTTCGCCCAGGTGGTGGAGGACATCGACCAGATGGAGAGTGCCTTCGTCAGCCTGGCGGCGGCCCACGACTCCCTGCAGGAGGACATTGACGCCATGGTCTCCATCTACAACGAGAAGGAGGCCTGGTACAAGGAGGAGAGCGAGGGCGTGCGCCACGACATCTCGCAGATCCGCTACGAGTTCCGCAAAGTGGAGGCCCTGAAGAGGGGCCTGCAGGACGACATGAGGGCCTTCAGCTCCGGGCTGGGCGCCGTCGGCGGCCGCTACCGTGAGAGACAGAGCCGCTTCGACGCGCTGCGCCTGGAGCTCAGCGACGAGCTGAAGTGGGTGCAGGAGGCGATGGGCTCGTTCCCTTTGGGTGGCGGCGGAGGCAACGGCAACGGCAGGTACCCGAACTGCAACTTCTCCGCCGTCTTCAACAGCGACGTGAACGAGGCGCTGAAAGAGCTGCTGAACCGCTCCTGCGGAGGGGAGCTGCTGTCTCCCGGGATCAACCTGGACCTGGCTGAGGCCGGGCAGCAGAGATAGAGCACAGTTAGTTAGAGGCCGGCAGAGGTGCAGCGCTGAAAACAAGGGGTGCACGCAAAGCTACAGCCACACGTTCAGGCCAGAGTTCAGCAGTAGGATCTGAGGGAAGTTTTTGGCTTTGCTTTGCTGTGTGTCAGAGATAAAGATCGATATCGGCTCAACATGTGTGTTTCGTCTGCTGCTTTGACATAAAATCGTTTTCCTTGCTGCCTGTCAGGATGCTGTTGGGGTTTTTTTCTTCGCTCGTTAAAAAAGTGGTTCAACAATTTAGCTTTGCTCCCCCGCAACATTTTCAGACTCACGATCGAAAGTTCAGGTTGAAATTGAGAAGAACAAGAGAAATTTTCTTTCTTTTTTTTTTTTCTTTTTATTCCACACGTTCTTCTTCTTTCGTCCAAAAAAAAAAACAAACAAAGTTATGGTTTCCTCAAGCGTTAACCCTACGAGGTCCAGTCAGAATTCAAAGAGGGAGCGAGGTCGGCGACGGCCTCAGCTGATGTTTACGGAATCAAGTCACGTGACTGTGAACACATCAGGAACAAAAGGATCCAAATCAGAGCCATGAGCATTTCCGTGCTTTGTCTTACTTTGCTGCAAAATCCAAGCTTGAGCTCGTAGATTGTTTGAGATGCAGAATTTCAGACATCCTGAGTGCATTTTTAGGACGTTTTTGTTCTGGTTCCTCAGATCTACATTTTTCTGGCCAGTCATCGAGCCGGTCACGCTGTCGTCATGGTCACATCATCGTCATCGTCACCGTTGTCGTCACCGTTGTCGTCACCGTTGTGGTGTTGTGGTGTTGTGGTGAAAAACGTTCACATGATCGATTTGAAACAAACAAAACAAAAACTGATTAAATTTTAATGTGTAGGACGACCGAGGCCTGCTGCTGCTGCATGTCAGCTGTTGGCCACGGAGGTGGCGATGGGCCCAGTGGGGGGGGGGCTGCTGGAATGGATCAGAAGCTATGACCTGCCAGGGCACGGCCGAGACTCTTTAGACCGGGGGGGCAGGGCACCGGCCCCTGAAAACCAACACCCAGGGAGCTGGCTGCCGCACCATATGTAGATGGGCACTGCTATTCTGAGAGCCCACACGTGTTCATGGGAGCAGGCTGGACCAGAGCAGCACTTTTCATAATTGGCAGTTTATCGGAATATTTTTTTGTGTGTTTTTTTTGAGGAACCTAACCTCCTTCCTCTCACCAATAAAATCCAGACTGAACACATTTGACCACCACCTGCAGTTTCTTCCTTGAGGCAAAAATGACAGCTCAGAAAACGTGTGATAAGATTAAAAAAAATATCGATTTATTCTCCAAACGTGAGCCGAGGTGGCATGAACGGCACAATAAAGCCCGAAGCGCACATGCTGCTCAAAGTAGCCCAGTTAAAGGCATTATACCGTGCTGAGGGCGATCTGGCTGCAAACCTTTTCACGCCCCCCTGAGAAAATGGCTCAATGAATGACGCAGCTTCAGTGACCGAAAAATAATCTGCTCAGGGCGAACGACAAGCGGTAAAAATTCAAATAAGACCGTTAAACCAGGAGAGGATCGTTAAAACAGCACGTTACAGCAGCAGGTTATTGTTCAGTGTGAGAGGCTGTTTGGAAAATATGTGTCCAGAACCTTTAGAGCTGCATTGATCAATATTTTATATTAAATATTGAGTGTAATGTAACATGACAGCTCAGGTTCAGGAGGACTCACCACGCAACGACTCAGAGACAGAGGTTAAAGTTCAAAACTGTTGGTTTTTATTGAGACGGGCAGGCAGGAAGCAGGCGGAAGCAGCAGGCGTGGGGGGGGGGGGGGGGGTACCGGGAGAGAAGCACAATAGACGACCTAGAGCCTGGAAAGAGGCCAGTTTGAACAGTAACAGCCGATAAGGGAGTGGACAGGTGAGTAGGTGGGCGGGGGAGAGCCAGGCACGAGGGTGGGGTCACTGCGGCGGCGGGGGGGGGGGGGGGGCAGGAGGGAGTTAATGTTCTGAAAAGGCCGAGAATGAATAGATCGTGAGGTTTACTGTCAGTAACGAAATGTACCTGAAAGTTATCAGGCTCCTCTGCTTTCGGTTTTACAGAAGATTCGCTATCAAACTGGTTCAGTCTCAGCCAGGCAGCCGTTTTCAGGAGGGGGAAAAAAACTAGACCAGGACTTGGCCCCGCAGGTTGAACTGGTTCCGTATTGGTTCGTACTCTCCGGGGGGTGAGGCGAAGATATCCTGGTGCTGAAGAAGCATCAGAGCTGCGGCCGATGCCCTGTTCATTCATTCAGTGCTTGATATTACCTCCCAGGCCCTTCATCCGAAACCAGAGGAGCTGGAATATTCACCTTTTTGTTATATTTGCCATAAATTTTACAATTTCTACTTCTAATATGTGTATTGGAGGCTATGTAAAACTTATTATATAATTTACATATTAAAGGTTTAAATTAGGGTACGCAATGTTTATTTCTTTACGCTTTGCCTACTCAGATTATTAAAGGTGAATTAAACTGTCCTGAATCAACACTTTTATCATATTTTCAGATACTGGGGGGAGGCACCTTGCAATTCTTTAATTTCTATCAAGGAGAGAGTTTGATGTAAATATTGATAAATAGAAAATATGCTCAGTGGAGTGCAGACCTCCACCAAGGCCAATGTAAAGCATGCACCAGACTTCAGAGAAAAAAACCCATATTCATGGTAAATGATCCAGATCTGCCCCCAAAGTTTAATGGGTCCTTCCCTGGTCCACGTCCCTCCCTCCACCAAGGTTGGTGCAAATCGGTTCCGTAGTTTTTGCTGTGGTGCCTTATTTTGTGGACAAGCGTGGAGAACAGGTGTCTACTGATCTGTCGATCCAGAAACTAAAAGACTTTGTGTTGGAAAATATACATGAGATGCCCAGATTCAAGTCAGAGTCTGGATCACATTACACAGCAGCATAAATCAGCGAACCTCACCAGCGCTGCCGTGACCCGGATTCGAACCGGGGTTGCTGCGGCCACAACGCAGAGTACTAACCACTATACGATCACGGCCGCTTGGGTTCTCTGGGGCCTCGTTTGGTCCAAGTCACTTCAAAAGTTTTTGTGTTAGCTTGTTGACAAATTAAAAACAAACAAACATGGCATGAAATAATAACCTTCTTGGTGAAGGTGACAACAGCCTGATTAGAGCATTGACTAAAAGGTTGAGGTTCCTTTTACCAAACGCTGAAAGTCTGTTTTGTCTCCTTCCAGCTTTATTCACCATAATACACAATATGTTGAGGAGGCACGTTGGAAATGAGGAACAAGTGATAACATGTAGTTGACTGCGAACTAGCATGAGGTGAATCTAGAACCTTGTGATCCACAGTCAGATGCATTATCTATTGCATCACCAGCTCTGATTGGATTGACCAGAGGGAACCGCTTCCTTTGCACAAGCCGTTATCTTGTAGACAAGTGTGGGGAACGAAACTGTAATGATCTGTTGATTCGGTAGCTAAGAGTCTGGATCACATTACACAGCAGCATAAATCAGCGAACCTCACCAGCGCTGCCGTGACCCGGATTCAAACCGGGGTTGCTGCGGCCACAACGCAGAGTACTAACCACTATACGATCACGGCCCCTTGGGTTCGCTGGGGCCTCGTTGGTCTGGTGGTGTAGATCGAGCTCTGACTATCAGAAGTAAGGTTTTACCTGTGTGGCTTTTCTTAAATGAGCTGCAACAGAGGACAGGTACTACAGACCTTTACCAGGACCAGTGTCAAACCACGTAGACCAGACTTCAGAGGAAAAAAAACTGTATTCACCGTAAATGATCCAGATCCGCCCCCAAAGTTTAATGGGTCCTTCCTTGGTCCACGTCCCTCCCTCCACCAAGGTTGGTGCAAATCGGTTCCGTAGTTTTTGCTGTGGTGCCTTATTTTGTGGACAAGCGTGGAGAACAGGTGCCTACTGATCTGTCGATCCAGAAACTAAAAGACTTTGTGTTGGAAAATATACATGAGATGCCCAGATTCAAGTCAGAGGCTGGATCACATTACGCAGCAGCATAAATCAGCGAACCTCACCAGCGCTGCCGTGACCCGGATTCGAACCGGGGTTGCTGCGGCCACAACGCAGAGTACTAACCACTATACGATCACGGCCGCTTGGGTTCTCTGGGGCTTCGCTTGGTTCAAGACAGTTTAAATGGGCTCTTCC
Source organism: Istiophorus platypterus (assembly GCA_016859345.1). Lineage (NCBI taxonomy): Eukaryota > Metazoa > Chordata > Actinopteri > Istiophoriformes > Istiophoridae > Istiophorus > Istiophorus platypterus. The sequence continues at coordinate 2,280,939 of CM029118.1, forward strand.
CTAGTCCACATATCCTCCTCCCCCCAAATTTCTGGGGACCCCCCCCCAGATGATCATGTTTTTCCCTTTGTGTCAGATGCATTAATGGCAGCTTTTTTTCTTTAAATGTGATTTTATGTGAGGGCATAGTGTCATGAGGTTATTTTTTTCTGCCCTTAATGGTACATGATAAATTATTAATTTATGCAACTTTGAGTGCATTAACAGTAAAGAAAGGAAAAGGCTCATTCGGTCCTCGCAAAAGTAGGAGGTGACTGCATCAGTTTTAACCTTAAGTTAGAGACTTGTTATGTAAAGGATTAAATATAGGTGGTTTATTGTCCAATAAATGTGTTGTCTGCTCGTCTGCTACAGTGTTTATGTGGCTTTATTATTAAAGATATTAATGCAATTTTGATGAAATTAGTCAAGAGAAAAATTTTCACTGGCGTTTTGGACCATTATCTCACTTAATGTCGATACCAAGCAGCTGCAGCAGTTTCTCTGGGTTTGAGTATTCGTTCTCAAGCAGCCAACTCATCCAAAGATGAAGTGCAACAGAAATAATCAATGAAAGATGGAAAAAATGGAAAGTAGCTTTAAAAAAAAAATAGTCTTCAAGAAAGAGCAGTAATTGCAACAGAACTTTACAGTCTCTCTGAAAGTTTCAGAATGTTTCCCTCTCTGAACCAAATAAACTAAAAACCAGCCTGGGCACTGACTGCACTGCAAGATGGTGCAGAGGCTGCTCTTTATTATTATAAACTGCTGATGCATAAACATCTCCACCTCCTGCCACCAAACCCACACAGACATTGGTTTGTTGGCGGGGATCAGGTTTAAGAATGAAAACATGTCCCAGATAAACAAACACAAACACATTTACCTCCACCCCCCACACACAAATATATATATATATATATATATATATAATTATATTATAAAAAACATAGCAACAAATAGGACATGTCTGTGAGATAAGCTGGGAACTGCAGCTCGGGCCGAGGCCCCGCCGTGTCTGCACTGCCGAGATAACCAGAAAAAAAAATCCACCGTGGACGCCACTTGACATTACATTATCCACCTCGACGTAACGGGTGACGCGTCACCGCGCTCAGTGTTCACAGGAGGCGTAGAAACGTTTAAATAGATGGTTAGTAACATGTTTTGATGTGGTTTTAGGCAGATTGAACTTTTATTGTATAGATACAGTTGTTAATGACTCTGACTCCTCCTGTAGACAAACATCAGTGGACGCTGCTGGATAAACAGATAATTAATGGCAACATAGTGAAACACAAGTAGAGCACTGAAAATGTAACTTCAGTAAAAGTCTAAGTATAATCAGCAAAATATATTTAAGGTGTTAAAAAATAAAAGCACTCTGCACAGTAAAGTGTTGTACTGTTATATCATTGAATCAATATTACTGATGCATTCATGTGTAAGCAGAATTTTACTGTTGTAGTTGGTTTAACTATTTCATTTTGGGGGGCAGCTAATCAATAGTTACACCTTGGATGGTTTTCCTTATAATTTTCTTAATGAGTTCATTGATCAGTTTGTAAAAATTTAGAAAACATTGGTAAAAGGTTGTCACAGTTACGCAGACCTCCAAGTTATTGATAATAATAAAGTTTTATTTTGAAAGAAAGGCAGAACTCTGCACATTTTAGAAGCTGTAACCATGAAATGTTTCTTACACAAAAATTACACTTAATTTTCTCTCAATTGACTTATGTTTTCAGCTCCTATTATACAGAGTGTTCAGAAAGTTTTCAGACCCCTTCATGTTTTTTTTTTCACATTTTCTTATGTTGCAGCTTTATGCTAAAGTCATTTAAATTCATTTTCTCCACCATCAATCTACACTCAGGCAGGGAAAACAACAAAAATTTTGAAAAAGTAAATAAATAAATAAATAATTTTTTTAAGGAACCCCCCCCCCAAAATAACACATTGACATAATACTCAGACTCTTTATTTTGACACTAAATTTTGCTCAGGTGCTATTTTTGAGATGTTTCTGCACCTTGAATGGAGTCACCTGTGGTAAAGTCAGTGGACTGGACTGGTTTGAAAATACACACACCTGTGTCTATACCATGTCTGACGATGCATAAAAGCAAAAACCAAGAAGCCATGAGGCTGAAGGAACCTGCCTGCGGAGCTCAGAGACCAGACTGTGTCGAGGCCAGATCCCGGGAAGGTTACATATTAAAAAAATCTGCTGTATTGAAGTTGTCTGTGAAGATTCCCAGTCATCCAGGATGCGTTTTCCAGGAAAAATCGGAATCGAGGGCAACTGGACTTGGTTGTTGATTATTGAAGATGTTTTGTTTCTCACCCAAGAGGCTTCTTCAATTCTGAAAAACTGAAAAAAAAAGAATTTAAATACTTTATCATAAGGTTGCAACATAATATGTGTAAAAAGTGAAGGGGTCTCAATACTTTCTGAACGCACTGTGCACACTTTTGGGTAGTTTATAACAAAGAATTAAATTTTATAAACCCTAATTAGTCTGTAAAGTAAAAGGTAACTAAAGATGTCAAATCAATGCTATGTGGACTGCAGGAGAGCAAAAGGTGGAACGAAAAGAAAACTTAAAAGTGTAATCACTTCAAATTTTCACCAGTAAATGGACTGAGTCACATTCCTCAGCCTGTCATGGCCGGATTGATCTCCCGAGCTGCCCCTGGGTAAAAATAATCTGTCGTTAGCCCCCCCCCCCTACACATTTTAGTTTGATTATTTCCTCAGGCGGCCAGAGACCAGCCAGTAGAGCTGGTTTCTGTGGTGGAGCTGACTATTCTGATAAGTGATCAATTGTTTAATTAGGTTCTTTAATTGAAAAACAACAAATAAAGGCCGAAATATTCACTGGAATCAGCTTCTCAAATGCTTGTCTGCTAGATTCACAGTTTTCTTTCATAATCAATCAATTTGCATGTGTTAACTTGGGTTTCAGGAAATTTTATACACTCAAAAATCTATCAGAAAATTATAGTCATGTGTACTGATAATGAAAATAATTGTGGCAGCCTGACGGTTTTTCCTCTGATGGACTGATAACGACCTTGACTGGGGTTAAATGAGCGTCAATCACTGGACACACATTAAAAAAAAACCTGGTTAATTGATAAAACCCAACTTTACAACAAATGAGCTCCACACAAACCAGAGCGGTTAGAGTCTTAAAACTAGAATATTGAGCCTGGGTCCCGGACGATGGAGGACCTGACATACTTCAAACTGAACCCCAGCGGCGCAGGTTTCCGATAAATCTTCAGTGGCGCAGAGAGAAACAGAGCAGAGTGGACCTGACTGGGGATGGGGCGGGATGTTGGGGATGGCTAGGGCCCCCGGGGCCTCTGGGGCCCTTGGGGCCCCTGGACGGTTGCCCACTTTGCCTGGATTGCAGCCCAGCGCTTGCCACGGGTGATAAAACTGTCCAGTAATACTGTACATTATGAATGACATTCAGGGGCGGGGTGGCAGCATTGGTCACATACTGCTGAAGTCACTGACCAGCTGTCAGTTTATTAGGTACACCCACTTTAAACTGACGCAACAGTCCTGTAGTGAATTCCTCCTTTATGGAGGTTATAACGTTCATTTTTTAAAATGAAATTGTTATAGAGGGGCGTTGATTCAACTGTGTTCATTTTGCAGGATGTAGTTTGTGCTGCTGTTGGACTGTATTGTGTTACACAGACAGATGTTTGTGTTATGTAGCCTGTCCTCACTGATATAAACAGAAATAAGAGAAACATCTGTCCAAATAAAGCAATGTACAGTTGCGGCAGCGGCACAAACTGCAGCCTCCAAAGTGATCACAACGATGGGTTCACACCTCTAAATCAGTCTTAACACAAACTCAACATCAGAACCTTCATGAAGCAGGATTTAACTGTGGCATTTGAGTGCGCTGGGCTCAGGTGGGTGTCCCTAATAAACTGACACCTTGGGTGTGAAGTCCCAGTTTGTCTTGGAGCCCTTGTGCGGTAGGGGCATCGACAACACACACACACACACACACACACGAAAACACACGAACGCACGCATACACACACACAAACACACACACAAACACACGTACACACAAACACACGTACACACACACACACACACACACACACGCACACGCACACGCAGGGCATGCAGGCAGACAGCACCGTGCGCAGACAGACAGGTCCCGACGTCACAGCCCGGGGCTGGGGCTCGGTGAGGGGCTGGGACTGAGCGACGCTGCTGCCGGGACTCACTGCGGAGGAAGGCTCGGGAGAGGCGGCGGAGGCATGGACGACCGTGCGCGGCTCTCGGCTCCTCACACAGCGACGTCGGCCGAGGCGCGGCGGGGGGGACGCTGACCTGAACCGGTTCCGCGTTTACTGGGATGAGGCGCCGCTGGGCTCTACTGTGAAGCACGACGCAAAGAGAAGAGGAGGAAGAGGAGGAAGAGGAGGAGGAGGTGGTTGAGGAGGAGGAGGAGGAGGAGGAGGAGGAGGTGGAGGAGCCGGAGCCCCCTTTTTTCGACTGGTAAGCGAGCTTTATTCCGGCTGGGCGTCAGGACGGTGCAGCTAGCAGGCTAACCTGCTAATGATACAGCAGATAAGCCCGAACTAATGCTGGACAAAACAGCCCACGTTATGCGGAGCTGGGCTCTTTTGGACAGGTACGAGCACCGGTCCGAGCACGTAACGACCCGCCTGTCAACACCTGCACGTCGGGGCGTTAGGGTCCACGTTGAGGTACATGTATGTATTTGTATATGTGTATATATTAGAGGGACGTATTTCTCCTACTGCCCTCGCTAGCTGAGGGAGTTAGCTAGCGCTAGCTAACGTCAACAGCGGCGTCAGTTGTCCCTTAAGGTTTTGTTCATAAACAACAAAACGACAACTGGTCGCTTGAAGCTTTAACGTTCGCTTTCGCCGCAGGAGCTAGTTAGCTCTGCCCTTAGCGGCGCTAACACGGAATGTCACGTCGTTCTCTGTGTGTTTTGGGGGTTTTTGGTTGTGTTTTGTCGTTTGCGTGTGTCCCAGTTCCCCGGACGCTGTCAGTGACCCGTGGAGCCGTTGGCTGTCGGTGATTAACGTTTCTATCGGGAACAACGGGCGGGTCGGCCGGCGGCCGGCGGCCGGCGCCCCGCTCGCACCCCCGGGCCCCGGCTGTGGCGCGGCGCTGTGCCGCTAGCTGTCTAATTTTATCCCGGCTTCACGGACATGGCCCGGGACCGGTCAGCGGCGATAGGCCAGGCTTAAGGCCGGTCTGATGCGAGTTGGACCGTTTCTCAACAAAATGAATTATTGACTGATTTTAATGCTAATATTGATAATAAAAGTGACCTTAAGCCAGGCTAACTCAGGCCTAAGACCCTTGTTGCCATGGGAACAATCAGTGACACCTGCTGTCACAACGGCAGAGCCCAACAATAAAATAGAAAACATGGCTCTAATTAGTGGTTGCTGCCATTGTTATGAAGAGAGCTAGGAGAAGGTAAAGAGTGTTTACAGGCCAGACTGGAAATATACAGTTGTGCTGTAGTTTGCCAAGGGAAACCATCCTGAGCCAGAACTGGAGAACCGGCCTGACCCCAGGAGCCCCCCCCCCCCCCCCCGTGTCTTTTACCCCAGGTTTTCACAGCGTTTGGGTTTTTCACACAACAGGAAGTTTCCTCTGCGTTGTTTGGTTACACACAGGCCGTAAGTGGGCGGTGGGATGCCCCCCCCCCCCCGGTTGAGTGGCATTTTCACGTAAGCTTCCTTGATTTCAACAGCAACTGCTGAAATAAGCTGATCAAAAGTGGGTTTCTTTGGCGCTACAAGGTTTCCCAAGGTTTCGTAGGAGCCATTGATGGGGCGCATTGGGATCAGTTGATGGACATTTGGCTGTGAACAGAAACGCTCAGGCTGTCTGTGATCCGGAGTCCGGAAACACTCAGGCTGTCTGTGATCCGGAGTCCGGAAACACTCAGGCTGTCTGTAATCCCGAGTCCGGAAACAGTCAGGCTGTCTGTGATCCAGAGTCTGGAAACAGTCAGGCTGTGTGTGATCCTGAATCCAGAAACACTCAGGCTGTCTGTGATCCAGAGTCCGGAAACATTCAGGCTGTCTGTGATCCTGAATCCAGAAGCGCTGAGGCTGACTGTGATCCCCATCTCCCGTCTCTCAACTGTGTTGCCCATCAGCCCCTGATCAAGTCATGGCTCGCGAATATTGCAAAGCTCTCCACTTCACTAAGGCTTTGACAAAGGCGTCACTGCTGTATTGGGGGGACCCTCTGAGACCACGGCTCCTTGCTCAAGTCCTGGATCCCACAGCAAACGCACAGAGGAACTATGGTTTAGCTCAAGGTTCGTCTCATAACACAGCAGAGAGTCAGTTGGAGAACTGACGTTGTTTTTTCACCATCTGTGCGAATGTTCTGCTGCATAACTTGGCATGTGGACAAAAACAGGCTATTTTAATTGCAGGCGAATTCAAATATTAAGCACTTGATTATCACCATAACTGGTCGACGTGTACAACAGATGATTGTCTATCTGCCTGAAATCACAACTAAGAATTAAATGAAGCTGACCTACTGTGTTGCCCCCCCTTCCTTTTTTTATTCAAGAAAACATTTTAACTTTCACATAAGACAATCAACATAGACTATATACATATGTTTATTCGATTAATTATACTGATGAATTGATAAATAGATTTTTAATTAAATCCCCAATAACAGAGCAGTCGGGCACCTGCTGATGAAAACCTCTTAGAAACCGTGACAAAAAGGAATATGTCACTGCAATCTGATTAAAATCCTGTCAAAATGCGGTTCATTTACAGAAACCTCAAGGTATGAGGGATTGTTTTAGCACCATGGACAGAGTAGCAGCGGTTCCCTCCGAAGCTTAGGGGCCGGACCCCTCCGCTCGGTCCAGCTGCAGCCAACTCTGCCTCTCTGTCCACCCCGCTGTCTCGTTCTCGTTCACCCCGTTCAAGGATAAGGCCTTAATGACGTGTAACTGTGCTGCTGGCTTCTTGGCGGGCTGTACCGTCGGATCATTAGCTAGCTCTCGGCTCAGATATTAGCCTCTATAAACCACCCTCACAAAAGTCCAATTTTCTTTTTCTGATGTCACCAAACCAATTGCATAATGATACCTGTGTCAACCTCTTGGCTGTCATTGGCCTCTGTGGTAGGGGAACCAGTGGTAGTCACACTGCTGTTGACCCCACGTCCTCAACTTTCTCGACCACCATTCACCACCACCCCCCCCAAACACAGACGACTGTCTGCCATATATCTTCAGCACCATTTCTATAATGTTTTTAAGCTCTTCCTGTCTTTGTCCAGCTGCTTTCCTTCTTTTAATGCCTTAAAATGTAATCTTTACGCATAGAAATGTCTAAAAACGGCTCAACCTATGTTATATATTTTGTTGGATATGTGTATTCACATTATCCCAAATGCTTCCAGCAGTTTTTGGACCTAGAGAGATCAATCAAGGTAATGGCCTCATTTCCCTTTTGCACATGCGTCAGCGGTGTAGTTGTCTGCCAGAAGCAGTAACATTGATTTTGAAAATTGACTTTTTATCCAGTTTTAAGCCACAATTTTGCCATACAAATTTTAGACATTGGATGCTTTTAACTATATACTTTAACTGGATGGAGGATTTTAGTAGTTGGATGTCTGGTTCTTAAATTATCAGGGAAACGAGCTGAGCAACCATTAGCAGCAACTCAGCTCACAACCCCTCTGAGACATCCTGTGTCCACCAAATAGCATAAGAGAAACACTGATTTTTAACATGAAACTGCTTTATTAGATGTCTTTACTGGATTTAATTACCCGTCTGTTTTGGAGATCTGGAGACGTCTGTGAATAATTCGGCTCCTGGTAGAAAACGTCCTGAAGGAATCCAGACTAGGAGAAGCTGACTGCAATGATGAACAATCGTGGGTTGATCGGCCATTTCTTTTTAAACTTTCTTTCTAGACTCTCTGTAGTGTTTTAAAATCCCTGTACTGTCGTCCTGCTTAACGAGGTCAAGAACCAAACTGCTTCTTTATATTGAAGCCACAGTCATAGTGTGTCTTTGTGAAACTGGCCTGGTGAGTTTCTGTAAAAAGCCACTCACCTTCACAATAAACGAGAAAAGAGGCAAGCTCAAAGTGTGAAAGCTAAAAATGATATTTACTTTTAACACAGGATGATGAATTTAGATTTGTCTGTAGTTAATATTCAGAAATCCTTCATTAACTTTAATTAGTGTGTTGACCTGCAGCAGGGATTATGGATTAGAAGACACGACTTTGATAAAAATGCATGGATATCCCGTGTACTTCAGGTGTATATTTGGTTAAAGCCTGCAGCATTTGCTTGTGTACTTTTTCAGGGTTTTGAGGTTCACATATAGCAGGGGTAAACATGTCTTTTCCCGTGACAAAACCATTCTGGTTAAATTGTGTAAAGCTCTTAACCAAACTTCAGAAAAGTCTTGGTAACTTTTCAGGTTTATAAATATGCTTTTCTGTACAGCCAACTCTGTGATTGCTATATGCACGCTGTGATCGGGTTGGATGATGTAACATGACCTTCTGATTCTCCTGTGAGAATGTAGGAACAGTGTTGTAAGATTTTGTGTATTTTAGCGTGAACTGTTGCTGGTTTTGTGTCTATAACTGGCTAGGATTTGCAAAAATAGTGCAAGGTCCTTAGGCTAAAAAGTGTATCTAAGTGTATTTACCGTGACGCTGTATTACCGGACTGATGGCACCAAGGCTGCCAAGGCCTCTTATAATCTGTTTATAGACGGTTTCCTTGCCCGCATGCAGTTTACTCCCAGGTTGTTTCAACTAATATTCACAAGTCAAACAGATCAGTAGAGGGACTGTGTCTGAATTGGATTTTAATTTGGAAGTAAAATAATCTATGAGGGGTCTTATCTTTAATCGGTTTCACAAGCCCTGCAGTAAACCTTTTTTAAAGAGATGTTGATTGAAGTCTACAGTTATCTCCTAAGGTTGGGATGTATTGACTTGGCATTGTTTTGAAACCTCCCCCCTGGTTTGGGGAAGGACATTGGAAAGAAGGACATTAGAAACACCTGTTGATATTATGTGATCAAATGCAGTAGGAAGCTTCACGACCTCACTCATCAGCTGCATTGTCCCCTGGCTCTGAAACGTCTTCTAGATTAAGGTGCAATCCAGAATAAAAGATAATCCTGGTGAATGATTACCATAAGTGTGTCTCTCACGACGATGCTTTGCATAGAATACCTGGTTGCTCAGGGCAGATTATTCACAACACTTTGGGGTCTTAACTGGGCGACAACAAAACAGGAGGTTTAAAAGACGAACAGTTGCATTTGAATTTAGAAGTCTTTATTTTCTCACAGTATATCCGTCTTTTCCTGCATTTTCATCCTTGTAGAGTTTTATTCCTATAGTCCGGGATTTTCAGGTTTTCGTCGGAATCACATTTCCTGCCAGTGACAAAGCATGAGTTAGCATATGACTAAGCACTTTACTGAATTGCTCCAACACGAAATAAATCAGATTTCACGTTTCAGTAAATCAGCCTTAAAGGAATTGTCATGGTGTCTTTTCATTGCAGTAATGCATGTGCACTCCTATAGACAGTGTTTCCTTTGTGCACTTTTGTGACCGCACAGTTTGCGGTAAATGTTATTGGCGGGAGCAAACCACAGCAATATAACCTGTATATTTAAAACATGGTTTACTGTTTAAAAAATGTTTGCCCTGGTTGTGTATATGATATATTCATGATTATGAATATATCAGGATCAGCCTGGATATATAATGAATATATCATCATTGTTTAAGTTCCTGTGGGGTCTTTGTAATCATAAGAAAGGCCTTCAGCTTACAAGTGAATAATAATTGATTAGTAACTATATTATAATTAATGAAATAATACCACAGTTTTTTAGTCAACAGACTCTGGAGAAATGGGGTTGATATAGATAACCTGGACTATCTTTTGTCTTAATATACAGTGAGTCGTATTTTTGTTGATTTGATTAATCTGCTCTCAGTATATATCATATTTGTCCATTTTAAGGAAAAATGGCTATTCATTCATCTTAAATATCCATCAGGGTTAAATTTGTTCACCCAGGCTTCTAGAAGAACTTTGCAAACTGTAGTTTTGTACAATCCCTTGGGGAAAGACTGGACATAGAAATAAATTTCCTCCAACTTGTGTTTGATGAGGAAATTTCAACCTGCAAGCATGATGTCAACATCTAAATGATGTCCACTCAATGTTTGCAGGACTGATGGCTCCAGAGTGACATGCCATGGCTTTAATGATCCCCCCGGTGAAACTCAAATGGCTGGAGCACCTGAACAGCTCATGGATCACGGAGGACAGCGAGTCGATAGCCACACGGGAGGGCGTTTCGGTGCTCTACTCAAAGCTGCTGGCCAACAAAGAAGCCGTGCTGCTGCCCCAGCAAGTGTTGTGTCTGAAGGGCCCCCAGCTTCCAGACTTTGAGCGGGAGTCCCTGTCTAGCGATGAGCAGGAGCACTACCTGGATGCTCTGCTCAGCAGCCAACTGGCTTTGGCCAAGATGGTCTGCTCCGACTCGCCCTTTGCAGCGGCGCTGCGCAAGCGTGTGCTGGTGCTCCAGCGCATCTTCTATGCGCTTTCCAACAAGTACCACGACAAGGGCAAGGTCAAGCAGCAGCAGCACTCTCCAGAGAACAATTCTGGGTCGGCCGATCTGCACTCCGTCAGCGAGCGGCCGCGCTCCAGCACCGACGCCCTCATTGAGATGGGCGTACGCACAGGCCTCAGCCTTCTTTTTGCTCTCCTGCGCCAGAGCTGGATGATGCCTCCCCCGCCCGGTCCCGGTGGGGGTCCCGGGGGCAACATAAACTTGTGTAACGATGTCATTCACACAGCCATCGATGTGGTCAGCTCCCTGCCGCCCCTCTCTCTGGCCAACGAGAGCAAGATCCCGCCAATGGGCCTGGACTGCCTGGCCCAGGTCACCACTTTCCTGAAGGGGGTGACCATGCCAAACTCTGGGGCGGATATTCTGGGGCGACGCCTGGCCTCAGAGCTGCTGCTGGGGCTGGCCTCCCAGAGGGGCTCCCTGCGCTACCTGCTGGAGTGGATCGAGATGGCCTTGGCCGCGTCGGCCGTGGTCAGCACCATGGAGCAGAACAAGGTGCTGCAGAACCAGGAGGGCCTCATCGGTTATGATTGTTTCATGAACATCCTCATGCAGATGAGACGCTCTTTGGTAAGTTACCATTAATGGTAAAGTTGGATAAGAAGTTTTCTTGTCGTTTAATAAGTAAAGCCAGTTTGAAGCAAATTTTAAGCCTTTTGCTTGCTTCAAAACCTCAGTAGCCTGGGCAGCTTTTCTTTGCTCTGAGCTGTCAAATGAGCTTAAAAATACCATGCTCCTTCAGTCGAATATCAAATTGGACATTGTTAATTCAAACAAATGTTTTTCATGTTTAAGTAAAGCTGTGATAGAACAGTAGGAACATTATGAGAAAAAAATTTTCTACATGGAGATGATCAGTTAGGTCTGAGCTGGATTCTGCAGAGCAATGTTCCTGAAGTCAACTCTCACCAACAAAGTACAGACCTGAAATAAAAACTCGATAATATTAAAATCTCCCGTCAGACTCATAGATCACAGATGTTATGTAAACATGTTAGAGTTTCGGTTCTCTAAAATGCACCGTGCATTTGGACCCCATCAGATTCATCTGTGCACATGTGACTTCACGTTATGTTATTGGGCTGTGCTGTAACGGCCTCATAATGCTGAGTGTGATGTTTACACTATGGGTTGTTTGAGGCCATGTATGGTCTAAACATTGATTTGTAAATGTGACCGTCCCAGGGCTCCTCAGCGGATCGCAGCCAGTGGCGAGAACCTACACGGACCCCCGATGGCCTGTGCTCGCTGTATGAGGCAGCGCTCTGTCTTTTTGAAGAAGTAAGAGATTAAAGGCAGCATTTCACCCTCAGGACTTCATTTAATTATAGTGATCATAACACCTTAATTCATGTGTAGCCTGAGATTATTTTAGATCTTGGTGCAAAACTGTCATTGATGTTATCAGTCACCTGGAGGGTTAATTTAAAAGATTATACTACCTCCCCCTCCTACTGTGTCTTCTTCTCCCAGGTATGTCGAATGGCATCAGACTACTCCCGCACCTGTGTCAGTCCTGACAGCATTCAGACCGGCGAGGCACCCGTGGTGTCGGAGACCTGTGAGGTGTATGTGTGGGGCAGTAACAGCAGCCACCAGCTAGTGGAGGGGACGCAGGAGAAGATCTTGCAGCCCAAGTTGGCCGCCAGCTTCGCCGATGCTCAGACGGTAAGAGAAATCCGTCCACACGTCCGCTGTGGAGCTCTGCGCCTGCACATGTGGAGAAACATTTCGTTAGTCCTGAATTTGTCATAGGAGGTTCAGTATCCAAAGGTATTTTGCTACATTTTGGCAAATAGTTTTTGACTTTTAAGTGGAAAAACATGTTTTTCCCTCAAGGCATGAATTATATTAATCAGCATAAAAGAGAAGGGTGTTATAAAGACTTGGTGACATAATGCAGTCATTCAGATTCAAATTACACTGATTCCCCCACAAGGAAACTTCATTGGTAGATCAAAGCGATGCAACGTGCTGTTTTTTTTTTATAGATGGCAGAGAAGGAGGCTTGCACTTGTAAAGACGGAGGATTCTGATTATTATATCCTTCCTCCATAGTCTTCTCTTCTCCCATTAGGAGAGAGAGGAAATAGAAAGGAACAAACCATATAATCAACATTTTCCCCACCTACATGTCTTGTAATTATCATCACCCTGTTAATTTTTCTCGCTCTATCTCTGATTGATGTGAACTGCGACTGTGGGTAACAAAAGTTTTATTCATAATGCTCTGATGTTATGAATAAAGGGAAAAATCACAAACAGAATTGTGCAAGAAATTGTAGTTTCATTGAAATAGTTAAAAATGCTATTATTTTATTGAAATTTATAGATATCTTAGATGATGATAAAAATGATGGGTAATATGGTTTGACGTCTCATGATAATCTGTAGCAATATGCCATAGCACTCACTCACTCACTCACTCCTTCAATAAATAACAGTAAGTATGATGGTGTGTACGAATGCTGAGTCAGCCCGCGGCCACACACACACGGACACACAACTTCCCCTTGTCTCTCTGCAGATCGAGGCGGGCCAGTACTGCACTTTTGTCATCTCCTCTGACGGCTCGGTGCGGGCCTGTGGGAAGGGCAGCTATGGCCGCCTGGGCCTCGGGGACTCCAACAACCAGTCGACGCTCAAGAAGCTGACCTTCGAACCTCACCGCGCCATCAAGAAGGTGTCGTCGTCCAAGGGCTCGGACGGCCACACGCTGGCCTTCACGACGGAGGGTGAGGTGTTCAGCTGGGGTGACGGTGATTATGGCAAACTGGGTCACGGGAACAGCTCCACACAGAAATACCCTAAACTTATCCAAGGGCCACTGCAGGGGAAGGTAGGGTTTCACCCAGCGTCTGAGCACAACTTGACACATGGTTTTTAACTTGCATGGTACAAGTTATAACATTTTACTCTTTTAAATCCCGTACATTGTGCATTTTATTTTTCTTTTCTCTGAGCTTCTTTTAGATGCTTTATCCTGTGCCTGTTATTTTAAAAATAGGCAAGGGAAATTCAGTAGATGACTCTTTTCTGGTGTGTGTTTATTAACAAACTGTGATGATGCGTGTGGCTTTTGTTTCGTGTCAGGTGGTGGTATGTGTGTCTGCCGGCTATAGACACAGTGCTGCAGTCAGTGAGGATGGAGAGCTGTACACGTGGGGTGAAGGAGATTTTGGAAGATTAGGTAAGTTTCCAAGCTAATTTTCTCCTAAGATGAAAAGGGTCTCTAAATATACACCTATACTTTAATATAGTTCACATTGTCATGGTGCTGTATGTTGGGTATCGGGCTTCAAAACTTCTGTACAAACCGTGACAGGTGACGTGACATTTCAACAAAGATGGAGGTGAAGCGGGGATGGTTTCTGTGGAACATCAGAACGAAGTCTGGTCAAATGTTGACGATTTATCTTATAAGTAACTTTGCAACACATTTTACATTTCAGTGTAATGTACAGTACACTACTTTACTACTTTTTCAATAATATTATCAAAAGTGAAATTATCTGTGGATTTTAAATGCGTCCATAGTGCATGACTTTCTGCTACCCAGAATGCAGCACTCTTAAAGCTAAATTAACATTCTCTAACATAGAAAACAAATGTAATCTTGTGTTTTGTTTTTATTTTTAAGAAAACACTGCAGTGTTCATGTTCCCCTTCTGTTTCATTGGCTATAAATGTTCTGGTTCTGTTAATAGAGCTCTGGCATAGTTGAACAGATTGTGCTGTGAATAATGTCTATTTTGGGTGCTTCCACCGAGTCTTTGGATCAGTATCAACCAAATTACAATGATAAGACAGATGAGCCAAACATTACAACCGCTCACAGACGAAGTGAATAATGTTGAATATGTCGATTGCAATGGGCCAAAATCATTGCAGCCAGACCGCAGGGTCAGAGCATCTCCGCCAGCAGTGATGAGTGACTATTGACAGTGGTGTGAGGATGGAAAAACCATAAACTGGTGACAGGGTGTTGGGGGATGTGCTGGAACAGTCCGACCCTCAGGGGCCCCACCTTGCAGCTGAAGTCTAGTGCCAGATACCAAGGGGAACTTCAGAGGTCATGTAGAGTCCATGCGTCGGTGGGTCGGGCTGTTTTGGCAGCAGTTGAAGGACCGACAGCATATTAGGCAGCGCTGGTCATAGGACTGTGGCTAATCAGTGGATGATGTCAAGTCAGTTTTATGAATAAGCCCCAAAATCACTATTTTTCCTCTAAGGGATTTATAATGTGTTCAGTATATAACTCTGTGTATCGTTAAGTGTAACACACACCAGCCATGTAGCACTGGGTCATTTAAGGCCTGTTAATCGACGCCTCCGCAGAAGTGGTTGTCAGGGGTAAAGTAGCAGGAATGTGCTGATCCGAGGAGCCAGTGCATTAAAGTTGCTGCTTCCCTCAAGAGATGATGCTTGCCAGTGCTGGGATTTTAGACAGGGGCGTATCTGTTTCATGAACTTAAATCAAAAACAACGAGTTTCAGTGTTTCAACACGCACCAGATACTGCTGTGTGTTGCCCTTTTGACCCTTGATTTAGAATAAAAACTACA
Organism: Istiophorus platypterus; assembly: GCA_016859345.1. Classification (NCBI taxonomy): domain Eukaryota; kingdom Metazoa; phylum Chordata; class Actinopteri; order Istiophoriformes; family Istiophoridae; genus Istiophorus; species Istiophorus platypterus. The sequence continues at coordinate 2,296,185 of CM029118.1, forward strand.
TTTGTGTCCTATAATTTCCAGTGTAAATAACCAGACTTTTTTCATCGCTTGGCATCACAGGTCACGGTGACAGCAACAGCCGAAACATTCCCACCCTAGTTAAGGACATCAGCAACGTGGGAGAGGTGTCATGTGGGAGCTCCCATACGATCGCGCTGTCTAAGGATGGGCGGACTGTGTGGTCCTTCGGTGGAGGGGACAATGGTGTGTAATCCCTCTCATATACTCATTAATGCCATACATTTAAATACTTATATATGAAATATAAATTTTCTGTATGAGCCATTTTCAAAGTATGGTATTTCTACAGTTTGTGCTCACAATGCCTGTGTCTGTTGTATATGCTCTGGGATTATATATAGTATATATAAAAGTACTTGTCTGGTCTGTGTAACTGACAAACAGTTGCCCGTCACCAAAATGTGAGCTCAAGCTGATGCTGTAAACAAACCGGTCGAAGGAAAAACCATGTGTTGTCTGCACAGGAAAACTAGGTCATGGTGATACCAATCGAGTCTACAAGCCCAAAGTAGTGGAGGCCCTGCAGGGGATGTTCATCAGGAAAGTGTGTGCAGGAAGTCAGTCGTCTCTTGCCTTAACCTCCACTGGACAGGTAGGATGTCCTTCCCGCGTTTGCTAATTTAAACAGAGTAAAGCTGCACTTTGTTCTTTGACGTTCATCCCAAAGAAAGAAAGAAAGGGAAAGAATTTCACGCAGCTGTTGATGCATTCCTGCCGACAGCTGGGCGGACGTTGACAGTGACACATTTTGCGGTCAGGACTTGTTATGCAACAAAGCTCCTCTTTCATGCCTTTGCCTCAAAGATGTGGTCTCTCTGTTTTCTCATCAAGTGTTTTTTGTTTTGTTTTGTTTTTTTTCTGGAGAAGGAACAGAAATAAAAAGCTTTGCCATGCGAAGAGTGGAAACCATCTGCTGATGTCGATTCATGTCTCTCTCTGTAGGTTTACGCCTGGGGCTGTGGCGCCTGCCTGGGCTGCGGTTCCTCTGAGGCCACGGCGCTCAGACCCAAACTAATCGAGGAGCTGGCCACAACCAGGGTTGTGGACATCTCCATAGGGGACAGCCACTGCCTGGCCCTGTCGCATGGTATTCGTCTCTCTCTTTTCAGTGCCTTTGCTCTTTCTGTCCCTCTCCTCTTTGAAACTGGTCTCTGTAGATGGTTAACTACAAACAGCTGCAGCTGTATTGACTGAAAACGTTTTTTTCATGCTACCCGGGATCAGCGCTCGGTGTTTACAGCACATGCTAAATCCACTGCCTCTGTTGGTCACAGTGTGAATACTACTTTGCTGACACAGCGAGACTTTGTGCCTGCTGAACATGTGACAGGAATGTTGCAAGTAGCATGATGTAATAGCAAATACGTTGACCAAATTTGTTTAAGCTAATACTTAACCTCTGAAGCTTCAGGACTTCTTGAACACACTTAAAATAAATACTGTTATTTCAGCTTAATGGTTTACAAGTTCTAATCTAAATTCAGAGCCATATTTAAAATCATATTGCTTGTCATCCACTCAACCCCCATCTAGACAATGAAGTGTACGCGTGGGGCAACAACTCAATGGGCCAGTGTGGCCAAGGGAACTCAACGGGGCCGATCACCAAACCCAAGAAGGTCGTCGGCCTGGACGGGGTCGCCATCCAGCAGATCTCGGCCGGCACCTCTCACAGCCTGGCCTGGACAGCCCTGCCCAGGGACAGGTCAGTTACCAGCAGAGTAGGTTCAAAGACTGTGGGGACGGCGGCATTTACCACAACGTGGATTTTGCTTGGAAATATTCCCATGGGGGGGCGTTCATGTCACCACACTCCTGGACTTCTGTGCTCAACAGGGATTGTGTAAATTTAAGTCAAAGGTCAGTAACTGCATGTGAATTATACAGTAGGGGGGGTTGGGGCTGGTGGTGGTGGTGGTGATGATGTGAGCGATTCCCAGAACACGTATGCAGCACGCCCTCATGCGCATGCCCAGTGACCGGCACACAGAGGAACGGTGAATACGAGATGGATTTTCTGACGGCCCTCCAGCCCACTGATGTGGGGGCCCATGGGGGTTTGTCCCTGTCAGCCCGATGGCCCATGTGAACATGAAGGGTGTAGTCGTAGCTGAGTGGTGTCTGCGTTGGTTTGGATTGAATATCAATAGTAATAAAAAAAATCTATCTAACTTATTTTTAGCTAGTTCAATCTGGCTTTCTCTCTTCTCTTTCTTTTTATCTTCCTCTCATCTCTACTCTGTGTCACCTCGTGTCTCCAGTTCCTGTATCGTCGTTTTCAAATTAAAAGCCCTCTTCAGAGTCGTGTACCTGCAGCAGCGGCAATACCCATGCAGGAGTGAGCTGCTGCTGCAAAATGTATGTAAAAGAAACACTGGATTTATTTTTCTCGGGTCACCATAACAGACACTTCCATAGAAAAATTATATTAATATATTAATATCTCAATATAAAATTGTACATGCAGTGGTACATTGATTTTATACGTATTGCGCTCTCTCTCATGTGATAATTCTCCTGCTTACAGGGAATAAAGTCTGCATTATTTAGCCCAGGCAGAATATTAAAAAAACATAAAAATATAAAACTAGTCATACAAGTGATAGAAGGAACCTTTCCAAGAGTTGAAGTGGTTTTAGGGCCCATGATTTAACAATAAGGGTCAGTTTACTCGTCTTGAGTTCCTGTCATTCAGCAGGTGAATACAGTTGCATATTGTCCTTTGTGGCTGTAGATAGAGCCTGGGATTGGAAAATAACCCTGAAGATGGCTCCCGGTTTTGGGCTAAAATATTTTAACAGAAAACCTGCATTACAAACTGATGGTGTGCAGAAAAAAATGGACATTTCTAAGATAAAGGGCGTCAAACGGGATGCCGTGGAGTTGCATTATGGGAACAGTGGGATCCAGGGTCTTTTTTTTTGGATCTTGAACCATACTAGGGACCAAAAGTCTGTTTGACTTGGCCTCTGCTGCTTTGATTTGACCATCATTCTTTTAATCTTTTAATCATTCTTTCTTTTAATCCTCAGACATTATGAAATTAAAATATTAATTCCTTGAGTTCCCCTTTTAAGGCCAAATGATTGGTTCAGCTGCAAAAATGTTTGCATAGAACAGTCCATGAGCCCAGGCAGGCAGTGGGGGAAGGGTTCATTCCCTATTCTCATGCTGCTGTGGTGGTACACTCACTTACAGGAAATTAGCTTAGTAAATTTTTCTGCTGCTGTTTTGCCAATGCAAAGTATGAACTGTTTCCTTAAGACATGTCTAAGCAACAACACCCCCCAGCACCTTTAAAGTAGTAAAGCACTTGTTAACATTTAGTCACTTTCGCTCTCTCTAGACAAGTGGTGGCCTGGCACCGACCCTACTGTGTCGACCTTGAAGAGAGCACCTTTTCCCATTTACGCTCCTTCCTTGAGCGTTACTGTGATGGCATCAACAGTGAAGTTCCGCCTCTTCCCTTCCCCTCATCCAGGTAGGTTCACACAGCCCGCAGGCTGCAGTCACTGCTGGTGACAACTGTGTAAAGCAGACTGATAAAAAAGGAAGGAAATCAAAGAAGGCAGATTTAGAGCAGTTTTTTTTTTTTTTTTCGTGACTGGTCTATTTCTGGCACTTGCAAATTTCTTGCACTTGCTTGCTTAACACTTTCTCATGCCAGTACTCCTTTCCTTTTCAGTTTTAGATTTATGTGCCTAATTATTCATGTATATTTGTATAAACAGAATTCGTATATAATTCCAGCAAACTCTGAATAATTTGTTTCTGTGTATTTGCAGGGAGCATCATAACTTCCTCAAGCTGTGCCTTCGGCTGTTGTCCAATCATCTGGCTCTGGCTCTGGCTGGGGGCGTCGCCACCAGCATCTTAGGTCGCCAGGCCAGGCCCCTGAGGAACCTGCTCTTCAGACTGATGGACTCTTCTGTGCCAGATGAGATTCAGGAGGTAAGAGCAAAGTAGACACACTTTTGGCCATGGGGGGGAATTGTTAGGAGCAAAATAACCTACAGGCTCTCAGAACAAAATAGACAAAATCGAACAAATTAGATGAAGTACAATGAATTTGTTAGAAAAAAAAACAATGTGTTTAAAATTATGTTCTCTGGATTAATTAAGATGATTCCCAATGACCTTTCCAATTGTAACCCAGAGATTCACTTTAAAAGGCACACTTTAATAATTATTTTCATGAATAATCTATCAACTGATTATTTACTGTATTAATCGATAACGGTTTGGTCTAAAAAAATCAGATAATAGTTAAAGAAAAGAAAAACCTAAAACCCAAGGTGACATCCTGGAACTAGTATGAAATAGTGACTGGAACATGGCCCATTAAAACGACATGTTAACCAGCAGTTACTTTGAAGCCATTTCCAAGCTACTTATCACTCAACCCATCTGGTTGAGGCAGACAGCCGCCCACCATGAGCTGGGATCTGTTCAACGTTTCTACCTGTTAAAAGGGAGTTTTTCGTTGCCACTGTCGCCAAGCGCTTGCTCATGGGAAAAATATTGGGTCTGTGTAAATGATAAATATAAAGAGTCTGGTCTGGACCTGCTCTATATGAAAAGTGCCCTGAGATAAAGTCTGTTATGATATGGCGTGATATGTAAATAAAATTGAATTGAATTGAATAGATCTACTTCTAAAATCCTGATTTTATAGAATTGACATCATTTGACAGAATCACGAGACGCATAAGTTAGGGCGGCTGTGCTGTGCTAAATTATCAGTTAGAAAGAAGGTTAGAAGCTCAATCACTTCTATGAATTGGATAAGACACAGAGTGAGAGAACATTGGCAACTGTCTTCTACAGAAATCAGTAGTAGTAGCGATAGTAGGATTGTTTAGAAAGTCAGATTAGATTTCTCACTAGGTGCTTTTGTGAAGAAAAGTAGCTAAAAGGGTCTGAAAAGCTGGTTAATCTAGTGACAAAAGTGCAAAGTTGGCAATAGTCTGTTAATGCCCCCTGATGATACAATAGAAACAGTTTGTGGTAATTTCTTTTGAAAAAGCAAGAGCCAATGAGGAAACCCCAACACTCGGCTGGCCAACCACTGGCGTGACAGTCAGACAGTCAGTCAGACAGTCAGACAGTCATGTTTATAGGGCTGGTGCCACTTTTGTTGTAAAGCCAGAAAATAAATACATCCAATCATCTTAAGCAGTGATGAAACATGGGTGTTTTTTTCGTCCCTGCAGGCGGTGATTGAGACTCTGTCGGTGGGGGCAACCATGCTGCTGCCTCCACTGAGGGAGAGGATGGAGCTTCTTCACTCCTTGCTGCCTCAGGGCCCCGATAGATGGGAGAGTCTCTCCAAAGGACAGGTACCTGTTGCAGCCTAAAACAAAGATAGAGCTGCTGTCCTTGTTTTTGAAATGGGAATTTAAAATCACCAGCTCTGAACACCTCTGGTCTGGCTTCTGGTTTTGTTAGGGACTTGTCAGGATCCATGTCACTGGACAAATAGAATGATGACCAGGTCAATTAAAGGATGATTTTCTGTTTCAGGATGCCTCTTTTTTTTAGTTTTTTTTTTCTTTTACATATTTAAACATTGTCCCAGCCCCCAGATTAAAAGCCAGTTGTATAAATTTTAAATGTGTATGGATTGGCCAAAGCCTAATCTGCTGTGGGCTGTAGCAAACCACAACAGATTAGTCATTGGTCCAGTGTTTTGGATGATTGATGATGAACGCAGCTTTTACAATGTGAGCTGGTCAGTTAATGGCTCCCTTTGTTTTTGTTTGGTTGTGTTGGCTTTGGTTTCTTCCTTTAACTCGTCTCTCTCAGCTACAAAGAAGCCTGGAGCTATCCCATCATCCGTATGGGACTCTTTCCACTTAAGTCAACAATGGAGGCTCCTACTTCTGAGGAACTGTTTATTAAATAAATAAATATTGTGGAATTTTAAATAAAATTTGCTGAGAGCTGATCGTAATACAATGGAGGCACACTTTTGAAACAAGGAATAGTTTGACATTTTGTGGAAAAAAAAAGCTTGTTCACTTTCTTTCTGGGAGTTAGATGAGAGGATTGAAACCACTGTCATGGCTGTTTGGTAAATGTGAAGCCACAGGCAGCAGCCAGCTAAATTAGCTCATCATAAAGACTGGAAACAAAGGAACAAGGGTAGCAGGATTCACATGACAGCACCTCTATAATTCACATTTAACATGTCCTGTCATCGTTTAATCTGCACAAATCTACTTTTCAGAATGCTTTTCATGACAAATAAATAAGTAGCTCTATATTTGATGAACAGATATGAAATGGGAATATTCTCTCAGAGCTAATTGCTAGCCATCGTTTAAAAATGTCTACACGTTCCAAAATATGCAGTTAACTCAACATCACCAAAAAAAAAAAAAACAACAACTTTTCAGTGAAATTGATAGTTGTGGTTCATGAAATAAAATCCCATCATAAAGGAAAACGAGGAAACACAGAAATCTAATTAGCCGTTGCTGAACGTTGTGATGACCCTGGCTGAGGCCAACATTTCTTCTGGGACAAACTTGTTGACAGCCTGTACATTGGCCTTTTTTTTTTTTCCTGATTACTGAACTCTAAAGGAAACTGGGCGTCTGGTGACTGACCTGATTTTGTCCTTGGCATGAACCCACGGTACCAACATGTTTTCTATCGAGTGGCATTGCTTGGTTCTGTTGGAGGTTTAAGTTTTTTTTCTCCCAGTCTGAAGTGTGTGTGTGTGTGTGTGTGTGTGTGCATGCACGCGCCACAGAGGATGCAACTCGACATCATTTTGACCAGCCTCCAGGACCACACCCACGTGGCGTCGCTGCTGGGCTACAGCTCACCTGCCGATGGCCCTGAGGTGCTGTCGTCCGGCCCAGGCTTCACTGCTTCGCCTGACCCCACCTACGGTGCCACAGCAGGCCACCCCGACACCCACCTGGCCGAGATCCTGATGAAGACGCTGCTCAGGAACCTGGGCTTCTATACTGTAAGTAGGTGCCAGGTGGTGGTCGGTGTATTTTATTCAATAAAAAAAACATAAATTCTGGCATTATTATGATCTGTTTTGGTTTGACAAAGGTATTTATAGCTTAGGAGGGAAGTCATCACCAAAGTCAACATATAGATCCCCATCATCATATTTCTCTCCTGCTTCTCTCAATTTTCTCTGCTGGAGGCCAGAGCATGAGTCATATTTTATCCTTTGTCACGATCACCTGCTGCCTTTTTCCTGGCACAGCGGTGGCCTGTTTCCCTGCCTCATTCTCTAAAGACACCATTTTATTGATTGTAACACACAAATACACACACACACACACACACACACACACACACACACACACACAGGCTATTTACAGGTATGTCTGATTATGCAGGCCCAAGGAATGAATGATGATTATACTGCAGGGCATGAGTCACTTTTAGATTTATTGCCTTTTGCTCTACTTTTTCTTTTAACTTCTTCTTTTCCTCCTTTCTTCATCTCTAGAACTCTGTTTTCTGATTTGCAAATGGAAAAACAATTTCTAGATCCATAAATATAATTACACAAAAGCAGTACTTCTTTTTGGATGAAATTACACTTTGGTGGTCTTGATTGGAAGATACCAAAAATCCAGATTATTAAAGCCAATCCTGTGTAACTAATAATGAAATTCAGATCAAATCTTCGGGCCTTGCATTTAGCTTGTCTGTGCCATTTGTAGTTGAACATGTCACATTCCTATGGAATTAACAGAAACAATAGGGGGTTTAACAAAGTGATTCCAGGTATAAAAGTAGAGGTAATAGAGGTTTTAACCAGATTCAGAAGAAGCAAATATATATATTTGAATAAAAAATAAACAAAACAAACGCGTTGCTAAATTTGGACATGAAAATCCTAGGTTTCACTTCTTGCTTCATCCGAACGCTCTTCTGTGATTTTCATAACCAACTTCAGCTCAACATCCAAGAGCAAATCATGACTCCCTGAAAATTGTCTGCTATGAAAACAAAGTTTTTCTGGACTCAGCTCCCTGTGGCTATTAAACAGTTCAACCTGTTTCCTGCATAGGCTTAGATCCGTAAATTAACCCTGTTGATACCGGTTATATATGCGACCTTTTTGAGCCAGCGCTTGTATCTGAAGTGCGTGTGTGTGTGTTGTCCAGGACCAGGCCTTCGGGGAGCTGGAGAAGAACAGCGATAAGCTACAGCAGGGCACGTCCTCCTCCGACAGCAGCCAGCCGGCTCATCTGCACCAGCTCCTCTGCTCCCTGCAGAAGCAGCTGTTAGCGTACTGTCACATCAACTCCGTCACCGAGGTACAGACGTTCGGCTGAGCCCATGTTTGTGCAGCCTCTTCATGCATATCCGCCCTCTTTTTCTCTACTGTGCATTAAAACTTTTACAATGGGGGAAAATGGAACACTTGACACTTCCCAATCTTGTGCAAGTGTGATCATATGACTGCTGCCTTCTTGTGACACTGGGGTTACAACACAATGCCTCGGTTTGGATTACAAATAGTTGTTTGCCAAGCAGACTCTAAAAAGGCGGATGTAGCATGATGTTTAATTCGATGGAGTTATCCACCTTTTAAGTCAAATTAAATTTCAGAACTCACATGATAATGGTAATGAGGTGTGAAATGACATTAAATTTCCGTTCTTAAAAAAAAAAGGCAGTTTTCATAACTGATGAATGAAACAAAGTAACTCTTAGTTGTATAGCTTTCACAAGCTAATTCTCGACCACATGAGTGGGTTTTCAGTGGCAGTGCAGATTTAAATCTTAGTTTCGCACGTGTATTGTTCAGCAAGTTCCTAATGTCAGTCAGATCTAATTTTTTGACAGTGTTAACAGTATTAAGACCAGAGAGTTTAAATTAGTCACCTTATTTTAAACAAAATATGTGTATCATGTCTGTGTTTTTTTTTTTCCGCAGAACTCCAGCAGCGTGGCTTTACTCCACAAGCACCTGCAGCTCCTGCTGCCCCATGCCACAGACATCTTCTCCCGCTCGGCCACCCTCATAAAAGAAAGCTCCTGGAACGGCAGCATAAGAGAGAAGCTTCAAGGTCGAGGCGATGAATGAATTATGACTCCTTACCTCTCAGTCACTCCCCTGTTTTGACCCCTGCCTGTTACCCCTCTTAAACCACATTTATTTACTCCTGACCCTTTTTATCGTAAATCACCCTCACTATCTGTTTCTATATTGATTTTTCGTAGAATCCTGAGGTTAACGTAATTGTATATATGTTTTGCTTTTTCACCTTTTGCCCTATGCTACTAATTCAGAGTCATGATCTGAAAAAGTAACAAAATGTGTAAAAACCTGCCTAAAGTGTCAAGAATACTTTTTCCTGTATGATCTTAAAACTCCTAATAACCTTAAATCCGTTTTTTCAATTGTCCTTGTCATTTCATTGTTTTTTTTGTGTTTTCATTAATATTGTTGAACTTTTGAAACCTAAAAAGCTAACCCCGTTTCCGTCATCTCCAGACGTGATCTATGTCTCGGCCGCGGGCAGCATGCTGTGCCAGATAATCAACTCGCTGCTGCTGCTCCCGGTGTCGGTGGCGAGGCCCCTGCTGAGCCACTTGCTGGACCTGCTTCCTCCTCTGGACCGGCTGAACAGGCTGCTGCCTGCCGCGTCACCGCTGGAGGACCAGGAGCTGCAATGGCCTCTGCATGGTGAGCCTGAAACCAGGAGCTACTCGAGGTTAAACCTGTGCTTGCGTCGAAAGATCAAATCACGTAATGTACAGTTGACAGTCTTAACTCAGGGACTACTCACTTGCTTTCTGGTTTAATGTGCATTTTAAGTCAAGCCTTCTTTATTACAGTTACTTAGCTATTATATCACAAAATCGTATTTACTACACAATAATGTGCCTTGTGTCGGTGCGTCGGTTTGCGATCTTTCCTTTTGCGTTGAACTTTGAGGTCCCTGTGTTTGAATATGTGTAGTCTGTCTGCGTACCTTGTAAAATCCGTCAGGTTCTTTCACCACACTGGTCTGAGGGGAAACAAAGGAAACATTTGAATGCCATGTTCAGTAAACTCTGCACAGACTGTACCAGGCCTAGGTCAGCTTCAAACCTTGTTGCCTCGGTTTTGAATAATTTGATCAGTAAAGTGAATTTTCACTAAAGTGGTGTGTGTGTGTGTGTGTGTGTGTGTGTGTGTGTGTTTGTTGCACCGTCTACTCAGAGATTTAGACACCTGGTTTAAGTATTTTCCTATTTGTCCTCAGGACTTGTTAGTTTGAGAGCCTTTGCAGCCAAGTAAGCAACATGTGCCATTCAGGACAGGGTTTTTGGGTTGTTTTTTTTTTTTTAGTTTTCTGGATCCTACATGGCTGTATGGGGTCACACTGAAGTTATTAAATGAGTTGATCAGATCACATTTTCTTTGTAATTCCTGACAAATGATAAACTGTAGAGCACTTGGTGACTTAACATCCCTCAGAATGGATCCTTTTTGAAAAATCCTTTTATTTCTGGACAGTGGAAGTCATGCCGTGTCCCTCTTCTGACCTTCTAGGCACCTCTGACTTTGCTGAGCCGGCCCTAGGCATGTCCCTGCCACAGCCAGCACTGTCCTGGGTGTGGCTCGTGGACCTGGAGAGGACGGTTGCCCTGCTGGTGGGCCGATGCCTCGGCGGGATGCTGCAGGGGGCTCCCACCTCGCTGGAGGAGCAGGATACCGCCTACTGGCTGAAAACACCGCTCTTCAGCAACGGCCTGGAGATGGACATCCCACAGCTGGGTAGGGAGGGGACGTTCAGGCCTTTTAAAATGTTGATCAATGATGATAACCTGAGAAGTTGAGTCTAGTGACTCCTCACTGTTGTGAATTTAAATTCCAGCAGGATGTTTTTGACCCTCTTGGACTTTCTCTCTCTTGTCCACTTGACTTCTAAAGATGGATGCGTTTCAAATTCTCCGTCTCCTCTGTGACTTGTTAAGATGATGAATGTTTTCCTTGCCTGTGTCCCTCAGACACCTGCATCAGCTCTTTATTGGAGGCGGCGCTGTCTGGTAACGAAGAGCAGAAGCCCTTCGACTGCACGCTGCGCCCTGACCTGAGCGTCTTGGTGGATTTGGCTCTGGGTTCATCTAAAGAGCCGGCCAACAGCCTCTGGATCAACATGCAGGACTACGCCATCAGCAAAGGTCAGGACCAGCCTCGTAATGAATTCCGTTGTCTCATTATGAGAGTAGATAGCCTTGAAATGTACTTGACGGTGGAGCTGACTATACCGTGTCTTCTGTTGCAGACTGGGACAATGCGTCTCTCAGCAACGAGTCCCTGTTAGACACTGTGTCCAGGTTCGTCTTGGCAGCCTTATTGAAGCACACGGGACTGCTGGGCCAAGCCTATGGAGAGGGCAGGTACTGTAACATGATATATTCATATTATACATCGGTTTAAAGTTTCCACACTGTTCCACAGAACCAGTCCTAAATTAAACATCACATATGACATATCATATTTTTATTTTACCATCAGATACCAACCATCCAAGTCCCTGGCAGAGGTCTACCGCAGCGTTTATAAGGTACGAAACCGTCTGCTGGCCTGTAAGAATATGGATTTCATCCAGACCCGGTCTTCGTCACGTGAGAGGAGGGTGAGTAAACAAAAGTTACATGCACAGCTTTACTACGACTACTGTAATTATTCAGTCATTAGTCTCTAGAGCAACTTTCCTCTCTAATTTGATGCTGTCTCAGCAAATGGCTCTTCTGTTCATAAAAGATAATTTTTCATAGTTGCTCACAGATTTCACTATGTTTTTTCACCTGGTCAGATTTCAGACAATCAGGACTCCCTGGACATGGACCCCCAGGAGCACTCGTTCACCCGCACCATTGACGAGGAGGCGGAGCTGGAGGAGCGAGCCGACCGCGAGAGAGAGGAGGGCCACCAGGAGCAAGACGAGGAGGAGGACGACAGGGAACATGAAGTCATGACAGCTGGAAGTAAGAACCTCTGCCTGTAGTTGTATGATTTTTTTGCACAAATCATCTGAACATTAGGTATATAATCTAATACATATATCTCTTTTCTTCAATCAAGGCTGCGGAAAATCTCTGTTCATTCATACCACTACTTTATGACTAGTGTTATTAAGCTGGTGAAAACGATTAACTTTTTACTGAAGATGGTCGAAACTATATCCTGTCGAATGTTTTGTTATATTGGGTTAATTCAGTTGAAAGTGAAGTTTATTCAGTTTTTATTAATATTGTCATATTTAAGTATTTAATAAATAATTAGATTAACTTTTAATCCTAAAAAAATTTCAAAAAGACAAAGCAGGTAAGCAATTTATTTACTTTTCTCTTACTGTCAAAGCAGTTCACCACTTAGCTTGATGGATTGAGAGGTGTCCTATATTGTGGTTTAATATAATTTAGTTAGATGTGGATTCTGACACACAATAGTGAGAAAGCCTTCACACCGGGGCATAATTTCCCAATGTAAAATAAAATTTTTAATTGTTGTGGTAGAGAAACAGCCTCAGATGAACTGAGATTCATGAATGCGAAAGTGGTGCATTTGCATGAGCTTGGTTTTAAACTGCCCTCCAGTTAAACCATGCTACATTACGTGGCTGCTGCTTGACCTCTAACCCTGCACTTTGTGTGTGTGTGTCTGTGCATGTTGCGCAACACAGAAATCTTTCAATGTTTCCTCTCAGCGCGGGAGGTCGCCCGCAGTCGGGACAGGGAGCGGGCCAGCAGCAGCACGGGCCTGGGCTCCGGCTCGGTTTCCAGAAGTGGAGGAGGCGGTGGAGGAGGAGGAGGAGGAGGAGGAGGAGGAGTAGGAGGAGGAGGCGGAGGCGGCGGCGGCGGTGGCAGTGGCAGCGGCAGCGGCAGCGGCGGTGGAGGAGGAGAGGAGGACGCCGCGCTGTCTCTGGAGGGGAGAAGGGGCAGCGCAGGCCTCCCAGAGGGTCAGGACCTGTACACAGCGGCCTGTAACTCCGTGATCCACCGCTGCGCCCTGCTGCTGCTGGGGGTGAGCCCCGTGCTGGGGGAGCTGAGCAAACAGAACCAGGAGGACGGCCAGACCCAGTCAGCCACAGGAACACAGGAGTGTCTGAGTTTCATGACAAGGTCAGAGCGCCAGCCACCGACATACAGTCGAGGGGGGGGGGCTCTCTTTTGGCAGATAAATAGTTAATTCCCTTGTTAGTGGTGATCTCCTTTCACTTTGGGGAGAGACGGTTTCACCTGTTTCCAGAGAAAAATGGCTTGATGGATTTCAATGTGAAATTTACCTGATGCAGGCAAAGTATTAAAGGATAGGTTCACATTTTTAAAAGTATTTCTTAAAATGACACTGACATGTCTTTAAAGAACACTGAAACTGTCTGGTCACTGTAAACGTTGGCCATTAATAGATCTTCCCTTGGGTGAATTCTGTTCCCCATCGCTAATCACTCTAAACATCACTTTACGCTTCTTCTCATGCAGTAGCCTGTCCAACATCTACATTTGTTTCCATGTCCCCATAAATTCAAGTTTCAGTCTCCATTGTTTCGAAGCGATGCCAACAAAACTTATGGAAAACGGCTGCGATGAAACTCATCACTGTGGCATATAAACACCACCAACAACTAGTGGTTTGGTGGTGTAACTGCAGAGTGACATCAATGTAGTTCACAATGGTGTAGGCTCAACTTGGACTCAATGTAGAAGCATAAATCCGGTTTCAGAAAGAATCTATTTTGCAGCTATTACTGACCAGAAGAATCATTACAGCAACTAAAAACTTCTTTCAGTGTGAGTGTTAATTTTACAACCGACTTGAAACCCTTTTTTAAACATTTGAGCTTGAATATATTGAAAAAAAAGACAAATTTGCCAACAAAGCCTATGCCAACAGTAATGTTTAATACTACTGATATCTTGGCCAAAACTAGTTTGGACGATTCTCTGCCAAAAACTTTCTATGAGTTTCCAGTCCATAATTCTGTGATGTTGGTGAGGCTTCCTCTGTGATAATGATGGTAATAAAAGATAAAACTGTCCTATCAACCTTTGTATTTTATGTTGATGGCTAGTTACACATATTACTAAGCCACGTCCACCCACAGGAACCCATGAGAACGTTCACCTGGCACTTCTCTAATCGGAGTTTTGCTGTTGCCATAGTTCTAAATTTCACCTCGAACTTCATGCGCTAAGTTTCACCTGAACGTCAACCCATGATTTTTATACTCCTCGTTCCACCTGGAGCTCTTTGAACTTGATAGCATCTGGTTACTGTTCTCTGGGTGTTGGGGTGTTTTTGGTTTGAGGGGCCTCAGTTGAATCTGACATCCATCATCAACCAATTAAAACCTTTCTCTTTTTTATAATAACAGACATACTGTATTTAGAGCTTTTTGTGCGTGTGTGCTTGTGATGTGCATGTGTGTGCAGGAGCGAGAGTCTGAGTGCAGAGAGCCGGTCCGTGCAGAGCAGCCCGAGCTACAGACTGATGAAGTCTAGGAGTGAGTCTGATCTCTCCCAGCCCGAGTCAGACGAAGAGGGCTACACTCTGGTAAAGCCGACGCTGTCACGTACACATACACAAACACTCACTGCATTTATATTCATATTTAATATGTAAATACCAAGAGTCGTCAGTTATTGGTTTGAGTGCTACATTGGGCTTTTGTCTCACTGGGCTTTTTTTCCCCCAGAGTGGAAGGAGAAATGTCGACCTGGACTTGGCGTTCTCTCACAAAAAAAGAGGTAAAGGCCATTTACGGTCTGACCGTTGTGAGTGAGGATGATTCAGGTTTTGTCCTTGTCCCCTTTCACACCTTACTCTTGTCTCTCTGTCTCCTGATCCCTGTGTGGATAGTTTATTTGCTTCTTTTGGGGCAGTTGAGCCCCAAGCACAAGAGGAGCTCCAAGCAAGTAAACGATGGCATGTTTCTTCCTCTCGTTAGCTCATCCCCTCCATGACTTGTGACCCCCCAATCCATCTCTCATGATGAGGGCCTGTCTGAGCTCATACTTTACTTTCTGTGTTTCTGCTATTACATAAAACAGCAAGAACATACAGGTGTGTCTATTATGCATAAAAAACCAGGCCATTCTTCTGATTGGAATGAGTGTTACCTTGCACAGTGGCGTCTCATTCCCTGTGAAGAATGTGATTTGTCACGCAGAAGAGATTACAGGGAAATTACCGGTTGCACTTGTAAGGGAACTGTCAGCGCCGATACTCCGGTGCTTTCAGTTGTTACATGGAGAGGCTAGGCCCAATTCCCATTCCACCTCTCAACTGTGGCATTTTTCCTCAGTAGGTGTTGGAAACCCAGTGCGCCCATTATAGATGAATTCATAATGGCTTACGAAGGCTTGTGCCCGCATGAAGAATCAGCATTTGGCCATTTGATGAACTTCTATAGAGTAATAATGCATCGCACCGCAAAGCTCTTAAGTGCTTAACAGCCACGTCAGTCCATCCATCACTAGAGCTACCGTGCATTAAATGCATCTGAAAGGCTCCTCTCCCTCTGTGCCTTCAGGCCTACTTCACAGCTCGCCCGACTCCCTGGCTGAGTCCTGGTTCAGGGCCAAGCTGAGTCGCCAGCGGAGCTACGGCTCGGCACACTCCTATGAAGAGTCGGACCTAGACCTGAGCCGCTCCCTGGGCATCCACGCCCTCATTGACAACATGGTCAGCTTCATCAGCGGCGACGTGGGCCTGGCACCGGCCTTCAAGGAGCCAGAGGAGAGCATGTCCACCAGCCCGCAGGCGACCATCCTGGCCATGGAGCAGCAGCAGAGCCGGGCTGAGGTGAGGGACCTTCTCAGGACTCTAATGGGGTTTTTATCTGCCTTGGAACTCTGGAGTCTGAAGTGAAGCACAAGTCCTCTTTAGCGCTGTGATCATAAAGTTATAATCCAATTTATTTTGACAACAAGCTCATATTTTATGTGATTTTTGATATTTGTTTGAATGATTTTCCTGTCTTTACTTCAGTTGATAATATTCTGACTTTTCATCCCAAAAAATCCACTCGGGACAGCTTTGGTTGAAAGATAAGGCTGGTGATGATCTATATTTTTTGTATTAGCGACAAGTCATTAAAGCATCATCCTCTCACTTTCCTGCTGTTTCTGTGATACTGAGTTTCAAACGCACTGATTCCTACTGAAAATGTAAATCTTTAACAGGTGGCCATAAATATAAACTTGAATTTTTTAGAAAGACTAAATAAGGTACAGACTCAACAGTTGATTATTGTTTTTAGCAATTTGTACTCAAACAGGAGTAAATAGTGCATTTTTTTGAGGACTATTTTGATCTGTGGGTTTTGGTCGCTACCAAATATTTACAGCAGCAGGATGGTTTATGTGGGATATTCAAAATAAACTGAAGTGGCCATGCTCCTAATATTAAAGGAACGTGTTACCCAGTGCGAGAGTGTGGCTCACTGGTGTGTTTTTTCATAGTTATGGAAACAATGGAGCTCAGAGGAATAAGACTTTTCAGGCTTTGATACACACAGACTGGTGTTTGAATATTTCATTGTTATTTTTATTCTTTTCATTAGAATTTTTGATAAGAAAAACGCAGATATCACCAGACTCATCCTCTTAACCAAAAATATTTAGCGGTCAGGCTATAAAATATAGCTTTTTCAATTCCTTGAATTTGTGACATTTGATCTTACTGCCAAACAAAGGAAAAAAAGGCCCAAGAATCCAGAGTAAAGATAATCAAAGAGTTAGATGTGTAACCCCATCAGAACGCACACCTGATTGCTGCGCTGTGTTACCTTCAGTTGCGGCTGGAGGCGCTCCACCAGATCGTGGTGCTGATCTCTGGCATGGAGGAGAAGGGCAGCCAGCCCGGGAACACAGATCGATCCAGCAGCGCCTTCCAGTCCTCCTCCCTGCTCACCTCCGTCAGGTTGCAGTTCCTGGCCGGCTGCTTCGGCCTTGGCACCGTGGGCACCGGCTGCCTGAAGAGGGAGAGTGTGCAGCTACATCACTACCAGGTACAGAATGACTGCAGGATGACATTTGTGGGTTTTGGTAATAAATACATTTTCAGCCAGTTTCAGCCATTAAAAAAGAGTAATATTTTTACTTGTTTTCTACCTGTGTCTTGACATATTGGTTCATACTGTTTGCTGTTTGCAGGATGGTGTAAAAGCAGCTAAAAGGAGCCTCCAGGTGGAAATCCAGACTGCCGTCCATAAGATCTACCAGCAACTGTCTGTCACACTGGAGAGAGCTCTGCAGGCAAACAAGCACCACATAGGTAAAACAGAATACTACTGTATATTCTTAGCCATGGAGCTTTATTAGTATGATGGGGTAAGATTTTTCAGAATATTTGAAATATAAACCTTAGATATTTGATGCAAAATTCTTTACTATTTGCTCGTTAAGATTTTCAGTGGGCAACTTTGCCTGCAAGTGCATCGTATGTTTGAGAGGAGACATTATCAAAGTGGTTTAATTGAGCTTCAGTCTGAAAACAATAATTGATTCTTTTGTCTCTGCCTCGTTTCTCTCTCCACCCCAGAAGCCCAGCAGCGCCTCCTGCTGGTGACCGTGTTTGCGCTGAGCGTCCGCTACCAGCCGGTGGATGTCTCCCTGGCCATTTCAAGTGGGCTGCTCAACGTGCTGTCTCAGCTCTGTGGCACGGAGACCATGCTGGGGCAGCCCCTCCAGCTGCTGCAGAAACCCGGTGTGTCCCAGCTCAGCACGGCCCTGAAGGTGGCGTCCACTCGCCTGCTGCAGATACTGGCCATCAGCACCGGGTGAGAGAGTTGGGAGATTTAAGAGTAATGGAGTCACCGTGAAATCGGTGCTTCATAAACCTGAAGCTGGTACCAAAATTAAAGATTACATCAACAGCTTCTTATGTTGGATTTGCAGGACATATGCAGACAAGTTGAGTCCCAAGGTGGTCCAGTCTCTGCTGGACCTGCTCTGCAGTCAGCTGAAGAACCTGTTGTCTCAGGCAGGAGTTAGTATTCTGTCCCCTGGAAAAGACCAAGAAGACAGCAAACACGAGGACAGTGCCGACTCTGAGAAGAAAGACTTAAGAGGTGATTTAAGAGGAATTTGCTGTCGTTACCCTTTGATTTAAGGGGTCGTGTTAGTGACCTGATGAGGAAGCGGTGTCGTTCCTCATGTGTGTGATAAAACACACTTTGCTGTGTAGGGCCATTGTTACATTCACATCAACAGAAGCTACGATCAATCATATTTGATGATAGTTTTTCCATCATAACAACTAAATGATAAATAGAAATGAACTTTTGTTGGCAAGTACTAAAACAAATGTGTTTTTGGGAATAAAAACCTTAACAAAAAATTTGAATGACGAATAGACACCGAGTCAAAAACGAGCCAGTTTTGTTACATAATCTGGTAAAAACTTGTGACCACAGTCATAGCAACACTGAAGATGGCAACGATGGTCGTTAACTGGGTGCTTGATCAAAGATTTCTGTAGAGATTTCATAGAATATCAAAAATTGTCTACAAAAAAGACTTACATGAAACTGTATCTCAATAAAACAGAGATAAATAAAATTAAATCCAAGTTGAATATATTTGGACTAATTTGCCTTTTGTTTTTGTGAACTGAACCTGAAAAATCAATGACTCAAACCTAGATTTTATCAGGAAGATTAAGTTTAAAACTAGAATAAAGTCAGTTGCTAGAATTATCAAATGGTCTTTCGAGTCATGTTTAGATTAGCATTGGTAGTTATATTTACTGACTGTATGTAGAGTGGAAAAAAAAAAAGTTTGCATTCTATGGCATGTAATTTTTGGATGTGGATGTGTTCTTTTTTTTTCCAGCTCTGATCCGTAGACAGCACACGGCAGAGCTTCACCTGGGAGACTTCCTGGTCTTCCTCCGGAGGGTGGTGTCCTCCAAGGCTATCCAGTCCAAGATGGCCTCCCCCAAATGGACCGAGGTGCTGCTCAACATTGCTGCACAGAAATGCTGCTCAGGTACAAGCGCCAGCTTATGTGATGCAACACAGATAAATGTGTGGTTCTCTGTTGAATAAAAACAAACCGTAGCTAAGACGTTGGTTGTTAACTCTAGGGGTCCCTCTGGTGGGGAACTTGAGAACTCGGCTTCTGGCCCTTCACGTCCTGGAGGCTGTCCTTCCTGCCTGTGAGGCCAATATGGAGGATGACCAAATGACACAAGTAGGCCACTTGATTTGCTCAGTACAAGTCAGTTTTGGGTTTTTTTTATCTGTTATTTTGAGTTGTTCCTGCATAAACTCTCCCTCTAATTTAGATAAACATTAACCCACCAAATGCTATTTTCCTGTGTTTTTAGAATTGTTTTGATAGACCTACAGCACCAAGCTGCTTTAAGAACCTTTTTCAAAAATGAATCTGGATATTTGTGAGCTGCTCTTAAAGATTTACAACTTCAGTAGGAACCTTTGTGTTCAGGGCTGCAGCTTAGGGAGATAGGAACCTATGGAGCAACAGACTAAGACATTGTTGTTTTTTCGTGGCATTTGTGGACTTAAAAAAAAGATATAGGATTACACTATGTCACTCAGCGAGCTGATGTAATCTGCTCTCTTCAAGGTCGTGGAGCGTCTCTTCTCCCTGCTGTCCGACTGCATGTGGGAAGCTCCTATTGCTCAAGCAAAGCACTCGATCCAGATTAAAGAAAAAGTCCAAGAACTCAAACTACAGGTGTGTAATGTGCTGCTCCTCCTTTTCTAACCGCCGCTGTGTCAGGAACATCATCTTTTGTTTGAATGACTGACAGTTTCTTTATTCCACAGGGTGAGGCAGAGGAGGAGGATGAGAACCTTCCCATTCAGGAAGTGTCCTTTGACCCAGAGAAGGCTCACTGCTGTGTGGTGGAGAATGGCCAGGGGCTGACGCACGGGAGCGGGGGGAAAGGCTACGGCCTGGCCTCCACTGGGATCTCCTCTGGATGTTACCAGTGGAAGGTACAATACTTCGTTGTTTTACAGAAACAAACAGAAAAAGTTGTCCACCTGTTTTGATTTATTTCATGTCTTACTTCCCTCATAGTTCTACATCGTGAAGGAGAACCGCGGCAACGAGGGTACGTGTGTAGGCGTCTCCCGATGGCCTGTGCACGACTTCAACCACCGCACCACGTCCGACATGTGGCTGTACCGGGCGTACAGCGGAAACCTCTATCACAACGGGGAACAAACCCTGACGCTCAGCAGCTTCACTCAGGGAGACTTCATCACCTGCGTCCTGGACATGGAGGCCAGGACCATCTCGTTTGGCAAGAACGGAGAGGTGATAGACACGGGGGTTATAAATATACACAGTATTTACTGTTTAAATTTATTTTTAAACATGATCTGTATATGTATTTTAATTACTCTTAAACCAATCACAAATTGTGCTAACCACTGTTAAAGTCTTGTAGCTTTGTAGCAATACTGTCTGAAAACTCACCCACTGATCACAGAGAAATTATCTGTTTGGACAAGGGCATTATTGTACAGACACATGCTTTATTTATTTGTCTCCACAAAGTACACACATTTAAACGACTAAGACAATCTGTAAAACAAATAGCATGAAAGGCCTATGCTTCCACTCAGAGTTCTCTGTCCATCTCTAATTATTAAATTTGTGGTTCCACAGGAGCCAAAGTTGGCCTTTGAGGACGTGGATGCCACAGAACTCTATCCCTGTGTGATGTTCTATAGCAGTAATCCTGGAGAAAAGGTAAGAGAACATAAAGATCCAGGTGTCTTAGATGCACGCTTCCTCCTCCAGCGCTTCAAAACAGCAACATGAAGTTATTTTACCTCAGTTGGTTAGCCTGCTAGTTTATCCTCTGTTGTGAATGGCTCCAGGTTAAGATCTGTGACATGCAGATGAGGGGGACCCCTCGGGACCTCTTACCCGGTGACCCGGTCTGCAGCCCCATGGCCACCGTTCTGACTGAGGCCACCACACAGCTGATCCGCATCTTGCATCGCACTGACCACTGGACCCACCGCATCAACAAAACCATGATCGAACGGCTTCACAAGATCAAGCCCTGCTTTAGGGAGTCAGCCAGCGCGTCCGGCGGCGGTGGAGGTCAGAGACTGAAAAAGAGCCGTTCGGTTCAGAGCCGCGAGGAGCATGACGCCCAGAGAGAAAGCCAGGAGACGTCTGTGAGGACGGATGAGGAGAGGGGACGCCACGGACGGCAGCACGGCTTGGGCGAGCTGTCGGAGCACCACCTGAGGACGCTTTGCACGGATGTGTGGCCGGTCCTGGCGGTGATAGGGGGCGCAGACGCGGGCCTCCGTGTCGGCGGGCGATGTGTACACAAGCAGACGGGTCGCCACGCCACTCTGCTGGGCGTGGTGAAGGAGGGCAGCACCTCCGCGAAGGTGCAGTGGGATGAAGCCGAGATCACCATCAGGTACCGTGTGAAAACGTTCGGCTGCAGCACCTTTTTTGTCACTTTCCCTCTGGCACTTTTCTTTGCTCTTATTTTTATTAACTGATCAATTTTTGTAGATTCACTCAGCTATTTCATTTCTTTTTTGACAGTAACAGCCATGTAAAGATGTTGGCTGTCACTGCTGTAACCTTTGTGCTCCTTAAACCGACATTTTCCCTAGTGAAATAACTACTGGGGGGTGGGGGGGTGGGAGGGGGTTGTCTGTCATTGGTCCAACAGCAGTGCTATGCACATCTCACAACTGAGATGTGTAGAGGTCAAGGGATACAATCTTTAGCAGTATGACCAGCTGAATGTGATTCCTGAATGTTTCCTTAATGCCTGTATTCATGTTCTTCTGATGCCCTCTGCATTAGCCTCCTTCTTTCTGACCACTTCTTCACCCCCCCCCCCCCCATTTTCCCCGACTCTGATTTACTGTTTTTACTTTTCCGTTACTGACCTGCCCTTGTGCTTCATTTACTCCTCCGCCTGGCCCAGGAATGATCACTGAGCAGCATGTGTTTGTCCCATACTCACACATCCCATCATTTCATTGTCTCGCATGCTGTGCTCTCTCTCTCCTGCCCTTTCCCTCACTTTGTGTTTCCTTCCCTTGTCTCTTTTCACTCTCCACTCCCGTCTATTAAAGCTTCCCAACTTTCTGGTCGCCTAGTGACACTCCATTATATAACCTGGAGCCCTGTGAGCCGCTGCCCTTTGATGTGGCGCGTTTCCGCGGCCTCACCGCCTCGCTGCTGCTGGACCTCACCTACCTTACCAGCATCCATGAGGAGACCGGCGCCAAGCTCAGTGCGCGACGCCACGAAAAGAGGCACCGCAACGCGGCATCCACGGGGCACGAGCCGACCGCCAACGAAGACAGAGCGGACGGCGAGGGGCACAACCGTGGTGAACAGAGAGATGGCGCCGGAGCCTCAACTGGAGCGGCTCCAAATACGGCGACCTCCGACCTGCGTGTGTCCCACAGCCTGGATGAGGTGAAAGCACACGTGGCGCCCAACTCGAAGTCAGAGGGTGAGATCTCCTCCGTGGCCGGTGGGGGGATAGGTGGAAGCGAGGCCCTTTTCACGGCAGCTCCTCACAACCCTGCTGAAGGGAACAAGAAGAAAGGCCACGAGCATGGCTCCCGTAGTCATGAGCCCCCTACCCCCTCTATCGCCACCCAGTCAGAGATCCATGCCGTGCAGCTGTCCTACCTCTACCTGGGAGCCATGAAGGCCCTCAGTGCCCTGCTGAGCTGCAGCAAATACGCTGAGCTGCTGTTGATTCCAAAGGTAGAGCAGCTTTCTAGGTTAACTCGTACAACAGCAGATTAAAAACATTGACAGTTTCATAATCAGTTGCATTGTGACATATTTAGAGTGAATTATGACAATTTTGGGAAATGTGCTGATTTTCTTTCTTGCCCAAAGTTAGATAAGAAGATTGATACCACAAATATGAAGCTGCTATGAGCAGCCAGTTTGCTTAGCATAGCATTAATCCTTGAAACACCAGCGAACAGGTCAATTGGCTCTGTCCAGCACCTCTAAAGGTCACTTATTAACACGTTATGCCTCATTTGTTTAATCTGTACAAAAATAGATGAAACAAAAATGACAAACTCTGGTTCAGGAGTCAAATGAGACTCTAACAATTAAATAGGAGATCGAGCTTTAGAGGTGCTGGTTCCTTTGGACAGAGCCAGTTGAACTGTTTCTGGCTGCTGGCTTTAGCCTTGTGTTTAATGACCAGACATGAAAGTGCTTTAGAACATCTTATCTGACTCTAAACGCACAATGCTAAAATATTTATTGGTCATTGGTTTTCACTTTCTGTTTTTATTTAAATTGAATAAATATACCTTGTTGAATCTGGAACAAACAGAGTCTCTGTAGGGAAAAAAAATGGCCAGTGTGAGCGAAATCTCTTTCCTGAAACAGATTCAGGTCAAATATAATCAGATTTATGTCCAACCTGTTTTTTTCCTTTTGACATCAAGGTGTTACCAGAGGCAGCCCCCAGCGGGCACAACGCCGATCTGAATGCTGGCAGCAGCGGGAGCGCAGCTGCCACCTCGCCGGTGTGCCAGGAGGAGGTGGAGATGCGGGCGGCCCTGCAGTTCCTCATGCGCCACATGGTGAAGCGAGCGGTGATGCGGTCCCCCATTAAGCGGGCCCTGGGCCTGCCGGACCTGGAGCGGGCCCAGGCCATGATCTACAAACTGGTCGTCAATGGGCTGTTGGAGGAGCCCAGTGGGGGAAAGGTCAAACCTGGTGAGAATATCTAGTTCACGTTGATTTTAATTACTGCTTGGATTGTTAATGTGTCAATATACTGTAGATAACAGGCGTTTTCTCAGCCTTGTCTGTCTCTTAATGTCTCTTAGGAGTTAGAAGTGAACCGGAGGGGGAGGGGGAGGGCACAGAGGGCGAGCAGTTGGCACAAACCCCGGTCACCACCAGCCCCTCTGCCTCCAGCACCACCTCCTTCATGAGCTCCTCGCTGGAGGACACCACCACCGCCACCACACCTGTCACAGACACGGAGACCGTCCCTGCCTCCGAGTCCCCGGGGGTCATGCCTCTCAGCCTCCTCAGGTCGGAACAGATGGCCGCACGGCCACTGTTAATGATTCAAGTCCTTCTCCACGCACGATTGAATAAGGATAATTATTTTAATGGTCCTCTATTGTTGTGGCAGGCAAATGTTCTCCAGCTACCCTACCACCACGCTGGTTCCGACCCGCCGAGCCCAGACCCCGCCGGTGTCGTCTCTGCCGACCTCCCCTTCAGATGAAGTCGGCCGCAGGCAGAGTCTCACCTCCCCTGACTCCCAGCCCACCAGACCCCAGAACAGAACAGGTACCTGTAAGTATGCCAGACTGCCTTGGATGTGAATATTAAAAAAGCCCCGTGATATTCAGGACACCGAGAAAAGCTGTATAGTTCTGAGCTTGTTAAAAAAAATTATGCAGTTCATGCACAATGTTTTGAAAACAAAAATCTATTCTCCAGGTCAAATTTCTGAGAAAAAAGTAAGTTTAAATAGACCAAAACACTCCTCACATTATAATATTGCATTACCATAGCGACAGTGATAAACAATGACATTAATCTATTCTTTATGTTCTCACTGCCATATTCACACCCACATCCCAGATGTCATACTGATTTCACTAACGGCGGCCTGATGCTTTCCGCAGCTCTGTCGGACCCCAGCAGCCGGCTGTCGACGTCCCCCCCTCCTCCTGCCATCGCTGTGCCCCTGTTGGAGATGGGTTTCTCCCTGCGTCAGATCACCAAAGCTCTGGAGGCCACTGGTCAGTGTCCCTCTGGTCCCGTGTGTTGACGGTTGCATCTCTATCGCATTTAATTCAGTGCATTTAAGTTTAATTCCTCTTAGATAGAATGCCCGGAACTAGATTAGGGGTAGAGCAGGGCCTACAGCACTAGAGTAAGACACTGTAATAGGAAACAATTTACATTTTTCAGTCTTAACCACAATTAATGCAGGTACTTACATAATGCAATAAAACAGTAAACAAGGTCATGATAATGAAAAGGATTCAGTTTATGATTTTCTCAGCAAAATATTTGATGCCTGTGAATATTGTGGTTCAGCTATGACTTTGTGGTATATTGTGGAGTTTAATGAATACTCCTACTATTCTCCAGGTGCACGAGGGGAGGCAGATGCTCAGAACATCACCGTACTGGCCATGTGGATGATAGAGCATCCAGGCACAGAAGACGAGCATGATGAGCCACACACGAGGGGCAGTGGCAGCGGTGGTGTCGGTGGCGATGGGTCCGACACCTCCTGTCCAGGGGCAACAGCTTCCACTGGAGGCAAATCCCTGGACAGGAGCCCGTACCTGTGCTCTCCTGGAGACATAGCCAGTGCAGACACCTCAGAAATGGAGGAGGGCTTCAGCGAGAGGTAGGAGGTCTCACATGGTTTGCACAACTACACAGTCGAGAGACCTGAATAAACCAGGAGAGAACCTTAGAGTTCACACTGTTTAGAACCATCAAAAGGATGTTAAAGTATTTTGAGAACCTCGGGTTCTCCTATGAGTCCGTTCGTATAATCACAGACAGAATCGTTGTGTTAATTGATGCTGTGATGTACAATAAGAGTAAGATATTTAAAAGGAATCTGATCTTGGTTTAGAGTGTTAAGTTTGTAAACGCAGCCAGGGCTAATGAATTAAAGTAAAATTTAATAGATTGAATAAAGGATACTAGTATGAAAAGTAACATGATTAGGATAAAGAAACATGCTAAAATTATGTCACAGTGACAGCTACTTATACTAAATGTTGTTTATCAGTAAAATTCACATGTAAAAACCATCGTATTTGTGGACCTTGCAGTCCTGAGGGTCTAGATCAAGACAGTGCATCAGCCTCCAGTGGTGCCGCTCTCAGAGGTCGCTCGGCCGTCGGCAGGAAACACCGCTTCGACCTGGCTGCAAGAACGCTGTTAGCTCGTGCCGGTGAGACAGGTTTCACCTTTTTCTTTTTTTCCTTTTCATCAAGTGGTTTGAACAAAGCGCCAATTTACCTCCAACTCCATCCCCTCACGTTAAACTTTGCTTTCCCCTAAGCCGGACTGTACCGCTCGGTGCAGGCCCACCACAGTCAGACGCGCCGGGAGGTCTCATCCCTCCAGCAGCAGCAAGACCCGGCCGCTCTGTATGACTTCAACCTGGATGAAGAGCTGGAGATGGACCTGGACGAGGAGACCATGGAAGCCATGTTTGGCCAGGACCTCGCCAGTGACACCGACATTCTGGGAATGTGGATCCCGGAGGTACTGGACTGGCCAACATGGGTGTGTGTGACTTTATGCTATGGTCAGGGGGCTGCCATTACCTATCATCTCTGTAACTGCCCTGCATTACTGCTCCATCCCAGTAGACTCATATGTGCACGCTGAGAAGCTCTAGCCAGCTTTACTAGTCAAGCTTATCAGACACTCTCTCTCACTTGTACAGCTACATTTCTGCTCAGAGCCCACTGACTCAAATGACCTAACTGGCATGAAGTGAAAGACTAAACACTTAGATTGTGTGTAATAGGATGAACACGCTGAATATTGATTATTGGCTGTTGCCTGAAATTAATTAATGCAAAGCTATCATCTTATTTTTAATGAATTACATCGCATGAATGTTTCCCTGCTGTTCTGAAGCCTAACAATTTTCTCTTATGTTTGTGTTTGTGTGTGTCATTTAAATACGCGTTTCGTCTTAATGAATGAATGTGTGTGTGTGTGTGTGTGTGTGTGTGTGTGTGTGTGTGTGTGTGTGTGTGTGTGTAACCCCACCACCACCGTGTAGCATGTGTGTGAGACGGACGACCGTGACGAGGTGGTGGTGTGTGAGCTGTGCGAGGCCAACGTGGCCAACTTCAATCAGCACATGAAGAAGAGCCACCCGGGCTGCGGCCGCAGCGCCAACCGACAGGGTTACCGCAGCAACGGCTCCTACGTGGACGGCTGGTTCGGGGGGGAGTGTGGCAGCGGAAACCCCTACTACCTGCTGTGTGGAGGCTGCAGGGAGAAGTACCTGGCCATCAAAAGCAAGGCCAAAGTCCCCATTGTGGAGAGGTACGTACACCTGAGAAAGACGGACTCAACGTGGAAGAACATTTGTTTGCTGAATGTAGCTTAGTGCTATTCATGTATTTGCTATGAGAAAGAGAGACAATGAAAGCTGCCTGTAATGGAGCAACTTTGGGTTACCACTAGGACTAGATCTGATAAATTAGGCTGATATAGCCACTGATATTGTATCATTTAAACTTGTTGTCAGCTTTTAAATTTTCACAGCATATTTGCATAGGTTGACACAGGAGGACTGCAACTTGTTTCCACCTTCCTCTATTGTATTAGAGATTTTTAATTACAATTAGAGAGAGAAATTAACGCTTTGGACCATCGATTTGAGTCACGATTCCATTGAATAATTATTAGTTTTTTCATCTACCTCTTTATATCTGTGTCATGTTGGTGTTATTAGTTCTGTATTATTTCCTGTGCTATTTTGTAGTCTCTTATTATTCAAAGAAATTAAAACTAATTAATTCTCATGTTATTTTATTCTGTGGTTTTATTCAGATATAAGGGACAAGCTCCTGACCTCCTTGGGAAACAGGACAGTGTCTATGAAGGTAACAGTTGTTGTTGATTCAGTGCGATGCATTTAATGTTTCTGGCAGTGTCACCTCTAACTACAGTTTTGTATTAATATTTGGGGACCCCTGGGAAGTTACATAATTGTTTGGTTTTCAAAGAGGAAAGAAATAGATACGACCCCTGCAGAAAACCAAGTTACTAGTGTAAGTACGGACTTAGTAGGGTCCACAAACAGAGCATTGACTGAAGAAAGGCTTGTTATTTTTAATGTCTGTTGGCTGCAGGGGCTTCGTTTTACTTATTTTAATTCCAAGAATCAACAAAACATGTCCATGCACCAGCAGTGCCCAGTAACTAAAAATGAACTATGTCCTGTGTCCTTTCCTAAACACTTTTTCTTGAGCTCAGTGGAAAAAAATCATTTGGAAAGATGTGAAGGAAAATCCATAAGGACTCAGGAAAAGACAAGTGCAGTGAATCCGTCTGTACTTACATTAGGCTACGTATTTTCCTTTAAATATTGTTTCTGCAAGGTATTATGGGACGGCATTATCCACTGTCCCTTCGTAAAAGATGGTCCAATGTGTCCGCTGTTATAGGAGCTAGAAAAAGGAAGCATTGAAGGACCTTTCCTTAGCATTTAGAGAATTCAACCAGCTTTTATCATTGCTGCCAGGTAGAAACGTCCTAAAAAAGACTTTTCTAGTTGCAGCCCATTTTTTTTTTGATTTCAATCTGTGTGTTCTTGTCCATCCCACTGCAGAGGACTGGGACATGCTGGATGTGGACGAAGATGAGAAGCTGACGGGGGAGGAAGAGTTCGAGCTGCTGGCCGGCCCGTTGGGTCTGAGTGAGCGCAGGATCGTCCCCGAGGCCGTCCAGTTCCCAGACAGCGACCCGCTTGGAGCCTCCATAGCGATGGTGACGGCCACCAACAGTATGGAGGAGACCCTGCTGCAGATAGGTGGGGAGACAGCAGCATTTTTAATGCCTCATTGTCTTATAGCTTTCTGTGTTGCATCTTCCTGACAAGGAGCTAATCAAACCAAAGTGATCAGCCATTAACTCTGTATTCTTCAGCATGTATAATAGCAGTAGACTGACTCTTTGTGTGTGTGTGTGTGTGTGTGTGTGTGTGTAGGCTGTCAGACCTCCGTGGATAAGAGCTCTTCGGGGAGGGTGACCCTCGGCGAGCAGGCAGCGGCTCTGCAGAACCCACATGACCGAGTGATGGCCCTGAGGAGGGTGACGGCGGCAGCCCAGGTGCTGCTGGCCAGGACCATGGTGATGAGAGCCCTGTCGCTGCTGTCCGTCAGGTAGCCTTCTTTACACACTCCCTCTGTGTATATGAGGGGGGGTATATTTATTTTCCAATTTCTATTCTTTTTTGATTAACTAAGATAAACAGTAACAACTCTGGATATCACATTTTCACGGGTTAAAGCTCCATAACCTTCGTACTAAAAGACATCATTTTCTTTTATCAGTAAATTATTACAGGAGGGGAAACATTTACCCAATAGAATTAATTAGCTGTTATGATATCTGTAATGCAAAGGCATTGTGTGTAGGATTCCTGACTTTGCCCCCCCCCCCATGGTGGTATGAAACAAATGCAAATATATTATTCCATCTTTTGAAAGATGCCATGATTTCATTAAGAAATATACACATAGTGGCTTTCATTCAACAATAATTATGAATCCAGTAAGACAAAATGTATTTCACTGATAAAAAGTGTAAACATGCCACCAAACGTCTGTGTGTGCATATTTATAAATGTTCTCTTACACATAAGGATACATGTTTTATTAATCATATTGCTTGTAGATAAATCAAAGCAATTTTATTCAGCCTTTGTCCTTGTTTGCGAGTCATTATTTTGCATTAAGGAAGCTTTTATAATCCCAAAATATTTAATGCACTTCATCCTAATGGATGAAAATATTTACTTCAGCATTTTACCCCCCCCCCCCCCCCCCGCCCTGCCCTGCCCTGTCCTCCCTCCCCCACAGTGGCTCGAGCTGCAGCCTTGCTGCAGGTCTGGAGTCCCTCGGTCTGACCGACATCCGGACTCTGGTCAGACTGATGTGCCTGGCGGCGGCGGGTCGGGCTGGTCTTTCTACCAGTCCCACAGCGGGCTCCGGCCACGCCGAGAGGCCCCGGGGGGCCGCCAAGGCGAGCAAACCTATCTCGTGTCTGGCTTACCTCAGCACAGCGGTTGGCTGCCTGGCCTCCAACAGTCCCAACGCTGCCAAGCTGTTGGTTCAGCTCTGCACTCAGGTAAACAATGTGACTAAACAGCCCCGTACCTGCGTTTTTCTTAATGTAAAAATTACCCATCAGGTAAATATACAGTAAATACATGAGGATGGTGACTCACCCATTTATTTGTTCCTTCTAATTTTTTGACACACAGGATTTTATTCATTTGAAGCATTATCTGTCAGCAGTGATCAGTAATTGATCTGAATGTGTTTAGGTATTATTATTATTATTGTTGTTATTTTTATTATTATGGCTCAGTCAAAGCTGTAAAGCTCAATAATTCACATGTTGTATCCTAGTTATTTAATCTCAATCCAAACAGAAATGTAAAAATAAAAATGAGTGGTGTTAGGGGGAGGTTACAGTTAATCTTATGTTAATAAACAGCCTCACTATTCTCTGATCTGCTCCCAGTCACCTGTTAATTCAGTCTTAAAAGTTAAACCCCTGACTCATAATGATAATAATTTTTTTATTCATTTATTTTTTTTCCTTCTCTTCTCCAGAACCTCATTTCGGCAGCTACAGGCATGAACCTGACCACCGTGGACGACCCCATCCAGAGGAAGTTCCTGCCCAGCTTTCTGCGTGGCGTGGCCGAGGAGAACAAGCTCATCACCTCCCCCAACTTTGTGGTCACGCAGGCTCTGGTGGCTCTGCTGGCGGACAAAGGGGCCCGACTCAGACCTGCGTACGACAAGGCTGATATGGAGAAAAGAGGTTTGTATATATGGAAGAGCAGGAGATAGAACCACGCCAGAGTTCCCTGTTATCCAGTCATCCAGCTGTACTTTGTTCCTGTGTATTTCTTCATCTCATTGTCTGTCATTATATCTCAGAATCATAATACTTCATTATGGTAGTTTTTTGTAACAAGTAAGTAGCTATTGTAAACTGCTCATGTAAGCTGTGTTTTTTCCTTTGTATGTTTTCCATAAGTATTTGAAATTCTTCTAATAATTCTGATTGAACTTGCTGTATTAATTGATTTAGAATACTTGATTTGACACACTAATCCAAAATTGTGTCTAAACGATATATTTTGTGGTCTTTGTGCTTGTAATTCAACTGTGACTGTAAATTAATCTGTTATTCATCTGCCACGTGTTTCTCTGTGGGTTTAATGTCATTATAATGTTTCATAATGTATGTTTTGCCACCCTAGATGTAAATCATTTCATTATAATTAGCATGTGTTTGTGTAATTCATGTAATAATGGCGTAATTCATCATGAAGCTGTCTGTACTCTTGCTTGTGGTGGCTTAGCACTGTTTCACTTGGATCACATTTTTTTGGTTCCTTTGTGTGTTTTGTGTTTTCATGTGTCTCTTTTCATTCATCTTCCATCTCTCACTCACCGGGCAACCTTGTCACCTTTTGTTCCATGTCGAGCAGGTCTAATTGCGCATTTGTATGCCCATCCTTCCCATAATCCCTCCGCTGTAGGCCCTCTGGAGCTCGCCAACGCGCTGGCGGCCTGCTGCCTGTCCTCCAGGCTCTCCTCACAGCATCGCCAGTGGGCCGCCCAGCAGCTGGTCCGCACGCTGGCCGCCCACGACCGCGACAACAACCAGAGCCGGCCGCAGACCTTCGCCGACATGGCGGGGGATCTGCGGAAGTGCTCATTCATCAAGCTAGAGGCTCACCAGAGCAGGGTTAGCGGTTTTCCTTTTCTTGTTTCAGAAAAACAAAACTAAACTAAATATGTATCTGACATTGAAATCTTGTGAGGTTCCCGCCTATTTCTTTGCTATCTAACAAAGCCTTTCTCTGTCTGATTCAGGTCATCACCTGTGGCTGGTGCAATAAGAAAGGCCTGTTGGCCACCAGCGGCACCGATGGGACGGTCAGGATGTGGAACGTAACCAAGAGCCAGTACACGCTCCAGCAGACCTGTATCTTCAACAAAGAGTGAGGCTTTCTGAACCACCACCAACCATTCATGTGAAACCTCACTGGGTTACTGAGAATTTTCTACTGAGATGGTTACTGGGTTAGGACTTTGAAAGCTGCACTAATCAATATTTTTTTTTAATGAAATATTGATAAAATGTGTAATTTTAAGTAAAAAGGGTGAAGGTCATGTGGCTACAGAGCCAGATGATTTTCTCAGGAGTTGGTTGAAACAAAAATGTCGTAAAAAGGAGGGCGAATACGGGACTTGCATTCCTCATGTGGCCAGAAACGTGGCCCCAGTGAGAGCTAACGTTGTTCCGTGTCAACCAGATATGTAAATTGTACAATTTTTGCTAGTGCAGTCTCCATGAAAACTTTATAAGGTAATAAAATGTCAGAGGTTGTATTAACAGCGTGATCCACTGCCCCCAAGTGGTCAAATGAATGAACCAGCTTCATCTTATTTGTGTTTAATCTGTTTTTTTTCTCCTCAGCGACGGCTCCTCAGAGGAGGGCGTCTCT
Organism: Istiophorus platypterus; assembly: GCA_016859345.1. Classification (NCBI taxonomy): domain Eukaryota; kingdom Metazoa; phylum Chordata; class Actinopteri; order Istiophoriformes; family Istiophoridae; genus Istiophorus; species Istiophorus platypterus. The sequence goes on from CM029118.1 coordinate 2,328,463, forward strand.
GGCTTGGGATCTCCCGGTGACCCCTGCTTGTCCCCCCTGGCCTGGAGTGTCACTGGGAAATATCTGGCCTCCGCCATGGAGAAAATGGTCAACATCTGGCAAGTTAATGGTAATTACCGCTTATCGAGCTCCTCTGGAGTATTTATCCTGTTTTTATTTTATTTTACAGTATTTTAATGACGGGCCCCGGTTGTTGTTTGTTTCAGTTGTCTGCGTATAAAATGTGTCATTCGGCTCAGCTTGTATTATCGGTTTGTGAGGCCCCCAGAATATGAATGAGCAGGCATTAAGATTTCATAGCTCCCATTAAAAATAAATACGCCCGGGGACTGGATGTGGTCCAGTCGCCATTTCCTTCCTCCCACCACACGCCCTGCAGCATGCACCATCTGTCCTTGGCCACTTTCACTGGCCTCAAGGAGGAAAGTCCATGGTCACATTCCCCTCAGCCTCCATGACCACATTTTCTCTTGTGCCATCAAAATGTGAGTGTGTCTTCATTTCACATGCAAATGAAGCCCGCCCTACACATAACCCGTTTTCTGTGGGCTATTGTGTAATTAGTTCAAGCTACAGTCCAACAATTTGCCCCTCGAGAAATTTTAAAAACTGCTTATAATAGACACAGTGTAAACATTCGTTTTTCAGTGTAATAAAACAAGCAGGGTAACTGTGACCCCCCCCCCCCCAGGTGGCAAGGGCCTTCTGGACGTGCAGTCGCACTGGGTGTCGGCGCTGGCCTGGCCTGAGCAGGAGGCAGAGTCCTTGTGGTGCGGGGAACCCAAGGACATGCTATTGGTGGGACGGATGGATGGATCCCTGGGCCTCATCGAGGTGCTGGATACCAACACCATGCATCGCACCGAGTTGGAGCACTGCTACAGGAAGGACGGTATGAGGAGGGTTCTGCTCCGTGTGTCCAGTGTTTCTGACTGTTTCTCGTGAATGGCAGAGCTCCTGCCAGGTTGTCAGCAGTTGATAAATCTTTGCTAATTAATGCACGTGAGTCCTAAACTGAAGTTTTCTCCTCTCTCAGTGGCAGTGATGCACATTGCCTGGTACAGCGAGGACAAGCCTTTTGCCGTGGGCTACGCAGATGGCAAACTGCTGATTGGGTCCAAAGAGCCCTTTGAAAAGGGAGCCATCGTGGTCATCGATGCGCACAAGGTAGCCAAGAAACTTTGTGTTGACTGAAGTTGATTTATAAGATAGATTATGTGTAGACTTAGAGCCAAAGGCCCCTTCTTCACAGTCTGTGATTGTTGTTTTCCCAGGAGTCGATCACCAGCATGAAGTGGAGTCCGACCGGTCAGATACTGCTCACCTGTGCCAAAGAGGAGACCGTGAAGCTGTGGGCCAGCCATGGCTCCCACTCCGGCTCCGGGTGGCGCTGCCTGCACAATCTAAGACACCCGTCCATGGTCAACGGCGTGGCCTGGGGCAGCCTGCATGGACGTGGGCCTAAGCCTCTCAGCATGCTCGCCATGTAGGTGGCTCCGTAACACTGGGCCAGACTGTGGCTGATCCTGCTTTCTTGTGTTATCCAACACTATATGAGGTTCTCTTCTCGAAAACAGTCCCCTCAGCCTGTTTACAAAAATAGTTGATCAGATATTTACACATTTAGGCAGATTTCAAATATAAAGTCACTGCTAACAGTAATTTCTCAAATAATCTTCACAACAGAACAGGTGTTTGACCTGTATAATGTCACGGGTGGAGATACAAGAGATACAAGCCCGGAGGCTGAGTGGCTTTTTAGAAAATGTTTGATCTGCTGCAACTTCAGGGAAACATCCTCAATAACCTCGGCCTGTTTGTAATGGAATGACAGTATAATTCCAAAAAGCGGAATCTTTCCTCTGGGTTTGGGATTTCATGCTGTCGCTGTCTTTTCCAGATGCTGCCAGAATGGCCTGGTCTCCGTCTGGACCGTTCCTCAGGACATCTCCAACTTCCCAGAACCCTGCTCCTCGGACTCAGAGGGATGGTGGGAGAATGAAGCGAAACCTAAATTTGTGGTGTGTCCGCTTTTTTCATGAATATTTACTCTCAGTCCGAATAGAAGTGTGCACTAAAGAGATGAGATTTCCTTTAGAGATATTATGTGAGTGAGGTAAATTTCAATAGACACTCGCAGTTATTTGGTGTATTTGTTGCATCTTTATTTTTCAATACCTGAACGTTACATGTATAACATTCAGGTATAATAAGTATAATGAATTATCAGTATAATAAGTATAATAAAGTATAATAAATTATCATTCTTTTATTTCCTTCTACACATGAGTCATAGGAAGCATGATACTGGCGCATTTTTGACTGAATGTATTTCGGCATAGACCTAGTTTTCCTCTGCTGACTCGCTGTGGCTGTGTTGCAGTCTTCCCAGTGGTCGGAAGATGGAGCGACGTGTGTTTTCCAGCTGAAGGGCCACATCACCCCAGTCCGAACCCTGGCCTTCAGCCCCGATGGTCTGGCTCTGGCATCTGGAGGAGTGGGAGGCCTCATGAACATCTGGTCCCTGCGGGTGAGTATCACACACAAACATACACAGATGGAGATGGAAACACCCAAACAGGATAAATGTAAATACCGCAGGTACAAGTTGAACAGATACTCAGATGTAAATGTGAAACACATGAAGTTAACACAGTAGAGATCATGGCTGTTTACAATGACACTGAATGCATTTCCTTGTCTGTGTGTCCACGTTCAACAGGACGGGTCAGTGCTCCAGACGGTCGTAGCTGGTTCAGGTGCGATCCAAAACATCGTCTGGATCCCAGATGTGGGTGTCGCTGTCTGCTCCAACAGGTCAAAGGTAGGAATTCTCACCTGATCCATGAGTTTTCACGATTCACTAAAACACATTTATTCTCTGGTCTGTTTCATTGGTGTTCGTACGGCTTCATTTGCAGGACGTGCTGGTGGTGAACTGCTCCAAAGAGTTTGTGGTGTCCAACCACGTGCTGGCCACTTGCCGCACGGCTCTGAAGAAGCAGGGTGTGGTCGGCCTCAACATGGCGCCCTGCATGAGGGCCTTCCTGGAGAGACTCCCTGTCATGCTGCAGGAGCAGTATGCCTACGAGAAGGTACCGGGACATTTAATATGCTCTGCACATGAATGCACCTCTTCTGCACCTCCCCTTACTTTACTAGTTTTAATGTTCTTTATCATCAATAAACTGGAAGAGTAGTGTTTCATTTCTTCATTATTTGTCAGTGTTTAACATTTTTGAAGAAATAATTCAACCGAAGATTTTTTTATTTGAGGCCATTTCACTCATCACTTTGCTTATCACTTGCTCAAAGGCAACTTGACCAGGTTGTGGATCTTGAAGATGTTTCACCTCTGATCCAAGAGGCTTCTGCAGTTTTAAAGGGATACGTAGATTGTGTGGTTTCAACAATTCAATTCAGGTCAACTCAGTGTGTTTCCAACAATTTGAGAATTTCTTTTTGATGAATGCTCAGTTGTCGGATGTGGAGACAAGAAAAAAAATGGCACAAATCTCTTTCTTACAACAGATAAAATTTATAAATTTATAAACTTTATATCCAGTCTCAGTCTCATAGGGTCCTGTGTGTTTGTGTAAATCACTAACACCTGAGCTGACTCATCACGAGCTCTGACCACGTACCGTGATGTGTCATGATCAGACGGATAGAGCGAACTGTGAAGTACAGGAATAATGACACGCATCACTGCTCCTTTTGACCGTGGCTGCTCGTCAATTATAGATGAAGCTGCTGCCGGTGTTTCCGTTCTCCTTCTGTTTATCTCTGTTTAGATGAACTAAATTTGGAGATCACTCTAATCATCCTCTGTTTTTTTTGTTTTTTTCAATAATGCCCTCAGGTTCCTTTCAGATCATGTCTCCTTGTTTTTTGAGAATCATTTTATGTACGGCGGGTTTGTGTCTTTATTTATTTATTTATTTTAAGGATGGAATCTGTCCTGTTAAGATCTCTACACGTGAGACCCTCAGCATCAAAGAAAAGCAGGCCTCCAGTTTTAGAGGCGCATGAGTGCATCACTGTACTAATCCATCATAGATGAGGCACCGGGACCGTTTTTTGTTCCCACAGCCCCAAAAAAGTGTCTTTTTGTGAAAGATTGTAAATAATATAATGCCGTAAGAGCAGTGCTGGGAACTGTAGAGTTTGGTAGATTTTCTGGTTCAGTTCTCTGTTCTCCTGTTAGAAGATATTAAAAGTAAGATTATTTCCATTTTGGTTTTTTATTTCTGTAGGCCCACATGAAGCCAAAATTTCTCATAATTGGAGTAATAAATACTTCAGGGGATTTGATTTAACGTTGCTTTTTTCTTCTCAACTTCCAGCCCCACGTCGTGTGCGGGGAGCAGCTCGTCCACAGCCCCTACATGCAGTGCCTCGCCTCCCTGGCCGTGGGTCTCCACCTGGACCATCTCCTGTGTCGCCCCCCGGTGCCGCCCCACCTCAGACACTGCCCGCCAGAGTCCGGCACCGCCGTCTGGAGTGCCAGCGAGTGGGCGTGGCTGGACTGCTTCTCCACAACGGTCAAGGCGGCGGAGGCCCTGGCCCGCGGCGCCACCTTCCCAGAGTCCTTCTCTGTCCCCGACCTAGAGCCGGTGCCCAAAGACGAGATGGCTCTGCTCATGGTGAGGGCGGCTGCCAGTGTTTGTGCAGCTGCATCAGCCGTTTGATCTGTAGTTTATAAAGTAATGAACACATACATAAGACATAATAACACCTTCGCAACCTGTCTTTTCCAGGACAACAGTAAATGGGCGTCTGGTATGGATGAACAGATCATGTCATGGGCCACATCAAGACCAGAGGTAACTTAGATTCACGCCTGGATTTACTGTAATTAATAGTTTGTCTGTGGAGGTAAAAGCTGCTTTTTTAACCCATTCATTTGACTTAAGTGTGTGTGTGTGTGTGTGTGTGTTGGCTGTTTGCAGGACTGGCACCTTGGAGGGAAGTGTGACGTGTACCTGTGGGGGGCGGGGCGACACGGGCAGTTGGCAGAAGCCGGCAGAAACATCCTGGTTCCCACCACTGCCCCGTCCTTCTCTCAGGCCCAACAGGTCCACAGATGCCACATAGAGCAACCGACACAATGCCATCTCTTTTTTTTTTTTTTTTAAGTTAGATCCATAAAAAAACCAGCATGTAACATGTAATCACATCCAGATATATGTAGATGTTATTTTTTTGTACATAATCAGTAGTACATTTGTCACCTGTAAAGATATGTAGGATATATATGAGGGTACTGCTAGATATATATTTTTACATTTAGAAAATAAAAGAAATGTTAAAAAAGAGCCAAGAGGAGATATTGGATTTTAAAGAAATTGAGAATTTAGGAGTGGCTAAATGGAAAGTGGATTATTGAGTTTGAAATCCCCCCCCCCAGGTGGTGTGTGGTCAGAACTGCACCTTTGTGATCCAGCCCAATGGGACGGTGTTGGCTTGTGGAGAAGGAAGCTACGGCCGACTGGGACAGGGCAACTCTGACGACCTGCACGTGCTCACCGTCATCTCAGCGCTTCAAGGTGACACGTTCGTTGTTCTTACGGCACACACGGTTAAACAGTGATGGACGTAGTATTTGGACAGTGATGCAATTTTTTAAAATTTTTATTTTTATTTTTCATTTTCCTTTATACGCAACCACAACGGATCAAACGTATCAAGGTGGGACTGAAATGTAGACGTTCAGCTTCAATTCATTGGGCTTTGCAAAAATATCACATTAACTGTTCAGTAATTGAAGCCTATTTTTTTACATAGTCCCTCATTTTCAGAGGCTCAAAAGTAATTGGACAATTAACAACGGATCCGTTTCATCGCCAGCTGCGGTTTGTTGCCGGGTTATTTCATGAGAAATAAGGAAGATAAAAGGTCTGGAGTTGATTCAGAGGGTTGAATTTGTATATGGAAGCTATTCATGTGAACTCACATCCAGATTTTGATGGAAAACTTTGAGAAAAGCAGAAAATTTGTGTCCAGGAATCAATGTAAATTCAGTTGTAGCTTCAACATTGTAACTGCAGGTTTCTAAAAAGACCTGATTTCACCCGAAAAGGTATGAATTAATAAAAAAAACAAAAAACAAAAAAACACTTATGTGAGGTGCAGGGAGACATTATCCATCTAAGTGAGACTAGTGTAAATGTCATTTCAGGATACAGGTGGCTTTTTGAGAGTTTATGGAGTTAATTTATGATTTCTACTCTTTATTATGATTCCTGTATCTCCACCCTAAGTCTCATGTTGTCTCTCTTTCCCTCAGGTTTCGTTGTGACTCAGCTGGTGACGTCATGTGGCAGCGACGGTCACTCCATGGCCCTGACGGAGAGCGGAGAGGTGTTCAGCTGGGGGGACGGGGATTATGGCAAACTGGGCCACGGGAACAGCGACCGCCAGCGCCGGCCCAGACAGATTGAGGCTCTGCAAGGAGAGGAGGTGGTGCAGGTCAGTCCTTCCCCACATACAGTAAAGAGGCATTTGATTCAGGGTTCTTGTACTGGTGAAGATCACAGCTTTTATTCTTTTATGCCCAAGATTTTTTTTCCTTTTCCCCACCAGATGTCCTGTGGGTTCAAACACTCGGCGGTGGTAACTGCAGACGGGAAGCTTTTCACCTTTGGTAACGGTGACTACGGCCGACTGGGGCTGGGGAACACCTCAAACAAGAAGCTGCCAGAGAAGGTCACGGCCCTGGAGGGCTACCAAGTTGGACAGGTGGGACAGAACGAAATAAAGGACTAACTCAACTTTTACTCTGAGTATAACTTAGACCTTGTGTGGACCAATGTTGGTGAAGAATATAAACAATGAAGATATTTAAAAAGACAAGACAGTACAAAGGAGCATCAATCTTGTGACAGAATTCACCTTTTCCTCGTGCTTTGACAGCCTGAACTTTTTGAGTGTGTAGAAAGCATGAACGACTGATGACCGCTCATGTGTTCCCTCCTTAGGTGGCCTGCGGTCTGAACCACACATTGGTCATCTCAGCCGATGGAATGATGGTTTGGGCCTTCGGGGACGGAGACTACGGGAAACTGGGGCTCGGAAACTCCACAGCCAAGTCCTCACCTCAGGTACAAACTGTGAGGCCCCACTGCTTCATTTGAACAGTAAAATCTGAAGTTAAGATCTATGAAACTGATTATAAGGATCTGGTTTATGAGTGAATCTATTGTAAGTTCATTTTGTTTTTTAATTCCTTAGAAAGTGGACGTGCTGTGTGGCATCAGCATTAAAAAAGTGGCTTGTGGGACACAGTTTTCTGTGGCTTTAACCAAAGACGGCAAAGTTTTCACATTTGGCCAAGGTACGCTGTTTTTTCTTGATAATAAATCTTTGTTTTGAACTGTTTGTCGAATTCAACATGATATTTAACAATTCCACTGGTTTCTGATGTTTTATAAACTCAATAATTAACCAATCAATCAAGACTATAATATGAGGTTTAATCGATGAGAATAATTGTTAGTTAATGATAAATATTTTAGTAATGATTACATCTGGGAAGCTTTGGTTTTGTGGCAATTAAGTTTTTCAAATAAACAAAGTCTATAAAACTGCAGTAAACAAGTTAAGTACATGATTTTTGCAGTAGAGTTCATATTAAGATCATTTGTGTCTTTTATCATTCATATATATATATATATATATATATATATATATATATATATATATATATATATACACACACACACACACACACACACACACACACACACACGTGTATATACATATATTTCTTTTTTAATTCATATACATTTTTCACCTTTTCTATCACAGACCGCCTGATCGGCCTCCCAGAGGGCCGAGCCAGGAACCACAACCGGCCCCAGCAGGTCCCGGCTCTGTCAGGGATCCACATCCAGGATGTCGCTGTCGGGGCCGAGCACACTCTGGTGCTCTCCTCCACGGGAGACGTTTACACCTGGGGCAGCAACTCAGAGGGACAGGTAACCAGCTGACTGTTATGGAGAATAAAACAAATGTTTTCCAATACCGTGAAGAAAAGGATTATTTAATGTATTTCAAACAAATCTGTCAGATATTAGTTTGTATATCATGAAAAATGTGAAAACTACAGGTTAAGGAGAAACAATGTGAAGAGCTGAGTGTGAAAGTTCATTTTCATCATCACTTTGACGAAAAAACAATATTAAAACAAGGTCCAGTTATTTAACTTACTTACTTACTTACTTACTTACTTATTTATTTGTGGAGCTTTCAACAACCCAATCACTCTCAGCAGAGAGTGTTTGCTCCGTTGTCATGGAGATGTGTATGGAAACTCGGTTGTCATAGTGACATGTCCCTGACAACTGAGTAAACTCCCTCTGCTCAAGAAGACAAAGAGATTCGGTTAAGATTAATTTGTCAGATGTGAAGAGATATTAAGGTTGTAGCTTGACGTAATATTTAATGACTAACTGAAATGAAAACTGTTTTTTTCTCTTATATGTTTACTTATATTTTTTATACAGACTTTTCCAGAAGTGTTCTGATTGTAAATGCCTGACTAAGACGTAGGTCTCACTATAAATCATTAATTCACGGTTACTTGGTGTGATCTGTACTTTTTGCGGACTAGCTGGGCCTGGGTCACACTAACCACGTTAGAGAACCGACGCTGGTGACGGCGCTGCAGGGCAAGAACATCCACCAGATCTCGGCCGGACGCTGCCACAGTGCGGCGTGGACGGCCCCCTCCGTGCCCCCCCGAGCTCCAGGTGAGGCGCGCGCGCACATGCACGCACGCACACACACACACACACACACACACACACACACACACACACACACACACACACACACACACACACACACACACTCACCTGTCCCGACATGCCCCCCCCCCCAGTGCCAACCCCACTGGCGTCTAATGGGCCGAAACCTTATCCTGGAGATCAGATTTCCTCCAGAGCTGACGAGACGTTTAGTGAACACAAAAGCCCGGCGCAGCCACATTGTTATCAGATGAGACCCAGTCGATTTTCACGTGTTGTGGTTACGATGCTGCCTGAGGCCTCATTCCACAGATGAGAGTTTTTGCCAACAAACTAAATTTCATGTAGTAATAAAACAGAAGATATGTGAAAATACCTGCTGTAAAAAATACAAGTAAACTTGGATGGAGTTCTGAATGGTTTTCACAGAATCCAAACTCCTAAACCTTAAATGATATAACTATTAGTCAGTTAATCAATGAGTCATTCAAACAAAGATGAATTAGCAACTATTTTGAGAATCAATTCATTATTTCAGTAATTTTTGAAGCGATAACTATGAACATTTGCTTGTTTTGGCTTCTCGAGTGTGTGAGGATTTGCTGTTTTTGATTATAGTAAATGAGATACCATCAGGTTGACTCACTGTTGATCTGATCTAACAAAACAAACAATCTTAAAACTTTGGTTTCTAGGAAACTGACGGGTACTTTTTTATATTTTTTGACATTTTATAGACTAAAGCCTTAGGAGCTTGATGAAGGAAATGATCTGTAGATTAAACAGTCATGAAAATAATCATTTACTTAATTTCATGATAACTTTTTTAAATTCTTTGTTTCTTATACTTTTTATATCCTACTTTCTTATATAGTGCTTAACCCAAAAAAATCTCACTAATTTTAACACGTTTACAATTGTTTGTCCAGTGTAAAATCATTGTATTTGTAAGTTTAGAGATTTATCACCTTTGTGTTGAACTCCCTGCCCCGTCATCCTCGCCCCGTCATCCTCGCCCCGTCATCCTCGCCCCGTCATCCTCGCCCCGTCATCCTCGCCCCGTCATCCTCGCCCCGTCCTCCCCGCCACGTCATCCTTGCCCCGTCATCCTCGCCCCGTCCTCCTCGCCCCGTCCTCCTTGCCCCGTCCTCCCCGCCCCGTCATCCTTGCCCCGTCATCCTTGCCCCGTCTCCCCCCCAGGCTCGTCGGTTCCTCTCCAGCTGGGTCTGCCTTTGGCGGTGCCTCCTCAGTACAGCGGGCTGAAGGAGGTAAGCATCGAGGCGGTGAGGGCTCGCCTGCGCCTCCTCTACCACTTCTCCGACCTCATGTACTCCTCGTGGCGGCTGCTCAATCTTAGCCCCAACAACCAGGTGGGTTGTAGAGACTTACGACTTCTTATAATGCAGATAAAACCATTAGAAATATAATTACCTGCATTACTCGTTTGGACTGTGTGTTTTACTCTGTTGTGTAATGATAGTAAATATCATTCCCTGCTTCACAGAGCTGTACCTCCCACTACAATGCTGGGACCTGGGGGATCGTCCAGGGCCAGCTGAGGCCCCTGTTGGCTCCCAGGGTCTACACTCTGCCAATGGTTCGCTCCATAGGCAAGACCATGGTGCAGGGAAAGAACTACGGCCCCCAGATCACCGTCAAACGAATCTCCACCCGGTTAGCGCTCCACTGTTACACAGACACACACAGTATAAACAGATGATAAGCAAATGTGTAGCCACTACAGGTTTGACCCTGAAGTTTAAATAGATTAAAAAAAAAAAAGCATCAAAAAGGAAAAGTGATTGGTTGTTAGATTTCAGGGATGTGGAGTCGCTGTGTTTAAATCCCAACTCTCTCTTTCCCCGTCGGGCCGTAACTTTCTGCAGGGGACGGAAGTGCAAACCGATCTTCGTGCAGATCGCCCGTCAGGTCGTGAAGCTGAATGCCTCGGACCTCCGGCTGCCCTCGAGGGCTTGGAAGGTCAAACTGGTGGGGGAGGGGGCGGATGACGCAGGTGGGGTCTTCGATGACACCATCACCGAGATGTGCCAGGTATGGACGAATCCGTACCTGTGTGTCAGAATGAACTGGATGTTTACTGGATGATGTATGATACAGTGATTTGTTTTGGGTTTTATTGTTTTTTTATAAATCGTGTTCTGTTATTGTGTTTACAGGAATTGGAGACGGGGGTGGTGGAGCTGCTCATCCCCTCCCCCAACGCCACAGCAGAGGTTGGCTACAACAGAGACAGGTGAGGGAGACCGTTGGGAAACGTACTAATGTTGGCCTTTATCTTGACTGAAGAGAGGATCACGAAAACGACAGTTCCTCAGTCTACTAGCGTTAATATTGGATCAAAATGTAATCCCTTTTTAAAGATGATATTGATCAGTACTGATAGTGTAGCAGCCTGTAGATGCATCCATATTCTCCAAAACTGGTAAAAGTAACAGACTACATGAGGATTAAACCGTTCCTTGAACTCTTCGTTATTTATCTCTCCCCAACAAGACTCTTTTTTTCCTATACATTTGGTATTTCTCATTCACTTCAAAATCAAGCTTGGTTGAAGCACAATAGTATTTGCAGCAGTTTTCCTTCATATCTTGAGAGGAAAAAAAATCTACTATAAGTATGTTTTCAGGAAAAAAGTAGAAAAGAAGAGAAAAAAAATTTAGGGTCAACTGAGCTTTTAAAACCATTCAACAACAGTAAAACAATAATATAACATCTAGAAAACTTATTAAATGTTTTTAGGTATTTACCTGCTCATTTCATCTCCAAAGACTGAAGGTTTCAGGAAAATATTTTAAATAAATATGCTTCTGTGAGAGCTTGTCCTGACACTAATTTACTCAAGTGTGATCCTAATCTCACCATTTTAAAGTAATGTAAACCAATCACTTCTATGTCCTCCGTTCCGCCAAGGTTCCTCTTCAACCCGTCCGCCTGCCTGGACGAGCACATGCTCCAGTTCAAGTTTCTGGGGATCCTGATGGGCGTCGCCATCCGCACCAAGAAGCCCCTGGACCTGCACCTGGCCCCGCTGGTGTGGAAACAGCTGTGCTGCATCCCGCTGCTGCTGGAGGACCTGGAGGAGGTGGACCTCCTCTATGTGCAGACGCTCAAAAGCATTCTTCACATTGAAGACAGCGGCATCACCGAGGATAATTTCCATGAGGTGGGAAACAGATTTTTTTCTGGGTCAGATGAAGGCGGCGATATGGATGAATTATAAGAAAATAAACATCGACAGACCCGTCGTTACGAATCCATAAATCCCACAAATCACAGTGTGAGGTGTTTATGTCCAGGAAACGCGTAACCTAGGTCAGTTGATTTCATCGGTTTAATTTTACAATGTGTATCATCACCATGTGTTCTCCCATTTGAGAACTAAAAGCGCGTGTTATGTTTTTATCATCGTTGGAAAAAGCCAATATTGTAACTATCCATCGTGGGGGTGTCTGTCTTTCGTGGTTCTCTGCTCGCTCCAGGGTACGGTCTAATCGCTGGCATGTGGCTCACGCTCCGTGTGCTATAACGGATGTTGATACATGAGGTGATAAAGTTTGTTGGTGGTATTTCCGTTGTTTATTGGCCCAGGTTTTGTGGACGAGTTGATGATGAAGTTCACGTCAGATTCACGTCCGACTTTAAGTAGTCGAGTCCGGTTTGAGCTCCTTCCTCTGCGCTAGTGTCTCCTTCATATCACCGTGTTTATTACTCTCCAGTTCTTCACATCTGATGCTGTTGTGACGGTTGAACTGTTGCTTTCTTTGCTGACACTTGAAGTTTCCACAGAAGAAGCATTTGTCCGTTTTTTCTTAAGAGGGTCTTCCTCTTTCTTAAAGACTGCACCTCGACTGAACCAATGTTGCTCAGACAGGTCATATAAATTTTTTCAAAGTCAGTATTTTTATCGTTTATATCATCCAGCCCAGTTATATATAGTAAATCTTATCAATTTAGATGCTTATTAGTTTTTAAAAAATGGAAGTAAAATCTGTCTGTGGTTCATCAAGTAAATTAAATAGCTGATAAATCAAAAATCGTATCAGAACTGATACCAAGATACCTCAGTGTAAATGACTGGACGAATTTATATCGCACGCTGCCAGGAGGGAGGAAAGTTGATGAGGGAAACGATTACAATCTCAGGAATACAGAAGTATCTGTAGAGAGCTCGTAATCCGGTCATTTTAATGTAACAACTGAACATATCTTGTCCTGTAAGCAAGTGCCAAATATTAGAAACAAGATATAAAGGAAATTTACTGAAAAGCCTTTAAAACTATCACATCTGCCTGAGTCTGCACGCAGAGATGGTGAATGTCGATCTGTCTTTAGCCTCATCAGGTTGGAGACGTTTATAGAAACTGAACAAGCGTCCTTCAATCTCTTGGAAGCTCAGTAGTAAACACCGGTTGCATTACACTGTATTTAGGCTTAAGCACAGGCTCCGACAGTCCACATTAACATCTTAGTGAACTGCGGCATCACAGACGGCTGACGGCTGCAGTGACGTCGGCGGGTTTAACTCCCCGGCCATGTGGACGTTGGATTCATCAGGATCACACGGCTGCTGCTTAAAACCTTAATAAGTAGCCAAGTCACAGCCAGACCAGCCAAAACAAACTTTCAAATGATGTCACATCCCGTAGCCCCCACCCCCTGCTGAGAACTGACGGTGGCTAACAGTGGGTGTGATTCATAGGAGGCTGAATCCATTTACAGCTGACGGGGTTCAACAGAAATAACCTGTTCATGTTCCAGACTCCACACGGGCTGAGGAGGTTGTGACATTAATGTCGCTGCAACCACTTTTTGAGCATTGTGAAAGCTTATTCTAAGCCAAGTGGGGGGTGCTTTTTAAACACTGGTGCTCGGGGCTCATCTTAGGCCGCCCTGCCTCCCCTCCTCGCTCTGGTGCACACTGTTCCTCCCCCAGCTCCGATAAAAACCTCAGCCTGCCTGTGGCTCTGGCCATTACTGATACCACCCCTCCCACACAGACAAAACCCCACCCGAAAGCTGCAGATAGGCTGGCTCAAACAGCAGAGAGCTAACATATCCCCGGAGCCCCTCTTCTGTCCAAACAACCTCACACAACCCCTGCAATGTAAAGCCCCCCCACCCCCACAGCCTGCAGGAATGCCAGGGCCGCTGTTGATGCAGCATATCCTGCCTACCGGAGATTTGGCCCCGCTCCCAGCCTTGTAGAGGAGACCGGGGGGGTATGGGGGGGTTGGAGTCACAACACTGGCATGGAGAGGAAGAGGCTGCATCTGCTGCTCTGGCATGAAAACAGGGCGTGTGGGCGAGTGAAAGAATCTCCCCGTCAAACGTCCCGCCGTGATTTTATAATCGCTCGTTGCTGCAAAGGGCCGCTGAACACATGTATAGACACAATTCAGCTTTTGTAACCGATCGGCCTCATCAACGTTTTTATAAAGGAAACACTGACAGACATTTAATACAAATATTTCAGGGCGGTGAACTGAATCGCACTGAATTCCAGGATGAGGATAAACGCTCTCTGTTTTCCTGTTTATCACGCGGTTTCGTCTGACAATAGAGGGAACATACCGAATAGAACTGGACCCATAAATCAGCCTTTATTGGCTTGTTGTAGATGGATCAGTTTGGGTCTGTTCGTTGGCCACTGAGTAACAAGAGATGTCATTACAGAAATGGCAGACTAGATTTTAAATTGACAACCCTAAGGGATCTGTACCAAAAAGACTAGAGATGTCCTGAGCTGATCCTGAAGAACAGCATTAGGCCAATCTGGACACATTTTAATGGACTGTATAGGCTAAAATGAAGCAAATCAAAACCAGATTCTAGAGGTACTCTACTGTATTTTTTCCATCACTACTTCTGCCCACTACTCTTGCAGCGCTGCTCTATTTTACGGTGTAGAATTTCACTGCATATTCATAGGAGTGAAAACTAGAGTGTGTGAATGTGAAAAGTCATTTTGCCGGAGAATGAAACATTGAGCTAGCAGCTTCTTATTTTCAGCCGGGTCGACTGACGCAGGTCGTATCGTCTGTAGCTAATTAATTATTCCATGACTAACGAGCCCAGCTTTAATCTCTGTGCCCGGCCAGACTGAGGTCGTGTAACCTCAGTTTCAGGAGTCACACTCACCAGTTAGTCTTTCAAAAACAAGGTGTGTCAGATTCAGTAGCCTAGAATTTTTATATCAACATGTCAGATACATATTTATTAAACATTTAGGTGAATTATTGTGTCACAGCCGACTCGTATCAGGAGATAACAAATACTGAAAGACTTTGATAGGGACCAGGGCCATAATGGGAACCCAGTCTTTAAAACATGGCTCCACAGCCACAGGGAGTAACATTCATTGTAAATAACAGACAAATAACAAAATTCATTTCATTATTCCTTCCATTATGCTAAAAAAAAAAGTGAAATATGTACAGTCACATTTGTCAGACCCCTGTATCTCCCTGTACTGATTTCTGTGTTTGGTTTCTTTTTCCAGATGATTCCTCTGGATTCGTTTGTCGGGCAGAGTGCAGACGGTAAAATGGTGCCCATCATCCCGGGAGGAAACAGCATCCCTCTCACTTTCTCCAACAGGAAGGAATACGTGGAAAGAGCCATTGAGTACCGACTGCACGAGATCGACCGGCAGGTAAAGACTGAGACTCTGATGTTGGCGCTGTAGAACCACGGGTCCGTTTCAGGACCGTTTTCATGGCTGCTCTCTTTCACGTCCAAACCTCAAGTATTCGGACAGTTACTCCTTTTTTGCTTTTTTTTTCTTCAGGTTCTGCACTTCAGTATATTTAATATGAAATTTTATCAAAATCAAATTTTATCAAATCCTGTGAAAAGACCAGAACCAACAGTGTTATTGAGCCTCAGCTCCAAGATCATTGGTTCCTGCTGAAAATATAAATCTTTAAAAGAAAACACAACTATAATGTTTCATTGTGTCATCTAAAGAAGACATGTCATTCCCTAAAACATCTGCTCACTGCAGATTTCAACAATTGTTTCACAAACAGGAGGAAATAGTTTGTTCGTTGGGGACTATTTTCAGCGGCAGATGAATCCACGTCTGGCGCTCTAGTATTTCCCAGCAGCAGGACGGTGTGTGTGTGTGTGTGTGTGTGTGTGTGTGTGTGTGTGTGTGTGTGTGTGTGTGTGTGTGTGTGTGTGTGGGTGGGACTTAGTCAAAATAAACTAGTGTGTGTGTGTGTTCAAGGGGATAAAGGAACATGTCAGCCAGTGTAACAGTGTGAATCACTGATGTGTTTTTAATAGTTTCTGGAAACAATGGAGCATTTGTGGTTCAGAGTAATAAAATATATCAGGCTGTGATACACAAATAGTACTTGTTAGTAGGAAACATATTCATTGTTGGTTTTGGTCATTTCATGGAATTTATCGACAAAAAAGAAAATATAGAATAAACCAGACGTCCCTTTTTTAAAGGGTCATTTTACCCAAACTGCATAAAACTTTTCGTCCAGATAGTTTCAGTTTTATTTGACTTTATCTTGGGAAAACTGAAATTTCATCCTCAACCTTAATAACAGCCTGCTGTGTTTATGGGGACTGTTAAAAAAAATTGTACGCTGTTTAAATTTTTCAGTGTAGCTTTCAGCAAATAGAACTAAAAGTCTCTTCAAGGGCTGATAAAGCTCCAGAGGTAGGTTTAAATAAACGCTATCTGGATTCACTGACCCGAGTCGTGAAGAGAGCACGTGGCTCACGTGACTCCTGACCCGTGCGGGGGTCGGCTCCATAGTGTCGCATTTCCCTGACCCTTGCGTCCTCCCGCCAGGTGGCGGCGGTCCGCGAGGGCATGTCGTGGATCGTGCCGGTGCCACTGCTGTCCCTGCTGACGGCCAAGCAGCTGGAACAGATGGTGTGCGGCATGCCCGAGATCTGCTGCGACGTGTTGAAGAAGGTGGTGCGGTACCGGGAGGTGGACGAGCAGCACTCGCTGGTGCAGTGGTTCTGGCAGACGCTGGAGGAGTTCTCCAACGAGGAGCGGGTCCTCTTCATGCGCTTCGTCTCCGGACGCTCGCGGCTGCCGGCCAACACCGCCGACATCTCCCAGCGGTTCCAGATCATGAAGGTGGACAGGGTGAGTTATTCTGAAACGTTCAAGGTTAATTCCAGTTGACCATATCGCAGACTGGGGATATTTCCTCAGGATTTTTGACCTTTTTGGCATCAAACTATCAAAGTGCATATGTGTCTATGTACTGAAGGACCAGGCCGGGACCTTTAAAAATGAATTAAATAATTAATTTTAAAAGTACGTGCAACGCAGACCACAAGAACCATGATTGGTTGGCTCAGTAGTGTCACGTTTCCAGCTGCTCTGCCTTCGCCGCCGTACAGACTCGTTTCCTCCAACGTCTTTTGTTTCCGCGTCGCAGTAAAAATTCAGGAAAACTAAAACTGCTGTTCAGTGTCTGGTGGCGTAGTTGCAGAGTGACGCCAACGCGGAAGTATAAACGTCAACCACGGCATAGACTCGGCACAGAAGCATAAATCCAGCTTTAGTCAACATCTGACCGAACTGAAAAATTGTACATTGCAATACAAAGTTTTAGGCCCCTGAAGGTAAAGCTCAGCCCTTTGACTTCAGTTCTATACTTAACATACAGTTATGAAAAGGGTGAATGAATGTCGAACTGTTCCTTTAAGTTAGCTGAAACTTTGCCAAGGCCGTTGCTTGTTTTTTGCGCGTCTGTTTACTGGAGCTACATCCAGGTAACTTCCATTTTTGATCCTTTAATGGACAGGAGATTGCTCCTGCCCTGCAGCTGTTTGGGTTTTTTCCTTCACTATGATTAAGAGCCAAAACCACGAAATGAAGAAAGTCTGCGTCAGAGATTGTCGTGTTATGTGTGTATTAATGAGAAGAAGACAACACAACTGAGGGTCTTCGTTCAGCTGACTTACTATGAAAGAGCTGTTTAGTGTGACACGCTGTTTGTCCACGTCAGAAATCACACTTGTTAGAAGTTGTTCCGAACATCCAGACTTGGAGTAAATCAGGGAGAAGCTGTATTGTTTATATACACTGAAGACAGGAGGTTTTTTTTAGATCGTCTCATGTAGGAGACTTTCTCAAGGTCGTACTCGGTTGTTGATGTGAAAAGTGACGCAAACAGTTTAGTCAGGAATAAAGAAAAAGTCGAGCCGGGTTCACAGCCAACGTTCCCCCTCATCTCATGGCATAAAGCGGGTGTTAGCGCCGCAAACAGAGAAGTTCGGACACGGCTCCCACTGATCTGACACTGGAAAGGGTGGGGGGTGTGTGTGTGTGTGTGTGTGTGTGTGTGTGTGTGTGTGTGTGTGTGTGTGTGTGTGGTGTCCGAAGCGGTTTGACTGTCCGACCATCAAACCTGATTAGTTTTCCAGCCCTTGAATCCGATGTGTCGTCTGTGGACCCCCTCCCCCCCTGTCGCCCACAGCCTTACGACAGCCTGCCCACCTCCCAGACCTGTTTCTTCCAGCTGCGCCTGCCGCCGTACTCCAGCCAGGCCGTCATGGCGGAGAGGCTGCGCTACGCCATCAACAACTGCCGCTCCATCGACATGGACAACTACATGCTCTCCCGCAATGTGGACAACGCCGAGGGCTCGGACACGGACTACTGAGCCGGCGCCGCCACGGGCCGACAACCGCCGGCGTCCCAGGAACCGCCGGCGCGGACTGTCTTCTTATTATAGCCACACACACGCGCGCACACACACACACACACACACACACACACACACACACACACACACACACACACACACACACACACACACACAGATGTATCGTCACCACTGCATCAGTTTTAGGGAACTCCTGAGCAAACGGGCCACTTTTTACATCCGTTTTATGTACTTTAAACAGCACAGGTTTTCATTTCTCCTTGTGGTTTAATAGCAGTTTTTAATGACACAAAAATCCACACGAGAAGTGCATTTAGTGTTCTTTTTTTTTTTTTTTTCCATTACTCCACATCCCATTTTTCAGGGTTTCTGCATGGAGGTTATGTTTATTTGTTTGGAAAAATGTGTATAGAATATTCAAGCGAGTGGTGGTGGAGGAAAAAAAAAAAGTTGTACATTGTGTAAAATGCTTCATTAGGAAAAAATGTTTTGCATAATCCATATTTATTGTTTTCATTGCCTATGCTGAGTTTCCCAAAGCATACAACAGAAACAACAATAAATGCTGCATAATTGATCCGTTGTTTCCGCTGCCGTGGTTTTAAAATGTTTAAAAAAAAAAAAAAAAAAAAAAAAGACAAACATTTTCCTTTCAGAAAGCAGACGTCACATTTATTTCAGAAGTACAAAATCTCACAAAGGCCATCTTTTAGGGGGAGTAAATAAATTGTGTGGAAAAAACAAACTCATCTATGTACATAAAGGAAAACGTCTGTATGTGTCTAAGCGGTGTGTTCATGCGATCCCATCGTGTTGGTTAAAGGACAAAGGTTCGGGGGGTTTTTGTTTTGTTTTAGTTTGTTTTTACAATTCTCACGCCACGATTCAGTTGATTCACCAGTCGCTGTCACTTTCCAGCACATTGGACCTGACACGGTGCCGCGCAGGCTGAGTGGC
Source organism: Istiophorus platypterus (assembly GCA_016859345.1). Lineage (NCBI taxonomy): Eukaryota > Metazoa > Chordata > Actinopteri > Istiophoriformes > Istiophoridae > Istiophorus > Istiophorus platypterus. The sequence continues at coordinate 2,347,838 of CM029118.1, forward strand.
GGCGGCGGCGGTTCAGGAACGGGGCCATGCCCCGCAGCGCCGGCCGGCGGGGTCCGCGCAGGGGGCGGCGGCGGCGGGACGTCGCGATTCTGCCACATTTCATGCGTTGCACTCGCAATCTGTCCAAGCATTTAAACACAGAGCTGTAGAATCTGTTTAAAAGCTGTTTCAGTGTCAGTATTGAAAGTAGAACCACTTTTATTTTGACTCGACTCCGTTTGCACTCATTTCAGATAATTCTGTGTTATCAGGAAGTTTCTTTTCCCTTCAATGACGTGAGGAGCGGAAAAAGAAAATTAACTTCAGCTCATGGTTCAGTGTCAACATGTGGAGCAGTGCAGACATCTGGATCGGTAACACACGGTATTTGCTCCGAGCGAAACAAGCTCCCGACGGCGAATTCTTTCCGATTCATTCGCAACCGACACAAAACGCCGAACTACGACTCGGATCCGTTGCCGTCATGTCACTGCAGGTGGCCGTTTTTTGTTTTTTGTGTTTTTTTTCATCTGTGGTGGCGAATCCAAAATTCTTCCACACATTTAGATGGTTTTCTTTTTATCTGCTCATCAAGCTTTTTATTTTCTCACGTTACTGGAAAAGAAACAAAAAAACAAGGGATTTTGTTTCCTGCTTTTTACGAAGCAGCAAAGTACGAGGCACAATGAGCTGAACTCATACACTGTGTGTTCTGAATTTCACAGATGAAATATTTAATTTTCCAACATTTTAACGTTGAATTTCAAATTTAAAAAAGCGGCAGCCTCGCGTCACCGTCGCCACTCCTTTCCATACTGGGGGTGAAACTCCGATGTCCGACTGACGTTCACAAGCTGAATCAAGGGCGAATCATGTCGGCAGCATATTTTCCCAAGTTTTCAGTATGATCCCAACAAAATTCCCTGTTTTACGTTATGTTTTACTCTCTCTGATGGAGACAGATTTCTGGGCGATTTGTTGAACTCAGGCCGCCAAAGTTCCAGGTCAGTGTGGAGAGAAACGAGTCCATTTACGTGTCGTACCAAGATAAATCTGGGAAAAAAAATGAATAAGCCAAACACGTCTTAAACTGTGGCGACTGCGGTTTCTGAGTTTTCCACCGGGGAACATCAACCAGCCTGAAACTCGCAGGCGAAGAACGTGATGAAAACCACGCTGATGTATCAGTTTATGACTGGAAGCTAAATAATGTTAAAACCTGACTTTGGATACATATCATATGATATGGTTCAATTTAGGCAAAAAGTTTAATCCAGCCTTAAATCTAGTCTAAGTTGTTTTTTTTTTCCCCTTTTACTCCTGTGAAAGTCTAATTTTTCAGAATGTTTTAACCCAAACAGCAAAGCTCTGCGAGTCGCCTCTGGTTAAAACCGCGACGTGGTATCAGCATGAGGTAGAGGAATCCTCGAAAACCTACAGAGAAGCGGATCAAACGAGGTTAACAGTCGAACGGTTTCCGGGCGTGAAAACCACGAGCCTGCATTCTGCCAAAGCGCGGCGGATCCACGGACTCGGAGCGCGCAACTGCCGCCGCCGCCGCCGCCACTGGCGTCGCCTCCTGCCAGCAGCGTTTCAACCTCCAGGCTCGTCAGAGGACGAAGTCCGTCCGACTCAGAGCAACGAGCGGAAACTCGACGTGGACCAGGACCCATCTGGTAATTTTGTCACTCTGGATCTTTCCGCACGTCCCAGACAACCTGAAAAACTGCAGATGATCGACGTCGGCTGTAGATTAAACAAAAAAAAAAGATTTCAAAGACTTGGAACCGTGCTTTTCTTTCTTTAAGGCCTTTTCGTATCCTCAGGCTCTGTGGAAGCCATGTGGTGCCTGAGCGATGAGATCCCGTCTCAAGCGATATCTGTCCCCAGGTCAGCCGCCGCCCGTTGACCGTCGCCCGGCTACGACGACCAGGCTCCGCCTCCCGTAGTCCTGGGGCCGATGATGCTGTCCTTCGCCTGCAGGAGCCTCTCCAGACACGGCGAGCTGATCTTGAAGGGCAGCGGCCCCCGGCTCGGGCTCGGGCGGGGGCCGGCGCCGGCCCTGAGGCGGCCCGGGGGCCCCGCGTGCGAGTCGGTGCTGGAGGAGACGGCGTTGTCCTGGGTCAGAGGAGGGGCCCGGCCCGGCGCAGACCCGGGGGCTTTCGGGGGGCAGGCGGGCGGCGCGTGGGACCGTTTGAGGTGAGCGGGGGAGTAAGGGGCCGCCGGCCCGACGTCCGATGGGCGGGGAGACGCCGGAGAAGGCGGCGGAGGCGAGGCACTGCCGTGATGCTGCTGGAGGGAGGAGGACAGATGTTACAAACTGATTTCAAAGCTTCTACAGTTTCTGTCGCCGTGCATCACATGATTAACGTTTCCAGACATTTTCCATCCTTAATAAAACACCTTAAGGATTCTGCAGCCTCTGAAGATCAACTCTCCGAGGACTTTCCTGCATTAATTCTGAGCAGAAAATCCTCGGACCTGTTTCATTCGAGCTTTTTCTTTGGGGGAAAAAACATTCTAGAAACAAAAAGCAAAGGAAACAAGCGAGATCCCAAATCTCTGAAGATTTTCTCCGTTTTCACAGCACACACTTCACTGACAACAGGAAGTTGTTCCGGCTGCGAGGAAACACTACTAACTAAAAGTGTGTGTCCGTGAGCCGTACTTCACACTAACTAACTAACTAACTAACTAAAGGGTATTAGGTGTGTAGATCGCAGGATGGTATCACTCTTCACGGTGAGAAAAAATAAATCTGGGGAAGAATTGAAGTCGTCTTCCGTCTTCCTCCGTCTCCGTCTCTTCCTCCTCCATCACGCCTGGACGTGGCGCCGGGAAACGGCCTCGCCAGCGAAGCGGGGGACGTCTCTCCGGCAGCTTGGCGTGGAACAGGATGCGCGGATTGATTATGATGAACTGACCTTTTTTTTTTTCTTTCTTTTTTAATGACAATCTGGGTCTGACAGGAACATTTTTTGAGCCAAAAAAAAAAAAAAAATGCTGACGAGATCGATTCCCCTGAAGAATTAAAAGTGACGGGAACAGTTTGTTGGCTTCGCGGAACGTCCCTGTTCTGTAAATCCTTCTGCATGCTCGGTTAAATTTAGTCCGCTTGTTTCCAAATGTGGATTTATCCGTCAGAGTCAACACATTCCTGTGTGCGAGGCCGCCCCCCCCCCCCATTATTCATCATTTGACCTTTGACTCCTCTTATGAAACCGAGCCGGTTGCTGTGGGGAATCCTCGCCAGTGAAAACACGTTCCTACCTTGGCGGTTCCCGCTCCAGGATTCTGTTACGCAATCTGGTCCGCGGCTCTTTTCTCGCCATAAGCGTCAGTTTTACCAGGAATTCGGACCATCAATCTCCATAAACAGTGGATTAACATATAATTGTGCAGGATTTTTATCACTAATTGTTATTTTCTTTTAGTTTATTTTCATCATGATTACTCCACCTAGTATTTTCTCTACTTAACGTTTTGTAAAATTTCAGCAGTTTGTGAAAAAGAAAACCAGAAATATTCACATTTGAGAAGTCTGGACCGGACGAAGCGCTGATCATATGACTCCTCGACCTGTTTCTTGCGGCTGTTTTTTAAAACTGATTTATCTATTTATTCTTTAACGCCTTTACCTTCTGCTTCTTGGCCGGAGGGCAGTCGTCCGTCCGGAGCCGGTTCGGTTTGATGTGAGGGAACCAGCTGCGAAGCATTTCTTCTATTTTCAGTATAATCCTGAGGAAGCTTCCCCTGGAAAACAGAGATGAAAAACAGGTATTTAGAAGTTTTCGGGTTCTTTAAGTAAAAGTAGCAATGAAACAATGTCAAAACGCTCCATTAAAAGTTAGAGTCATGAAGATATTTCTGTTAATTATTACACCCTAAAATCCTTCTTTTCCCGAAATTAGTAGAATAACTTGTCAGTGCAGAAAGATTAAAATATGTCCTGCTTTTAAAAATTGCTTGAAACAGATTTCTGCACTGGAATTATGAAATTAAGACTCTTGTTTTGCATAGAAACGCGATGGACAGGATTTTACCACAGTGTCCATTTGTTGTAAGACCTTAAGACCTTAAACCTGCAACAACTGTTTTTTTGTTGTTTTTTTTTTGGTCCATCTTTTTTCTGCCAAAACAAGCAGTGAACAAAACACTGACACATCATCACCTTGTAAGTTGACATGTAGAAACATATTCAGCAGATAAAGAGACACATGGTCCTTTGTCTGGATCTGGTCTCTGAGTCCACCTGATTAGTCTAGGTCCAGTATTCCCTCTTCTTTTAGCTCCTTTCTTGGTCTCCACCACCACCTGATGGAAATCTCTGGCTCATTTCCCAAAATGCTCCACTGTGTTCACCAGCTGTTCTCTGACTGTGTCTGGCTGCTGTTTTCTGCTGAGCAGGTAGTGGAAACAGATGTTTCTCTGACAACATCTGCCTGCTGCAGTTGAAAACGAGGCCATGAGAGCCGGGGGAGTCAACCAGAGCAGTAACCAGATAAACAATGAGCTGAGACTCACTGTGAATCTCAGTGAAGCCGAGAGGAAGCTGCAGATTCAGCTGAGACTCATTTACCAACGTCACTTTTTTTTCATGTTGTCATGGTAAAATATCAGTTACATTCCCTTCAAGGACTCGATTACTAATTAAATGACATGAATAAGATTTTGTTCACTCAACAAAATCATATTTTAGAGGCAAAAACTAGGCAAAAGCTGTCGAATTAATCTAGTGGGATATAAGTAAATCATTACTATGAGATACGTGTGTGTATATATACACATATGTGTGTGTGTGTGTGTGTGTGTATATATATATGTATACGTGTGTGTGTGTGTGTGTATATATATATATATATATATATATATATATATACGTATATATATATATGTGTGTGTGTATATATATAAATGAATAAAATAGAAATCCTCCAGTATCCAGTGTTAGCAGTTGGTTACATGTTTTCTGGGCCTTTCTACCACCGGGCAGGTCTAAGAGGTGAACGGACGACGTGCTGACAGGACGCAGTGATGTCGTGCGTTTCCTCGGGCCTCGGCGGGTCCCGCGTGCGCCGCCAGCCTCCTCCGGCCGCCGAGCGGCGCCTGCCTGCTGATCTGACGACGAGGAACAGCATGACTGAATAACTAAAAAGTGTGTGTGTGTGTGGGGGAGGGTGTAGAGTAGCAGGCTGATCCTGAGTATGATCATCACCCCCCCCATGTGATGCTATCTGAGCACACGTCCACATATGATGAGGATGGAGGAGGAAGACGAGCGGAGCATGTTCAGTTCCACATGAGAAATGTGACCGCGACGAAGCTGCTGCTGCCGCCGCGGTAACACTGCTTCACACACACACACACACACACACACAAAAACACAACACACACACACACACACCACACACACACAGCCGGCGGCCCACACGTGGCAGCGGGGGAGGGCCCTCGTTCCATTCACAGGCTATAAATAGAGCAATAAGCCCTCGAGCAGCCCACCGAGGCTGCTCCCCCCCCCCCCCCCCAGCTCACAGCCATGACACTGAGACTAAAACCTGACGACTTCAGCCAGGACGACATCACACACACACACACACACACACACACACACACACACACAGCCTGTCTGACGTCACAACCTACGCCCGACGGACAGAAATAAACATCCAGTGTAAACGTTCTGACACAGAACTCCCATCTCTCACTCAAGTAAAAGTAACTGTAACCGTAACGTAGAAATACTCTGTCACGAGTAAAGTCCACTTACTAGCCTTTTCTGGAACTTTCTACCACATGTCGGGGCGCGGTTGTTTTCCCGTGACTGAAGTTTTTATACCCGAGCCCAGAACTGACCTCAAGGACACACAAGCAAGCTCCAGCCGGTAATGAAGCCCGTGGGGTGCAGTTAAAAGCTCGGGAAGAGCCAGTAAGAGGTAACTGAGTCAAGATTATTTTCTAAACCTGCTTTAACCTGATCCGGCTCTAATTAAAGTAAAAAAAGATTTACATTAAAGAAAAATGCCATCAGGAGAATCACCTCAGAAATAAAACATTTACCACGAACTACAGCCTCAGAAGCTAAAAAGTGATTCAGCTCCTCAATAAAAACTAACACGGTGGATTTATTACACACTGGAGGGTAACAGCAGGTACAGAAGTTTTTATGTTCCCGGTCGGCGAGTAAAAACGTCGGGGAGAGGAGATTTACCTCGTTCTGGCAGAAAGCGAGAAGCCATCGATTTCCTGTTTCCGGGACCTGGAGGCGTCCGCGTTTAACTCGCGAGAAGAAAACCACTGAAACCGAGACACGGGTCGGATTTATGGACTCGGAAACCGGCCGTGAAGGAACGTGCGGCGGATGCATCTCGCCTTTCAGCGGCGGCGGCGACTTTACTGCCACAAACGTCTCCGCTAAGCTTTGATTTTATTTTTCTTCGCTGGCGAGCGGCCGCCACGGTTCGTGAGAAACACCGAGGCCCAGAAAACCCCCCCAACTGTTGGCTGGAATACTCTCCCCCCACACCACGGGACATGTGTGTTAAATCTGAACTCACGGGGGGGATCTCACGCCACCCACCCCGCCGCCGCCGCCGCTGCTCCACGTGTGGTCCGGGCTCCAGCGCCCAGACCACAGGCGTTCGCTAAACGCGGACGCTCGTTTTCGCGAGCTCAGCTACTCGGAGAAAAGGCGGGCGAGAGGAACCGACGACCTCCTGCCGCATCGCTCGGCGGCGCACCGGGGGCCCGGTCTGCGGCGGCGGGACTAGACCAGGCCGCGCCCGACCGGTTTTATAACGTTTTGAAAGACGTTCTCATCCACGGACAAGTTCGAGCGTCCGTCTCGAGCTCTGTGTTTTCCCTCTGTCGCTTTTCCCTTTTTGCAGGATTTTATCGGTACCAACTTGGAACATTGGGGGGCCCCGCCCCCATGGCGTCTGTCCTCACGAGGCCCCGCCCCCGAGGTGTCGGTCCTCACGAGGCCCCGCCCCGTTGTCTGTCCTCGGCCCCGCCCCCATGGCGTCTGTCCTCACGAGGCCCCGCCCCCGAGGCGTCTGTCCTCACGAGGCCCCGCCCCCGAGGCGTCTGTCCTCACGAGGCCCCGCCCCCGAGGCGTCTGTCCTCACGAGGCCCCGCCCCCGAGGTGTCGGTCCTCACGAGGCCCCGCCCCATGGTCTCATGGTTGCAGCAATGACACAAATCTTCACTTTTATATTTTTGCATCTAAATCTTAACAACTGCTTGTGCTACGTTCTGCATCATCCGTAACTAACTAACTAACTAACTAACTAACTAACTAGATAATGTTCCCCATAGATAGTTTGAGGTATGATGCAGGAAAACTTGAGTTTTATATAGTGATTTTTTTTAAATAATTAATTTTTTTTCAAATTGAACAGCACAAAACGAGCAAGGGGACATTTCGATTGTCGTCCTAATTCGGATTAAGAAACGGCGACGACTTGGGGAGTTCACGTTTCGGCCGAGCGCGTCTTTGCGGATTCTGTCAGGAAGGACTGTTAATCCAGTGGTTCCACGGATTTATCGTTCAGTTCAAGGGCCGGAAAATCTTTCCGGGTTGCGAAACCAAGTCGGCCTTCGGATTTTCTTTGGACAAAAAGGGCAAATTTTTCGCAGCTCGAGCGGCCTCATTGTTCTTGATCCTGCCTTAACAACCTGTAAGTGTTCGACGGCGATACCGTTCATTACTCCCGCCGACGGGCCCTCGGGGCCCCCCCGTCTGTCCGGAGGAAAGGTCACTGATATTTTCCTGTAGCTGTCATCTGTGATGATTGAGTTAATTTTTCAGCTGCAAGAGATTTTTACTCTGTCTGGTCACAAACATCCAGTTTCCACCAGACTCTCAAAATACATAAGCAAGTAATTGAAAATGTAAAGAAAAAGGCCTTAATGGCTAAAAGGAGCAATGATCCAGACGGGAACCTCCAGATAATCGGTTGCGTTCCTTTTAATCTTCGCGGCGGCGCATGGATGCAGGAAGCTGTCGCACCCCGTGGGGGGGGGGGGTCACGGTCGGGCGAAGCTGCAAATCACGGAGGCGAACGCTGGGTGACCTTCGAACACTTTCCTGCGATTGTGGAGGGAACCTCGCGGCGTCCGCTGTACCTTTTTACCCCCCCCCCCCCGACACGAATCCGATGATCAACGGCAGCTGGAAACGGCCTCGTAGCGTTTGTGTGTTTCGTCCTGTTTGAAGTTGCTGGGCGACGTATCCCACGGCGGTGACGTTACCGGGGGGGGGGCGGAAAGTCCGGGAAGAATTTATGACGCCGTCTTCTCAGCAAACGGCTCGTTCGTTTAGTTTAACGCTCCTAAGTTTGTAGTTTAAATTATTGATGTTGGAATAAAAATAGAGCCGCCGCCTTCTTACGGCTAAATCTCTTTAGATGTGAAGGTTTTATTTTGTTTTCTATGTCATTTTAAGGTTTTCGCCCACGGACATGAAAAAACTTTGTTAAACATTAAACATTTATACATTATTCTTCTTCTTATAAATTTAACACTGAGCCTCAACAACGGTCAGGTACAGAAAGTTGGAACCAGATTCTTCCCCTCGTTGCCTTTTTCTAATCTGATTGGAATTAAGATTTTTTTTAATTTCTCTAATGTATCTCACCTTTGGTTTTCTGTTGTTCTGCTGTAAATAAACCCTGAAACTGAATCCGGGAACAAAATTTCACGGCACGAGGCGCCGGAGAAGCCCCCCCCCCAGCGATCTCCACGGAGACGATCCGGCGTCGCGCCGCGTCAGATTCACAAGTCGCTTTTCTCTTTTCATATCCGCCAACTAAGACCTTGTGTATTTGAATAAGGGGGCCGGTGAGAAACGTGGTAGGATGCAGCCGTGATTTCAACGCGTCAGACGTGTTTAGGTGAATAAAAATGTCGGATCAGACTCTTTGCTCGCTGAAGACTTTTGATGAAAGCGTAAGAAAAGCAGCCCGTAAGAAAATATACATCGGTCAACAATATCTGAACTATTTAACCAGGCACATTCCTCAGTCCTGAGTGTTTTCTAATGGGTTCACCAGCTGTTTATCTGACATGTGGCTGTTATCGTTCTACCTGATCAGGCTGCCTGGGACACACCAACACACACACACACACTCTCACTAAGAAAATAAAAGATAAGGAAGCAAAGAAGAGAGTTTTCCCGGGATACAGGCATCGTCTCTGCCGTGGCGAACCGCCGGGCGGCGAACCACCGGGCGCCATAAAGCCTCCGCCGACGCACAAGGCGCCCTGCCTGCATCTGATTGGATGACGGCGGGAACAGCATGACTGAATAACTAAAAAGTGTGTGTGTGTCTGAGGTGCTCACCCCACGTCCGGGTTCTGAAGGACCCCCAGTATCCTCTGGATCCGGTCCATCGCCACGCTCTCCTGGAAGCTGCTGAGACCTGCGGGGGCGAGAGGAGAGAGAGGGGGGAGGTCTGAGTCCGAGCGTGGGCAGAGCGGGCGTGACCTCTGAGGTCAGAGGTCTCCGTCCACGACCTCTGACCTCTGACCTCCGACCTCCGCCGTGTTTCTCTCATTTTTCTCGTTTTTTTTAGATGATTCATTGATCAAATTCTTAATCAGCAGGTTGAGCAGGTAATGAAAATAGTCGCCACATTTCCGTGGCTCATTTGTCATCACGTGACTTAAGGTGTGAAACAGCCCTCAGGTGATGACAACTGGGCCGTCTCCATGACAACGGAGCATTGAGGGACTGGGGAAGACCTTGACGTGCGGTCGAAAGCTCTAGAAAAAGGTAGAAAGCTTCTGGGTGATTATTTCCCACTCTTTTGAAGGTCAATAGTTAAATTTTCCAATAAAATTTACAATAATCATATTCATTTTAATCTGGATCTGAATCCAAAGCCTCTGTCAGTGGGAGGCTTTTATTCTGAAGGATCTACAGATATCTCATTACAAAGTCACAAACATCAAAACTTTTTTTTTTTTTAAATATGTAAATATATGAGTAAAACAAACAGCTGAGAATTTCACCGAAGCCATTTGGCCACTTGGTGTCTGTCCATTGGTCTCAGAACAACTTTGGTCCAGACTAAAATGTCTCAGCGACTATTAGACGAACAGCCACGAAATTTCGTACATCCGCGGTCCCCAGAGGATGAATCCCACCGACTTTGCTGATCCCTTGACTTTTCCTGCAGCGCCACCATGAGGTCAACCTCTCTGGTTTTAACTGAAATGACCTGAAAGTTGTTGCCAAGTAATTTGGGTCAGATGTCAATGTTGCCCCCTCCAGGACGAACTGTAATAAATTTTCCAATCCCTTAATATTTCATCCAGCGCCATCATCAGTTCTAAGTTTCACATTTCCAACACCCTCAGCTGCACTTTGCTCCAAAAAGTGGAAATTATCAGACGATTAGTTTCAGTGTTGTCTGTAAAATGACAGTAAATGGTGAAAAATGCCTGTTACAATTCTCCGCAGCCCAAGGTCGCGTCTTCCAACGTCTTGTTTCGTCCGACCGACGCTCCAACGCACCTGGGAGCTAAAGCTTTCAAGTCTCCGCTTAAGCCAAAAAACTCAAACGATCGAAATTGCTGCTTATTCGTCTTTGAAACGACCGATCAATTAACCTCGTTGGCGAATCGTTTGCGAATCGTTGGCGAATCGTTGGCGAACACGGTGAACGCTCTACCCAACACGCGAGGCCGAGCAGGAGCGTTGCCACGGCTGCGGACTCTCGGCCCCGGTTTCATCCGGATCTGCTTCCGAACGCACATATAGCGACAGAAAATTATGATGAATAAGCAGCGGACGAGCCTGAGGAAGTTAAATTTGATTTTACAAAAAGCTGTGTAAGAATTACGATCCTTACATTGTGCTTCCTCATCGTCATCATACCATCATACCATGGCGCTGCCATGTGTGGCGCAGGGGCAATCGAAGCGCGGCGGGGGGGTCGGGGGTCGGGGGGGCAAACAGCCGGCCCTGAGCCTGCATCCTCCGCGGACCGTGCGAACAACAGAGCGTCTCTGATCCAGTCTTTAATCTCTGGAGCAGCCTCAGTTTAAAAGGATGTTAAATGACTCGTGGCGGCTTTGATCTCTTTTTTTTCCCTTTTTTCTTTTTGTTCCACCGCTGTAATTTTTCAGTTTGCAGTTCGTCTCCCTGACTGTTTCAGTCTGGACATAGTTCCAGAATATTCAACACCTATATTTACATATCACGTATTCATTTAGGAGAGAAGATCTTCTGAATCACTCAAACAAAGAGGAATACACCGGTTTCATTTAGTACCATAAGCATTTCATACCGGGAATGGTCTTGTGATTAATGGCGAGGTTTTATTTCTCTGCCCGGACACGTGCAGACGCCGCTGTGAATAATGGAGGACGTGCGGAGACGGGCGGGCCAGACGGCTGGCGCGGCCTTAAAGAAACCGCCGGCTTTGAGCTTCCAGAGTCGCGGCGAGGTGGGTATTTCGGGAGCACGGTGTCATCCCGCTCCCATAGCCGGGGCGTGTTCACAAGCTGCCGGGAAGGACTGTTGGGGAAAGAGGACGGGAACGGAGACGCCGGGGAGGAGGAGATAAAAAATAACGCGGGGGGCCGACGGGTGGAGAACCCCACGGAGCGGCAGCGGGACGGGAAAGATTCGTTCGTTTCGTTCGACGGCAAACGAAAGAGCGAACCTGCCTCAGTCCCAAGTTCAACAGTCCCACTTCTAAAGCCATTAATTACCGTTTGTCTCATTTGTTTAATCACTAAATAAATATAGGAAATAAAAGTGACTATATGTGCTTTAACGGGGAGATATGTTCCGCTCCTATTTTAAATTCAACAACCGAGACACAACGCGTTATTGATTGACCTTTAGAGTCGCCGCTGGGAACCTTTGTGAAGTTTGCGCAGAGCCAGCGCTAGCACTTTCCCCCTGCTTCTAGTCTTTATGCTAAGCTAAGTTAAGCAGGTCAGTCGTGAGACTCATATTGTCTCTTGGGAAGACGGAAGAGTTTTCTGTCCAAAAAACATCCAGCTATTCCGTAAACGTTAAACTCAAAGCACAGCTGAGGCGGAACAAACAAAAAAAGCCCCAAAAAACGAGGATCTGACCAGTTGGTGGCGCTGGATCGACTCATCCTCTCTGGACCATGAAACATCTGGATCAAAGTTTATTCATACATCGATTTACACTGAAATATTTCACTTCGGACCCAAGTCTCTGACTAAAGGCCAATTTATGCTTCAGCGTCGAACCTTCGTTGTAGCCTGACGCTCCCAAAGAAAATGTAGCTACGCGCCGCGACGAAACACCGCGAGGGCTGTGATTGGTCGGCTCGGTAGCATCGCATCGCCGGCGCAGGAGTTTAAACGCGTCCCGGTCGGACTCAGGAGGAGGCGGCTGATGGGGAAAGCTGGGATTAGCCACTTACGTTGGGAGTACCTGCCCGATCTCAGGCCGTGCAGGATGGACGACAGGGGTTGGACGTAGCACCGCAGCTCCGTGCACTGTGTGGAAACAGATAATTGAGTTAGCCTTCGCGCTATCGGCGCCGCGCCGGGTAAAGTGCTTTCTAATGGCCACTTATGTGAAGCCATCCGCGGCAGGGCGCTGCTCATCGGCTAAAACGTGAGCACAGGATCGCCTGAGTCAGATAATCACCCGGGATCACTTAATGTAATGAGGGGGGCGTGTGTGCGTGTGTGTGTGTGTGTTTGTGTGTGTGTGTGTATTTTCATCTTTGTGAGGACCAGTCTGAGTTTTAGACCTTGGGAATGAAGACATTTTGGTCGGTCCTCAAAAGTTAAATGGCTGTTTTAGGGTTATTTCTTCGGTTTCTCGTTCTGTCAAGGACTTATTGATTTACAGCTCAGTGCCCCCCCCGTCAACAATCACTCCCATTTGTTGCCATTAGCCTCGTGTTGTGCTTACTGAAGGTGAAAGCCCACAGGCTGTTCGATAAATGGCTGCTGTTAGCAGCTGATGGCAGTCAACGACTGGCCAAGCTGCCCCCCGCCGCCATCGTCCCCTAGCGTCACTCCATCCTGATGGCACCATCAGATCCTCCAGCACTGCCTGGTATCACCAGGGTGATGCCTGGGCCCAACCCCCCCCCTGTCGTCGGGTATCGATCTCCCACATTTTTTCCCAAGTAGTAAATTAAAAGTGTCTTCGCCCTTAGGTTGCAACTAACTTTATCTGTTTTTCAGGTCAAGGAGAAACCTCCGGCGGCGGGACGACAGCCTGTGGGTCCAGGACCGAGGGACGTTTGTCCCCGTTTGTCCTGAGCTCAGCCTCATTCCAGCACCTCCAGGATGAAGTGATGCTGTGAGCCAACGTCGGCGCTGGACCCCACTAATGCTCCTGTGGCAGCAGAGAAGCAACTAGGTACATTATTCCAGCGCTGCACTCGAGTACAGGTCAGAGCTACTTGTGCGACACTTCAACATTTCCCATTTTATTCCGTTTCGTACTTTCACTCCGCTACATTTTGGACCAAATTGATCCGACAGCTGCAGCTTGATAGATACTTGATCGATGACATTGTTTCACATTAAATATAGATGAGATTGTCCTTAACTGTATTAATTTATTGAAATTCCAGCTCGGCAAAGCTGCGCAAATAATATGTTTGCTAATTTAATTATCAATAGTCAATCTTTATTCGTTCACTAAGAAATGTGTCTAGAGAGCAACGCCGCTGTTTACTCTAGTTTTGCTTCTGTTTCTATCACTTCTCTTGCCCCTACTGAAGTTAGCATGCTAACCAACTAGCGGTAGCGCGTGCGTCACTGTGGCGGACGAAGCAGTAGCTCAGCTCCGGGTCGTATTCTACCGTCTGTCTCGTACACAGAACAACGGCTGAAGCTCCTGGTGAGCGAACACATTGTCTGGCAGCGAAACAACACACGTGTGGCACCTTCAAAGCCAGAACATTTCACTTCTGCCACAATGGGACACGGTGGCCACAACTGACAATTAAGGGATAACGGCAGATGAGAAAACATGACGCTCTCTGGCACTGGGAGCAATTAAAGCGACTCAAAAAGAGCCGTAAAGTCATAAAACTGACTCGGTGATGCCAGTTACAGTAAATACCAGAACCTAATGAGGCCGTAGCCACAAAACCCTTGGGTTCAGCGAGCGGGCGGGATTTTAACTTTTCATTCGGGAAGAGAAAGAATGTCTCATTGCTTCTTTTCAAAAGTTACAGTCTTTGTTTTTAATGGAAAAGGCCTCGAAACTTTTTTTTTTTCACCGTCGGCCGCCAGGTTCGAAAAATGTGGCGAAAAAACCCTTTCCCACAAGAGCACAGGCTTTATTATAGCAGCAGACTGATGCCCGGGGTTCTGGGGTTAACGCTCACACATGGGTAGAACATTAGGCTGCTCGCATACTTCTGGCCGTGTAACGCAGGCGCCAAATGGCGGCTTCCAGAAAGAGGCGAAACCACTTTGGATCAAGGAAACATTTTCTGGAACTTGCAGGATTTAGCTCAGTGGCAGATCAGAGTTGTCGGATTTTTGGCCCGATGTCTACGGGAATAAAATTTACAACCGAACGGGGAGAGAAAAAAAAAAAAAAAGCAGGGAAAAACGAGGTGCATCACTGATATATGATGTTTAATGGGCTGAGTGTAGTTTCACACTGAGCTGGATCCTTATCGGCATCAATATCAGCATTAGCCAGAAAAATCCAGTATTCGTTGGGTTCTGGAAAAGGTCTACAGGCACCTGCCACCCAGGTGAGACCGTTTGTTCGGAGTAGGAGCAGCTGCAGGAGAAAAAATAACCTCTCACCTTGTTATAGAACAGTTCGTTTTCAGCGTCCGGCTGAGGCTTCTCACAAATTCCGTCCGAGCCCGCGCCGTGAGCCCTCTTCCTGGTCGGGCGCCGCCCCGGCTCCACGGGAGGCGGCTGCCGTGAACACACAGAGGTAAGTCCCCGAACCGGACTGACCGCGGGGGCCTCCGGGGAGGCAGCCGGGGAGGCGGCCGGGGAGGTGGCCGGTGAGGCGGCGGCTCCGCCCTCTTTACGGTCCGAGCAGCCGTTCCTCGCCCTCTTCCTCCTCGCGGTCGTCGTCGTCCTCCTCCGCTGGGTCGATCCGGAGCGGGGGCAGCTCGGAGGAGATTCCTTCGACGACGACGGCGCCGGCGGCTCCTCCGCGCCCCGAGGACTTAACCTCTCCGGGCCGTCGTAGTCGTAGTCGTCCTCGTCGCTGGCGAGCCAGTCGATGGAGTAATCCGAGTCTGAGGTGGACATGGCTGAGCTGGACCGTCAGCCAGCAGAGGGTGTCACGGACCTGCCGGACAAACACAACCTGGTTGTTACCTCGTCTTTTAGGACAATGTGGTGGGAATTTCTCACAGTTTCTGGATGTTTTATAGCCCAAACAATTAATCAAGAGATTACGATGATTATCAGTAGTTGCAGCGTCAGTTAAAACCCTCAGTGCTTGAGTAGAGATCCCAAACCAGTAACTGGCTCTTAAAGTTCCGGTCTGAATTTCCAAATATATAAACGTGTGCAAAATGGCGATGGACATTTTCCATGAGCATCATTTCCACTGTGGATGGAAACGTTCCCATCACGAAACAAAACTGTCAATTTTGTCCTTTGAAATTTTTGACGTTCTCAGGTTGATCTACTCAGTCGAGTCTCTCCAGCCCCGATTGGTGGAGTTTGTTTAAAATTTTCGATTTAGACTTAACATTGTCCGGTTGAGGACAGTGCTCTTGATGGCAAAGGTGCAAATACGTCACAGTGTGATGTCAGTGAGAGTAAATGTGAATTTCCCCTTAAGTAGCTTCAAATTTGGAAAATATATATTATATCAGCTTGTTCCAGCTCTTCACTGAAGCCATATGATGTTTAGACTGAGAGAAATATCCAGACTTTTTTTTTTAAATGGCGTCTTCCTTCCATACACGTTTCCATTTTGGGGACGTCCACCAGAACTCAATGCAAAAGTTCATCAGGTCTGGAAGGAAGGAAGGAAGGAAGGAAGGAAGGAAGGAAGGAGGGAGGGACGGAAGAAGGAAAAAAAATATTTAATGGGGGAGTAAAAAACACAGGCAACAAAAGAGCGCTGCACGGGCGAGGCGCCCGCGCCGAAAACAAGAAAACACACTGATGGGGTGGGATTTGGGCCTTGGGGTTGGGTTGGGGGGGGGGGGGGGGGCTACTGAAGGACAAAAAAAAAAAACTTAAACAAAAACAATTTTTTTTTTTTTTTTTTAAAGGTTCTAGGTTTTTTTCAGTCAGTATCAGAGCCAGAGCCCGTGATCCTGGCCGGGTCGATCCTCTGATTGCCTTGGTAATTTTTTTTTTATTTTTTTTTTTTTCACCTTCTTTTTTTTTCTTTTTATCTTTTTTTTTTTTTTTTTTTCTTTAATTTGAAGAAAAAAAAAAAAAAAAAAAAAAAAACTGAAACCGCTGCTACTACTATAATAAACTAATAAATTTTCTGTTTTTGGTTTTGTTTTAAAGTTTTTTTTGAAACGAGAGGAAAATCCGGGAGACAACCTCAGCATTTCACAGAGCATTCATCATCAGAGAAATAACGACCGACAGTCGGTGCAAACGTCGTTTGTCGGTTGGACCAAAATTGAGTTTGTAAATTTTGGGTTTATGTGTTTCTCACATCAGATTTTACCTCCAGCTGGTTGGAAATTTAAAAAGAAGGCTGATAAATGGCTTTTAGATTAGAGAGAACTGCTGTTTCCACTATTGATTCAACGGCGGATTATCTCTCCGGATTAATGCATTTATCAGAAATCAGTGAAAAACGCCCTTCACATTTTTTTCTTTTGTCAAAGCTCAAGTTGACGAATATAAATGTCGTTTGGTCCAACCGGTGGATAAGAAACACGATTTACAACCACAGGGAACTTAGCAAACCAGCAAATAATCACACTGGAGCTCACGCCAACGAACTTGTTTTTATTTTTCTGCTTCACAAAAATGTCTGAATCAGTTATTGAAAGCAGATTCCTGTTAAAATAATCAAAAAGCTGCAGTTTCAGGGGTCAAATGTCCCTTCAACGGTCGGATGAATGAATAAAATGTCACTGAGATAGAATCAACATAAAACTTAATGGATTTGATGATGTCAGTGTGTCTAAAAACCCCTGGCTCAGACCCCCCCCCCCAAGTCCCGCACCGCGTCCCGGCAGACGTGACTGAACATACAGGCCGGTAGATTAAGTAACGCCGCGGTGCCGCTTCCAAGTGGGCAGCTCGTCCAACATTATGTAAGAAAACACGCACACACACATACACACACACACAGACACACACACACACAGACACACAGACACACACAGACACACACAAATACACACAGACACACAGACACACACAAACACACACACACAAACATACACACACACACCTACACACACACACACAGACACAAACACGCAGACACACACACAGACACACACAAACACACACACACAAACACACACAGACACACACAGACATAAACACACACACACACACACACACACAAACATACACACACACACACACAGACATAAACACACACACACAGACACACACACATAGACATAAACACACACACACACACACACACACACACACACACACACACACACAAACATACACACACACACACAGACATAAACACACACACACAGACACACAAACACACACACACACACAGACACGCATCACACACACACACACACGCACACAAACACACACACACACCGACAGATACAGACAGACAATCAGACACACACGCGCGCGCGCGCGCACACGGACACACACACACGCGCGCGCGCGCGCCGTCCAAAACACATGGACCTGTTTCCCCCTCGGTCCGTTCACACGCGCCCGCTGGTACGAGTGACGCGGTCTGGAGCGCACGTTCATTCATTTTCACAAACTTGGAAAATAATAGAAACATTTTTTAAATCCCCGCGTAGGAAACATGTCTGTGGATTTAACATATCCAATAAAATGAGAACCGGAAGGGATCGAGGCTTCGGAGGAATCAACCAGAACGATCCAATCTAATTGTTTCCTCTTTTTTTGGTGCCGTTTTGCGCAGGAGCGTCTCACCTCCGCGGCGCGAGCCTCTGTCATAATAACGAGAACAATAAAAGAAGGAATCCAGGTGAGCCGGAGCGGCCGCGCGCGTCCGCGCGTCCGCGCGGGACGTGCGGCGTGTGCGGCGTGTGCGGCGTGACACTCACCACCGGTGCACCGTGCGTTCCCCCCCGTCCGGCCCGGTCAGGTGAGGACATGCGGCGGCGGCGGCGGCGGCGGGACGAGGCGTGCGTGCGTGCGGACGCGCCGACGGACCGAGCGGACTGATGATGGAGCGAGACCATGGAGCCGGGAGGCGCGAGGCGGGGGGGGGGGGGAGTCCCGTCCAGCCCGTGCAGCCTCTCCCTGGGCAACGTGTCCGCGAGGGGCGGGGCACGCACACGGCTCCTCGAGCGCCGGCCCGCGCGGCTCGCCGCCCCCTGGCTGACACACGCACGCACGCACGCTCACACACACACGGAGGCAACGGTCTCGCGGCGGTGTGTGTGTGCGCGGGGGGGTAAATAAATAAATAAAGGAGAGGGAGCGGACACGTGATCACGCCGTGACGACACCGTGGACGCGTCACCGCCCTCGATTAATTAATCTCTCCCATTGGATCAGAGTCGCAGCGCAGCACGTGACGAGCGGGGGGGGGGGGTAATTAACGCCGTGTTCAGGGAAGTAACTGAGTAAATTTACTCACTTTAAATAAGTACGAACTCGACATACTTGTACCTTCCATTTAGTATTTTCCATTCACTGTGACTTTATTGTGCAGATCCACCAGAGCCGTAATCAGTCCTGAGGAGCCCAGGGGCAAACATCTGCTGTAGACCCCCACTGACCCCCGCCCACACACACACACACACACACACACACACACACACTGCCGACCAATGTTCCGAAAAGTCACTGACAACAGCTTCTTAAAAGTGAAGATTTGTTAGTTTCCTGGTTTTCATGATAATTAACTAACATAGTGATAGTAAAAGTAAACAAAGCAATCTCAATATATTAACTTGAGATCAAGGGAATAATGAGGCATTTTTGCTATTTTATATTCTTTTATGCACTGAACAATCAATAAATTATAGAGCAAGAGGGTTTTTAGAAATATTGACAGTGGAAATGATTGTCGGTTACAGCCTGGTATGACGGAGTTATACCAACCCGCTCGATAGTTTCTTTTGATTACTTGTCCAACTTAGATAATATTGAAGCAAACTGATAAAACGACTTGGAAACAAACATGCTCATCATTCAGGGTCCGTCTACAGGACCGGGCCCTCAAGATGGAGGAAGGGGGACCCGTCAGCCGGTATTATACTTCAGTGGTCGTCATTTCTAACAAATTAGTGATTAATCAAATTATTCAGACAGATTCAGTTACATGGAGTGAACCTGAGGCTTTTGGGGCCCTTGGCTTTGCCTAGGTCTTGGTCAACATATTAATTAGTGAGTTTTACAGGTGTTGGTAGGTGGAATTTTGAGCCTTAGACAGAGCCACGCTAGCCGTTTCCCCCTGCTTCCAGTCTTTATGCTAAGATAATCTAATCTGCCCCTGGCCCCATTCTGCACAGACATGAGAGTGGTATCGATCTTCTCATATAACCTTTGGCAACAGAGTGAAAAGTGCATTTCCCAGATTGTGTCTTCAGCAAGGACAATCTGGGAAATGCACTAATTTCTGAATTCGTTAGTAACTAAAATAAAAGGGGGAGAACGAACGGCTTCTTTTTCTTGTTTCCATTTACTTAAGTGAATATGAGAGAGAATATTTACAGTCAGCACTGCTATAAAAAAGGACACCAGATAAACTGAGTATAGGTAAATTAACAGCAGGCGTCTAGTATCTTCCCAAAACTGTAAAAAAGAAAAAAAATCTGAGGAGTGGAAATGACAAGTGTCCAATTGTTTATTTATCAGAGGAACAAAAGTTAAATGGCAATAATGTCCCCGCCCGGCCACTGGGAAAGCACCAGCTGGTGGGACGGAGGGCGTTTCTGGCGTCCCTGCCAGGCGACCCATTGTTTCCCGTCCCCGTCCCCGTCCCGGCACCAGCGCGACGAGGCCCCGTCGGCACACCGAGCAGGTTTTCAGCCCGACCGGAGGAGAGGAAGAATCCCAGGGGCACGGACCAGCGTTTCCTGTTTGTGGTCCCTCTGCCAACTGTGTTGGGGCCAGAGTGGGCGGCAATTAACCCGGGAGAGAGCTGTGGGATATGTTGAAAATATTCAATCAACGCCATAACCACCCCCCCCTCCAGAAAAACAAAAACAAAAAAGGACACGGATGCGGTAAAAAGAACGAATATGAATGCCTGACAAATTGGTAAAAGTCAAATGTACATGCCAGCAGCGGGCAAACGGCAAAAATCTTCATAAATAACATAATCCAGTTCATTAGAATAAAAAAAGAGGCCTTTGAATTCAAAGAAACAGTTTTAAATCCACAAATTTGACCATTTGACAGAAACAGATTGTCTCAGAAACACAAACAAGCAGGTGAACTGACCGATTTGTGTGCTGATGAAGACATTTTAGACACTGACTATAAATTGAATTAATTTATTCATAGATTCATTCCTGTAGTTTGGTTGCAGCCTGACACATGAACTGAAAAAAAGCAGGAAAAAAGTGGGAAAAAAATAGACTAAAACTGTTGTATTTCATTATCAGACAGGAAACAGATGCTACTACTGCTCAACCAACTTCACAGACCCTGCAGCTCTCTGACATTTTCACCGACTTTTTAGGTCAAAAGTTTGACGAACTGTCTTCTTCTTTTAGTCACCGAGCTCCGTGCCCCACCTCGCCGCCGCCCCCCACCACGCCAGGCCCATCGGTCCTGGGCCTTCGCCCGGAGATGACTTGTACTTCCACTCAGCTGAAACCCGCTGGACCCACAACGGCTCAAGTGTGTCACATCCTGCCGGCGATAACCTTACGCAGGGTAGAGAAAGGGAAGAAAGGAAACCGGGAACCCTTCGCCCTTATTTTCCAACAATGGCCCCTTTACATTCGGCCATTCAGCGAAGCATAATAAACAATGGGCTCATTTAAAAACGTCTTCTTCTTTTTTTAAAATTTCTGCAGAAGAGGCCGGAGTTAGGTGGCTCATGGAGAATATTCCCCGTGAGAGGTTTCTAATCCCTGTGATCCATGGACACGGGCAGCGAACTCTCCAGACGGCGGAAGCAGGAGGAAAACACCCGAGTCGTCCGTTACGGATTCGATCCGGGGGGGCTGTCGCCCCCCGGTGTGAGTCGCAGCGTCCTCGCCGCCGGTGGGTACGTAGGTGCAGCTGAGTCACCTGATGAGTCAGAGGAAAACACCTGGACATGTGGATTTTTTTTATCTATATATATTGACTGTTTTTCATAAAGCTGCTGGTGCTGGTGTTGCTGAGGATGATGAGGCTGGAAAACACAGTTCAATCATTAGAGCTTTATTACTTATGGAAATATTTCACAAATGAAGTCGGCACGTGTGGTTTTCAAAGGCCTCGCACGATAAACTTGGTTGATATGAACACAGCTCCTCTTTTGTTTGGATGGTTTGCAGGGTTGCAACTCATGATAATTCCCATTATCAATTAATTGATTTCTTTTTCAATCTAAAGATATTCAGTTCATGATGATTTAACAAGGAAAAAAGCTTCAAATATCCACTTTTTTTTTAGGCTGGAACGTGCAAATTTTTGGGGGTAAGTTTTGCTTTAAAAATAAATAGCTAAAATGATTTTTGAGTGTCCGATTAATTTCTTGTCATCTAACGGTCGCAGTGCCGCCCGGAGCCCCCGTCTCTGGCGGCCGAGTAAAGCGGCTCATTGCTTCACCCGCGTGTTTATTCCTCCCTCTCCTTTTATTTTTATTTTCTCGCTGCTGGCGATTCAGTGGATGAGCTCGTGTACACAAATGCCTCATTGTGTTTTATCATGTGTTATGTTCAAACACATTAAAAAAAAAAAAAAACTCATGTGATTTACAGATATTTTCATGAGAGAAGTCGCGTTTATATATTTATGTGCACTGTCCCTTTAAAATAAACAAGTGAATAAATAAATAAAATTAAAACATGGCGCCGGGTTAATGACATATCTGCTCCCTGCTTCCCCCATAAACATTTACAGTCATTTTACTGACCACATTTCTCAGTCAAACGGACCGTGTGGTTAGCTGGCTGGCTAACTGAAAACAGTGGGGGCTGCCCCCCCCCCATCATCCTTTTACCATGTACTGTTGAAGTGACACTGTAAAAACTTCTTGCAACAGCAGCTGAAAACAACAATGACACCTGTAAAATCGCACATCGAACACGTTTTACATGTGTTAAATTCACTCAGCGCCACATGTGGTTTATCAAACGTGAAATAATGATTCACATGCGATGAATTCACCTCTTGATCGGTGTAGTAATTTACATATTTTGCCTTTGAAATGTCATATTTCTAATGTAAAAAATAGAAATTTCACATGTGGTCTGGTTTGAGGGAATTTTTCAGGTTGCAAAAAGTCAATATTTAAAAAAAAATTTGGTTCTAAGTCTTAATATTCTTCATCAAAGCATAATTCAAAATCTGTAATACTTCCAGATAACCCCCCCACAACCACAGCTCCACCCCCAAGGTTTTCCACCTTTTCTCCATTTTTTAAATAGAGACAGGAAAAGCAAAATTATCAGATGAAAAGAGAAAAAACTCAACTCTACAGTTCACATTAAGATTTAAAATTAGGAATTAATTTACAAATTACTATACTGAGCAGTTAGATTAATAATCTGTTGAGGACACTGACACATGCTACAGACCAGTACAGACCAGTACAGGCCAGTACAGACCAGTACAGACCAGTACAGGCCGTGAAATCTGCTGGGGAAAGGTCAAGACCAGCTGGTGTCTGATATTTAATCAAAGACCAGACACATCAACAAACCAACACATTGGTCTCACTTTAAACTGAGTGTGAGTCAGCCTTTACGTGCACATGTGTGTGTGTGTGGGTGTGTGAGACACATAATCCCATTCGTCTGTAATTAAAAGGGACCCCCCCCCCCCACACACACACATCACCGAGATGAAAAAGCCGATGATCGATGCTTTGTCGGCCTAATGACGCAAACTAAGTGAAGTCGTGTGGGAGCTTAACCCCGAGGCGCACACACACAGAGTTATTGTAGATTAGTGTGTGTGTGTGTGTGTGCATGTGTGTGTAGGTGTGTGTGTGTGTGTGTGTGTGTGTGTGTGTGTGTGTGTGTGCATCAGTGGGCCTGAACCGATGCACTAACTCAAACCATACTTTGATTTTTGAAGCCGTGTCCTGGTTCCACAGTAACGTACATAATGGCAGTTTCCCAACATGAGGGTCGAGGGCCACAAGTTATGGGGGGAGCGGCCCTGTGGCATCGTTAAGTGGTTTGATCAATCCAGCGTGTTCTGTGCATGTTCTGTGAGGTTCTAAGCAGAACCATAAGACAGTGAAATGATGCTGTAGTCACTACAGGTGGATGTTGTGCTGCAGGATTGGATATTTGGGTGGAAAAAAACCAATAGAATCGTGTGAACATTTCACTGAGACGTTCAGTGTCAACATATTTGCATTGTGTCAGTAATGTAAAATAACAATTTTTCTATTTGTGGTCAAAAATATGTTTCATCGAGAATATATTTGCTGTTGCACATCACCTGTATAGAAATGTAAATTCTAGACGACAGGGTAGCTGAGGGTCAGAAGCCCTACCGAGGGTCACAAGGTAAATCTACAATGTCGCAAGAGGATAATTAACAGGACGAGAAAAAAGGGAGGAAAAAAACAGAATTAGTCATATTCTGACATTTTTCTTGTGAAATACTGGAGAGTTTTACCCATTTAGAAAATTAAAAAATTACTCAAACAATATGAGAAGAGAAAATATGAAACAGACAGAAAAGGGCCAAAGGATGTTTATGTTAAAACAAAATATAAGACAATATATAATAATCCTTAGAAAACTATTTGGATTTCAGTTAACAGTAACTTTCCAAAGTGGAGCCGAGTTACCGTCGTCACATGAATTCTATTCTCCCACCAGTGTAAAGCTGTGACACAAAATAGGTTTCACACACAGCAGGACGTTCATAGCACCTAGTGTACTCTTAGTAGTAGTTACTGGCATAAAGTCTGTATTTTAAACTAAGATCTAGAAGTGACGTTTCAAGTAAAACATCAGATTTAAAAAAACATATGAATTATATATAGATGTGTGTTATATGTTTTCTCTGGTGTAAACCTCCATAAGTTTTGACAACTTTTCAGGGACAAAGAAACACAACCCTGATTTTTTTTTTTTTCACTTTGGCCATCCTTCAGGTTTTTTTTGGGGGGGGGGGTGTTGTGTAACAGAGTTTAAAATCTTTCGGGTTGAGTCACAAACTGATTGCACATCAGAACCGGAGGGACTGAGCCAAGTCTGAGAGAAAGTGGCCGAGTTCAGCTGAGGTCTGCGTCAGTTCTGGTTTAGTGTCCGGTGAAGTTCACAAGCAGGAAAGACACGAAGAAACAGGGAGGACGCGTGAGGACAGACCGACCCAGATCTGGACCGGGGACAGGTCGTCGCCGCGCAGGACCTACAGCCCAGTACAGCGCGTTTGGATTTGATAATAGGACCTGCTGTAAGGAAAGTAGTAGTAGTACAGTGGTAATGGTAGTAGTAATAGTAGTAGTAGTAGTAATTGTCGTAGTAGTAGTGGTATCAGTAGTAGTATTAGTAGTACTAGTACTAGTAGCAGTAGTAGTAATAGTAGCAGTAGCAGTAGTAGCACTAGTAGTAGCATCACTAGTAGTAGTAGTAGCAGTTAGAGTAGTAGTAGTAGTAGCATCGGTAGCAGCAGTAGTAGCAGTAGCAGTAGTAGTCCAGTAGTACTAGTAGTAGTGCTATGGGTAGTAATAGTAGTTCTGTTCCTGCAGTAGCAGTAATCAGTTACAGTAACAGTGTCACAGTATTGACAGTACAGTGAAAGTACTGCAGTAATAGTATTATGTCATGTCTCTGTCCCTGTTGGTCACATGTGGAGCTTTCTGTCCTGATGTCCACTGTCTTCTTCACATGGCTCAGAAAACGCACAGCAGTCTTTAACGTGTGTGTGTGTGTGTGTGTGTGTCTGCAGGCCTTTACTCTGAACATGTGACTCCAGATATATTTCAACACAGTTATGTAACTCTCTCTCTCTCTCTCTCTCTCTCTCTCTCTCTCTCTATCCCTCTCTCTCCCCTCTCTCTCTCTATCCCTCTCTCTTTCTCCCTCTCTCCCTCTCTCTCCCTCTCTCCCTCCCTCTCTATCTCTCTCCCTCTCTCTCCCTCTCTCCTTCTCTCTCTCCCTCTCTCTCTCTCTGTCCCTCTCTGCACTTCCCTCCCTCTCTCTCTCTCTCCTTCTCTCCCTCTCTCTGTCCCTCTCTGCACTTCCCTCCTTCTCTCTCTCTCCTTCTCCCTCTCTCCCTCTCTCCCTCCCCCTCCCTCTCTCTCCCTCTCTCTCTCTCCACCCCCATCCCTCCTCCCACCCACAGCCCAACCCCTCCCTCTCTCATGATGCCAAGAACAGTGAATGTCCACATATGACATAATCTTAATAATGTCTGGTTGCATAATTCAGGGGTTGGCTGAAAGGTGCTCAGTTATTTACAGCAAGTTGGACTCTAAAGTAAACTGTGTGTGTGTGTGTGTGTGTGTGTGTGTGTGTGTGTGTGTGTGTGTGTGTGTGTGTGTGTGTGTGTGTGTGTGTGTGTGTGTGTGTGTGTGTGTGTGTTAATGTTTGTGTGTGTGTGTGTTTGTATGTGTGTGTGTGCAGGACCCATTTTAATTTTTTAACACAAAAACTGCCTGGAAAAATATTTACGAGTTTTTACTTAAATCTCTCATGTTTGTGCCTCTTTATCTGTGATTGGAAACTAGTTTGTTCCGTACTGATCTTTATTATAAAAAAAAAATGCAAGTTCAAGTGTCAACAAAATAATAATGCGAATAAGAAATAGGAGATAATTAAAGTTCATCCTGAGGGGAGCACGAATGCTTGAGCCAGATTTTACCAGAATCCGTCCAATGGCTGTTGAGATATGTCACTCTGAACCACAAATGTGAACCTCGCGGTGGCACTAGAGGGATGGAAAAAAATGAAGGCGATCACCAAAGATGTTAAGGTTTATCCTCTGGGAACCGTGAAATTCTCTATTCAAATCTGTGCCGATTCATCTGCCAGATGCTGAGATAAAAAGTGAAAAATTTAAAAAAAAAAAAACCTGCACGGAGTCGCTAGGATCCATCATCTGGGAACCGTGAATGTACGAACACGGATTCACGCTGTCGACGTGTCGGTTTGGTCCAACGTGGTCGACGACAAACTGAAGGAGACTTTGATAGAATCCAACAACATGGTTGTGTTCCAACATTTTAAAGCAAAAATGTGAAACATAAAAGAGACTTTTTTCTTTGCCCTCAAAAAAAGCTAATCAAAATCAGTAAATGTTTATTTTCACCTTAAAATGAGCTGATTAAGGTTTATATCATTTTTTATCATTTTGTCTGTTGCTCTGTCACTTGCATCATTATCATCATCAGCATTATTAACCAATGGCCCGGTCGCGTTCTGTCGTCATGGTTACCCATCACTCCGTTGAGCCGCGTTCGAATTCCCTTGGTCCTAGTTTTCCCGTTCACACACTCCGGTGGTTTTCATATCGTAATCAGTGGAAAGTACTGACATTCATGAGGAAACGGTTCATATTTAACAGCCTGACATCATCATCATTTAAGCTGAACACTATTGGTCCCGTTTGCTCGTCTCCGCAGAATATATGTATATATATATATATATATATATATATATATATATATATATATATATATATATATATAAACCCAAGCCAACGGAAGGCAGCTGAGCCGCGTTCCCTTCTAACCTTGAGTCTGATTTATGGCTCGTCCTCGGGGTCATGAAGGAGAAAAAAATGTATCCCGCCTCGTCTGAATGAGGACCAGACGGAGCCGTCGGATCCCAGGGACACGGCGAAGGCATGAGGCCTGCCTCCGGTCTTCCTCGGGGCTTGGAGTTGTTGATCTCGACGACTCCCGCCGCAGCCTCGTGAGCGCACACGGTAAAAAAAATAAAATTAAATAAAAATATATATATTTATATATATATATATAACAAACTCTAAGTGTCAGTTTAAACTTGGACAGACGCTGCAACTTAATTGATTCTGTAGGCTGAGCTCACTCTGGATGTAGCCCCTGGTCACATCTGCTTCCAATAAAGTAATTATTTTTAATTTAATTTTATTTTTTTAACAAAGTAAATAAAGCAAGAAGGAAAACAGAATAATATGGAGCCAGAGGGTGGTTGGAAGACGCAGACAATGTGGTCTGTTCTCCAGGGAGGTTCAGTTTTATATCACCCCAGGCTCGATGCTACACTTTCAGCCAAAACGTGTAAAATACTGATCCAATAAAATTCAAACAAGCTCTACAGTTTAAACCAGGTCTCTCTAACAGCAGCCGTGAGGGAAATTGGCCAGAGAATTTCTGACGTGCCAGAAAGCCAGGAGCCAATTGATCGGTCAGGTGATTGATTGGGATTCGTGATCGCCGTCCAGGGCCGAACCGCACGTCACACAACAACCGATCTGGCAGACGCTCAGCCGGACCCTATGATTTGTTGGATTCGGCTGCTGAAGGTTTAAATGTGGAATGAAACCAGAGCTGCTCTTAAAACCCTGAGGTGATAACGACTTTCAGTCTGAAAACGTCAGTTTTGGTTTTGTTTTATAATTTAGTCTGACGTTGGTCCTGTTTCTGGGGTATTTGCTCCGACTGATCGGCAGTGACCGACACATCCATCTTGCTGCCGCCATTTTCATTCTGCATCAGTGGCAACTAAGCATTATTTACCTTAAAGCTGCACTTATCAATATTTTTATATTATCAATGGATCGAATGACCAAGTGTGATGGGCCAGGCGTCAATTGTAGTGTTGAACCAACAGATAATCACCTGAATCCGTGGTTGACCTCGGCTCCGCAGAGCCTTTTAGCTTCTTTCAGCTCAGTGTTTTGGTTGAGTCTCGCAGCTCTCATCAGCAACTCCTGAAACATTTCCAGGAAAAAGCTACTGTCCACGACCTGCTCAGTTAAAACAATAGCAGATAGATAAAATAGGCAATTAGTGGTGAGGAAAGTGAAGCATTTAGCAGCTAAAGACCCAGAAGTTTCCCACAGGAGCTGGTGGAGACTGAAAACAGAGCTAAAAGAGTAAATATTAGTTAGTCAGAAAGTACAGTACAATAAGTAAGGCAACTGTTTGCTAACATGTTCGCTACAAAAACTTTAAAGGATGCTGTTATGTCAGATGTCATGTTTACAACTGGTCTAGCTGCGGCAGAAAAAAATCTCTCAATACGGGTTCAATGTTTTAATGCCAGTCAAAGAAATCAGCAGGTTTAAGTTTGTATTTCTACAAGGTTCAAGCTTCAGTTTATATATTCAAGACCGTTACCATCCTAATAAAACAAGGCTGATTACCAAAACAAAGGATGAATAAATAAATAACCACGACGCCATTTCATCTCGTTTCATGTGGAGTTGATGGTTAACGAGACAATAAGATGCCATGGAGACGGAAAAAATAAACACTCAGGACAGTGCACGAGCCATGCAGAGCAACAAGGCCCGAAAATAATGATGCAGAAGCAATATCCACTGTTCGCACTACTGATTAAAGCCATCATTTTTTGACAAAAATAAAGGCATAAATAAAATAAGTTAGTTAAAATGTGAATCTTGACTCACCAACCTGTGAAGCTGCATAAAAAAAACATTCGCGATTGTCATATAATTTTGGTAAAATTTCTCTCTTGCCTTCTTCTGGCTCTGGCTCAGGAGGACGACGTCTGAATTCCTAATCCTCAAAGCTCGGAGTGAACCGGTAGCAAGTTTAGGGAAGAGGATTCACTGATCCCCGAGACAGTTAACGGGATGAAAGAGTCGTTTCCGGACCATTTGAACCCCTTTAAAACAATATCCGAAAAACCCCCTACAGCTCGGACGCTCTGAGCTCTTTTTCCGTTAACGACTTACATCTGTGCCAACACATCTAATCATGGTAGAGTTTCCCCCGACTTTCTGGAAATCTCTCTGACAGCAGAAAAGCTAATTCCTGCTGTGTGTGGAGCGTGGCTCCGGTCGTTTCGGGACGGGCGGCACCAGGTAGCTGCACGCCGCCCGGGGCTGGCGACCGATCCATCCAGCCCCAGCTGCTCGCTGCTACCGCGGCCGTAAGACGAATAAAGCTTTTTAACCACGCTTCCAGGAAGAGACCCGGTCGCGCTGTCGCCTGGCGCCTGCTCCACCGCTTTCGGCTGCCATGTCTTATGAACCCCCCCCCTTTTTTTTTTAATTTTATCTATTTTTTTATGACCTTACACCCTCTGAAGATTTGCCTCTCTGAACGCTTCCCACCCCTGTCGCCGGAGCCAGCGCTGCTGCCACCATGATGACTGCACATCTCGCCATTACATAATACGCTTGCTTTCCCCGCTCATGCTGGTGCAGCCACTCCGGCCTCCCCGGAGACCGGGACACGTCGTCGGGACCTAAACAGGAAACGTGTCAGATGAGATAAGAGAGCGAGAGACGCTCTGCTTACGTTGAACGTTTCTTCTTTTCAGCCTTTTCCCTCGTCGTGCTCACCACAGGGCTAAGATAATGTTTTTCCACCAGATTAGGATCGGATGTCAAGATTCGAATCTTACTTATGTAATTAAGAAAAGCAGACATTTTTTTTATCCCCTCGTCTGCGCTAGAAAGATCGGGAGGACACTGTTTTCTGATTCGCCCGTTATCCTGCCCAATGCAGACGGTTCTGGTTCGATTTGTCCAGGTTTGTTTGGGGTTTTTTTTTTTCAGATTTTCTGCCTCTGCCACAAGATGATAGAGGTGAAAGTTTTCACCGGAAACACTTTCTCCCAGACAAGAGAGTCCCTGTAAAAACCTGTTTATAACCCGTATTCTTTGGATTATACAGGGGATGCTGACGCCGGAGAGAGGAGCCACTGATGGTGGAAACCTCAAAAAACAGATGTGCCAACACCTGGACAATCAATTGTGAAATAGCAGGAGAGGTAATTGTAAAAATGTGTCTTATTAATTATCTAATTCAAAAGGGTCCTTTACATTCCGGAAAATCTCACTGAAGAATGCAATGTTGATGTGAGCCCATAAAACATCTGGAATTTTTGTCTTATAAATGATTTAAAATCTTAATAGAGATTTTTTTTTTTGGCCCTTTGGGAGCAGTCGAAAAGTCGTGAACGCAACAATGACGTTTCGTCACCTTTTCAAGTTCATATGTTGAACTTGTCAGCAAACAGTTGTTTATTTTACACATCCATCAGTGACGGAGCAACATGATGCTCCATCTGGATCTGGTCTCTGAGTCCACCTGACGAGTCCTAGTCCAGTAGTCCCTCTTCTTTTAGCTCCTTGTTTGGTCTCCACCACCTAAACGCTCCACTATGTTCACCAGCCGGTCTCTTTCTTCTGTTTGCTGCTGAGCAGGTTAGCGGGCGGTGGCTTTTTCACAGCCTGCTGCGGCCAAAAAAGGCGCCACAAGAGCCGGGAAGGTCAACCGGAGCGCTAAAGTTCTGGTCCGGACAGAAACCGTGAGCCTGAACTCACCATAAAACTCTGTGAAGCTTCAGATTCAGCTGCAGATTCTCTAAAGGTTCACTTCTATGAGCGACTCCATTTTCACTGCCTCATTGTTTTCACACTGTCAACTGATACACTGGCATCATAAATACATCGATTATCAAAACTGTTCCGGATTAATTTTCTATCAACCACAAATAGAGCCGAAGTGATGACAGCACTTCCTGTCTGTCCTCTGTGCCCATCGTTTCTGTCGGTCACGTTTCTTTCTTCCGGCTTCCTGAAAAAAACGAAGCTTGTTTCTGGAGTTTATTTTCCATAATTTTAAGACAAAGTGGCTCCGCTACAGCAGCTGCGATACGAAACCGAAGCCTTTGTGATTTTAAGGAAAACGCTCCAGCAGGGAAAAAAACAAAACAAAAAAAACTGCAGTGCAGAAGTCAAGGTCTTATTGGAAATGGTGTTGAACATAAATATTGAGAAGAGGAGTTATTAGACCATCTTTTAAAAACAGCACCGTCCTTGTCTAAACACAGGGAGCGAGCCACACGACGTAGTGTTGAGAAAGGCTCTGATCCAGGTCTGGATTTCGTCAGCGTAGTTACACACATGTCAGTGGGGTCGTCACTGAGGGGCTTTAAATGGTTCCTTTCTTTTTTCCTCCTGGAGTAGAAACTGGAAGCTCTGGTTCCACTTCAGCCACTTCCAACTCCATCGTTCCAGCGCCACAATTACTCAAAGACATTTTCAAAGCTCTGTCGGCTCAGAGTGGAGCGAAAGTGGTTGCACTTTTTCTTTTCTTTTTTTTTTTAACGACACGTCCTTTATAACCGCTGGGATTACGTCATCTGGAAAGTTCTACCAGCGAGTAGATTTCTTTCCCAGAACCTTTGCACCAGTTTGTTTGGCCGGGCTTCGCAGCGCTGGGTCGCCGGCCAGCTCAGACTAAATATGAGGTGTCCTTGAACGCCCCCTCCCCTCCCCATGCCCCCCCCCCCCATTCTTCCCTGCTGCTGCTGCTGCTGCTGTTCTCTGCCTCATTTCACCATAGTAACAATGGACGAGGGACGGTCGAGCTCTTTGCTGCTCGAGTCTCACGTTTTGTTCTTTTTCCTTTTTTTTCTCCGCTGCCACAAATATGTCCCTGAGGATGTGTCGGTGATGTCATAAGACAGTGAGACATGAAACGCACAACATGGGGAAGGTTTAGGGACGACACGGCGCTGGTGCCGCTGCCGTTGTTGTTGTTGTTGTTGTATTTGTTGTTGTTGTTGCTGTTGCTGCAGCTGCACGTGTTGCTTGGCTGTGACTGCCGCAGAGGTTGATTTGTATGTTGTGTGAAGCAGAAAAGCACATACACTCCTACCGGAACCGAATTAATTTATGTATAGTGAGGACACGGTATCATTGTTGTCGGAGGATGAGGTTTGTGATATTTTGTATATTGCATAATGTCAAAAAAAAAAAATCCCACGAAAAGACTCAAAAGACTCAGTCAAAATTACAACATCATTGAGGTTTGTTTTGACAGATTAAAAACATTAAATAACTTTTGTTTATTTCTTCGTAGGGACATGTTGCGTCTTATAAATAGTCACGGCGCTTAAAAAGAAATATTTTTGCTTTTTCACTTTTAAAGATTGAACGAATGAGACAAACCTCGGCTGCTGGCTCTTCACATTCATTGGCATCAGTCTTCTCGTCCAAGTCTTAATAAGCAAAATTCCCAAAAAGTCAAATTTTTCCTTTGAGGTTAAAGAACAATCGTGGTCATGGTTAAACAAAACCAGCAACGGGTGGATTTTTGTACATATTTTCATTGTGCACGTGGAAGAAAAAAAGACAGTGGAAACATTGATAATTTAAAAAAGAATGAAATAAAAATTTGAAATATTGAAGACAAGTTTGTATGTTTGACAGAGGTTGAAAAGAGTCAGAGAATAAATGATGCTGAACATCAGATCTAAGACTGGAACCTTCCTCACAACACATGAAACAAACAGGAATCTCACATTTCCATCATGTTTTCCATGTTGTTTTTCAGCTCTTTAGTGACTGAATCTTGTTCTGCCCTTTTCACCTGCAAAATTAGCGCCACCAACTGTTTATCTCGACAAACCACCTCCTGATAGTCTACTGTGTCTGTGCCCCCCCCCCCAAAAAAAAAAAAACGCTCACAAATTTTTCTTTTGGAATTTTTTTTTTGAATAAAAAAGGTTGACACTGTGGTTTTTAACCGAACGTTTCTCTGACAGGAGGAAAAGGACGGATTTGTCAGGGACTATTTTCAGCCGCGGACTGAGTCTAAATAAACACAGTGTGTTTGTGGTGGCGGAGGAACATATCACAGTTCGGCACTGTGAATCAGTGATGTGTTTTTAATAGTGTCTGGAAACAATAGAGCATGTACATCTCAGAGGAGTAAGAGATATCAGGCTGTGACACACACACACACACACACACACACACACACACACACACACACACACACACAGTCCTCATGGAGGAGTTATCAAAGTATAATTTATTTCTCCCTGCACAAGGTAAACCTCTCTGGTTATCAGCTCGACCCCCCCACCCTCATCCCAGATTCCCAGAATCAAAGCTGAGGACGTGACCTCGGTGTCTTCGGCTACAGTACCCGGCACAAACTCTGCTCTCAACCATGGAGGATTTCTTAACCCCCCCCCAAAAAAAGTCCAAGCTGGATGGTCCGACACCGTGGACAGAAGATAAAGTCATCAAAGGGTGAGAACTGAAATCTGGGAGGAAAAAATCAATGAAAAATCTGGTCACTTTGGTCCATAACCGAGTCCTTTCCCTTTATTCTTATGAAAACGAGTGAAGAAATCTATCGGTGCAGAATTCTCCAGTCATTTCTAATAAAATCCATTCATTTTAGGTATTTTTTTATAATCAGGTTTCAAGTGTTATAATTCAACTGTAGCAACAGAACTTACATCTTCTCATTCCAACACAAAAAAACCCAACAAACAAAACAGGCTGAAATACTCAAAAATACTGGAAAATAATGGTGTTTGAACCCAGTTACCTTTATAAATCTTTATTAGATTGGGGCTTTTGCACAGTTAGAGGCTGGCTGCATCTGGACCAGATGCAACAGTCAAGTGCAGTATAATATACATATAATATAAAGATATAATAGTGACTAGATGTGTTTTGTGTTACTAGGTATCACAGAACAACTGTCGCCCGAGCTACGAATCTGTCGGTCGCTATCACGCCACCTAATACGTTTTCACTGCCGCCTCCCTCGAGATTAATAAGAGACACCAGCTCCCCCACATCCTGTGGGACGGGCCGGTGATAACCCCCCCGTCTCAGCGCGGCCTGGAACGACCCGGAAACTCAGGCCTAAACACAAG
Organism: Istiophorus platypterus; assembly: GCA_016859345.1. Taxonomy (NCBI): domain Eukaryota; kingdom Metazoa; phylum Chordata; class Actinopteri; order Istiophoriformes; family Istiophoridae; genus Istiophorus; species Istiophorus platypterus. The sequence continues at coordinate 2,381,914 of CM029118.1, forward strand.
GAGAGAGAGAGAGAGAGAGAGAGAGAGAGAGAGAGAAAGAAAGAAAAACAGCCTCTAATGGATCCTCTGCCCGGGAGCCTGTGTTGCGTTCAAGGTCAAGGCTCTTCACGGCTGCCGAGCAGGTATGGACAGAAAAATATTCTCGAGCACGGCGGCGAAGGCTGAGCGAAGCTGGGAGGGGGACGTGTGGTGAAGACCGCGACTCAGAAAGATCAGCGAACCACAGAAACCAGATGACTCCGGTTCGCCTGTTGTATCACTCTGGGTTTTCAGACGCTCGGATTGGATCTCGTAACTTTTTCAAAGGTCAAAGGGGTCAAACCCGCAGGGTTACCACCGACTCCCCCTCAGCTCTTCGGAGAATTTCAGCCTCCTTCAGCTGTTTGTTTTGGTTTTACAACTTGAATCTTTGCTGTCATTTTACAAAAAAAAAACCAACAAAGCAGCAGAACAGTTTGAGACCAAATTTAGAAACAAAAGGAAAATCGCTATTTGTCTGTTGGACAGAACCGCGACTCCAAATGAAGGCTGACGCCGCCTCGTATCTGACCAACGTGAAAACAGTTTGTCGTATCAGATTTATAAGGTGATAATGATAAAAAAAAAGATTAATGTGGGTTTAAAGACCTGTGGATAAATTAGCGAGAGAGAGGAGGTTCTGGTTCTGATTGGGCAAATTTTGTTGGACCGAGTGTTCAGATCCTTAAGTGGGTAAAAGTATTAATAGTGAAAATACTGCATTAAAATTTTAGAGGACTGAAGAGTCATAGAGCAAAATGCACTGAGGTATCAAAGAGTATTAGTGTATATTCAGAGGATGTTCACTGTCCTGAGGACGGACACGGCAACGTGAAGTCAGACATTCACATGGTTGGTTTCCAGGTTACGACCGACGGTCGACGTTCGTTTCCTTTCACCGCGGCTTCGCCCCCCGACTTTAACGGAGTATTTATTTTAACCGTAACCAGGTCATCGTTTGTGCCTAAACGTATCCGAGGTCACATCGTGAAACGGACGAATCTCACAACAGATTTTGGTAGTTTTATTCATAACAAGGCATCAAAACGTAGATGAGTAAAAAGTACATTTTCTTCTGGGCTGTGGTGCAACAGACGTACAGAGAAGCATGAAATGGAAATAAAATCGGGTAAATAACCCCAAACTTTTTTCAAGTCAACGCAGGTGAAACTCTACCCGACCTGTTGTCCGGCCGCCAGACAAAAAGTTCCCCCCTTGGCCCCTGGCCCCAGGCCCTCGGCCGGCCCTCCACCCTCGGCCCCCGGCCCCCGGGCCCCCGGCGAAAAAATAGATTGATCCCTCGGTTTCAGGGAGGCGGCAAATCAAACGTGATTCCTGGACGGAAAATGTTTCGGCTCTCCCCGTTTGACCTGGAACTCGTGGCCGCCACTGGGGCCGTTTTCCGCGAATCCGCCCAAACAGGCTCCGTCAAACCGGAGCCTCTGGGTTTTGTCTTTTTTTTACAGCTCTGCTGGGACAGTGCAGCCGTGATCTCGTCAGGATGAACCCTTCATCTGGGTTTATTGAAGTGTGTGGGTGACTATGTGACTGTGTGTGTGAGTGTGTGTTTTCTGGTCTGTGGTTAAATGATCACATACTTTAAGGGTCAAAACACAGCAAACACCACAAACATCCTAAAACTTCTCCCCCCGTTTGTGCAGCAATTTTATCTTCTCCTCACCCAAAACATTAAAACAACATTCCGGCCGAGGAGAAGATAAAATTTTACATTATTACACTACGTTTATTTGACGGCTTTAAATCATTTGCAGATTATGATTAAAAATACAAAATATAATCCATAAATAAATTATGATGTTTTAGTAAAGGTTTAAATAAGATTTTTTGATATAAATGAAATGTGTCACGAAGTTAAAATTAGCTTTACTTTTACAAGCTGCATCATTTAAGTGATCCAGTTATATATAAGTATATCCTTCTGAAAGCTTCCATTCTGCATGATGAGCACTTTCACTTTTGGTGAGTATATGTTGATGCCGACATGTTCAGTGGCCTGTATCCTGCATTATAAAACACAGAATTTCTACTCTGTGCTATTGCTAAATGTTGGATCCAGAGTTTTTGGAGTTAAAAAACATACGAAGGACTAAAGTTGGAGGAAATCTCAGACTCGACTCCCCCCAACTCTAAGGGACTGAAACACTCTGGCATTCAGGTATTTGGTGCTGGAGCTGCTATTCAGAGTAGTTCTTTTATTTATGACTGTGCGTCTCTTATTTTCTCTCCTTTTGTAATTTTATCCTATTTATTTTAAAACAGCTCCCCAGCTTCACAGCACTGCTGCAGTGAAAAGGATCCATTTATTTCCCCACAGCATCCATATCCTTTTAAAACTGTTTTAGACCTCGTCTCCTTTTTTTGTGTCATGAAGACAATCTACATCCGATGGTAAAATGTCAGCATCGAACATCCGTCTCCTTTCCCTGCGTTTAAAGAGGAACTTCGCACTTTGACGTGTGTTTTCAGCTGTAAACTAAATGAGACGACGTTTACGTCGACATTTGTTATTTATGTTGTAAAAATCTGCATTTCATTGGTCCAATATGACTCAACACACCACCCACTGTTTTAAATCATCCTGAACCATGTTGACATAGAGTGTGGGACTCATTAATGTCAGGAAATTTATAATTAAATAAAGAATGTTAACCCCCCCAGTACCCGTCCATGAAACTGCCCCCATTCTCAAATATACTGATCGAGACGCATCATCACAGGAGTTTATGGCTTTTTCTTTTTTTTTTCTAACCGTCTACTTATATTTTCTGGTTACAACGGTTTGGCTGTTTGCTCCCCAGTTCCGGACCAGGTCCCGGCCCCTCGGACCCTGATGTGGCTCAGCCGTGGTTGCACAGTCCCCCACGGTCCACCTCGGGCCACCTCGGTCCACCACAGTCCACCTCGGTCCGCCACGGACCACCACGGATCACCACAGTCCGCTTCAGGGGATTCTGGTCTGGAAATCACCTCCACCTCCACAGAGCCCTCAGACATGGCTGCCGTGTGGCTCTGTTTCTTTCTCCATCTTCCTCTGGCCTGGAGGCGCCACCGACCAGCTCCTGCCTCACCCATTCTTTTTTGAGAATAGTTTTAAATTTTAGGGAGAACAAATGTTCAATTTCTCGCTAAGAGGGAAAAAAATATCCACAATCTGTTGTTAGATTTCAGCTTTGGTTGGATTAAATAAAACAATAAGTTAATTACTGAGCCTTACAGGTGTTGATGCTAAGCTAGGCTAATCGTCTTCGCACCTTCCTCTCGTACAAAATGGAATATATTTCCCAATAACCGAAAGATTTTACCTTTTAATATTTTCTAATTTAGTTTTTTACCACCTATTACACCTGATCAGCCCCTTTTAAAAACAGGATTCAGTTTCCTTAATTCACTTTTACAACACAGACATTTCGACATGTCACATCAGGAAAGGCACAGATGTAAAAGTTAAAAATTAACAAAGGTCGAATTTTCTTTTGCCGCCCCGGTTTCACGCTGCTGCCTCATTGTCATGTTAGCGATATTAATAAAGCCTGTGCGTTTCCTATTGGGACAATAAAGATGTTTGTTACAGCACCAGCATCGGTGCCGCTGCCTCAGGCTCACGGCAGCTGAGTGTAGGGACCAGTAGGTTGTGGTTATAACGCCATCAAGTGGAAAGCATCTGTATTACAGCCTGTGCTGAATCTGAGATAAAAATAAAAATAAAAATAAAAGCTATAAAATGTACATGATATCGGGTCATAAAGGGAGAGAACTCAGACTGCAGCCACAAGAAAAACACATCCAGAACTTATTCATAATGTTCTGCAAACGCAGATACACCAACAGTGTCGCGTACCGTCAATAAAAACGTGAAAGTGGGAATTTAAAGGGGGATTTCAGCGATTAAAGGCTCCGTCTTTTAGGTGTCACAGTCAGAACCCAGTTTCCAAACCTCCATATAAAATATACTGAGGGAAAAGCTCATTTAAATTCAAATACGAAGAGTTTGACCGACGTTGTTCACAACCAGCTGAGGAGCCGATCCCATCACATCAGTCAGTGACTGAAGCAGGTATTTAAAGACTGATCCACACAACCTACCGGGCTGTGACGTGCAACGGCTCGACGGAGGCGAGGGTTTGTGTGTGTGTGTGTGTGTGTGTGTGAGCGTTAACGTGTGTGTGTGTGTGTGTGAGCGTTAACGTGTGTGTGTGTGTGTGAGCGTTAACGTGTGAGTGTGTGAATGTTAACGTGAGTGTGTGTGTGTGTGAGCGTTAACGTGTGTGTGTGTGTGTGAGCGTTAACGTGTGAGTGTGTGAATGTTAACGTGTGTGTGTGTGTGTGTGAGCGTTAACGTGTGTGTGTGTGTGTGTGTGAGCGTTAACGTGTGAGTGTGTGAATGTTAACGTGTGTGTGTGTGTGTGAGCGTTAACGTGTGTGTGTGTGTGTGAGAGCGTTAACGTGTGTGTGTGTGAGCGTTAACGTGTGTGTGTGTGTGTGAGCGTTAACGTGTGTGTGTGTGTGTGTGTGTGTGAGCGTTAACGTGTGTGTGTGTGAGCGTTAACGTGTGTGTGTGTGTGTGTGAGCGTTACGTGTGTGTGTGTGTGTGAGCGTTAACGTGTGTGTGTGTGTGAGCGTTAACGTGCGTGTGTGTGAGCGTTAACGTGTGAGTGTGTGAATGTTAACGTGAGTGTGTGTGTGTGTGAGCGTTAACGTGTGTGTGTGTGTGTGTGTGTGTGAGCGTTAACGTGTGAGTGTGTGAATGTTAACGTGAGTGTGTGTGTGTGTGTGTGAGCGTTAACGTGTGTGAGCGTTAACGTGTGTGAGCGTTAACGTTTGAGTGTGTGAATGTTAACGTGTGTGTGTGTGAGCGTTAACGTGTGAGTGTGTGAATGTTAACGTGAGTGTGTGTGTGTGTGAGCGTGAGCGTTAACGTGTGTGTGTGTGGGCGTCGCCCGCCGTCCGCCGGTGTATCAGGACCACGCGTGAGCTCGGCTCCGTCGCCCGCAGACTTTCGAGGAATCGCCCGGAAAACATGCGGGATAAGACGTGAAACGAGAACACGCAGGCACGGTTGTAAACAGGCTCTAGTCAGGACAAAAAGGGGGAAAGTCTGGATTTCACGGGAAAAAACCTGGATTCAGTTGAAAAACAGGCATAATTTCATTAATTAGATTTAAATAAACAGCGCGACTCAATCAAATTACACTGATTAGACGTATAAAGCGGTTTTTCTCTGCTCTGCTTCGAATTAAAAACGATTCTTAATTCTATCCTGCTGTGGCCCAGCGTTCAGCGTTGGCTCGTGTACAGGAATTACACAACACACACACACCACACAACACACACAACACACACGTATACAACACACAGACATTCACACACACAGACGCGCACACACACATACACACGTGAACAACACGGACATACACACACACAGACGCGCACACACACATACACACGTGTACAACACACACATACACGCATACAGACGCGCACACACATACACACACGTGTACAACACACAGACATACACACACACAGACGCGCGCACACGTGTACACACACGTATACAACACACAGACATACACACACACAGACGCGCACACACATACACACACGTGTACAACACACAGACATACACACATACAGACGCGCGCACACACGTACACACACGCACACACACACACACACACTTCTTAATTCCCCGACGTTTCTACGCAGCAACATTAGTGGGAACCTTGACGCACTTCTCATGTGAGAGGCTGCATCTGGACAGTCTGTGTGTGTGTGTGTGTGTGTGTGTTTGTGTGTTTGTGTGTGCATGTGTGTGTGTGTGTGTTTGTGTGTTTGTGTGTGTGTGTTTGTGTGTGTGTGTGTGTGTGTGTGTTTGTGTGTGTTTGTGTGTGTGTGTGTGTGTGTGTGTGTGTGTGTGTTTGTGTGTGTGAGCCTCTGGGGAAAAAAAATCATGAACACACACGCACAAACACAATGCATCAGTCATATAACCGACACAACACAGGTTAGCAGGTTTTATTCAGAGCCTGTGCAGGACAAGTGTAACTTTCTCAGTGGTTTTACTGTGTTTGTTAACTGCGTTTCAAGCGTAGCTGACACGCGTCCGTTTTCTGAAGCTGCATCAACATTCATTGAATAAATATTTCATTTCTCTCCACTGTTCATCTCCTACGTGCACAAAGAAACAACAAACAGCGCCATCGTGTGGAGAAGAACCAGAGTCCAGCTGGGACCTGGAAGACAAAAGACCAGGTAAGTTGTGCTATTTGGTTTAAGTTATGTTCAGGTTTTATTTATTCATTTTTGAATTAGCTCATAAATGATCTGATAACTTATAAGAGGAAAAACAACCTGGAAACAACACGACAACATCAACTGTCACTGGGAAATCAGTGATTATTAGAGTTTTTTATTATTATAAGTCTGGCGATAATCAATATTTTTTTAATGTCAACAATTCCCATGAAAAAGCCAAACAAACGATTAATGTTTCCTAGTTTTATGTGAATCTGAAGTCTGACGTATTTGATTCCACTGAACCACAGATGCTCCATTGTTTCCAAAAACTACTAAAGAAAACATCAGTGAGTGACAGCGTTACACTGGGTGACGTCTTCCTTTATCACCATCTACACACACACACACACACACACACACACACACACACACACACACACACACACACACACTCACACACACTCTAGTCTGTCTAGACTCGGCTGCCGAAGCATCAAATATGGATTAATCTGCCGCTGAATACAGTCAAGAGTAATAGCCAACAAATGCTATAAAAGCTATCTCCTCCTGTTTGAGAAACAATTGTTAAAATCTGCAGATGTTTTGGGAAAAGTACTGAGACTTTTTAAAAAATTTAATTATGTATTTGTGAGGGGTTTTTAAGAATTTATGTTTTCAGAAGGAACAGATGAGTTTGGGGTTAAGCGACATATAAAAGGAAGTAGAATTGAAGTATTGAGATGTGGATTAAAACGCATTGTTTAGATCTTTTTATGGGACATTGAGAAAAATATGAAACAGTGCCGGACTTAACCTTTAAAAGAATATTTCACCACAAAATAAAACGAAAAAAGATAATCTGATAACATCTGGCTAAAGACTCCTATGAACAGCTATAGTGTAAAAAGAGGAAAATATTAGCTTAAAAATGGGTCCTAAAAACTACTGTCTTCACCTAAATAAAATTGAATCAGCAATCTTAGTAAAAGAAAAGAATATAAATAATAAATATATGAAGTATTTGAGTAAATTACAGGAATAAAAACAGAAGCAAAGCAGTCAAATTGAATTTCAGTGGAAAAATACAGTTAAAAATGCCCCTGACGACCTGACCTGATGATTTGTTTGTTCTATGTATTTTATTTTATTCAAAAACATTTACATTATGCATCTTCTGAGACTTGGAGCGATTTGTACTTAACTGAGTTTAGGCTGCAAAGACTGGAAATGTTCACAAATTTAACAGTTGTAGTAAACACTTTAAAACAAAGCCCATGATTTACCGCGTGATTTCGTTATATGAATGGGGTCCTGATAAGATACAGACAGGTTGGTGCTCAAATACAGAGACAGTGCAAAAACACTAGACCATCAGGAATTAACGAGTAACAGCTGAACATTTTTGAGAAAATGACGACTTCATTATTTTGTTTTGTTTTTTCAAATACCTTTGGACTAATAGATTTGGGGAAAATGGTGAAAACGACCTCTTTTCTACTGTGTAATTAAGGTGTTTTATTCCCTTGGTGGCTGATTCAACCAACAAACTCTGGGCTGCACTAAAAAAAGAGTTTGTACCACCTATATATTTTGTTTTCAGTGGCACTAGTAGGTTCTGAGAACCAGCTTCAGCAGCTTGAATGAGATTGTTGCCTAAATTTGAATTTTATGGTGAAATATCCCTTTAAGACCTGAGTGTGTGTGCACGTGACCTCTGCTTCCTGTAAACATACCTGACCGACCCCCTCCGCCCTTCGGTGCTGACGTACCAGAGTCTAAAGAAACAGACGCGTCCCGTTAGCTCACAAGGTGACAATGCGACACGAGACCACCCCCCCCACACACACACACCTGTCAGACCCACCTGGCATCCTGGCCACCTCGACGCTGTAGTCAGAGAACTCGTGGCGCTTGGCCACCGAGCAAACGTGAACCCCGAAATCCCCGGCGCCGACCCGCTGGACGGTCAGCGTGATGCTCCCGGGGCTGTAGACGATGGCGTAGCCCGGCGTGCAGTTCTGGAAGGCCTTGTGTTTGATGTAGTGGCACAGCAGCTCGTTGCCGGGGCTCTTCCACTGAACCGACAGCTGGGAGATGTGGGTGTCGTCCTCATAGTGGTAGGAACACGGCAAAGTGACGTGCTCGCCGGGCCGACAGCGCACCGTCACCACGCCGCCTGGAACCACAGGAGGTCACGAGGGTCAAGTCACTGATCTATACTTCTACCGTAGCCATGAATCATGCGACCGTGAGAATTATCGGGTCTTTTTCAGCCTCTTTTAACCCCTACTTTTGGTTCTCACAGCCCATTCACGTGAGGAAAGTGGAGCATTTAGCCACTAAGGAGCCTGATGTTTCCCTCAGGTGCTGGTGGAGACCAAAAATGGAGCTAAATGGAGAATTCATGGTATATTCATATACATCGGGTGGACACAGACTTGATTCCAAATGTGTGATAGTGTTTCACAGTAACTCCTGGACATGCCAACAATAGTGATCATTTTTCAGTGGATAGCAGAGATTCTGAGGCTGATTTCAGGCGGCCATTTGTTTCCGGCTGTGACACTGTGGACACTGGACTCTGGACCTTCTTCAGAGAGAAACAAGTGGAACATTCTGTCACCTTTATTTACTCAATTAATTATAATTTTAGTTACAGTTATGTTGTCATTGCAATGGCAATGCAGTTGCATGCAACTCCCCCTCCTGGTGTTTACAAGGACGACAAATTTTTCCAAAACAGAGATGACTAAACTCACAAAATGTCCGAGTTTGCTTCCGTTTTGTCGCCTGGATTCGATTTTCTGATATCGCGGCTCTATATCGCCATCGCTGCTCGTAATCGCGTTACCGCATGAAGCTGTCGTCACGTTGATGAGAAGCAAAAGGCGTCAGAATCTTTCCCTTCAGTGGAATTAATTTTCCCAACAATATTTCAAGTCTCTGCGAGTTTATGGGGGATCAGTCGTAAAATTTGCAGGAGGCTATGGATAACAAAGATATGACGTATGACAAACGCCAAGAACACGTTCAGGGTTTAATGGTCTAGTTCGGAATTAGAAAGTCTTGCATCAGGCACTGGACTCGTGTGTCTGAGGAGTTATTTCCAGGAGACTGTTGTTTTTACTTAAAAAAAAAAATACTGAAATCGAGCCGGTGGTTTGTTGTGAAAGAGGAAACTGAACCCTGATGTCGAGACATCGAACCCGAACGACTGAGCAAGAAGGACAAAAAGTATGAGATCTTCAGCAAAAGCTACAAAAAGATAATAAAATCGCCAGTTATCTGTCAGGAAATCGGCCGTTATTACCAACTATGAGTGTGATCGGGGTTAGGGACACCTTTCTCTCTCTACGTTAAACGACAGACTCTCGTGGTGTTGGTCGTCATCGAACCTCACCTTCTCCAACCAGATGTGACAGAACCAGTCCAAGGCAGAGTGCCGCCATCGCCGTCTGTTCCACGGCCGTTCTCCACATTTGGCGATGGATCAGCGCCACGCGGGCTCCGACGCTTTACGTGGGAATCATCAGGGGAATGTCGAGATTGTGGGGAGCGACGTTCAGGAAACCGCGGAGGACTCGTATCGCTTTTGATTTTAACCGTCGTGTCGGCTTACAAGCCTGGACGTGAATGTACCGAGTCTGTGGTTACCAGGCATCAGAAGAGTCCTGGTAATGTGATCCCTGTGAGTCGGGAGGGGGGCGCTTTTGTTTGTATATTTGTGCAGAGGGGAAACATCAGTGTTATCAAATGACTGATCCAAGAATCTGATCTTTGTTCATCCGACATGAAGAACAGCTCCTTCCTTCCTCCTTCCTTCACCAGCGTGTTTTGCAGAGCAGGCGCAGCCTATTTATACAGGACGAGATGGTCGCATCAGTGTCAATCAACCAATGAGAAGTGTATGTAGTCAGTGACTAAAGGACGTCGGGCCCCAGACTTTCGGAATAAAAGCACACGGCAGATATGATTACATATATGAAGGCACCCACTCTGTCACAGAATACTACCACAGAGGATCCAGCTAGATTTCGTAAAGAGCTCTGGTTGAGGTACATTTAGTGGCTTTTTCTGGAGCTTTCGATTCTTAACATGCTGCTGTTGTCCTGTTAAAACCCTTTATCTGAAATAACTCTTTGGTTAAACTGTTCATGAGCCTACACCATAGCCAGTTGTGATTCATTTTAGTGGATCACAAACTAAACATGTTGGATAACACCAATAAAGATCATATTTTTGCTCCATGTGTCATTAGACTATTAATATTATAACGTAACATTGCCTGTGATTTGATGCTCCCACATTCAGCATGAATGAAATATAAATAAAACGTTACACTGCTAAAACACAGCAATCAGTTTAATGTTAATCAGTTTAATGTTGATCAAAGCCATTTATACAAATCAGACAGGCACAAAAAAAGATTTCAGCTGAATTTTTATGACCATTTTTATAACCACTGACCAAACTGACATTATTACACTGTGCACAAAGAGAAAAACACACTGTACACGGACACAGTCCTACTGAGGATTATTTATGTACACGCACACAAATTCTCTCTCACACAAATATTCAGTCTCATTTTGTGAAGATGCGTGAATTCACACGTGCCCCAATGACGAAACTTAAATACCACTTTACTCATCTTAATACTTTACATGGAGCTCTGCACGAAATGTACAAACACACAGTTCATTTTTTTAAAAAATCCCAACAGCTGTGAAAAGTCCCTGCGTCGCGTTTAATGACTCACGAACTGGTCTGGGGACAAGGGGCCTCATGCAAGAACCAACTGCAGGAACGGCTTCTCCCTTACGTGGCCTGGCCGGATGATTGGAGAGAGGTTAGCCTGCTGAATGACTGCAGCTAAAGCTTTTACAAAAATTAAATTCACAAGGATTACATCGTCATAAAAATGTATAAATGAAATGTGCTCAATGCAAATTTCATCTTCTGTTCCCTTTATTGGTGCGATGTGCAACATGGATTTCCAGAAGAAACTGGCAAAATTTTATTGCCATGCTTTGGCAGCACAATTTACAAGAAGAAATTCAGATTAATATGACATCAAAAATGTGTAATAATTTGAGAATCGCATAAAATATTTACAAGGAAAAATGTCATAGTATTAATATTTCAAGAAAAAAGCCTAATTGCCTCCAGAGTAATTTCGTGACATTTAGAGAATTAAGTCGAACATGTACAAGGAGAAAAGACAAAAAAATGTTGTATCATTCAAAGATTTAATATCTTTTAAAAAAAACCCAACTAATATTTCTAGATTATATTTCAAGGAAGAAGTTCTAATATTTTGAGAGAAAAATTGCAATATTTTGAGATTTAATATGCAAGTTAAATGAATGATGGCTGAAACCTTATTATCAGGGGTGAGGTTTCACATCAACATCTGTGAAATGCATCGAACGCTGTCACCATCTCCGTGACCGTCGCGTCTCCTCCCCGCCCTCCGACGATCTTTCAGCATCCAGCTAACATGTTAAACCTGTTCCCTGCTCAATCTGTTATTCATTGAGAACTTCTAACTGTTAATTCAGACGCTGCTGAAGCTGTTCTGTTTTCCATCTGCTTATTTCTGACTTCAGAGCCTCTCCTGTAAACTTCTTCTCTGAAGAGGTTAACGAATTAATTAAAATCTAATAAATACTCATGAACGGGTGGACATGTTGGCCTGAAACGAGTTAAAAGAGTTTGAAGAATCCACCAAGTAAAACCAGTGTGAATTCTTGAGTCATGGCCCAAAAAACCTTTGCATTGACCTTTAACCTCTGAAATAAAATTATTTCATTCTTGAGCCCAAGTGAACGTCTGCAACCAATTTGAAAAAAAATTTCAGCTGAGGCGTTCCTGAGATATTGGGTTAACGAGAATGAGATGATAATAATAATAAGAAGAAGTAGAACAAAAATGTTTTTGCATCAGGCCCAGTGTTCTGTCCTCCAATGTCCATTGTTGACTAGCTCAACCTAAACCATCGGCGTCGCATTTTCGTAATTTAATCCCGCCAGCCGTGGCTGTTGCGAGACTCGCTGTGATTATCGCGTGTGCTCGTCCGTCCGCGGTCCCCCGGGGCCGTTTAGTGGAACTGTCAACGACCCAGAAAAAAAAATTTCGACCATCGCGCCGAGGTCGCAGGGTGGACCGTAAATCGCAGTGTGAATTGTGTGTTGTGTTTCTTGCTACGGGGCCCGAGTATCCCCGGACACAGCTTAGTCCTGGACCGAAGCGAGGACCATCTGTGATTCCGTTTTGCCCCCCCCCCCCAGTGTTTAGCGTGTTTAGCACACCGGACCTGAAATCAACGGTGTTAACCTTTGCGTACGCAACCCGAACCCTCGACCTCGGGTTGCGAGTTACTTCCCGTGTGTGTCTGCGGTGCCCTGACAGCAGTACCTCAAACGCCCTGCTGCTGCTGCTGCTGCTGTGAAGTACAAAATGATCCCACGAAACCAATGAGACACATAAACTATCACTGTACAAATACGTTTTCATATTTTACAGTTTGGTTCCCCCCCCTGCTCGCGGCTTTTTCGAACGGCCCGTGGCGACGATGGCATGTGGAGAGGCGGCGGTTACTGGATGCCTCTGAACAGACACATGGCGAACACCATGGCGAAGAGCTGGGGAGAGAAGGAGACGCACAGGGGTCAGAAAGGGTTAAAGCTTCCAGAGAAGGACAGACTCTTCACCACATGGCAGGTGATGGTGGACAATGGCAGACAGGGCGGCGGCGGGTTACGATATCTTTGGTGCCATTTTATTTTGTCATTGTCAACAACAAACGCCATGGAAAGACAGACGACAGATACGTGTCCTCAGCTCCAAACCCACCGGTTCCTACCAGAGACGTAAACATTTCAAAACACCTCATGAATACATTTTTAAAAAGGGCTCAGAAACTTCCTGAAGAAGTTTTATCAAATAAACAGGACGAATTAGAACATTTGTTCGGGACTACTTTCAGCGGCGGATGAATCGACATTTGGTGCTCCTGAGACAGGCAGGGGCTAGCTGGATAGCATGCTAACTTAAGTAAAGGGAAAAGAAGAGATAGATACAGAAGCAAACGAGTTAGCGTTCACATTCCTTTCCACCATTGAAGAAAAGCTCTTGGTGAGTAAAATGAATAAAATTTAATGCTGATCTCACAACGTTTCTTCTAGACTTTTTAGCCCAGTGAGTAAACAGCTGCTAATGCTATCGTTGGCTACGTAGTGATAGCAAAAACTTACATATAGCTTTTTTTTGATTTGTTGACAATTATAAAAATAATAGAATATCACCTGAACTAAAAAAATAATAAAAAACAAGCTGCTGGCCAGAAATCTGTTGTACATCATTACTGTTATCTGATACCTGGTTTTTTTAAATCTCAGTTTTTCAATTGAACTACTTTAAGAGTTACTTCCACACAATGATGCTTCAAAATCTCAGAAGGAATAAATATGCTGAGACAAGTTTGAGCTATTTCAAATGTCTGTCTCAAACTTATTCAGGAAATGAAGCCTTTTTAACTCCTGGGATGAATTTTACGTTGTTCTATTTGGTGAATTCATCCTGAACCAGCTTCATTACGTCCGACCAGGAGACTTTGACTGGAACCACTTGTTTTATTTAATTAAAAACAAACCAAATCAAACCAAACTGTCCTGAATCCCCCATTTTAAAGAGCAAAAATGACGAAGTATGTCAATTCCAAAGGAAAGAGAGACAGCTCAGTACGTACTTCAATCGTCAGCACGATGATGGCCAGAGCTCCGGCCATGTAGATGTACGTCTCAAAGTAGTCCACCATCGCCGAGTAGCAGCCCTGCACGAGAAGAACCGGGTTATTGATCCGGCATCAATAATCCTGCTGTCTTACCAGACGTGGTTTGGCCATTTATTCTGTGATAATATATCTTATATTCTTTAGTTGAATGGGCACGAAATAACACATCAGGGTTTAGTCAGCACCACTGAACTGAGTGATATTTATCAACTACGTTAAAAGAAATTTTACCGTAATTAAAATACATAAAAGAGACTTACTATTTGGAAACAATTAATTTATAATTTCTCGCTTGTTTTGAGGCGGTTGTCCTTTGTTAGTATTTCTATTTTAATCTACTGTTCTATTCCCAGAATTTTTCAATAGGAAACATTGAGAACAGATTGAGTCTTTATTTTTTTTACTATACTGAAATCATTATGCCATGTTAAAGTGTTTTTTGCTCAAGAAAGTGTAAAATTAATAAAATACAGTGTCTTTAAAAATTTTACAAATAAATGAAACCAAAGCAACCTAAATAACAGCAGTAAGTGTGTGGTTAACTAACCACCATCACAACAACAACAATAATAACAGTTGTTGTTATTATTATTATCATTATTAAAAGCACCTCGGACCCATTGACAATACACAAAGCAGGAGAGTTAAGCTGATTTACAGCTTGTTTGGGAATTTTTGGTCTTTTTTTTGACTGTTTGTCTTAAAATTTTCTGCCTCTGTCCTGTAACTGAATAATGAAATTTTTTAAAGATCGAACATCTTGGTAATTAGGTTTGTTTAATGAAAACTTAAATATGGAACAGCTGAACAGACTCTGAGCAGATTGTAGTTTTTAAAACTCTTAAATTAATTGTAAACACTTTCTATTTACGAAATGGAAAGAAGGAGAAATTAAAGTAAATATTTAGAATTCTAGTTAACATGTACAATATGTGTAATATCTATGATAATGTAATATTATACCTGATATAAATTAATCTCCATGTCTCAGCTTTAAGGCAGGATTGTAGCAGAGGGACCATAGTTGTTGTTATTGTGATTTAGCACCACAATGGAAACAACTCACATTAACTTTTTGTCATTTTTATTCTGTCACCCTTCAGTTTTTATGCATAAAACATTGTTTGTTTTCTTTGCCGCTGATAATCTGTTATGTCTCATTCTGTTTTTCTGCATTGCCCGTGTTTTATGTTGGATTTAATCCAAACCCAGACCAGACGAGGGCGGCGCTGAATATAAAGCAGCTAGAGCGGCTCAGCCTCGATTACACTGTTGCTCCCACATAATAACAGTCTCGAGCTCTTGTCCATAATTACAGTGTAAACTTTCAATGCTGTTCTTTCTAAATTTTTAAACTTGAAGAGTTTTTTTTGTTTTGTTCCATGACATGCATCTGATTTGTTTGTTAGAAACTTGTTTTTTTCCTCCAGTGACCTTGTTGTGTCTGACGGCCACGCTGCCGCTCACGCACTGCTCCACGCCGGCGTCTCCAGGGTAACTGTTGCTCTGGCAACAGGCCACGGGGACCGTCTTGTCGGGATTGAGGAGCCTGAAGAGGCTCTCGTCGAAGTCCTCGGGGCCGCTCACGCCGCAGCAGTTGAACTGCGCAGAGGGGCATCATGGGAGGGGGGGGGGTCGATGGACGAGTTGATTAGAACGCAGGCGGAAAAGACAGAAAGGAGGAGGGGCGATTGGAAAAAGCAAGGCCTCACCGTGGTCATGATGGCGTTCCACGTGGACGTGAAGACGGCGCTGTTGTTGTGACCTTGATAGTGGCGTTTCAGCTCCCGGGTGAAATACTCTCGGGTCAACTGAACAGGGACAAATACGCAGTTAAGTGAGTGTTTGTGTTAACACATTAAAACTAAAATAAACTAAGCTTAAAACAATGATATCTTGTGCTTAAATTGGAAGATTCCAACAACTCTGTTCATCGGCCGTGATTTTCACTTACAGTCATTTGTGACACACTGACGCAAGTGTTTTCTCATTTATCTACAGCAGAGCAGATGTTTCCATTAATTTGTCCGACCCATTTATATCAGTAAGGGAAGGATAAATAATGGAAATAAGTCTCTGTATATTGCAACAAAACTCAACAGCAACACAAAACCACATCCTCCAGAATGATCACAGTCAAATCGACACGCTTCTGAAATATTTTCAGTAAAAACGGATCATTAGAACCTTCATGAAGTAGGATTTACTGCAGAACTGTTGGATTAGATTACATTAGCTTAAACTAGAGTTTCCTCATAAACTGAAAACCAAGTGTATCATCCCCTTTTAGGCTGAATCTCTGTGAACCTGTCAGCAAAACAGTCTCTTATCTCTACATCCAGCAGATTCAGAGAAACACTATCATTCGTCTGGATCTGGTCTCTGAGTCCACCTGATTAGTCTAGGTCCAGTATTCCCTCTTCTTCTAGCTCCGCCTTTGGTCACCACCACACCTGGTCTCTGACTGGGTCTTCCTGCTGATTGCAGCCAAGCAGGTGGCAGACTGAGGCTTTTTTACAGATGTTTCTCTGACAACATCTGCCTGCTGCAGTTGAAAACGAGGCCATGAGAGCCAGGGGAGTCAACCAGAGCAGTAACCAGGTAAACAATGAGCTGAGACTCACTGTGAAGCTCAGTGAAGCTGAGAGGAAGCTGCAGGCTCAGCTGATGAATCTCTGTAGGTTCATCACTACCAGAGACACCTTTACCATCATCTCATTTTTTTCATGTTGTGATTTCATAAATTGTTACTGTAAAATTATTGATTACAACTGTTTTTAATACTGAATGCTGTAATCAAATCACGAATCTCAGTTTTCAAACACTTAACGGCGAATACGTGGCTCAACCCTTCTGGATGAACAACTGAAGGATGAACTCTGGATGAACTGATCCAGAGGCAGCACTCACATGTTCCCTGAAGAGGAAGGCCAGGATGGCAGCTGCCAGCTCGGCGAGGAAGATGAAGAGGATGAGCATGAAGAACTGGGAAAGAAAGAAAAGGGACAGTGTCACCAAACGAACTTATAGTAGTGGACTAAACCTCTACTTAGACTCTATAAGTTGTTTCATTCCATCTCCAGATACAGAATATAAGTCAAGAATAGATTTTCAAATTAAAAGCATGAATAGAAACAGCCTAAATACGTCACACAATAAAAAAGATTAACATCTTGGTTTACACAGCAAAGAAAAATAAAGGTGCATGAATAATAATTTGTTAATAAGTTGTTTTTAATCGATCTGCATGTTGAAAACAATGCTGAATAAAAAACACTGATTTCACTCTGGTCTTACACCTCTAGATGGCAGACTTGTACCTTCTGACTCTGCTCTTACATAACAAGCTGATGTTTCCTCTCTGGGCCGAAGGACTCAGCTGTGGGTTTAATTCATTTCACCCACAACTGCACCGTTACAACGACTTTATGTTACTTCACACAGCAGAGCAGGAAAGAAGGTAAAAAAAAAGAAAAAAGACAAAAGGAAAAATAATAGATATAGCATGAGAAGCACGTCACTGCACAATGTGGCAGTGGATACATCGAAAAACTCGGGTTTTAAATGCATTTAATGTCGACTTTTGCAGCGTCCGCCTGCCAGTGACAACTGTGAACAAGAGCCGCAGCCTTGTGAATAAAGTGTTGTGGCTCCGCGCCAAAGCAGCAGGGACTTTTAGATTCAATCGATGCGATGAAAAAAGGGCTGAAGTCGAAGCCTCGTGTGTGACACGCCGCGACCAGAATGGCGACGTTATTCATCCGAACTCTTCCTCAAATCTCAAAGTCTCTGCTGTGGCGGAGCATTTGCGATGCCCGGACCGATAAATGGCCCCGGT
Source organism: Istiophorus platypterus (assembly GCA_016859345.1). Classification (NCBI taxonomy): domain Eukaryota; kingdom Metazoa; phylum Chordata; class Actinopteri; order Istiophoriformes; family Istiophoridae; genus Istiophorus; species Istiophorus platypterus. Next base: position 2,399,823 of record CM029118.1, read on the forward strand.
CGGTTCATCTGCTGATGTTGGCCAGAATTTCCACACACATAGATTTAAAAAAAACAAACCCAAAAACAACTGTATAATGTTGAAATTATTCCCAAATATTGATGTAAATATCAGCTTCATAAATGCAGCATGACTGCACGATACTTGCTGCTCTTCAGTTAAGTTTTTCTAGTTTTGTTTAACGTGAGATGAGAACACTTTGGGGGGGTATATTAGACATTAGACATATTAGACTCACAAAGAGCAGGAGACACTTGTTCTCCCTGATGGCCCCACAGCAGCCCAGGAAGCCCAGCAGGAACAGCATGCCGCCCAAGGCCAGGATGACGTAGACGCCCGTGAACAGCAGCGGGTTGGCTGCCACGATCTCCCTGAAGCCCATCGGGTCCACCAGCACCCAGGCGCCCACGCCCAGCAGGAAGGAGCCGCCCAGCTGGAGGGGAAAGGGGGGATGGGGGGGTATTCAGTCAGAACCATCTCCTCAGATATTTACTGGGCTCAGGGTTCTGGTTCCACAACCGGATAAGAATGTTTTGGGGGTAAGATGCATGACTAACGCTGCTGCTAGTTTTCAACAAACTGCTCTGGGAAGTTACAAGAACAGACAGATGCAGCCTCGGCCCTGGATAGATTGTGTGTGTGTGTGTGTGTGTGTGTGTGTGTGTGTGTGTGTGTGTGTGTGTGTGTGTGTGTGGGGGGGGGGGTTAGACGCCACTCTGAAAAACACCTTGTTGGAATTAACTCCAACACGGGAATTTACACAACCTACAGCAGCCGCCATCCACCCGTGAAAGTCTGGGATTATTCAGGGACGTCAGATGTACCAGGTTTTTGAGTTCAGGGCCTTTTGCACATCACAGTCTGTCTCCAGGTGTTAGGGGGTTGGGGGGGGGGGCTGCATGTGTGAGAAAAGTAGCACAGAGGCTTCATCTGCTCCGCTGGGATTTAATCCGTGTGAATCTGATACAAGTCCTCCAGAGAAAATTCCAGTTCACACTGGTCCAAGCTGCTTATTTCTCCTAGTTCATGTTTCTGCCATAAAACAAAATCACATCATAAATATCTGGAATATTTTCACCTGTGTGCTGGGTAAGAGTTACATGTGACCCTCTGTCGACTCCTGCATTTTTACATTTGGATTTTCTAAAAATAGAATTCACTTCTTTGATTTCAGCCTGATTTCACACAACAGAAGAAAAAAAGGGGGAAAAGAAGAAGAAATAAATGAAGAAGAAGAAGAGAACAGCAGAGGTGTTGAACTCACAAAGATGAAGAAGTTGAAGATGAACATGAGGTACTTCATACAGCTGAGGCAGTCCCCCTCCATGGCTGAGCCTCTTGCTGAGACCTCCCCCTGCCCCTGCAGAGACACACACACACACACCCACCCGCACGCACGCACGCACGCACGCACGCACGCACGCACGCACGCACACACACACCCACCCACCCGCACACACACCCACACACACACATTAGTCAGTGAAAACCAGAGAGAGAACCAGCGCACTAACACGGCTCGGATGTGCCGTGAACGTGGATGCGGTTGCTGTGACAACCTCTTCACACACCGTGCGCAGAGATTTCTCCACCAACACATTTCACCAAACACTGAAAGGACTCGTGTGGTCACGACAGGATGTGATGCTTCAGCAGCTGATGCAACGTGGGGCTTTCATTTTTAGTGACAAATCCTATGATTTACATTCATATAAATCAAGATAAGACAAAGTAAGACAAAATAATTCATCCAAACAGGTTTTTTGTTCCGAGGTTGCTCAGTGTACAAGAAAAATTATTATATAATCAATATTAGCACTGCAACTATTAACTGATTAATTGATTAGCCTATTCACAGAAAACTGTCTACTAGCTGATGAACTGCATGAGCCATTGTTCAAACCAAAACGAAAAACATTTCCTAGTTTTAACGTCTCAAATGTGATGATTCGTGGGTTTGCTTTTATTTTACTATTCAGTATACTATATGAAATACACAATATACTGTATATATACACATTCATAGTAAAATTAAGTAAACATAGAAACATGTACACACTGGAAATGTGTAACAAAGATGCAAAAAACAAACTCATTATTATATCTATGTTACAAATGATAACAGAAATACAGAATATGAATTACCAACTATGATTAAGGTCAAAGCTGCTGTAATCAATATTTTCATATTAATGGCGGCTCAGGTGACAACATGAATGTGAAGGGAGTCAGTCGTCTGTTGTGACGATTTTTTAAGCGTCTCTCAGCTCGATTTTATTTTTATACACCAAAACTTTACTGTTCTGGTTTGTTCCCACTGCTCTGATGGTTAAACCCACTGAAAACCGACAGAACGACAGAAAAAAATGAAACAAAAGAAAACAGAGCTAAAAGGAGACACAAACACTGCTGTAAATGAAAGCTAATGATGCGCTGTGTCTATAAAATGTTCAGACTTTATGAGCTGATATAAAGTCTGATAGTTTAAAAGACATAAACTGATGTAAACTAATATTTACAACTAAAAAGTAAACAAACTGACTGTACAGTTGGTAAATGGACTTTTCTCTGTCTTACAACTCAAAGCGCTTTATGCTAAATGTCACATTCATACATACATTGATACATTGCATTAACAGACACAAACACAAAAAAAATCAATCATCTGTTCTTTTGATGACAGAACAATCGTTTATTTTTGTAAATTGAATATTTTTCAGTTTTGGACTCTTTTGGACAATATGAGCGAAACAAAAACACCATTTTGGACTCTATTGGACTCTAGAAATTTTCGAATGATTTTCTTTTCTATTTCATTGACATTTTAAAATAAATAGACATTTACAGTACATAGACATTATTATGAATAAAACAACTGCTTATTAACTGACCAGAAAAATAGTCAGCAGATTAATCAGTGATAAAAAGAATAATGTTGAACCACAGCGCTTTTCCAGTTCCAGGAAATGGAATAAATAACTTCATGCTTGTTGTGTTCATCCATGAGGAATTAATAAATTATTTCTTATGAACAAAAAATTTCCTCTGACCATTATTCAAACTATAATCCTTTCACTGGAACCGAAATCTGAACGATGGCCAAACTTACGTTTCCAAGTATGTTATGACAATAAATTGTCCTATAACATTTACTAAGATTAAAAAAATGAAACAAACAAAAAACACGTCATTGTACTGCCTCTCGTTTTACAGTTGATATGAACACAGACGAGCAGCATGATGGAGGAAAAAAAAGGCACAACGACGCGTCGGCGGCAACAGTTTTTGTCAGTTTTTTTTGGGGGGGGGGCTGACAGCCTGTCCCTGTGGGATCGTATGACACATGGAGGGATGTTGGCCGGCGACGAGGAGGACATGTTGATGTAAGTGGGGGGCGGCAGGGGGGGCTGGCAGTGGGGTGGGGGTGTGAAGAGGACCAACTGTGCACTTATGGCCATGATGGTGTTTACGAGTTGAAGCTAACAGGGAGCCACCTGTCACATGCCAGGGGACGCGAACAGAGAAGTTTAATATCTGCAGATTTAATCAGGAGCATGACCACTGGAGGGGGGGGGCACTGAATCACTTTAAATGATTATGTTAAAGGCCCTTATTTGTTTTTTCTTTTTAATCAAGTAACAGAAAAAAACCCTGACAAGCATCGGTTTCTGTGTGATTCTTCCCCTTGGAGAGATTAACACCTGTCTCTCAATACTTCCTGGCTCCTCTCCTCCAAGCCCATTGGTTCCTATTGAAAATGTGAATCTTTAAATCTTTACCTCACAAATATAAAGTATTATCTATATATCTATATCTATATCCATATATATATAAAGACAAAACGGGTAAAGAGAACGTCTGTTGTTTGGGACTATTTTCGGTGGCGGATAGATACACATTTGATGCTATAGAGATTTAGCCATGCTAGCTACACAGCGCTATAGATGACGTTGCTGATCTGTCGATCCACTAATAAAATATCTCAACAACTATCAGATGGACATTCGCGGTGCCCAGAGGATGAATCCTAATGATGATGACAATGATGATCCCTCTCACTCTTCCTCCTGCGCCACCATAAGGCTGGTTTTTTGTTGTTGTTTTTTTAAGTGAAACATTTGGACAACCACTGGATCAATTTCCTTGAAAAGTGGTTCAGATATTCCCGTTCCCCTCAGGATGAACCGTGAGAACTGTGCCGATCCTGACTTCTCACCCAGCTCCAGGCTTCTAATGTTTTGCTTTAGGGCCTAAATACCTGAAAAATGCATTAGTGTCAGCTGTTGTTGTTGTTTAGTGCTGATTGACAAATGTTAACATGCTGAGCTAAGATGTCTTAGCATTCAGCTCAAACATTCACTGTTATTAAGTACAGAGGTGCTAGCATTGCATCGCTCTGGACTCTTAGTCTGTGGAGTTCCCTTCTTCCAGGGGAGGCTTCGAAGATGCTGGTTGCAGAACTACCCAGAGGATTTAGTCCAAAGGTCAGACCGAGCCGGATGAAAGCCAAATAGAACAGTCTCCTCTTAGACCAGAACCACTGGTATGCCACTAAGTAACATTTCCAAGGGAATCACCAGGAAGCCTCCCTCCTCCTCATCAGCATCACCTCAACGCTCCATTAAACAACTGACACTGAGGTCTGCGAAGGACACGGCTCCAAATTTGGTTTAAAAAGTCTGAGCGGCTTCTGAGAAAGGCACCGGCCTAATTCACTCGGGTCCAGGAACCCAGACTTCGCAGGATCCAGCACCTGAATCACACAACGGATCTGACACTTTCTGAACAGACTTGTGTTTATAACATGGATTAAATTGGATCTTTCTTGTCTGTGGGAATAGTTACATATAAACACTGTGATCTTTTCTGTGTGGTGTAATATTAAGGTGCGATAATATGAGATGAAGAACAAACAGGAAGTGCCCAAAATGTTACCGAGGTGACGGCCCCCCCCAGTGGCCGAAGAAGTGACGCCGGGAGCAAGGCAGGAAGTCAGGAGACGTCGTTATAGAGCTAAAAAATGCCGCTCGGAGACGAGGCCACCCAGCCTGAGATGAGGTCAGGCTGGGTGGACGAAACACTGGAGCTTCTTTGGTCAAAGTTGTTTTTTCTTTCCTAAAACCACCATTGTTATAACCTCAACCATGTTTATTACTGTAACCGTGATGACAAAAGGCCCCCGGGTCGTCATTTCAACCCAAAACCAAGAACTTTCCCAACTTCTCCATCGTTTCTGTGCCTGAACTTGACCGAATCCTTGACCACGGTGTTGTCATGTACAACGGAGTGGTAAATGAGTCAGTCGTCCTGCCGACCGGGGGCCTCCGATCGGGAAACACTCGCGTCGTTCTGGGGGGGCATGGTCATTGGGCACTGTGGCATGTAAACTCTAGATGAGAATAGTTTGCCTTTGTTTTTGTTAACCTTTTCCTGTCGCCTGCATTTCCCCGTCTTCGTGCTGCGCATGTTGACCTCAAAATAAATTCTGCAGCTTGGACGTTTTATGAAAATCTAAGATGGTTTCTCTCACATACTCCGAAACAAATTGCTGTCAGCATCAACAGCAATGTCGGACGGGAAGACGTGACAGCTGAAGTTTGGAGGGTGATTTTCCTTTGGCGGGGAGACATTTTCTGGTGGTTTTCTGGTCTCCGGGAGTCGTCGGGATAACATCTGTCCTCCAAAGCTCCCTTTTTTTTTTTTTTTTTTTTAAAACCAGACTGGACAAGGCGGTTAACACCAGTAATTCCTGCTTATCTAAAGTCTTGCTCTTTTGTCCGCCTCCACCAAGCTCTCCACTGTGTAAATGCATATTTATTGCTAATTTGACTGTCCTGTGTGTGGGGCTTTTACTCTAATGAAGTAAAAACGCTGCTCGCTCCGCTCCGGCTGCAATTAAAACACGGTGTTTTTGTGACTGTAGGTCGCACTCTGGGTAATTGCAGCCTCCCCCGGCCGAGGTCGGGGGTTAATGAAATAAGACGTTGGGAATTTGTCTGCACATGCACTCAGCGTTATTAGCACGTCTTTGTCAATCACTCACGTCAACAGTTACGCAGGAGTTGCAATTACACATTTGTGCGTTTATGAAGGGAACAAAGAGGAGAAGCACAAATACAGAGAAAGCGGTTGTAAGAAAAAGGAAAAAAAAACCAAGAAGAAAACAAACCACCACGACCATATTTATGTTACAACAATTACATTTGAAATCCGAAAAACCAGCTGTTGCAGCAGAAATAATAAGAAAATCATGAGTACTGTAAATTCACACATTCGGACTGGCCGAGTAAACAGCTGCTGACACTAACGCTGGCTAAGTGGCGGAAGCAAAAATGTACGTACGTCACCTTTAATCCACCGGAGAGAGCAGTGAGTTCCCCAAGGGGTAAAAAAAAAAAAGGGGGAAAATGGCCGATTGGCTAAAATGAATGTTAATGATAAGTAAATAACAATAAGTAAGTGATATTTTATCTCTTTAGTAAATCAAATGAAAAGCCTCTAATTATAAGTAAATATCTGTACAGCTGAATTTAGGACACTTTTAAGATCCGATCTGGTCTGAATGGAGCTCTTCTGGGGGGAAACGTTATGTGAAAGAAATTATAAGAAGTGACATCTTTGCCCATAAAACATATACAGTGTTATATACATTAAGTGATACATGTTTAGTAGATTCTGTATCTGGGAGCTGGCTTAAAGAAATGAGTTCCAAAATAAAACACATGTATGTATGTGTGCATGTGTGTGTATATATATAAAAAAATGCAACGTGTGACAAGAACCCTACACAGAAGTTGTTTTCCTCTGAGGGATCACAAGTCAAATACCAGCAGACTTGCCAATGAACAGCCAGCCGAGTATCAGGTTTTCATTAGTGGAAACCGAAGTTCTCACTGGGATCAGTTTGTTGTCTGTTTCCTTCTTCAGACTAATTAGGCTGAAAGACTTTTTAAAACTTCAAAACAAGAACCAAATGTCTATTTGTGAAAACAACTTGAAAATACACATCTCGTCAAATTCTTCTTTTCTGAATGAATAATAACAAGAAAAACACCGAACTTGTGATTATGAAGCCAATTATTTTTGGCTCCCAAACACCTAAAACATGCTTCACCAGCCTGTTTGGAGGATCTACATGATCTTATGTTTTTGTTTTTTTAATAAAAAGATGATTCAGGTAATGTGAATTTATTGGGAATATGCTAAGAGACGTTAGCGCTTGTATTTAGTGATGAAATTAACTTTGTTGAGTTTTTGTTCCGATGGAAATGAGCCGAATCAGTTTGACTCCATTCTTCATATCATCATTGAAAGGTAGGAAACGATTTGGTGAACTATTCCTATAAATGTCCATAGAAAGACCTGCAACTCGCTGACGTCAAATGTTTGGCTCCGGCTCATCGTCCACGGAGACGCTCACTGGACCCGACACCCTCATTAGCATCCGTAATACGGCCGTGGCCCCCGACACCAGGGTCAGCACACCAGGGGCCGCGGGGTCAGCAGGCCGCACCCCTGAAACTGGATCCCGGAGAGAATCCTGCGGGTTTTTCCACGATCGCCTCCGCAGCGATTTACCCACCACTGACAGGAAACCCCAGCCCAATAAATCACAGTGTCTCGAGGACCCCAGGGAGGAAGTGCAGCGTATACTGGAGCGTGTCTACCCTGGCGCCGAGTGTGGGGGGGGTATCGGACCAGATTGCCCTCATCCATCAGCGTGGTCGGAGGGATGAACCTGGTGGATTTAATTGGTAACGAGGGAGCGATGTAAACATGTGGCAACGCCGTTGCTGCACCTGCAAACAACTGCACCTGCGCAGGCGACGATGACGAGAACACAACGCAATGAAGCTGCAGGGAGCAGAAAACCGTTTCCACCTTACCCCCCCCCCCCACTTCACTCTGTCTCGCTTGACGTGAAAGTAACAGGTTGAATTTGCTGGAATAGATTCGCACGTGAGGATGTTGTTTGTGCAAACGATGCTGCTTTAAAATACTGAACCAAACAGCTAAGAAAATGGGGTTTTATTTTTAACTACAAGAGAGAATCAATATAGTGTCAGCGCAAAACACGGAAAGCGAATGAACGTGGGCGTGTTTCTGTGATCGTGGCGGCGAGAAGCATCGACCACACGGGACAAACGTCCTCTACAGCTCCGTGAGTTTGGACGCCGCCGGAGGCCCCGAGTGGTTCCTCCTTTCAGCCTGGTCACAGTTCTCACCCTCCCTCATCTGGTTATGGGGGCGGTCTGCAGGGGGGTCAAATTATCTTCTCTTTGACACTTTGATTTTTAGAAGGAGTCTGAGATGCATACCAAACAAATGTAGGTGGATGAAGAATACATAAGGACTATTGGGGGGGGGTCCCCTGAGGGTGGAGGAGCATCTGTATTCACCACCCTTCCTGCTCTGAATGCTAAACAGACTGTAAGTGTAGAAGCAGGTGGAAAACAAGCCCTCGTGCCCCCCCCACCCCCCCCCACCCCCAAAAGGCGTTACCAGCTTTAATTTGCCTCATCGATGAGGCGCTGGAACCGGCTTGGGTCGATTTTTGGTCTCGCCTCTCTCCTCATTAGCTTGCAGAAGCAGATTTTATTGCCGCAGTGGTGATTTTCGACGCTAAAGAGAAGGGAAGTGGAGGGCGAGCAGCGCCGGGCCGTCTCAGACGCGAACCGTATAAAACGCGAGGAATCGGACGAATGCTCTCTGGAGTTTCTGAGGTTTTTTTCTGCGTTAAAGAATTAAATTCGCTCCTGATTCACATTATAACTCAAGAGCTGGAGTAAAAAATAACGTGTTCAACAATCTTAAGGCCAGTTGATGCTCCTGTGAAACGTCTACACATAAATGTGCTTTGTTGTTTTTCTTCACTTGTTTGTTTCCCCCTTTGCGCTGCCCCCAAGTGGCCAACTGAGGATTTACGCCCCTGTGTTGAGTCTACGTCAGGTGGGCGACACCATTCTGAGCATTTATACTTCCTTGTTGGTGTCGCTCTGCAGATATGCCACCAAACCACTAGTTGGCGGCAACGTTTATGTTCCACCGTGTTGTCTCTCTTCGCCAACGTTTTTTTGGCTGCGCTTTGAATCGACGGCGACGGAATACGAACGGATCTCGACGGAGTTGGAGCCGATAAATGTCGAACGGCGGTTTTAGTTTTTCCTGAATTCACAGTGACGCGGAAACGAAAGACGACGTCGGAGGAGATGGTGCTGGAAATGCGATGCTACCGAGCCGACCAATCACAGATGTGATGTGTAGTTATGGGTTTTTTTGGACGTGTCAGGCTACGGTGAAGGTTCGATGCAGAAGGATAAATCGGCCTTTAAGCCAAAAAATTTACTTGGAAAAGTCTTGTTTCTGAAGCCAGAAAAAGAACCACATAAATGTGTGAGGATTCACTGAAGCTATAGTTTTTTTTCTTCTATTGGAATCAAAATCAGTTGTAGTTTGTGTAAAAAAAAAATTTCTAATCAATTTTTAATACGACACAAAGGGTCACTGGTGATAAAACACTCGAGCTTCGTTCATGCAGATGTTTCGTGACACGATGAACACGACTTCCTTCTCCAAGGTGAGACCCCCCCCCCCGGCCCCTCCCAGTTTAACTGAGGTGAGGGTTGATGTAATGGCGTGAGCCGGCTGTGCACGCGAGGGCGGAAGTTGTACCCTGAAATAGAAGCTGAATTATTCAACGCGTACCTCGAACGCCACTAAACTTGGTATCGGCAGCCGTGTCATGTTTTAACTCAGCGCCGCGGGTCCTGCTTTTCCGGCCCGTTACACTCGGAGCCGTTATGAATGTTGACGCGGGAGGAGGGGGCTGGGGGGAGGATGCCGTCACCCTCCTCCGGGAGGGGACTCTCCAGCGGTCAAACTGAGGGCTGCTTTAAAGGATAATGCCACTTTAACTTATTTATTTTTCTGTTTTGAGAAGTCAAAACCGTCCGCGGATGTAACGGCTCGATGCGTCTGCTTTTTGAAAGAAAAAAAAAAAAAGAGGCTGAGCTTCCTTTGATAAAAAAAAAAGTTCGTCGACACAATTCATCATTTTCAAATCACGATAAAAACAGAGGTGACATTTAACGGAGATGAACACGAGCGAGAAAGATGTTAAAAATAATCGTTTACGGGACCGAAAAGTCGCCTCTCGCCATCTGCCGCAGTCACACAGTTATATTGTACGTGTGCACAAGTACGTGGGCGTGACCACATGTGCCTGAGTGTGTGTGTGTGTGCATGCTTGCACTGCCCGTTTCACCGGGTGGTTCGGCCTAGGCAGCAAACACACACACAGGGAGAAGATAAATCCACAGATATTGTCCAGACTCCATCATCCACCACACAGAACAAATAATAAACACTAACAGGAAACAAGATGAACTAATTAGCTTCTGCTGAAGTCGACGAGCCCCCAAAAAACATCAAAGACGTCCGACAATGGCGATAAATTAGTTTTAATTGGGCTTAACTTGATCAGGATCTGACCTCTGACCTCTACGATGTATGTTGGTGACCCCTTGTTTTCGTTGACACACACAAACACACACACATGCACACTCACACACCGTCCTGCTGCTGGAAACACCTAGTATGGCAGCAAAATATGGATTCATCCGCCACTGAAAATAGTCCCCAACAGATGCACTGTCTCCTCCTGTTTGATTTTATGTTTGTTAAAATGTTCAGCGACCAGACATTTTAAGGGAATGAGGCCATTTTTATTCACAACATTAGAAGGCACGTCCTTTAAATCCGTGTACGAGTGCAAACTGTTGAAAAGTCGAACTTCGGTCGGACGCACAACTTGAATTCAATCTTCGTCATGTGGCTGTGACGCCACCCGAAGGCGAAACCCTGTCAGGTGTTGTCATCGACACGATGCAGGTGAACACGACGGCCCGACAATAAATCCTGTCTTCACAAGGTGTTTAAGGAAAACTGTTGGGGAGTTTATATAACTTAAAGGTCATTTTGGAGGATTAGATACATATTATCCAGTAAACTAGCTACTGGTTTTGGTTACACAATGAGTTAATTTTTTGTTTTGTTTTGTTTTTTTTAACTTGTGAATTACTAAATTATTTTGCTTCCTGGGTCTCTAAGTTATTTAAGTAAACCCATCGGAGAGGGAACAATGAGTCTCTAGCTAGCTGGTAAAAAATCTAGCAGACAGACGCTTCCTAAGACAAGAGGGGACCAGATATTTTCAGGCATCAGAAGCAAAAGAAGCTGAGAGTTATTACTCTCAGAAAGAAAATGGACGGATGTGAACCAAAACTCAGACACATGGGATGTTAAAGGAACTGAAATTTTCTGGATTTGACAGGACAGAAGCGAAGCATAGACTGAAAAATGCTGTGACGGGATGAAGGAGCGACAGGGGGCGTCGTACCATATGTACCTGATCAATGGCTCCTGGCTTCGGATGTGGCGGGAGCGTAGCAGTCGTCGAACTTGTTGCTGCTTCACATCGGCTGCACAGGAGAGAGGGAGGAGGAGTTAGGACGACTTGTTCCTGTTCAGGCAGAACTCACCTGAGTGGAGGAGCCAGAGCGTTGAACCAGACTGGTTCTGTAACTCTGTGGCGGTTGGATGTGAATATTAATGTTAAGGCTGAATCCGGCAGGTGCCAAACTTCAACCTTTTGATTATAGTCCTTGATCCTAAAACGCCAGCGTACAGGTGCACTACCAACTGGACTGGAACCAGAACCAGAACCAGACCCGGGTGACCGCTGGGGTTTGCCGACCTCAGCACAGCCCCACGCAGCAGCTGGCACGACTGCGGATGCTCAGTCTGGCGTGACCGCTGACCCGCGGGCTGACCAGAACCGGGCCGCGAGCCTCGCCCCCCCCCTTCCTTGCTCTGTTTCTTCAGTGCAGCTAAAGTGAATATGAGACTAATCCTGCTGTGACTGAACATTTCACGAGACCCGAAGCAGTTTGATGATCTGCTCCAGATCCAGATCCCGATCCCGATCCCGGACTCAACATCACACCGATCCGAGAGGACCCCCCCCCAACTTTTTTAACGTTTGCCCCAACAAGAGTCACAGATGACAGAGTTTTTGCTCGGGGATGAAGAGCAGCGCTGCCTCCCCAATCACCATGTACACACCTGTAGGTCACAGCTATTCCAGTTTGTGCATTAGAAACCTGAGCAGAAATGGTGGAATTAAAAAAAAAAAAATCACGATGGGCATTTAACATGTGACAAAAATGTCCAGGGGACAGTTCCTTAATTCTTGCCTTAGATTAATATATAAAACAGCTTGAACGCCACATTTCCGTGATGTTTTTCTACAGTTTTTCACTGTTTAAGCTTTTTACTGCTGCGTCCTCTTCTCCACCCTGGTGGCGAATCAGTGCCGCCGTTTTTTTTTGGTTTTTAAATTCCACGAACCAGCTCCTGGTATCCGTGGATTTGAAACTTGCGTCGAATTTTTCGATTTCATTCTTTAATTTCCGCTTAAAATTTGCCCTAAAATTGTATGAAAACCCGCCTACAACATTTTTAAATTCGAGATTGTCCAGACAAGTGCGACAGAATCCAAAAAGGGTTTTATTCGTTTAGTGTCCGGATGTGTCGCTTATAAAATCTTTATACATCTGCGTCCTTAATCACATCAACCTGTCACTTTGTGGCTTATTTGCGTCTTTATTTTTTTTTTAACCTTAAATCAGTTGGGTGAAATTGAATTTGAAAGCAGTTTACTGAAGTAGTGTCGGATTCTTTCATTGATACTAATAGTAATAACTAAATAAAAATAAAATGTTTATGGTTCAACCATAAATGGGATGAGACTAAAATGTCAACTAAGAGAGTTTTATTCAAGTAAATAGACTAAAATAAAAAGGATGAGGTTGACCAAATATTAATAAAAGTAGTCTGGATTTTTATTTTATAGATTTTTTAAACCATGAATAAAAAAATTAACACTAGTCCGGAGCCACGCTGTTAAAAATCAGACAATTGTTTTGCTTTCCGTTGTGCATCGCCAGCTGAAAGGACAGAGCGACAGTGGGTTGAAAAAACGGGCAGCAACAAAATGGTCCCGGGAAGCAAAGCTCCATCACACCCTCAAAAGCTCCTGTCAAACTAAAACGCTGGTTTCTAATTGGTTTAAAAGCTTTAAAGAGTGATGAAAAGGGAATTATTCCCAATTGCCCAATTGCCACCAGCACTTAAGGCCCCCCCCCCCCCCCCCCCCCGAGCCGTCTGTCAGGGACAAAACCAAAACCTTAAAAAAAAAGAGATGAAAGTTGGTAAAATGACCCAAAAAAAGAGAAAACTCCAATTACAACCTGAACCCTTGAGAGGCGGAGATGACATCCGCTAAGTGAAAGCGCGGAGGGGGGTGTCACTTCCAGGCGTTCATCAGCTGAGCCACTATTCAACTCGCAGGCTGGACTTGGGGGGGGACTACATTCAGCTGGTTTTTCTCTCAGGGGCCACGCTCAGGCTCCCGCTTCCTAGCTGTCGGGGGCCCTGTGCGCTCAGTGCATGCGCCGTTGGCCCCGCGACAAACGGCCTCAGGACACAGCCCTTGGCATCACGGCAGCAGCGCTTCCTTTGGCTCTGATGAACCTGCAGTGAACGAATTACCGGAGATTTCCACAGTGACAGGGAGCACCGAGAGCCACCACGCTGGACGCTGGAACCTGGGCGCTGGGCGCTGGGCGCTAGACGCTGGGCGCTGGGCGTGAAGCCTGACACACTGTCACATATTAGGGTTAAACTGCAGTTTGTTCAATTCAGTTAGTTCACATCCGGCCTCTAGGCAGCGGAGCAGCTCCTGACTCCCGGCTGAACCTCGCCAAACTCCCCCAATCTCTTGTTCGATTATGGAATATTTTTTTTAAATATCTCGCCACTGCTTCTCTTGCAGCTTCAGCAGCTTTCCTGCAGCTGGTGTCAGATTCTACAGGTGCTTGAGCCCAGAAGCCGCCAAAACATGAACCGAACTGGACCAAACCCGCAACCTAAGGACGCTTGGGTCCGAGATGGTGCAGCGCAGACCGCAAAGGTCAAACCGCCAGCAGCCATGAACTCCAGACTGAGAATTAAAAAACAAAAACAAAAACACGGAGCGGCTTCTATTATTAATCTTCATGGTCCGCAGCTGATGAATCCCTCTGGTTTATCCTCTGTAATATTCATCGTTGGGCTTTTATCAGGTCACAGTTGTCTCAATACTTTGGTCTATGAGCTAATTCCAGCTAAAAATACTGACACCTCAGTCCCTAGTTGTACAGGTATTATTCACTGGCCAGTTTATTAGGTACAGCTGGATAAAACTGATGCTCTTTTTGTTAAGATCATAACATTCAGTGAGTCTGTTTGAAAGAGGTGTTGATAATAAAGTTCTTTTTAAGGTGTTACTAATATTAAGGTGTTCCTAATATTAAGATGTTCCTAATATTCCTAATATAATGGATTGTTTAATGGTTTATAGCCAAACATTTTTCACTGGCAGAAGCCACAGAAAGTGGCTCAAATTATCGAAAACTACTCTAGGACGCACCCGAAATTAAAAATAGCACCTAATCCGCCTCCGGTCCGCCGAGACCTTTAGGTTTCTCTGGGGGAGGGGGGGGGCAGACCTGGTAAGAACTCCACGTTGGCGTCCTGTCGTCCAGTCCGTGGATGGTTCGTTTCCTCTATGAGGCCTTTTACCGCTGCTCCTGAAGCTTTTTTAATAAGACTCCCACTCGTCTTGATCTAATTCATTTCCTCGAACCCCCCTTTCTATACGTGTTTTTACGCTGCTCCGTTTTTCTACAAACTCTTCATAAACTCTTCGTAAGGTAAGTTATTCTCTAGCGAGACCACCCGGACAGAAGGGAAAAGCTGATGAGGTGGCTGCGCTGGGGGAGGGGAGGGCCGACCATCTGCTTTTTTTTAAAATCCAGTTTGACTGAATTTAATCTTTTTAAAACTAGAAACCTTTGTGACAGCGGGGGGGGGGGGGGCTCGCTGATATCAACGACATTTCCCCTTTTGTCTGACTGAATCTTTGCTGCCCAGTCATGCAAATTTCCCTCCGGCACACGGATGCATTTTCTCCCGTTTTTTTATATATGTTTTTCTCTTTCTGCGGTGAAATGCTGGACTCTCACCTCCTCCGGGCTCTTCAAGATCCCTCAAACGAGACAAAACCGGGACGGAAAAATGACTCCGTCCACATCGAAGGCTAATTAAAACATGACGAGGCTTCCAAGCTAAAGACCTGAGACAAATCATCTATTAAGCAACTGTGAGAAAATTAATTTGCAACAATTTTAATCTTCAAAACTGCCTAAAAATCTTTGTTTTTCTAACGTAATTCATTTCAGAATCAGCTGCTCGGTCATTGATGGACATCATGTTTTGTCTCTGCGGATACTTGGAATTTTAACCATTTTCTGGCATTTTTTTTGACCAAAAGACTAATTGACGCATTCAGAGAACAGCCCAAAAATTAATTGATAGTGAAAATTATCACCAGTAGCAGCAAAACAGTTCGCTAGTAGATTAACTGACAAAGTTTTTCAGCAGTGAAACAGGGAACATCGAGCTCCAGTCTCCTCTGCTTTGACCAAACTTTTCCAAACGGAGGATAAAACAGTGGCAGCAGCGAGATCGAGACTCAAACACCAGCAGCCTCATAGTTGGTGTTTCCTCAGAATAACAGGACGTCTCAGATCTAAACTGCTGAAGGTCTGTATTTGTCAAAGCTCAAACTAACCAGAGCCCCCCCCCCCCAAGAGACGCCCTCTTGGCAGGATGGGAAGTAAAGTAACTGGCAGCCTTTGAGGATCGAGGCCCCCGCGGCTCCTCGGCCCTTTTGTTCAGGCCGCAGCCGCCACGCTGTGATCCACAAATAGACTTAAGTGCCCCAGTGCCGCACGTGAAGGGAGGGGACAGATGGACCTGTGGTCCACCCCCCCCCATTACCCAAACCCCCCCACCTCCGCTCTGCCTGTAGACGTCGCCCAGAGACGCGACCTGAACCTCAAGGATGTGGAGGAGGCGAGAGCGGAGGCAGCGGCGGAGTTAAAGGAAAATAAGCCACAACCAAGGAAAAAAAATGGAGAAAAAACCCCCAAAAAACTTAACAACTTTATCCAAATATGACTGATTAACATAAATACTCCGCGGGAAACAGATGAAGAATAATCAATCACTTGTTTAAATAACCTATTGAGCAGCAAGAATTAAGGATGAATTATTCTCCTACTCTGTAGCCTGACACCTCCCAAAAAAACATAACTGTGCATCATGGCGACGCAAGCAACAAGAACTGTGATTGGTCGGCCCGGTAGCGTCGTGTGTCCGGCTCCTCCTTCGCCACTGTCGTCCAGACCCTCTCCTCCCACATCATCTTTCGCTTCCACGTCGCAGTGAATTCTGGAAAAACTAAAACTGCCGTTCAACGTCCATCAGCTCCGACTCCGTTGAGATCCGCTCGGCTTCGGCCGCCGTTGTTTCGAAGTGATGCCGACAAAACTCGTGAAAAACGGGGGCGAAGAAACTCAACACGGCGGCACATAAACGTCACTGCCAACTAGTGGTTTGGCAGTGTAACTGCAGAGTGACGCTAACACAGAAGCACAAATGCTCACGACGGCGTATACTCAACACAGAAGCATCAATCCAGCATTAGAGTCTAGCGCTATGCTAGCAGCTTTTAACTCATATTTTGGAACTTCATACCATTGAATAGACAAAGACATGTGATTGTGACATTTTTCATTGTTTTCTAACTTTTTATAGACTGATCACTTTATCAATTATCAAAAAAAAAGAACATCAGATTGACCAGTGATAAAAATAACTGTCTGTTGCCGCCTTAAAAAAAAAAAAAAAATTACCCATCACATCACAATGAAACCAAAACACAATGAGCTCAGTCAGGAGGATGAACTAAAGCAGGTTTTCCCTTCAACTACTGTAACTTGCTAACTAAGTTACAGCTAAGTCATTTGCCTCAAAAATGTGAACATATACATTTCACAGATACCATAGTGCTCTCTCTCCCTCATCTATCTTATGTATCTATCTCTATATATATATCTGTATCTCTCTCTATATATATCTATATATATCTCTATCTATCTATATCTATATCTATATCTAGGTATATATCTATATATCTATATATAGATATATATAGATATATAGATATAGATATAGATAGATATATATATAAAATGGTGGCTCCTCTGTTCCCTGCTGATCTGCAGCCCTGACTGGTCCAGCTGCTGAACATGATCCTTCTCTGAGCATTTTTTTTTTTTACTGCAGATGGTTCACGTTAATGTTGCATTTTCATTCTATACCAAAAGCAAAAAAAAAAAAAAACAGCTGAAGCTTGGACAGATCAGTTTGTGTTGCACAGATTCACGAGGTGTGAAAGTCGCACCAGCCACTGGACAAATGCCTGTTTGGCCACTCAACTGTCTATATATAGACACACACACACACATACAGCCAGTTGAATAGTATATTTAGTAGAATATATATCAATATACATATATATACAAACTGCTCTAAATCCTTTTCATTGTTTTTCTTCACAGTTTAATTTGTATCTTGCCCATTTATTCATATTTAAAAGGACTTAACGTTAAAGATTTGTGCCTTGTTTCTTTTTATTCAGTTAATTATTTTGTCCATCAGGGGGAGCAGGACCTGTCGTAAGCTTCCCGTTCCCCCTCACCTGTCAGTCACCTGTGATCGGTAATTGCTACACATTGCCCCGCCCCCGCCGCCTTGATATCCCTGCATCGGCTCCACGCCTGCGGTTGTCGTCTCCGTCGGCCTTGTGGGGCCGACCGCTCCTTCTCCGCAGTAACGTTCAGCTCACGTGTTTGTTGCGGCTGCTACCGGTCATGCAGCCTTCATATTGATATTTGAGGGTAAAAGCCGAAACGATTGGTTGATCTATCGATTAGTAGACAGGCCCCTGCGATTAATCACTCTCTCTGATATCGTCACATTTTTTTCTAATAGATTGTTTTTATGTGTGTAAATGACTTGGTAATGTATATTTAATGAAACAAACAAAAATTTCACGATAACTGAGTCATTTCAGGCAAAAGGACCAAACTTTTCCGAGCTCTAGCTTCTCAAATATCAGGATATTCCGATAACAACATCAAATAATCAATCTGAAGATGTCACCTTGGGTTTGAGGAAACTTTCGGGGAATTGTCATTACACGATATAAACCAAACTATCGATGGATTTATCCCGAAGATTATCACCAGATTAATCGTTCACAAACATGGTTTTTAAAACAATTCCTTTAACTTGGTTCTTAAAAAGTTGTGACTGTAAGGATTGTTCGATTAATCATTTAGCTGATCAATAGCAAACTAATAAAGAACTATTCTGATAATTTTTTAAAGCAAAAATAATACTGAAATTTTTCTGGTTCCAGTTTCTAAAATGTGAAGATCTGATGCTTTTCTTCCTCACACACTAATATTTCTGGGTTTTGGACAAAGCAAAGACAGAAACTTTGGCTTCGGACGAGGTTTCACTTCTCTTTTCTGACATTTCATAGAGGATCCGATGAGAAAACAATGGGCAGTTCAATCGATGGGGAAAACAACCATTGCACTGAGAGAGACAGCGACTGCTACCGATACAGAACCAGCTCGTCAGTGTCTCTGGTGGACGAACGTCCGGACGGAGACGCTGTTTCTAAAGGACCTCGGACATCTCTGGCATTGCTCTGCTGCAACTTCTTCTCACAGCCAACGTTAAAAAAAGAATTATACACACACACACATACAGATAGAGGCTGATATATCTGTGAAAAGCTGGTATCGGCCGATAATATCATCATATTTATCTTTCAGGCTCTAGTTTATGGGAAACTAACAGAAAATAATTGTTGGCTTCAGCCAGTTTTCCTGTTATGCGATAACATGACGTCGCCTGAGGTTGTCCGAGAGTTTATGTCTCAACACAGGAAAAAAAAGGAAGCAATTTGATAAACCTCGGCTTTATAGCGAATAGGGTTTGTTTTTTTAAACTGGATTCGGTCCCTGTCCACAGGAAGGAGGATGGAGAACCTGGCTGATTTCCACTGGGGCCGATTTCTGACAAATCTACAGCTAATCGAAACCACGCAGACCCAGAGGATGCGGAGGATTATCAGTACTTCGGGGCCCCAGAGGTCTGGGGGCCCCTGGGCAGATGTCGGTGGATGAACAGCTGAATTTCAGGTCTGTTCCTTCGATTTAACAACAGTGAATTTAACCTGAATTTGTCCCCATGTTCTAGTGTTATTTTCATTTTAATTTAAAGTTTTAATTCACTGATCTTCACACTTCAACAGCCACAAGGTTCAGTGTAAACCTCATTTAACAAAAGAAACCGGCCTGTTTAATCCGTTTAATCTCTGTCCTCCAAACTCACTCTGTTCCCCAGATTATTCATTTGATTTAGTTTCACTGTCTCTCTGGATGTTGTGGTGTTTTACCTGTTTTCTGTCGTTTTAAACCAACTGTAAAAATTTCTAACAGGCACAAATCTCGACGCTGAACTGAGCGTAAAGAGGAAAAAAGCCTCTGAAACCTGTCACTGAAACGCGTTTTAACCCTGTAAAACGTAATTAGAAGAGAAGTTTAATAACAGATCTGTACCAGAGGCTGAGCCGCTGCTGTAAACACAAACACAAACAAACACAAACACAAACACAAACAGACGCAAACAGACGCAAACAAACAAACAAACACAAACCGCTGGGACTGAACTCACCGCTGATGTGATGAAGGCGACGAGCTTCTCCCTCCGGAAAACAAACAAACAAACAAACAAACAAACGCGTCAGTTATCAGGCGAGTGAGTGACGCTGCGTCTGCTACAGACTGACGGGTCCAGGCAACCGACCGACCGAGGCACCGACCGAGGCACCGACCGAGGCACCGACCGACCGAGGCACCGACCGACTGACCGCGCGGACCGGCTGCCACCGTCCGCTCGCTCGCGCTCGCTCCTCGCTCTGGAGCGGCGGGCGCGTGACGCCGCCTCCTCGCGAGCCGCCGTCAAGCTGCGCGCGGCGAGGGACGGCGCCGCTTCCCGGTTTCTTCACAATAAAAGCGCCACCGGAACACGTTTCTTTCTGCTTAACAAAATAAGGGCTCTGCACGCTCGTTTCCACACGTCACGGGACAAAAGGAGGAGGAAGCGAGATCGTGTCATGAACAGACCCGCTTACATTCGTGTCGTTGATAATACTTGTAATAGTTCAGTGTAATTTTAGATGCTGCACTTTTTGGTGCAGGTGAACTGTGTCGACAGGTGTCACCCCATTTATATACATAACAGTAACGCCTCTCTGTATAATGTAAAACAGTTGCACACAATGCATTTATTATTAGTATTTTTATGGTGCCACTGGTGACACAGTTAAAATTGCCCTGATAGAGAAGGGGGGGGCACATCAGGGATCATCAGATCACTGATCATCAGACAACAGCAGGAAGTGGAAAAGCTCCTGTAAACTGCGATTTAAGCTCTTCGCAGCTTCCAAGTGTCAACAGAGGAAGAACAGTAGCTGTTATAACAAGTTCTGTGAAATACGCGCCTTTTGAGTTTTGTCTTCCACTAAAATGTCGGTTCGGGTCAAGACAAGCGGCCTGCTGCGTCCGGTGGAAGCGAAATACAGTGGAAACCGCACTCATCGGGTTAAGAACCGCCACCAGAAGGGCTGAGTTTTAGTGTGGACCCATTAATACGTGGAGTCCGTCGACTCCGAGCTAATCCCTGACAAAGCTTTGCCAAAGTCGAAGCAGAGGCGACGTCTAATCGACCGGAAGAAAGGAAATCTCCCGTGTGTGGGGGAGCAGGACATTTAGGGAAGCCGCCATGAATTTTTGATGTGAAAAAAGTTCCTCTGTCTTTTTTTATTCATCTTTTTAGGCACCAGATCAGAAATATGTGAACCTGCAAAGTTAGAATCCGGCCACAGTTTTCACCCTCCTGAATTTGTTCTCTGCTTAGAAAACTGTGCTCATCTGCAGCAGCTGTACATGGAAAACAGCTGAGGAATATTAAAAACGAGGCCAGAGATAAAAAGGACGACACACCAAGCCCCCCCCATGCAGCTCTGTGGTTTCACTGATGCCCGGGTTCGCTCTAATTGACGACTGCTGCAGATGTGGTTGATGGGTGGGTGCAGCCGTGGTGCCCCCGGGCAAGGTGACCTACTCCTGCCTGATCATTAGACCCTTTCATGGGGGGGGGCTTCACACAGTTTAGTTTAGTTTGATGTGGCACTTTGATCCACCAGCATTTTATCAGACAATAACAAAACATCAGTTAAATAAGTGGGAAACAAAATCAAAACTAGAATGTAGAAGTGAACCAGTTAGATAATAACTGACGATTATTACAGGAGGAGTCAATTAAAAATAAAACTAAGAAATAACTCACAGAGATTTTAAATTATTGTCATAAGTATGGTCCTGATTGACATTTTGGGAAACGCAACATATTGAAAATGTTTAAAAATTCATATATATAAAAATGTAGTTCATAGAATAAGAATAAGCAAGAAGGAGAGAGACAAAAAGAGAGAAAGTATATATATATATATGGGGAATTAATGCCCTGATGTTGTTTATGAACTACCTTTATGTTGTAGATGCTCACACACAGTTTGCATCTAAACTAAACTCCTCTCAGTGACTTTCTCTCTTTTTGTCTCTCTCTTTCTTGCTTATTCTTCCACATTCAAGAAAGAGACATTAGAAACCAGCCAGTGAAGTAACTTCAAAATAAAGTTGCTTTGTCCTTTGATTAAGTTTAAAGTAAAAACATATATAATATATATAACATATAAAACCCTCTTCTCATCTCTAAACAAGTTAAACTTGATGAGTGATGTCGTCAACATCACCCTGAGATGATGGAAGATGAGTTTACTAAATGTGAGCATCATTCTATTCTCTGCAGGAGAAAGATCCTGCAGAACCTGGCATTCTGCATGAGAAAATTCCTACGGAACCCAGCTTCATTCTGCAATAAAATGTCAAAAATTTCTGTCTCCTAAACTTTGCTTTGTTCTTCAACATCAGGAGACAAATACTGAACATGAAAAGTTCAACTCTTATCTGACCATAAAGTTCATTCCTACATGTTTTAAACTTTAATCATCTTTAAACCAATCAACACATTGATCCAAGTGAACCGAGTGAATGGTTCCCACCAGAAAAACACAAAAGAGTCTTTAGTGGATGCTTCATAATTTTTTATCAGTGAGAGGAGAACGTTTGCTCGACTTTAGCAGGAAGTAGCGCAGGTGACATGGATGCTGTTTTTCTTTTATATTCTTTCTGGGAACTTTCTAGGAAACTTTAAAGCAGACAAATCCACTCACTCAAAATCCAGACACTCAGATAAAATACTAGAGAGAAAAAAGAGCATTATGAACCAAACAGATGCAGCCAGCAGGTAAACAGGAAGTATTGTGTTTTTTTCTGTTTTGTTGACCCAAACAGAAAAAACACATAAATCCAGGTAAAACTCTGTGATTAGCTGTGGAGCAGCAGCTGTGAAATCTGCCTTGTTTCTTTCCTCCTCTGCTTTGTGGAGTGAATCCAGCTTCATTTTTTCTGTTTTTGGTTCAGAGATACTCAGCCCACACAGCTCAATATAATGGCAGAGAAGCCTCATCATCATCTTCATCATCATCATCATCATCATCTTCCTCGCGCCGCTGAGCCGTGAACAGTCCACCTCTGCTGAGCACCATCTGGCTGGATATGACGAGGACACCAGGGAGCCCTGGTTCGGTTCAGTACCAACAGGAACGGCCAACGAGGACCAGTGAGACCTCTGCTCACCACCTCCTCCATGGGTGGTCCGGCCCACATCCAACATTTCTACTCCCGAGGAACGTCCACCCCCCCACGCCTCCACACACCTCCACACACAAGCACGCACACACACACACACACACACACACACACACACACACACACACACAAACACACACAACCACACACACAGCCCAAAACACAGATTAACAGTTTTTGTTTCCTGCTCTCAGAGAAAAAAAAATACGGACCTGAGGCAGTTTTGAGGCTGAGACTGGGAGGGTGATTTTTAAATAATGCAGCAGATTTCCTGCTCTCGCAGTGGGGGTGGGAAAGCCGGTCACAGTCGGGGGGGGGGGGTAACACATCACTAGGATTTATCCCAGTTTTATAGGGATTGTTCTTTCTCCAGGAGCACAAAGTCTGCAGCCGCTGCTCCGCGGAAACTCCAGAGTCAAGCTGCAAAAAATATGTGACTGTGTTTGGATATAAGTTAAATATTTATTCAGCCCCGAACCTAAAGTTCAATTGGAAACACGATACCGTAAATGTAGAGTCTGTCCCTTAAAAAGAACCAGTCTGAGAAAACACGCGGTCTGGATACGAAGCGCTGCAGGTTTATGGCTGCAGAGCAGGAACAGCAAAGACCTGACTGAATGGATGGTTTAGCATAAAGGGCCTAGAGGATGCAGGCCCAGGGGCCCGAGAGGTCGGGCGGGGGGGCTGGATCTGAGGAAGCCAGAAGAACCTCGTACTTTGGGTTTTTTCTCTGCGGAGCCTTTCTGCCTCTGCCTCAGCCTCTCTGCTGGTTCTGGTTCGGTCTCATGTCTCTCAGCCTCGTTTCCCGGGTCTGTTTGGGTCGGGTCAAAATCGAGTCCAGAACCTCAGACCTGTGAAGACCTCTAGCTCTGATAAACGACCTACTCAGCACCCAATAGCAAACAGATAAAGTTCTAGAAAGCAGAACATTCAGACGCTAAAGAGACAGATGTTTTTTCTCTGTAGTTGGTGGAGACCAAAAAGGAGATAAAAAGGAGACTGGACTGGAATATGGACCTGATCCACAGCTTGATCTGGTGAACCGGAAAAAAAAAGGAAAAAAAAAGGAATCAATAAGAATAAAAAAACTACCGAACAGACCTTCAGAGTTAAAGTCAACTTCTCTCCTTCATGTTTTTTAAAACCATTAAATTCTGTCTCTCTGCTTCTGCCGGAGCCGCCGGTCTTTACAAAACAGAAGCTGCCATCTGAATCAAAAAAAAAAAAAAAATATATATATATATGAGATTGTATTTATTTAATTTATTACCACGTTTCAGACACAGTCCAGGCACAGTGAGGAAGGAGAACATGAAACCTGAGCGAGTCCACGTGAAGGTCGCGAAACCACATGTTTGACACCAGGAGGGAAAAAGAACACTACAAAACGCCGCAGGCAAACAAAGCAGCTGTTTGTGTTCAGAGAACAGCAACGTGGAACCAACACAGGTGAGATAGAACGAACTCAGCCTTTTGCTCTGAAGTCGAACACCCTGCACATGGATGAGTCTGACCCCCCCACCCCCCATCCCTCCAACCCACCCCCCAACGTGACAGCTTGTCCATCTCAAATCACAGTGAAATTGAGATTCCTGCTGTGTCCTGTTGTCTGAAGAAGCCCCCCCCATCTTTTTGGTCTGAGAGACATGTAGCAGTGACTTGAATTGAGTCAGCACGTGCTCTGTCTCTGTCCATTACCTCAGCGTGCCCCCCCCACCCACCGCGACACACACACACACCACCACGCCATGTCGTCACCCCCCCGCTGCAGGTGCCTGAAGTATAAACCCTGACAGGCCTTTTGGGAGGAGCTGCAAGCGTGAAGGACGCTGCGAAAGAGAAAGGTTGCCCCCCCCCAGGGCTTGGTGCCCGCGGGGGGCAGATTTGAGTCCGTGTGATCTGTAGTGATTGAAGGAGTGTGGGAAACGTGGTGGTGGTGGTGGTGGTGGTGGTGGTGGTGGGGGGGTTTAATGGCATCTGAAGCCCTGAGTGCGAAGGAATTTTTATTTAACAATCAAAAAGTAAATATTGATGGAGGTAGACACAGTGTGATTTACTTTATATTCCCGTTCTGCTTTTTCAATTTTCCAACATGGTGACATGTGAAACATTTAACATTTAACCATGTTGGATTAAAGGACTAGTCCGCTGAAAACCTGTGTGATCCAGGGTTTTTTTGTTAAACCAATTCCAGTAGCGTAATTCATGTCTCTACTGTCTGTTTGTTACAAAAAAGTGTCGGAGGAAGTTTTCAGATATTTACTCGAGTAACTGTGGCGACACCAAAATGTCAAAATACTCCATTACAAGTAAAATAGTATTTGAGAATCATTGATGAAATGTACTTGAAATATCAACAGTAAAAGTACTGATTGAAAAATGGTCCCTGTCAGTGTCTAACTATTAGTCAGGTGACACAGTTTTCGTAATTTTGCCTCTGAAACCAAAACAGATTTGAAATGAACAAACTAGGATGTGACTGAAGTGTCAACTTTCAGTTTTAATTCAAGGGGATTATGAATAATATCACATTGACCATTTTTATACACCATTTTTATGACCATATTCAGAGTCTGAAAAGTCATTTTCCTTCCCTTGTTTTCTTTCCCTCTGCAGCTTTTGCAATCACATGAAGGATGGTGCTTTTTTTGAATTAATAAAGCTCATATTTTTCAAATTAAGCTTCTTATAAGTAAGCAACTAAATGGGATTTTTCACTTTTTCATCTTACTCATGTGGCAGAAAAGCAAAAGGCCCTTAAATGATCAGACATAAAAAATATTCTGAACTCGCAGCACAACAGACTAAAATGCACTGAAGTGTGTGATAGAAGCGTGAAATGTCTCTAGTCGTGAGAAAATGAATGAATTCACCGTCTGTGACGATGATACGCAGCCATCAGACGGAGAAAGGTGAAGCTTGACCGTTCAACAAGATGGAGAAAACACACTTGAAATACAAGGACAGTGCAAAAAAAGGAGCTTTTTGCAACATTTAATTCCAGATTTGGAGAATTAAATGAAGGATGATGTGGGTAAAGACAAAGAGAATAGAGTCTCTAGTACTGAGCCTTGATACTACATGAGGAGGAGGAGGGGGAGGAGGAGGGGGAGGAGGAGGAGGAGGAGGTGGGGGGGGGCTCCTGGGTCTCAGCACAGAATAACAAACACTCCTCCCGCTGCCGGGACAGGCACCTGGGAGACGCTGTGGACATTTGCAGCTATGTCAATAACTCCAGGTGAGGTCCTCCATGCTACATTGCCCTCCTGGACACGCAGGAGGGACCAGGAGCCGCGTGTCCAGGAGCTCGAAGCCCCAGGGACGGAAAAAAACGTGACGCACGCCGCATCTCAAGAAAACACGACCGACATGTGCAGCAGCAGCAGCCTCAGATCTGGAAGGAGTTGAGGGCTTTTGTCCAATACTTTCTGACACCAATAAGATGGTTTCAAAGATATTTCCACTGAAGGTCCTAAATATCTCTGGATTTAAGAAAAAGATATTACTGATGTTATAACATGTGACACATGTACAGCAACAGCTCTTGGTTCTAAGAGTCTTTCTACTACTGAAAACAGAAAAATGGTTGAAAAAAATAGATTTTTTCAGGGTTTGGCATTTTTTTTGTTCTGTTTTTGTCCGTCAACTGCTGGATGCATTGCCACGAGTTTTTTATACAGACATTCATTGTCCCCTGATGATGAATCCTTGGTTCCTCCAGAGCCAGAATCAGGTGATTTTTATTTATCTTTTTTTCTTTTTTTTGCGATATCTCTCCACAACTATTGGACGGACTGATCCTGAACGTGGTAGAAACATTTGTACTCCCCCCTCTGGAAGAGTCGGATAACGTCGGTGACCCTTGGTAATGTTTACCCATACAGCTATGACCAAACAGCTAAAAAGTTTTACTTTTCCTGAATTTGCTGCGACGTGGAAGCGAAAGAAGATGTGGGAGGATGAGACGGTTTGTACGACGGTGCAGGAGAAGAAGGAGAAGCTGGATTTGCGACGCTACCAAGCCGACCAATCACAGCTCTTGTGGTTTGTGTTGCCCTGACGTGTAATTACATTTTTTTTGGGAAGTGCACGTCAGGCTACGGCAAAGGTTCGACGCAGAAGCATGAACTGTCTAAGTCCAGCTACAACAGAGCTGCTAGTGCAGCCGTTAACTTGTTTATATTCAAGTGAAATTCATTCATTCAACAGTCAGAAGCTTTGACCTGAAAGTTGTTGCGTGAAGTGAAATTTGTTGCGTGAAGTGAGATTTTCAGTGATTGCAGGCTACCCTTATGACATTATGAATACGACACACTGTGCTCGGCGTTGCTCTGGGGAACGGGCGAGACCGAGCCCATTCACAGCAGCAGAGGACCCAGCACGGAGCCCTGAGTCACACCCGCCACTCAAATAAAAAGGAGAATAAAGAGCAGACTCATGATCGTTTCACACAAAAAGAAGACGCTGTTTGAGCTCTGAACATTTTTCAACCGGGGCAGATTCATCGGGAAAAAACTCTTCACAGTGTTTTATTGTCCACCTCCCCCGCCAACACCCCCCCCCCCAACCAACAGTTATAAATGAGATGACGACCCCACACAGACTCCGTCCATATCACTAATGACTTCCTCTCTGAGGGTTCAACGCCCCTCATTGTGAGGTGAAATTACATTATGCTTAACATGGCTGATGATGATCTCATTGGTCTGGATTGTGCGTGTGTGTGTGTGTGTGTGTGTGCGAGTGTGTGTGAGAGTGTGTGTGTGACTGAAGGTCTGCACAAACACACACACACAAATGTCTTGCCTGTTTCCTGTCAGCTGTTGTTTCTCACATGTCCGACGAGATCGCCTGCGTTCGGACCGTGAACCGAACACGCTCGTCCGTGGCAACTTCACTCGGCCGTTTCCTTGGCAACAGGGTCACGGGGAGGAGGCCGCGTCGGGAACCCGACGAATCGATCGACCAGCATTCGTGGGCTCCGCTGGCGAGCCCGTGTGCGTGAAACTTCATCCTTTATCTGCAGTGTCGAGTGGATTTACCGGCTCAGGGGCCCCCCTGATGTCTCGGGGGCCCCTGAGCCAGAGGCTCCTCTATGAAGTGTCTGGTAATAATTCCCTGACCATAATTGTGTCTCTTTGTGTTATTTTGTGTCGTTACTAGTCGGGGGGGGGGGGCTATAGGAAGGGGGGGGCATCCTCTCATCTCTCAGTTTATGTTTGATGCTAAAAAACCCTGTAGAGTAAGATGAACTGTTACTTGGTGTTAAGTATGCCTGAGTGTGTGTTTGTCTGTGTGTGTGTGTGTGTGTGTGTGTGTGTGTGTGTGTGTGCGCGTGTGAGTGTGTGTGTGTGTGTGTGTGTGTGTGTGACATGGGAGTTTCCCTCTGAAAACAGGGCGAGTGTGTTAAAGTAGAGCATAAAAACACAAGAAGGGCTGGTGGGAAAATGTCACTGTTACACAAGAGTGCATTTATGTGTGTGTGTGTGTGTTATAGAGTCGTTTGAACAGTGCGGAGAAGCTTCTGTCGTTACTCACAAAGCAGCGAACACCTCAAACACTCAAAGGATCCTGATCCCATAATTCACGGCTCAAATTATGTGGTTCCCAATCTGGGGGTCAGGGCCCTCCGAGGAGTCACAGGATGAATCCAAGTGGTCAGAGGATGATTTACAGGAAGAGGAAAAAAGAGAAAACATCACTGCTACATAAAGTTTTAATCATTTTTCTTGATCTTTTCTAAATCTTGAAGATGTTTTCCTCGTCCAGACTCTAAAAACAGTTAAAATTAAACAAACACGATGGCAACAACACTCATTCCTCTGTTAAACTGCTTACACCCCCCTCGGAAACCCCCTGTGACGAGGGGTTGTGAATATATCATATTACAGCTTTTTTTCTCTCATTAATCTTTTCATAAATTCCACATGATTGCAACTATGATCAAGCTTGAAAATACAAAATAAAGTCAAAATCGATAAACAGCATTTTCTCTCTATTGCTTGTTTCTTTGGACACTTTCAGAGTAAAAGCGTCTGTAACTGTTGGGGGTTTTTATATAGACTGGCATCACCCCCCAGTGGTTACAGTGGGAACTACAGGATGTCTGCAGCCTGGCTGTGGCCTCATTTCGTTTTTCTGCACTTCTCCATATTCACTTTGTATTTATTAATGCATTTGACAACCATTTGTCAAGTTCTGTCGGAGCTTTTGATCAAATCACATGATCTTCCTCTGTAGATGTCGTCAAGGAAACATTCTTAAATCAAATTGGAGGATTTCTGTCCTACATTGTCTTAAAAAAATATTACTTGGATTATTAGTACATATATAGTTATTATTATAACATCATTATATAATTTATTTGCTGTGAAAAACTCCCCATCGCTAAAGGAGCTGCTGTAGTGCTAATGCTAACAGTGGCACTAAATGGCTGTTGCAGCAGTGGTTTTGAGGACAGAGCTTAATATGGCACAAAAGACAAGCAGAGTCCAATTAAACACACTTTCAGTGCTGAAGAACTTCAAAACGTCTAAAATGATGAAAGTTATAAAAGTTAATACCTCAGGAGACGCGGCGTCCGTGATGCGAAGCGCCTGAGGGCCCAGCAGCTGCAGAACCAACTGTCTCAGGTCGACCGGCGCCGCCACCAGGCAAGCGTTGCCACTGCAGTGGGTTTTTTTCTTTTGTGTCATTTGTCGTTTGATATTTGTAAATCTGCAGGTCCTCGACTGATCTAGTGTGTTCAGACTGGATGACAAAAATATGATCATTGTTAATTGTGTGTGTTTACGACTACAGCTCAAACTACACTCGTTTCATTTATCCTCTAATATCGTATTTAACTCAAACTTTTTGGGAATTGTTGACTAAGACCTGCATTCGTTGATTTTTAAACAATTTTTTTTAACCTACCTGGGGGAAACACAAGTAGCTTCAACACATCGACACATGATTTTCTTTTCAACGACTGATGCAAACACAGAGCTCCATTTTTTTTTGTTTTGGGTCGTGTGAGCGTTCGCCAGTGTCGACTCTCCTTTTGGCTCTATTTTGGTCTCCACCAGCTCCTGAAAATCCCCTGAATATCTGACTCTTCAGCTGCTTAACCCTCCACTGTTTTCAGCTGAACTAGATAATGGACACTGTAGTTTTTGTTTTGTTGTTTTTTTCCCTAAACCAAGCAGCCTGCTGCTGCTGGAATCTACACTGAGGAGAAACTGAACAGTAACAGTGAAACTAGGAATCCAAAACAACCAACTGAAAGGTGCTAAAAAGCTCAGAGGATGAGCCGAGGATGCAGAGCGGAGCAAAAAATCTCCGTCACTACAAGCGACTTCTTTAGCGTTTAACAGTTAATATTGAAGTTAATATGAAAGCATTAATCAACGTGGCTTTCAGACTTCTTGCAGGAAGTGGCTTCCTGTTTCAGTCATTGATTTAAAAATGAATAAAAACCCCTGAAACAAACTTCTATAATCTGTTTATTGGCAAAAAATGAAATAGAATGAAAGTTGTGAGCACACACTTACTAAGCCAGCTAGCTACAGTACCACAAGTCCATCTAGTTGTAAACAAGACATACCCTCTTTCGTCCTAGACGCCATTTCAATGTTAATGGAAGGTTTTTTCATACAGACTGTACATAAAGGGAAAACAGGAGAGTGGATTTGTACATTGTAAAAAAAAAATAAAATAAAGGAAAAAAGAAAAAAATTAGAAAAACAACATCTCGGCTGAATGTTAAACTGGCACATAAATGGATTCTGAATGGATAATTCTGTGTAGACAAATTTCATTTACGAGACGGATCCCTCTCCCCCCACAAAAAATATTTATTCTGCTCCAAAATAATACGTTGCATAAATGTTCAAAAGTGGTTAAAAGAAACATTTCACTCCTCAATCACTTCGGGTTACGATGGGTAGAAAATGGGCTTGTACATGATCTTAGAGATATCTGTGAAATATAAACGAAAGAAGTCGCATCTCATGCTCGTCAAAGGACGGTTGTAAACTGAGGTTGATACTCTGACAAAACAAGTATCACGGATGTTCCTCTTTAGTATCGAATTATTTCTATTATTAATATTTCCTGAATAAAATCCCGACAATTCATAGTTAAGAAAATACAAGAAAAGAACCAACTTAAAAAAAAAATAATAAAAATAAAAAAAAAGATTTAGGGACAGAACAGCCACTAAAGAAAAAAACACTGGCAGTATTCTTGTGATTAAAATTATATACAATATACTAAAAACATTTCACATAAACTCAAAACGCTGGTGTGTGTGTGTGTAATATATATATATATATATATATATATATATATATATATATATATATATATATATATATATATATATATATATATATATATATATATATATGAAAAAAAAATACTAGGTGGATTTTCCAGTTGTCAAAATCAGATTTCATGTAGGAAAAAAAAAACAACAAAAAAACAAAAAAACATGTAGCTTTGTTTCTGTCGTCACAGACAAACACGACTTCAGATTTTTTAGGGAAATTAAAACCATGAAGCGATAATTCACACAGAAACTGTCGTTTTTTTGTTTTTTAAATTGGAAACCAGCAACGCCGTAAATCTGAGCCCGAGGTCGAGGAAGCTGGACCGAACGTTTCTCACTTTCTCTTCCTCCTCCGTCACTTCCCACTTTTACCCCCCCCCCAAGAATCTCACAATCACTTCATGCATCAACCTTCTGACCCCTAAAGGTCAAAACTAAAAAAAAAAAAACCTCTCTAAAGTGCTCCAAAGAAACTGGACCGACAATGAACAAAGGAAATAAAAAGATGGAAGTGCCTCAAAAAGAAGAAAATCCAACAAAATGTAAAGCAAACACACTATATTACATTTGGACACAACAGGTTTGGGAAAATTTCATTTTTTTCGCCCCCTCCTTTCTTCTCCTCCCGTGCATCTGACTCTTCATCTGCCCGACTTCCGCCAACTTCCGCCAACTTCCGCCGACCTTTAGTACTTCGGCACCTTGGTGTAATCCTCCGTGTGGACGTTCCTGCACAGGCAGATCGACAGGATCATCCCCAGCAGCTGCGAAGCAAAGACACAGAGAGGGAGGGGACGTCAAACTTCTCGGATCAGATGGATCCATCTCGCCGCCTACTCGTATTCCTTTATATGAGCGGTGGTGGCGGCGGTGGTGGTGCCGGGGGGCAACAATAAATACATTCACGGTAAAGGGAAAAAAAGGACTAGAAAGGCTAAATATAAAAAATAAGTATTAAAATTCTAAAAATATCTGAAAATGCTATATATCACTAATTTTTTTTTCAAGATTTACAAGTCAAATAAAAATGATAACAGAGAACCTAATGTGACAAGAAAAGGCTCAATGAAATAACATTTTTAATAAAAATGTAAATAATAACAACAGCAGTTGAACAGAGTTACTATGGAGATCAACTATCTCTATTTTAGTATGATAAAACTAGATGATAAAATGAGATTCATGCAGAGTCTTTTAAATGACCGATAAATAGCCGCTGCATCTCGGTAAAATCTTTAACTCTTGTTTCTGAACCTCCGTGTGATTTTCTCCATAGTTCTACAGAGTCTCACTGAGGTTCTATTTAACTTTAGATCGTTTTAACACCACATAGAACACAAGACTGGGTAAAGGTAGGAAAAGGGAAAACTGCCTCAGAGACAAAAAAAAGACCTGTTCTGACAATTTTTTTGTTATAAAAACAAAAACATATAAATCAGCGAAGCATTTTAACGGTTGAATTTCCTTTTACTTTCTCTAACGTGGGTGGAGGCCAACGCTGCCCCCAAGAGGCTGAACGCTGAAACTACAGAAGCAGTGAAGTTGAGAGAGAAAAAAAAAAGGTGGTTTGAAGTTTTCAGGCTAAACATGAACCTGTAAAACAGGGAGGTTATAAGTCCGTCAGTTTAACTGTTTATTTACTGTTTTATCCCTATTTAATCTATAGCACCTACACGATACCTAAAAAAATCATAATGCAGACAGAGAAAATGTTCCCTCAGCTTTCTGATCCTTTGTTTCCTTGAGGAAAACTTTTATCATTAAGAGTCCAAAGCTCAAAGGAGCTTGAAGTGACTCTGTGTTTATGACGTTTGAATCTGTTTAATACCTTTAAATGAAACGCTCATCCCCAAAACGACATGCGACTCGCTAGAGCCTGATAAACGGGCAGCCGCTGCCGAGTTACGCTAAGTTTAGCTGGTTTTTTTCGTCCCTTCGTCCATCGTGAGCTAACTAAGCTGCTGAGGTGTTGGTTTTTGTTTTTTTTTAATTACAAACCTAAAAACCACAGTGTCAGTTAGTACCAGGGTGAAAATGAGTGACTAAACTATGAAAACATAAGCTGTGCAGTCAGCTGTGTCTCTGCGGTAGAGTATAAGTAGCAGAGTCCGGTTAGCTTGATTTTAGCTCCGTTTTGAAGTGAATACAAATTTAAAAAGCTGTTTTCATGGAAAATCCCACATTTCTATGGCACAAAATTCGTCTGCACAGTTCTATCTCTCATAGTTAAACAGGTTCTAAATCAATTTTGACCAATTATGAATTTGCTGGGCTTTGCCTTCAAAGGCAAGAAAGATTCTCTGGTTCTCCGGAGATCAAATCTAATCCCTGGAGTGATTCAAATCCTCTTTTTGGAATTTCTAATCAGCACAAGAATTCATCTTCACTCAAACAAGCAGCTAAAAAAATAAAAATAATAACGGCCCGACTGCTGTTCCACCGTGACTTTAGGCCCGATTGGCCGCGTGGTGACGACAGGGCGTCACCGCCGTACCTCGACGAGCGCCACCCCGAGGCAGATCCCCAGCACCAGCCCGATGTTGGTGAGGAGCCAGCTCTCCACGCTGGCGGCACAGCCCTGGGGGAGAAGACACAAGGAGAATGGATGAGAGGCCACAACGGAGGCCGGGGTAAATGGGGCGAGAGCGGCAGGAAAAACGGGCCGTACCACGTCGTAAACGGGCCAGTCGGGCGTCTGGGCCTCGCAGAACCCGCTATCGGAGAAGTTCCTGGCGGCCAGCGAGACGTTCTGGCAGGAGCAGGGGAACAGCAGCTGGGAGCTGTTGACGATGACCATGTTTCCGCTCCAGTCCTGGTGCCCGGTCCAGCCGCAGCACTCCATCTACCGGGGGGCAGAAAACAGCGACCATCAGTGTGGCCTGGGGGGCGGGAACTGCACCTCTGCATCGATTTCCCCGGCGGACGGGAGACGGGAGACTGAGAGTTTTAACCGGGAGGCTTCGTGTCGACGGACCACGATTCTTATTTCGCCAGGAGACGTCTGAACAGACAGGACGAGTCCAGGCGTACGACTAGAGTCCTGAAGAGCCGTCTTCAGAGACCAGAAGAACCAGGAGTCCCGCTGCAGACGGTCTGAACCCCAGAGACCTGGTCCTCTGTGCGGTCTGGTATCAGAACCCTGATATCAGCCTCATGGAGTCTGTCTCCATTTGTTAACCAGGTTGTAAATTACCTCAACTTACATTTAGTTCACTAAAATATAAAATTTAACTCTGCAAAATAATCTCCTTTATTATCATTATCATTTCTGTTTATACTTGAGTCTTTAAAACCTCATTTTATTTTAAACGGTTTTAAAACTGCATAAAAAGAAAATAGTCCAGATATCGTCCAGGTATTCGCATCTGCATCTTTAAAAAAGTGAGAAACATTTCTCACTGTCACAATTGTTAACTGATCATTGGCTCCAGAAACAGGTGCAAATATTCTTATTTAACCAGCAGATTTCTTCATCTCCTTTAATAAAACTTAATACAAAATAAAAAAAACTTGTTTAAAAGAAGATTCCTTTTTGGTTTTTTTTAACAACAGTCTGATGATAATTTAATTTGTCCCAATCAAGTACATATAAACAGTCGTACGTACAAGTTTAGGTCAAATGACCTCTTTTGTTGAAGCTGATGAAATAAAAATTGATTATTATTATTATTAGTATTGACATCTGAAAAAAATAGGCCCTTTTCAATGTCTGTTTGCTGCAGAGGTCGGATTCTCTCTTCTTTTCATCTGGGAGAGCAACTGTAATGTGTCCAGACAACTGTAACTCTATAACCGTTCGAGTAAGACGCTCCACGGAGCGAACGCCAGTAAAACTAAGCAAAAACACCGAGGAGTCTGGTGTGATGTCGGAAACTATGCGCCGCAAAAATCTCCATTTTTACCACGTAACTTTTTTTTTTTTCTTGGCTGTTATCAGGTCCTGAAAGTCCTGTTTTCTTCTAACAAGACACAAGAATTTGGCTGCGTAGTTATGTTTTCAGTCTTTTTCCAGAACAAAACAACTTGAAAGTAAGTAAATGTCCTGATCTGGAAACAGAGAAGAGTAAAAAAAAACGAAAAAAACTCCCAAAACAGCTCAAACCTTTTCATTTTTAGTGGAAACGGTTTAAAGTTCAATGGGAAATGTGGAAAATGAGCTTTGACGTCTCCCTGTCGATAACATTCAATAACATCTCTCTCAGTTCGCGAATGTTTGTATCCGCCGTCGTCGGGTCAAAAGCAGATCGGCTGAATCTGATCCGGGACCAGCGGGTCCAACTCACATTCCTCTGGATGAAGTCCCAGGCCTGCTCCGTGGTGGAGTTGGTGCCGGGGTAGTTGTCCAGCACCCTGGTGACGATCTTGGACATTTGGTCGCTCAACTGAGAGAGAAAAAGAGAAGAATAAACAGGCTGAAGTGTTGACGAAACAAAACACGCGATCAACAGTTTGTACCAAACGGCTCCGACTGAAGTGAAGATTTTGCCTCTTTGAGAGTTGAAAATCTTTTAACTCAAACCGAAAACAAATCAGTTTTTCTTCCGTTGTTTTTATTTTGTTGGCGCGATCTGAGGCATTTTCATGTTGCTGTGTGTCGATAGCGAGCTAAAGCTAACGTCTGTCCCATTCATTAGCATCTTGTGGAGAATGAAAACAAATTATAAATAAATAAAGTAAAAAAATGAACAAACAAAAACAAAACCTAATATTTGTGTATACAAATCTTCCATGGGGTTGTTAAATTGTCATTTTGTCTAGAGACAGTTAGCTTAGCTTAGCACTGTTAGCTTAGATTTGCATATAGAATGGAAGCAGGTGGAAACAGCTAGCCTTGCTCTGTGCAACGCTGAAAAAAAAATCCAGGTTAGCTGTATCTCCCTGCTTCCAGTCTCTGTACTAAGCTAAGCTATGCTAAGCTAAGCTAAGCTAAGCTAAGTTAAGCTAAGCAGCGCCCAGACACACTGAGGTATCAATCTCCTCCCCCCTTTTTTATTTTTGTGTAATTTCCGTTTGAGGGTTCGACCGGAGCCGCGCTTCCCTCGCATTCCCGTGTAATAGCAGGTCGTCCTGGCGTCTCCGGCCTCGTCTGGGCGCCGGCGCCGGCCGCCGCGGCTCTGCTTCCAGACCGCAGACACGAGCACCTGGACTGGCTGAGCTGATCCGGATCCCCGGGGCCAGACGCCGGGGGGGGGGCTCCAGGTCTCCAGTGAATACACTGAAAAACCAGAATTACCCTGTTTTGTTTTGTTTCCCCCGGAGCAGGAGGTTTGCCCTGAACCTCCATCTTGGCACGAGAGCACAGCGGCTGAGAAATTGGTCCACGAGCTTCCAACTAACGTTCAGATTCAATAAACAGAGACCTGAACAGAACACCTCTTTTTTTCTGCTTCCTCTTCCAGCATTTCGCTCTGTTCAGATGTTTTATGCGAAGACTTGCAGCTGGATCAGCGAGGACGTGTGAACCCAGACGGTCTGAGCCACTGTGAGATCCTCGCACCTCTTCTTTTATGGAGCGAACCAGAAAAAAGCACCAAATACTTTCATATTTGGAAAGAGGTGTGTGTGTGTGTGTGTGTGTGTGTGTGTATGTCTGTGTGAGTGAGTATGTGTGAGTGTTAAACAAGGCTTGTGATTTATTCTGTTTTCCTCAGCCTCATGATTTTTATCCTCAAAATGTGTTTCCTTGTTCTTTGTCTCGCACGGTTTACCACTTCATAATACAACTAAAAATCTGAAACAATCGTTCAGTTTATCAATTTGTGATCAATAGAAATTTAATTTGCACTAATTCTGATAACTGATTAATGGTTTGAGGCAATTTTACCAAGCACTGATGCGAACAAACTCCCTTGTTGCGTTAAAAACACCCACGGTGGGTTTTTCGCTGTTCTGCGTGAGACGTCATCACAAAAGTACAAATTTACCCTAAAAAGTAAAAAGCCGTGTGTTATTTACTGTTTGTGAGGCTTTTGTAAACTGTGTTTTCTGGGTTAAAGATTTATCTCGGTATACATTGGTTTCTCTTTATGAAGCTGCCGACAGTTCTGGTACCTCACAGGTTACATCGGTGGTTCGAACTGCCCCGGTCACTCTGAAATACAGCTCCTCGGTATTTAGGGGCAACGGGAGACTTTAATGGGATAAAATGAAAAAGCAGTTTTCAGCCGGGGACTGAAACCAATTGACAACGGTCAGGAATCTTGTTTAATACTCACAGGAGAGACCAGAGAGGTTTCACTTTGGAAATAGTTTGGTTTAAAGTTCAGAAAGCAACAACACTTCTTACAAATACAGAAATCGCATATTTACCGACACTGCAGAGCTGGAAAATGCTAAATGACCGTTAGAGAATAAGCTTCTCGAATGATTTCACACTTTTTCTTTCTGCTGCTGCCTTTTATGTGGAAGATGCCTGAGGCTAAACAGCAGGGGGCGCCGCCGGTTCGAATCATGGCCGGCACAAGCTGCAGCGGTGCACCGGTGAAGGAGGGAGGAGTAAAAGGAGAGGAAGTGACATCACTCACCACCTCCTTCTGGAAGTAGACGAGGGCGCCGGCTGCGATCTGAGCGATGAGGATCAGCAGGAGGCAGGTGAAGTACTGAGGAGGAGGAGGAAGAAGAAGCAACAAGGCGATGAGCTCGAAAACACCAACAACTATGAGTTATTAAAACGCTTCCTGATCCCACCTGAGCTGAGGGTTAGAGCTCCGCCAGTGGTGCGTTGGCTCAGAGTCCAGGAGATCAGGATTAATCATTTAAAAATGTTTTAAGGCTGAACTTTGACCTCCGGGTGCAGCGCCGGCTGCCACTCACCAGGCCCAGCAGGCAGCGGATCTCGTAGATGGCCCCCAGGCAGCCGAGGAAGCCCATGAGCATGGAGAAAGCCCCGACCCCGATCAGGATGTAGCAGGCGGCCTTGACGGGCGTGGAGTCGTCTGGGGGGGGGGTCAGAGACCGACACCATGCCGGAACTTAAATACAACGTGTTTAGGTCAAGATACAGACATGTCCGGAATGTCCCGGTTCGGTTCCGACATCCTCGACCTGAACTTTATCTGCGTCGCAAAAGGAAATTTAAACAACCAGGGCCTGGGGGGGCGGGGGCTCGGGGCCTGGGGGGCTCAGGGCCCAGGGGACCAGGCCTTGAGCAACTCCGGATGCTCCAAATCATTCAGGTACATCTGAGGTAGGACGATCACACAGAGACACTAAATGGTGATTAGTTTGGTGAAATATGTTTTTGCCAAAACAGACACTTGTTTATTTCGAGCTTCCTGGTTCCCGACGGCAACGACTTACGTATAAATATTATCGCTGTCTAGAGGAAGCATGTATGAACACGCAAGTCCACGCACACACACACACACACACACACAGGCCGTCTCTCTATTACACTTGCTCAATGTCGGTCTCTATATTTCTGCACCAGCCCTTCTTTTCTTCAGGCGTCTCTGAGTCTGTCTGTCTTTCTGTCTCGCTGACACTCTTGTCTCTCTCTCTCTCTCTCTCTCCCTCTCTCTCTCTCTCTCTCTCTCTCTCCCTCTCCATCCTTTCTTTCTCACTTTCTCTCTCTCTTCCTCCGTATTCCAGCTTGGACAATTAGGGAAAGATTTGGAAAAGTCTGCTCGGTGTGTTGGTTCTCTAGGGCATCAAGGGATTTAATGATTTTCCTCCATTTTTTTAGATGTGAGTTTAGTTTTCGAGTGAATCTTCTGTGTAAACTTGATTTTGGAATTCCTTCATATTTATTTTTTCTTTTGCCTTTGTTTTTTGATTGGTTAAGAGGATCAGCGTCAGAGCTCGTGTCTGGACTGGGTTAGCCTAGCTTAGCATAACAACTGGAGTAAACATAAAAACAAACAAACAAAAAACCCTCCTATTTAGAGACGACTGCAGCGAGAACAGGCAGCGACACTGGCGATTCCACAAACTGAGGCTCAGGTGTCGAGCACCAGATTCATCAAATGGCGTTGAACACACAAGGTAACAACGTGAGGCCGACTGAACCCTAAAGACTTGGCTTCTGCTCCCGCTGGGGGGGTCCACCGCCCGGACCGCGGCACCGGCGCCGCAGCCGGTGGCCATGACAGATTTATGCTCCGTCGTCCACGTTATCAACGCCTCACTCTGACGTGGAATTGACTCTGGCTCCGTGAGAGCAGACGATGTTCCCGCCCTGAACCGTTTTCTCCCTTCAACCCGTAACATAAGCTCATAATGCGGGTGGACGCTAAAATGGAGGAAGATACTGGAAGTCAGAGAGGCGTGCTGACGAGTGGGCGAGGAAGATGAAGCAAAGGTCGAAACAGGACAGAGTTGGAAAAGGAAAGTGGGGGAGAGACGAGAGACTTGTTGGCTCAAAGGAAAATTTTTCTTCTTGAAACAGTCTAGAGAAGCAGACAGAGGAAAAAAAAAAAAGGGGGGCAGGAAATCTGTGGGACACTTGTGTTTAGGCGAACGGTCTCATGCAGCAGAGAAAGACGCGGC
Organism: Istiophorus platypterus; assembly: GCA_016859345.1. NCBI lineage: Eukaryota > Metazoa > Chordata > Actinopteri > Istiophoriformes > Istiophoridae > Istiophorus > Istiophorus platypterus. The sequence goes on from CM029118.1 coordinate 2,439,480, forward strand.
GTTCCGAGCGTTACGCCTTGGCAGGATGCTCGGAACGCAGAACGGCCGTCGCCAAGGACGGGATGGAGGTCGCGGCGTTCGCAAGACCTGTCGCCGAACACACAAACCATCACACTGAAAAACAGGGAAAACGAGGACACAAGAGCGTCTGTGCAGAACGCCACCACTTGGTTATGGGCATCTGCAAACCCGGCAAGATCTCCACGGACTCGCTCGGTCGCTTCAAGGCAGGTCAGGGGACCGTCGCCGCCTCCTCGGACGCTCGACGGCCGTGAGCCGCTCCGAGCTGCCGGGCGAGGACCTGGAAACTGAGCAGGGTCATTAAGAAGAAGATGGCGTTTAAGGGGAAACAGGATCTGGAAGAACCAAGGATCAAATGTGTCAAACTGGGATTTTTGGCCCCAGCCGCCAAAGGTGTGTTCGGAGGGAAACAGGAAAAAAAAAAACACACAACACCTTTTCCAGCTGTCGAACATGTGGGTGGAAATATCCCTGCGGGGGCAGATGTTTATGTGCGAGTCGCTGAAAAAGCGAAAGCGAAGAAGAGGCTGAGGCCTCCGAACCGGGACTGCGGTCCGAAGCGGACCCCTCAGAAGGGGGGGGGGTCGACCCCCTTGCTCAGGCATCGATCACCGTTGGATTCTTCCTGTTTTTCATGAACTAAAAAGTAAAATTAATATTTGAAGAAAGGCTCATTTGTCGCTGGATTCGTTTTACTTTCCCTCCAGAAAATCATCCGTGTGCCTCGGATCCTTCTGCAGTTTCTCACGTCCCGACAGTTTGAACATGCAAATAATAATAATGATTTTTAAAAAAATCTCTGGAGATGGACACACACACACACACACACACACCGGATCGCACGCCGGCAGCCTGCAGCAGGAGCTTGGCCCGTTTTCAGCCCGGCGAGCATCGCTCCACTTGCAGTGGCCTACATCGGTGCTACGAGTGGATCTGTGTATAGGGTCCAGTGGAAAAATAAATGTAATTAAATATGTATCGGCCGCTCGATCATTTACGCCTCGGTGGTCGTGATACTGGAGCCAGGCCAGAACCCCCCCCCCCCGGTTCAAGCTCCAGACAACTGTCATCAGTTGTATAAAATAAAAAGGAAAACCGGGCGTATGCAGGTGTTACCGTCAAAAAAAATGACAAAGCCTGTCGTCTGTCGGTGAGAACATGAAGCTGTGAGTCAGTCGGTGGTTTTCACGGTCGAACAAGGAGCAATGGCGTCGTTTCGGGCGTCGGGAGGAAAAGGACATTTAAATCCGATTCAGGGGGGAAACTCACTCAGGACCACGATGAAGCTCTGATTGTCCAGGAGGAGCCAGAGTCCGAATCCCATGATGAGGACCCCGAACAGCTGGAGCAGGGAGACACACACACACACACACACACACACACACACACACACACACACACACACACACACACACAGGTCAGCCAGAGAAAAGGCCCCAGTCATGCTGCACATGTGTGTGAACCAGAGCACGACGTGAGACTAACACATACATTTCACAGCCTGGTTCCACAGAGAATGTTACTGTTGTCATTAATAGAATCATCTGTCGACCAGTTTCTCTCTTTATTTATCATTTATCTTTTATGTTCTCACAAAAAGAATAAAACGGTGGAAGATGTGATGATGTTTTTTTCCCTGAAGTTAAAGGTGACGTCTTCGAATGTTTCGTTTTTTCCGAAACAGTCGCCCAAAATGATTATAATAGTTGCTGATTAATTTCTTACGCTGATCGACTAATTGATTAATCACCGGTTAAATAGCAGGTTTAATGCAGGTCTGGTTTTACACGGTTTCCCAGTGCATTCGTTTTTTTATTTCCCGGTTCGACGGTTCGGTGGAGGATCGCGTCGGACCGAACGCGTCTCAGCACCGGATCGAACGCTTCTTGGCGACGAGTCGACGCTGAAACAGGCCAAGGGCTGGTGGCGCAAACAGGAAGGAACAAGGCTCTGCCTCAGAAACCACAGAGATTCGGTTAGAAGAAGCTGCGACGGCATTGAGAGCTCGACACGAGGGGAGATTTTTATCAAGCTTTTTCTCAAAAGGAAACTGCAGATTTGGTTAAAAAAGAAAAAACAGTGATAAAATCTGGAGCAGCAACTCAAGATCTTCAGTTCTGCAGGTTTTTGGTCTCAAACCGATCAGATTCTCCGTCGTCTCAAGCTTCGGGTTTCAAGCCGATTTGCACACGTTTATCACGCGAACCTGCTAATCTAAGAAAGGTGAACGGCGTCGCCGGTGTTTCAGCGCCATTGCCGTGAGCTGGAAGTTTTATTTTTTTCCCCGGCGCTTTCACAGCTTTGCCCTTTAAGGAGGAAAGTCTCGCAACAAGTTTACACTACAAGACATCAAATCTGAGAACGAGTCTGAAAAAATATCACAAAGGACAAATCTGTCGTTAAAACTGGAGAGAGCTTGTTTCATAGAGGCCGTGACCTCAGTGGTAACTGCAGACCTCTTACCAGCTTCATTTCTAGAACTGGCAGGAGACATGTCAGTGCCGTCAGACGACTTCAAATGATCGATTCAGAAGTCGCAAATCCAAAAATCGAATTATCATCACGCGCCGGGGGAACAAGCCGCGGCTTTGGTTCCATGTGAAAATATCCATTTATGGGAACGTATTCGAGCGAGGTCCTGAGCGTTCGACAAATCTAATCTGAAAGAAAAAAAAATCCTCAATTTACAGTCCAGACTGAGGATTTCGCCCCGACTGATCTGTCACAGATGTGAGGGGCCGCCGAGACGCCGTGCTTTCCCGCCGAGTCGCTCGGCCCCGACCAGCGTGGCGATGCAAGCACGGCAGCACATCTGCACACACATCTGCCTGCTCAGAGGGGCTGTTAAGAAGATTTCATCTCCGCGGCAGACGGAGGGAGGGAAGAAGTATCGTGCTGGTAAACTGGGCCACGAACGCCTCGTGTGCCGTTTGATTAAGGCCCTGGGCGAACGGTCGACATCAATCTGTCCACTGAGCCGAAATCTGCAGCGAGGACGGCAACGGGTCGCACAGGAAAAGGAAAAGGAAAAAAGAAAAAAGAAAAACAAACAAACAAAAAAAAACACCCCCAAAACAAAGTGCAGCTTTGGAAACGCCCGCGCCGCCCAAACACACCCCGCTCTGCTCGCTCCGCTCCGTCGGATCCGCCCCATTTTTACGAAGCGGCCGAGGACGAGGAGCGTTCGGTTCGCTGATGGCGTTTAGTTATGCGAGCCAGAGCGAAACCAGAACTTCCCAGTTCCAGAGGTAATAATGTAAATAAATATAAATATAGATATATATATATTATATATATATATTCCCATAAGCCCCAGACCGTCGCAGGCTAATGCTGTGTTCACAGCAACTTTGATCTTTCCCAAAGCTCCAATATGTCCGACTTGGCACTTACTAATACAGGATTCAAAATAAAATAAAAGTGGACGCCTGACATCCGCCACAGACTGATGAGACATGGCTGTCGGGCTTTTCACCTCTCGAGTCGCCAGGTGATGGTGACGCTCCCCTTCTCCGTGTGACGTGAAGGCGTCGCGACGGCGAGTCCGTCAGCGGGTCCGGTCCCAGTTCAGTTAGTTCACACACCACTGGGAGAACTGAGCACTGTACAAACACCGCAATTTTTATTCATTTCGACCTAGAACGTCTCATTTTCTTCTGAGAGGTTACACGTCCTTCGTTTCTTTTCATAAGAATGAAAACGATGCAAATACTTTGAAGGTTGTCACCAAATTCAGGTTCGACCCTGCTACACTGATAAATTAACTCCGGTAAAAAAAAATAAAAAGTGGCTGCAACAGCTGCAGGTGGACGTTCTTCACTTCAGACGAGGAACCTACTCCTGAAAAAGGAAAAACAAATCTGTCCTCTGCGACGTGGCGTCGCGGCTCCGGCCCTTTATTCTTTATTCACCCAACTTGGGAGAAACTTGTTTTCTTAAAGAAATGTCGGCGCTATCCAACTGGAGCTTTGTCCAGAGTCTAAATAACAACTGAAGAAAAATGCAAATATGACGACAGCAAAGAAAAAAAAATACTCACGAAGAAGATGAGGTTGAAGAGGAACAGGAAGTACTTGGTCGCCGTCACGCAGCCTTTCCCCATGGCGTCTAATCTGGGAAATACATCAGAGGAGCGACTGTTAGAGCAGGAGTCTGCACAAACGGCAGCAGGTGAAGTGAGTCTGAATCGGAGGTCGACGTGACGCTCGTGTTGGGGGGGGGGGGGGGGGGCGCAGGCGGCGGACGAGCTCAGGGTCAACAAGTGGTGGCAGATGCCACAAGAACCGCAGACCTCTCTTTGCTTAAGCTGGCCTCTGTGATCCCGATCGGGGCATCGGGGTCGGGGGGGCAAATCTCCAGGATTATGCAGGAGAAGGGGGGGGGCGAACTCAGAGACCCCTGTGTCCTGCTCCCTGATGATTTCTAACCTTCCTCAGTTCCACATCCAAGCAGACTCATAGAGAAACAACATATTACTGTCATATGAAATAACACGGGGGCTCCCCTGCTGGGGGGGGCAGTCCTATTTTGTACCTATTTTCTGTATGACTCGTCAGAAACAGATCAACTAGTCAGCAGCTCGGTGCCATGAAGAAACAACGACTTCGACAAATAACTCAGGCGCTAAATGATGAGAAACCGACGCACAGAAACGCACCGCCGCCCCCCCCCCCGCCTGGTCTAAAACGATGCGTTCACTTACCATCATAATGAAATGACTCAAGGAATCACAACTTAGACTGTTCGTCATCTATTAACAATTCATGTTCAGGAATCCGAGACCTGTCTTTTTTCCTTAACTGCCTCTCTTCATCTTACCTCCACCAATAACTGATCGTTTGGATCAATACCTCTGGATGCAGAAATCTGCGATTTAGAAAATGGAATCCAACACAAAAATCAAATCGCTTTAACCACTTGGAAAATGGGGTGGTGGCTCATATTTACAGACCAAACCAGCCTGACGTGAACACATCATCTCTCTCTCTCTTCCCATTTTTTCCACCCCCCCCCGTCCTGTAACGGCCTCTCACTGTCCAATAAATCAATGAAAATCTGGGTGAAATATGGAGGCCTGGCACGCTGATTTTCCCCTCCTGGCGGTGACGACCCACATTCGCCCCACTGCAAATGGGTTACTGTTACAACACCGCCTTGTGCCAGTTAAGAGGGTGATGGTGGGGGGGCACCTGCAGGGATGACAGAGGGAAGAGAGCATGTGGGGGGGGGGGCAGATGGAAGCTATTGTGGCCGCCGCCTCGAAGCCTCCGGTGCAGCAAAGCCCGAGTCTGAGTCTGAAAGCAGAGACGATGCGTCTCCAGAGCTGAAAACCACAAATTACACTGGATTCCTCTCATTTCTTATTAAACCTTAGAAAAGAAGCAAAGGAGGGGAAAAAGGGGGGGGGGGCAAGAACGAAAAAGTCAGAGCCACTTTTATGAAGTTTAAAAGGACAGAGATGCTGATTTTCTACATTTTCCAGCCGTTGAGCCTCTGAATATTGAACTTCCCTGCTCTGACTGAGACTCTCAGCTCCGGGAAGATATAAAAGATCACGGGTGAAAAACACATCGCTTCATTTCCTAAAGCAGCCGGGGACTGTTTGTCTAGTCAGCGCTACGAAACCAGGAGGAAGCGCCGCTTCGGCGGGGGACTACTGGCCACGAGGGACAAATCCACATGAAATGATCGGGGCCGAGGACGGTGCGTTCATGGTCCAGGCCCAGTCGGGTTGGTAGTCAAAGGCCGATTATGCTCCTGATCTCGCCCAGTCGGAGCTGAAGGATGTTGAACAGCAGTTTTAGTTTTCCTGAATTTACTGCAACATGGAAACGAAAGAAGACATCAGAGGAGACGGTCTGGACGGCGGCGGCGAAGATAGAGAAACAGGAAATGCGATGCTACCGAGCCGACCAATCGCAGCTCTTTTGGTCTGAACCGCGACTTATAGTTGCAGTTTTTGGAAGGTTGATGTTGGGTCACGGTGAAGGTTAAAGCATAAAATCGGCCTTGAGACCACGAACCTGTGCAGCAAATTCAGTTTCTTTTTCCATGAAATCGCCACAACTTTGTGGCTTCTCTCAAGTGAAGGAACCTGACGCTAATTCTTCGTCGGTTTCCTCTCGAAAAAGACAAACGCTCTACATTTGTGGGGCAGGAATCAACGGTGCAAACATCCTGTTTATGTAAATTGCATCGTCTGGTTCGCGGGAGCTTTTTCCCTTGTCAGTAAAACACTTCAGCTGCTGAAGGACCCTGGGAGCAAAGGCGCCGGAAAAAATGGAAAACGCCGCTGAGTGCAGGGGAAGACGCTCTGAAAGCGCTAGAGCTCTGCGGCGCGCCGGCATGCTGGCAGTTAAGCCGACAGGCGGCAGCAGTTACTCGCTACCTGTCGTTTCCTGGTTTCGGGGCCTTTTTGCACAGGATTTGTCAACAATGGGGGAAAATCTTCAAGAAAGCAGCGTCCTCAACGGTGCCTTCAAGGCTCCCTGGAGATTTAAATCTTACACTGGTGGTTGTAAACATGACAAAAAGGTTCATGTGCTTCTGGTTGGGGAAAATATCAAATAATAATTTTAAAAAAAGAAGCTAAAATCTTGAAGTGCCACGGAGCCACTTTCATGCTGCAGCTGCTGGATGTGAAGAAGCGAGAGCAGCAGGAATGTGCATCATGTTTCAATTATTTTATGGGTCCTAAGTGGTTGAATATGGCAGGTTTTTTTTTCAAATGTCTTTTAAATAAAACCATAAGGAAGAAAACCAGTCACAGCTGCTACTTCTTCACACACACACACACACACACACACACACACACACACACACACAACCCCCCCCCCAAAAAATAAACCTCATGTCTGTGTAAAAAAAAAAAAAGAAAAAAGTGCAACAAGGCCAAAAACCAAAAACAGAAACACACCGATTCCCACAGAGCTCGCAGCTTGCAGCTCACCGCTCGCAGCTCGCCGCGGCGTCTGGAGACGTCATGACGGCCATGAATATCACAAACCCGCCACCTGAGACGGACATGAGAGTCTCCAGGGATCGAAGCCGGATTGTCGGTCGACTCCGGGGGGGGGGTTACGGCAATCGGGCCACAGGAAAGTGAGTAAATCACCACATTCATGACAAAGAAAGGGGAAGTTTGTCTGAGGCCGAGACGAGCTCAGGGCAGAGCAGTTTTCAGATTGACTCAAAAACATAAAAAAGATGGAACTTAAACAATGACTCAGTTAATCAATTAGTTGGTATTATATTAATAATCAGTTCGTGGTTGATCTCCGACTCGAGATTTGTTGCTTTTCTCCGTTTTATATTGTTGGAAACTGAATATTTCCCGCTAAAAACGAAGTGCCTGAAGACATCACCATGGCCTCAGGTGAAAAAGGGATATTTCGCTATTCTTTTGCATCTTATACAAAAAAAGAATAACCAATTCATCGTGGAAACAATCCACCAATCGATCAATAAAGAAAGTTATTCTTAGTTGTGGGTCTCCTGAGGTTGTCGTAAAGTTTGGTATGGATTTAAATAGACAAACACCTGTAGAACGACTTTAGAACAACCTGAAATGAAACCAGGAAACAAGGTGCTGTGGTTCCAGATAAGGATTAATCCTCATCAGTCTTTGTCCAGTTCTTGTCTACAGTTATTCTAATGGTACAGAATAAAAAAAAAAACAAAAACCAGTCGCAACCGATGTTTGTTCTCAATCCTCGGATCATGTTTTTTTTTTCCCAAGAGGGACGATGAAATGAAAACAAAAGTAAATCCACGTAAAGGTTATTAGTTAAAAAATAGATAAAATAGATTTAAAAATAAAACACAGGACCCCGTCTGCTCGGCATCTAAACGATAATTTCCCCTGTTAAAAGGGACGGTTCCACCTGCGCTGGTGTTTGGGGACAGGTCGGGGTCACGGACGCTTTTTTTTTTCTCCTGGAACTGTCCGGTGACTTTTGGTCAGATCGTACTCAAACTTCTTTATACATAATTTAAAAAGATTTTAATGGGTTTCTTTTCTAAGATGGATATTTTTCATCCCACATCCATTTTAAAGTCTTTATCCCTGGTTTCATTTATTACCATCCTTTGGTTTTCCATTGCTCCGCAAAGCCTTTTGTGACCATTAGTTTCAAAAGATAATAAAAACTTTATTTGTGTATCTTTATCGTTACCAGTTTGTGGCAGGATTTTCTCCCCAGCAACTAAGAAAACCCTTTTGTTAACATTCTTTCCCCCGGATCTTCCCGTGAAGCCAAATGACCTCGGGAGGACGAGACCTCCCAGCGAGACGCCGGCGGATCCGCCAGGCGTCGGCTCGGTTTTCGTTCTGAGAAAAAAAATAAAACATAAACCAAACAAACAAACTGAAAAAAAAACAGACCCCCCCCGACTTCCAAGGCCTCTGCTTGTACCAGGCACAGCAACGCACAGCAACTCACAACAATACACAACAATACACAACGACAACAACAACAACGACGACCACCGCAACACACGATGACAACTCCAACAACAACAACAACGACAACCACAACCAAAAAACGACGACGACCACAACAACAACAACAACAACAACAACAACAACAACAACAACGAAGAAGAAGAAGAAGAACAACAACAACAATAACAACAACAACAACAACAACAACAACAACAACAACAACAACAACAACAACAACAACAACAACAACAACAACAACAACAACAACAACAACAACAACAACAACAACAACAACAACAACAACAACAACAACAACAACAACAACAACAACAACAACAACAACAACAACAACAACAACAACAACAACAACAACAACAACAACAACAACAACAACAACAACAACAACAACAATAAACTCTTTTGTTTTGCCCCCTCCCTCCTCCTCTGCTGTTCTTCTCATGAAAAAAGGGCTACGAATCTATTTGTAGCCTGAAATTTAAATTTGGCATTAAAGGACGAACAGCGAGGCTGTCAGGGACAAAACAAAACGCCTCTGATATTAAACAGTCACACGGGCCTTAGCTTTTTATTCGTGGAGTCGTGGGGGGCCTTGTGACATTAGAGGTCCGGTTTCACCTCCTGAAACCGGCAGCATCTGGAAGTACCCCCCCCCCCGGTATCTACTGATATAAAACTGTTTATTTTAGCCTCATATTTCTGCCTCATTTCTGAAGTGTTCGTTTTATACACACTGGAAGCTGCTTCCTCCAGTTTTCCCAAGGAACGGTTCCTTACAGGAAGGTTCCTTACAGGAAGGTTCCTTGCAGCACGGTTCCACAATGGCACAGTCGTTCCTCCACATTTTCCTCACGTTCCCCTGTTGTATGTCGTAACAGTGCCTCAATTATGTTTGTGTACGTTTCTATGTTACAGGCACGTGAGAGAAAATGCAGCCGAGCCACCCCCCCCCCCCAAGCCCGAAACCGATGAGGTGTCTCTGAAACATCTGACAGGTGCCCCCCCCCCCGTATGATTCTGCACCGTCATCGTCTCTCTCGACAGCCTCAGATGAGTGAGATAAACCATCAAAGCGATCGACTTAGCATTTAAAAAAGAAGCCTGGATCTGAAGAAAACACCCGATAATCGATGATAACTTTAAATGATGTAAAAACGAACCCTGATAAATCATCTCTCTTGGGTCGTCGCAGGTGTGAAATGTCCGAAACCCAAAGAGTTTGACGTGTGACGTCTAACGAGGATGTCAGGCCCCAACAGGAAGGAACCTGAATTTCAGAGCTCCAGCGAAGAGGCGACGGGAGGGAAACGAGCTGGCAACTGTTCTGATAACTGATAGGTCGCCTGAGTCTCTTTTCAAGCAGAAGAAGAAGAAGAGGAAGAGGAAGAAAACGAACCTCCGAAACTCAGCCAACAAACGCGGCGATCCGGCGCCACCGTGCTGAGATTCGAGGCCGCGCCCCCTCCTCGGCGTTGTCTCCTCCTCCGACGGCGACAACAACAAAAACAACAACAACAACAATAAACTCTTTTGTTTTGCCCCCCTCCCTCCTCCTCTGCTGTTCTTCTCATGAAAAAAAGGGCTACGAATCTATTTGTAGCCTGAAATTTAAATTTGGCATTAAAGGGACGAACAAAGCGAGGCTGTCAGGGACAAAACAAAACGCTCCTCTGATATTAAACAGTCACACGGACGCAAACTTTTATTACGTGGGTCGTGGGGGGACGCGCTGACATTAACGGTCCGGTTTCACCTCCTGAAACCCGTGAAAACATCTCTAAAATCTAAATTCACCTTATAAAACCATCATGACCCGTGTTTTTCCACGATGCCACTGATTTAACACATTCCCCAGTGGTTCCCATCATCTTCTGTCTGACATGATTTCACACATTAAGCCCAGCTCTTTCCCTCCGGACAACTATTCCCCTTTCCCGCGCTGATAACTTATTCGACGCAGCGGTTTCCAGGTTTTATCCACCTGCCTAGTCAGTTACGTCCCGTCTTCCTTCAGCCGCTGCGTTTTCCATCCCCTGATCGATGAAAAACAAACCCAGACTAGATCGTAATCAATAACTTACGACCAATCTCAGAAACATTTCATGAAAAATAACAAAGATTAGAGAAAAATCCCCCAGAAACTGAAAACAGGTTTGTGCAGCAGAACTTTTCTTCTTTCCACTTCCATTAATCATCATGCAGCCCTCTGGAGGGGCCCGACCCCTACGTTGGGAACCAGTGGACTAAACCATCTACCTAAAAACAGTAAAATGCTGCTGAAACATTTAACAATGTTAGATACAATATTTACAATTCATAAGAGCCAAGTACTTTTACTGATACTGAGCAAATTTTACTGATGAACTTTTACTTGTAATATTTGTACACTCTTGTATATACTTTTATTTCTTCTCCCACTGAAACCGACTAATCGATTAATCAACTAATCTGTTTGTTTTAGCCCCAGCTCATGTGTTGCTTGTGATTTACACTGAGCACGTTTTTCATTGTAAATATCATCAGGATATGGTTGCTTTGGAAAACACACACACACACACACGCACACCGCGTGGACCCCCCCCCCCCCCCAACCACTGCCCCCTCACTCAGTCTCAGACTCAACTTTTATCCACAGATACAAATGGTCGAAACGACACACACACGCGCTTTCCTTCTCATCATCAATGAAATCCGCCCGCACGCCCGAGGGACCACCCCCACCCTCCCCTCCTCCTCCCCACCAACCCCAACCACATCCGGGACCTGTCTATCCTCTGGACTCAAAGGGACCAAACTGGTTTTAATCCTGTCTCTATATGTTATGCCAGATGTGACACACACAGAGTCACTGAGATGATCACATTACTTTTTGACCAACGCTGACTGACGAAGTTTCCATCCAAACTTAACTTAGTTTCATAAAAATCGGCAAAAGAAAATACAAATTGTAGCACGTTTCAATCCGCCAGTGTTATTAAAAAGAAAACAACAACAGCTGGATTGGGTTGATGGAGATAAACAGTCGGGGTTGGTTCTCCGGTCACTTGCCGTTAGAAATGACCAGGGAAGAAGGGGACGTGGCGAGCTGAGGTCGTTAAAGGAGCTCAAGACGACCGTTTCCTGTTGGTTTTTCTTCCGGCCTCCTCGCCGTCGCTCCACACGGACCCGGCGGTTTTTCCCTCCCTACGCTGCCGGCGGTGGCGGCGAGCGACGCCTGACTCGGGCTCTTTGGGTACGTCAGCGTTGGTTCACTTGTTCACGTCTCAGTTCATCTATCCGTCCCATGTTTTCCACCTTGGCCAAAGTTTCCAATACCACCCCCCCCAAAAAAGTTATTCTACTCAGGTTTTTTGTTTTTTATTAATGTAAAAACTGAAAAATGTGCCTGAAAACAGCTGGAGAGAAAAATGCTCAACGTCACTGCCACTGTACGAAAAGACTTGTTGTCCGAGGTTAATGTGACAGTTGGGATTAAAAATGTATAAATAAAATAAATCTTAAAACTCGCCAAATAAACTCCGGTGTAAAAAGCTGGTCTGGTGGTTGGTTTTGAGAAGCGTTGTAGTGAAAGTAAAACACTGACGGGAACAGCCCTGGGTGGTGGGCGCATGATTTGGGGGGGGGTCAACACAAAGAGGATCTGCCTGAGCTTGTAAGTAAGTCCCCCCCCCAGCCACCCACCATATAATTAATTCAACGTTTGACTTGAGCTGTGCCGAAACCGGTCCGGGCCCCTTCCAAGATGGCTCTATTTGCACGCCGCTGAAAGGAGCAAGCTGTGAAGGTTTCCATGGCGACACGGCAGAGGGGGGGTGTATGTTTTTTTTTTTGGGGGGGGGGGGGGCTCAAAAACTCCCACAATGTGAAGCATGTCAACACAGACGTCTCTGCTTCGTCTCTGCTGCGTCAACAGTAGAGAGCCTTCATTAATTCTCCTTTTTCCTCTTGGACCCGAACGCACCGCTGCAGAAACACTCAGTTTTACTTTATCTGATGAAAATAAAAGTCCCTGGATTTTCGTTGCTCCTGCGGCTGCTTGTCGTTCTTTTCTAAAACTGTTCTCAGCGATGCAAATGATCAGTTTATTGACCGACTGACTAAATGAATCAATCGATTAATCGATCAGTGATCGATCGGTTTTGTTGTTGCTCCAGCAACGGTGCCAAACATTGGAGAGCTCTAACTTCTCAAACTCAGGAAGCATCCGCTTTTCCACGTCAGGTTTTATTGAATTACCTTTATTTATACCGAGTTTTTTGTGTGTTTTGGGCTATTTGGACGAAACTTTAAAAAATAAATGAATACATTTATGACAAATTGAAGGAAACTGACTAATCTCCACATCTTTAGAAGGAATGAAAGTTGAAGGAATCAAACTTTTGCCAGATTAGTTTTATTCATTGTGAGACTATGACATTTTTTAGATCAGTTGGTCTGAATCTGACGGGAGCCCCCCGGGAGCCTACCCCCCACCGGACCAAACCTCGGGCCGTTTGGTTGGTTTGGTACGGTTGGAGTTGGAGCTCAGACCCGCGAGCCAGCTCCAGTCAAACAGGGTGAACTGGTTCTGGCGAGGGTGAACTGGTGAGTCTGACTCCCAGAAACATCCTGCTCCCTCTTAACGTACAGACTGTGTTTAAGGCTTCCTCCCCGACGTAAAGAAACGGGCGCGGTGTCGGGTTAAACTCGGCGCCCAGAATGCAGCCGGACCGGTCCCGGGGCTGAGCGGCGGATGCGGATCCCGGAGCGTGATTTCCCCGCCCCTTGACCTGACAGGCGTCCGACACGGTGGCCGCCATTGAGCCCCGCTAAACTAGACACGCTTTCCTGTTTACCGTGTCTGGAAAGGTAATCAGGGTCACACCGTTGGGGGGGGCTGAGCCCACTTTACTGCCCCAAATGTCGAGCAAACGATGGAACAACTGTTGAAATATTGACTGGTTGTTGATGACCTACATTTCCATCATAAAGGGTGTGTTGGGGGAGGGGGGTCCTGAGCAGGTCTGACATTTTGGTTCCTCTCTGCCTCCGGTTTCAGGGATGAAACGATTGGTCGATTAAACAATTGAAAGGAAAAACAATCGCCCCCCCCCCCAAATCAATCAATGGCGCAAGTACGGTGGCCCGGAGGGCTTGACACGCTGAAACTTTGAAAGATCTTCGAGTTTGGGCCAAATCAAGAGAACTGATGATGTCGCCATGGAAACAGGGGACATCTTACTGCTTTCTGACATTTTACAGTGCAAGTCATTTGTGGATTAATCGAGAAACACTGATGAAAATAATCGTCCGTTTCAGCTCAAGATTAACTTGCTGTAAAACAACCCAAGTGTCCAGGAGACGCTGGATATGACACGGACGTTCATCGGTCTCTGTTTTCCAACCGGTTTCCTCCATGTTCTTGAGCCGTTGTTAATGTTTCTGCGTCTGGTCGTGTTTTCTCTGCATTTTTCCCCTTTGTCCAGAATCCTGTTCATCTTTTGTCGGCCTGGTTGAAAGTTTTTTTCTTAACGTCCTTGTGTTTCATCCATTTGTGGGAGTTTTTTTTCCTTTTCTTTTTCTTAAGCTGCAGCTTGACCACGATGTTGAAGCCAAAATACCGACAGTAACGGTCCCCGGTCGCGGCTTCTCCGATGCGACGGTTCGCTGCCTTTTCTTGGTTTTGTATCAGCAGCACAACTTTTGGGTTTTTGACTGTTTGTCCAACAAAACAGGGGATTTGAAGATTTTCCCTTTGGATTTTTTCCCCTAAGGTTTTCTGACCGTTTACAGATCAGATCAAATTCTTTTAAACCCCCAACGATCAGCAAGCTTGAATCAGTATCTGCCTCAAGAATCCAACATCGGTTTTGGAATATTATAGAGCAAATATAATAAAAATAAAAATAAATAAATGGAATTAAAAAAGAAAAATTAGAATTTAGTTTACTGAATGAAGAGGTCAAACTAATTTTATACTCTGGATTTCGAGAGCGCCCCCTGCTGGGGGCGCTAAACCAAGCAGTGTGTTGAGCTCTGCAGCCACAATTGTTTTAATTCAGACGAGGCAATAAAGTCATAGTATTTCAATTTAAAAAAAAAAAATAAAAAGTGACAGCCCTCATAGTTAATGAAAAAATTACTTCTGTGACAGTAAAGGTCATTTTTAGTTTTTCCCTCCAAGTTTTCTTTGCTTGTTTCGATGTGTTTTGGTTAAAGTCTGTCTCCTGCCATTCATCCCAACTGAAGGCCAGACAGTTCTGGTTTCCCCTGGCGGCTCCGAAATCTGTGGCTCCTGCGACAGGAACCGGGCTGACAGGGAGGAACCAGGCGGAACCACTTCTGAACCGGACTCTCCTCTCGCAGAACATGAGATTTTATTTTTTTCCCACCCTTTAGACATCCACCAGAAAGGAAAAGAGGAAGATGGCACTGTGGTTGAACAGGTCACAACCGGCAGACTCTTGAAACCGGTGACACAAGCTCCGTCAGTGCTTTGTTTGAAAAGAAAAAGAAAAAGAAAAAGTACCCCAGGCTGTTTCTCAGCCTACAACGAGGCAACCCTCAGTTTTGCTTTGTATTTACATGAAAAGGGGTCAAACGCAATTTTAAATCAACTGAATCTTGATTGAAAATAGGCCAAGGGAGCTGATAACAAAGCAAGCAAGCAAGCAAGCAAACAAACAAACAAACAAACACTCTGAAGGTGTTTCTGTAAACTCCAGTTAGACTCAAAGTCCAACCCTCCTCCTATAATCGCCCCCCCCTCGACTAAAAGGCAACTCATGGACTTTACCTTCAGTTTCTCTCTGCACTAAACCACCTGAGGAAAACACCTAATTTTACTCCAGAGCGGACCAGGTCCAGGTCTGTGTCAAAAACAGTCAAATTAAATTAAAAACAAACAAAGCTGAAAAAGGTTCTGACAAACTTTGACTCTTCCACTTTTTATAAATCACTTTTACCTCTGAAGGAGTAAAAAATAAACGAATAAATAAAACACAACTGCCGCACGAGAATATTTCGATCGAACCTAAACAGGAAACTTGGTGAATCACCTCGTGAGTCAAGACACATAAATCATCGGTCGGGCGCCACATCAGCAGCGTCTCAGCCTCCTCAGGCTCCTCAGCCTCCTCAGCCTCCTCAGCCTCCTCAGCCCGAGGAAGAGCCTCCGACCGGCCCGGGTCCGATCCATCGAGCGGCCGATGATCGATCCCGACCGATCACCCGATCACCCGAGCAGCCGCGCGCCTCGTGTTTCCGCCTAGACGGCAGCTTTCGGGTTGTTTGTTTGTTTGTTTGTTTGTTTGAGCGCAGTCGGAGTCTGGCGCGCGGTCCTTACCTGCGCTCTCGTTCCTTTTGCGGAGAAACCGGGTGTTTGCGGCGGTGAAGCGGGAGCTGCGTGCGCCGTGAGCGGGACTCCTGCTCGGACTGAGCGACCTCCGGCTGGAAGGGGGACGACGGAGGAGGAGGAGGAGGAGGAGGAGGGGGGGGGGCAGCACCGGGGGAGGGGGGCAACAACGACACCCCCCCTGTCCCCACCGTGTGGCGGACATGGGAACTAACCAGGGCAAATAAATGACCTCTTTTACCCCCCAGCCCCGCGCCCCCCTCGCCGTGGCACGAGCTCTGCCAGAGTGTGCGCAAAAAAACAACAAAAGTTATAAAACACACAAAAAAGAAAAATATTGTTTTAAATCCAATGACTTCTGCTTTACTGCAAATCTCTTAAAAGATGATAGTGATAATATTATCGTAATAATTAGACATTGAGGAAATGAGGAAACGAACTTCAGACGTGTGAAACTATAAATCAACCCTCTATAAAAAAGTTTAAATAAAAGTTTTTAATGTTGCTCTAAATTTTATTCAGGTGTGGAAATGAGAACTGTAATAAAAAGAAATGAAAAAGCAGAATCAGAACAGCGAATAACCAGCGACCTTTGTTTTTAAATGCAGTGTAAAAGTTGTATGTTACTTTGCATTTTAATCGGATGGGGAAATTAAATCTGTGTTAATTGATCTGCCTAAAAGTAGTGAAATCCTAATATGACATTAAAGATGCCTGACTAGGCCTGTAAAATGACCAGGAAACTTTGTTTTTGACTGGATGGTGTAAAAACGTTATATTATTTTTAATTTTATTCAAGTGGGGAATTCAAATTGTATTAATTTATCCACCAAAATGTAGTAGTAGATAGTAGATAACCAGCAACCTTTGTTTATAGCTGTAGATTAAACTCCCAACAGGTTAAAAAAAAAAAAAAAAAAAGACTATTCTCCATTAAAGACTAGAAATAAAAAGGTTTTGTGAATCGTGTGTGGGAGACTTTTTTTTTTTTAGCAGTGGTGATGTTTCAGTGGTGTGAAGCAGATTACAGTCGTGTCACACCATCTAGTCTGGGTGGAGGAGGAGGAGGCCGGGTGATGAGGTCAGGGTCAGTCTGAGGAGGACAATGCTCCTCCACACACCAGAGCACATACAGTCAGTCAGTCCGGGGGGGTGGGGGGGGGGGGTCGGTGAGGGAACATGAGCCGGTTTGATAAACGCTGTTTATTCTACTTGGCCTCGGCCTGTCCTGAAGTCAGAGACGCAGACGCACTGCCCCCCCCCCCAAGAGATGAAAATGTACAATTGTCTTCACGTGATGATGCAAAGTGCAGCCGTCCGAAGGGGCAGCGTCTCAGTGGACCCCCCCACCCCCACCGTGGTTCAGATGGTGTTAGCGATGATGAGCGATGCCCAGGATTAGTGACACGATGTGAGCCGCTGACCTCAGGCAGGATTTCGGTTCTCGCTGCGCTCACGTCGAGTCACAGTGGCCTGATCTGTTCTACAACAGCTTCATCGCCTTCATCATCATCATTGTCACGTGGCAGAGGGGACCAAGTACATTTACTCAAGCACTGTAGTCAAAGAAAGCACAGAGGTACATGGAATATTGACATTTTATGCTTCTAATTTGACTTCACTACATTTCAGAGGGAAACCTCTTCACTTCAGCATTTATCTGAACTTTACTTTGCAGATTTAAAAAAAAGAAAAAAGTCTGATCAGCTATTAAACATTGTTGTATCATTATAGATGAAACCACCCAGCAGTAAATGAAGTGGTTAAAACTAGCTCCACTTTTATGTGGTACAACATAACAGTGATGCACACATTAAAAGCTCAAAATAATTTACATTAACTGAAATGTGTATTTTGATGCCAATATACTTGTAATAATATTCCCTACACTGATATTGTTGCTTCAGCTAATAGATCCCAACAGTTTTTCCACCACTGATCATAGTTGGTGGTAAAAAGCAACCAAGCACATTTACTCAAGTACAATTTCAGGTACTCTTGCATTAGTTGAGAATTTCCATGTTAAGCCATATTATACTTCTACATTCATTGACAGCTGTTGCTGAAATACAAAGCCAACACATTTTTAAAGATTTAAACTAGTAGTTTTGACTACCCCCCAAAAAAAATAAAAATATTAAGAAAACCCTTCTCACATTGTCATCTTCAGGCCCCAAGAAAGAATTGATGACCCTTCTCTTAATTCCTCAGATTTCATTTAAATATTGGCTCAAGAAAAAAGTTCAAACACAAAAAAAAAAAAAAAACAAAAAAACAGCATCTGCTCTTGAGAAGTTGTGTTCACAAAAGTTAATTGTGGACGAAATGTGGTTTTCAATCTGTAGCTTCTCATCAGGCAACAGTACATTAGTTAGGAAGAGAAAAGATTAAAAGAATGAGAGAAAAGTGATAAACTGTGATGCTTGAGATGAGAAATGATAAAAACATTTTATTAAAAACTAGACAGGGTTTCTCCACAGATTGTGACCAGTCTAAAAAATAAAAAATAAAGTGCAAGTGAAACGACCACCGACTAAGTGGGGACGTCGCCTCAGGGGTTGTCGAGCAGAGCGGCCGCCATGGTCCTGACGATGGAGGACTTCAGCTGAGGGATGAGGCTGATCTTCATCAGCTTGCTGCTCGAGTACTTGTTCTTCACAGCCTGCAGGAAAAGGCGGCGTTGAACTCCAGGATCTTTGTTAGAAAACAAGTTGTGTCTTTTCGTCAGACGACTCACCTGGAACTTTGTTTTCCCTTCGTTTATGCTCACGACGTTTTTGGCGATGTGCTGCATGACGGGCTTCAGGTGGGCCTCGTCGTACGTGGAGTAGTGCTGCTGTGTGGGCGACTGTCACATGACCAGGAAGAAAAGAAATAGTTAAAAAACAAAACAAAAAAAAAAAAAAACAAACCCACACCCAAAAACAAAAACTGGGTCACGGCAGCAAAAGAGACGGAGTCAAACAGCCTGAAAGCGTCGACCCGAGCTCCGGACTCACCCACGGCAGCCCGTCGAGCAGCAGCTGAGACAGACAAAGGGCGGCGGCGGCGACCTCCGAGGGCCGGTAGTGCACCATGTCGTAGTCGAGGAGGGTCAGCTCCATCAGGTACTTGGCCAGAGTGTGTCGCTCTACGTCGGACTGACATGCACACAGGGGGAAACGTTTTTTCAAACCACAAACCTCTAAATCCAAGTGTTGCAGAGTATTTTGAAAGCAAGGCAATTATTTTAGACAAGTAAAATTAGGTTTGCAACTCAAGACTCTGTGCTCCCTCTGTAATTTTTATGGTTTACTCTGTTGATTTCCAACAGATTAAAACATGATTCTGCTTTGTTACAAGCAGAGGCCGGAAACTTGAAGTGTAGCCTCTTACTGTTAAACCAAAAATGGCTGTGGTCTTAAAAAAAAAAAAAAAAAAAACACACAACCACCAACTGGCTGCTTCTCTCAAACACTGCACCTTTCCTGCTTTTTACTGGAGGAAGTGAACATGTGAATGTGGTTGAGAGAGTCTTGTAAAACAGCTGATGACAAGTGACTGTTGCAGTTTGGACCAAGACTGAAAACATCCAGGGGTTTGGTGAACAGACACAATTTCGCCAGCTTTCACATATTAAACACTAAATGATTAATCATCACACAAATGTGGCAAACTCGTGCAAAAAAAAAAAAAAAACAAACAAAACCCCACTCACATTCGCCACCTTCGAAGCTCGTCGGAGGAAGTGCAACGGAAGAGGACGCCCCAACTGGAAGTTAAGGCTCCTCAGAACCAGCTGCTCCATCTCCAGGATCTGAGACTTTGTGAAGGCGTTGTCCGTGATGTAGGCGAAGTCGCCGACCTCTGGAGCGTACATCTCCTCGTATTTACAGGCCACCAGCATAGCCGTCACGCCGACCAGCTGCAGCTTCCTGCGCGAGACCGGCTGGACCTGCGGTGTTGGACGGGGAAGGTTTTAAACCCAGCTCAAGAGGAAAAACCCAAGAGGACACAAGATTTAGACGGTCCCTACCTGTAGAAAACGGTCCAGGATGGCGACCGTGAGGTACAGAGTCTCCTGCAGCAGCTGGAACCTGGAGTGGACCTGGACCAGCCAGTCGACCAGCAGAGCTCGCATGCGCTCGGTGATCTCGTAGCCCTGCATGTAGTTGGCTCTCACGGCCTGCTGCACCTGTGGAGACGCACGATGCTGCGATGCATAAAAAGCGACAACGAGTCAAAGCAGCAACTTTGGCCGAGCAGAAGAAGGAGAACCACCTCCAGGTCACGCAGGTAGTTGTAGATGTCCTTGACGTAGTCGGAGCAGAGCTGTGGCAGGTCGGCGTCCTGCTCGTCCACGTCCTGCACGTCGAGCAACGCCTCGGAGAAGGCCCGGCACAGCCGCTCCGCCTCCTCCGCCTGGACTGAGGGGACGGGGTCTGCGGGCCCCTGGGCCTTGACCGCCGCCTGGACCACAGCGGGTTTGGCTTTTTGAGCACAGGATTGTTTTGTAGATGCTTTGGCTGCTCCCACCCTCTGAGGAGACAAGTCCGATGCGGTTTATGTAGTCAGAAAACATCCCTCCAGATGACATTTGCAGTTTTCAAGCCAAAATGAAACTGTCCAAAAGTTACCCAAACACCAAATCTTACTGGGTTTTGCCATTTGTGCACAAGTTTCTGTTTTGTTTAAGATTAACTTGTAGCTGACATGGTGTGTTGGATCTTTTGTATCCTGTCCCATGCTCTTCCGCCACTGCGTTTGTGAGTTATGGTTTCGAACATAAAGAGCCATTTAACAATGAATTAAAAAAAAAAAAAATTACAAAGCTGGAGAGATTGAAAGTTATGAAGATTTTGACTGAAAACCACCTGAGCAGCTACCAAATGTCTGCTGCGGCGATTTTTGCTCCGGAACAGCCCAGGTGCCAGTGTCGCTTTAGTCATGTGAGCGAGAGCAAAATTAAATAAAAGTAAGACCATGAAACGGGAAATACAACTGAAAATGCTGAACTCATAATGAAACACACTTTAACTCAGCTGAGTGCAAGCAGGGATTTTACCTCTAAAGCCCTGGACTGGTGTGGTGTGAACAGACCAGGGCGTAGAGGATAAAACGGCTGAAAATAACGACATTTCTGTTACAGATCCAGCAGTTAAAAAGGGAAAATTAAAAGGAAACTTTAACCTGGCCAACCAGTCCCATTATTTGATCCACTTACTGTCAGATAAGGGAATAAACTGCAAAATTCCCCTCAAACTAGTCTCTCAATCCCCTAAGAAATTTAAAAAATTTTATATATGACTCATTTAAAAAAAAAAAAAAACCCCACACACAAACACTCACACACCAAAAAAACCCATTAAAAATAAATCAATTACATGTCCAACAACCCTTCACAAAAATAAGTGGTGTAAAAATTAATAAAATACAGTGACTGACATAATTATAATTCTATAGACACTGTTTTAATGTCTGTGCTCAACTTAAAAGTTTCTAATCTTTTAATTTGCATTTTAATCTGAATGCAGTTTCTTAGTTTAGTGCACCACGTCGTGGACTTTGAACTGCCTTGGTATGAAGGTGCTTCCAGAATAAACCGGTCAATCAGCAGGTAGCGTCAGGAAAGTTAGCCGAGTTAGCACAACGAGCTAACAACTTGCTAGCCTAGTTAGCATTAGCCTGTAAGTGGTACATGCGGCCAGTGTCCAGATGACAAGTTACCGAGTCGGGATTTTAACAAACTGAAGCTGGAGGATCATCAGGCTGAATGTGGCCGAGTTAGTGGGTGAACCGCCCCGCGTCGATCCTCCATGTTCGTTACCTTCGCGTTGACCGCCGCTCCGGGGACGTTGGTGATCTCTCCGAGAGCCGCTCTCCTCGGACCAGCTGCTGCGGCTTTACCCGTCTTCACCGGGTTCTCCGCGGCCGCCGGCTGCTGAGAAAGACGAGGAGATAAAACCCGCACGGTTACCGCAAGCTTCGAGGAAGAACCCGCTATGAAGCGGAGGTTCTAGACGCGGAACCGGAGCGAGAGACGGCGAGCGGAGGGGCCGCTGCTCCGCCGCTGCTCCGCCGCCCGGCCGCCGCCCAACTAGCTCGGTTCTTACTCACCACGGCGCGGACTTCCACGGACGACATGTCGGACGTCGTCGGAGAGAAGGTGGAAGCGGGGATTCAGTCTCGGCAGCGACCGACGCTGTTCACCGACGCTGTTCACCGACGCGTTATAACCGACGAGCTGCGCTGACGCTTCACCGACCGGAGCAGGTAAACAACGGACACGAGCGGCTTTCAAATAGCGCTCCGTCGATTCTGATTGGACGCAGGTTGGGGGTCGGACGCTGCTGATTGGCTGACGACCTCAGGTCAAAGCTACAGGTTGAGTGACGTTTAAATTAAAAGAGAAAGATTAATTATGTTACTATGACGACATGACTGACACATTCATACATTATGTTCAGTGTCTTCGTTTGTTGGAATTTTTTATTTATTTATTGTATCTTTAAGGATGTTTATTTATTTTTTTTGGTCTATGTCTTAAACACAAATTGTAATTTTATATTTGTCTTTCATATTATCATTATTATGCTTTTTTACCAGCAAGGCTGCAGCTAACAATGATTTTCATTTTCAGTTAACAGGCTGATTATTGTCCGAGGTGTCCTTATTTTTCTCCAACGGTTTAAAACCTGAATATATTTCAGTTTATGATGAAAAATGAGAGATAAAACCATTAAATCTGCTCAGCTGAGAAGATGGAACCAGCGAGCGTTTGTTTTTTTTCAAGTGAAAATGCCAAACCAAAAACAACAGCTGAAACAATCAAACGATTATAAGAATAGTTGCCGATTCATATTCTGGTGATCGACTGATCGATTAATCGACTAATCATTTCAGCTCTGTTTTATTCACACTCCTGTTTCTGCGGTATCAAGAAAAGAAAAAAAGAAAAAAGAAGAAAAAAGAAAAGAAACAATAATAATCTTCAAGGCAAAAGCATTAGCAACAGTGGGTTGATCCTTCCTCCAGCGGACACAGAACAATTTAAATTAATCATAATTTGAGTTGTTTTTGTTTCCTGATGAATGCAAAACC
This sequence comes from Istiophorus platypterus, assembly GCA_016859345.1. NCBI lineage: Eukaryota > Metazoa > Chordata > Actinopteri > Istiophoriformes > Istiophoridae > Istiophorus > Istiophorus platypterus. The sequence continues at coordinate 2,462,375 of CM029118.1, forward strand.
TATATTCAATCTTTTTTAGCTCTGGTTTCTGAAAAATATCCATCTCCTTAGCTGCAAAACAGTGTTATTTAAAAACAGGTGCCTGCTGCTGCTGCTGGAAACAAGAGTGATGAAAGTTAATGATTCAGGAACAGCAAAGTTGTGAGCAGTGAAACCAAAACAATGAGCTGAAAGACACCAAGATGCTCTGTAGAGCTGCAGAGCTGCTCCGTCAGAGTAATTTGATCCATTTATACAGAAACACTGATCAGAGCACTGTACATAGGTTAGTGTAGACAACTGTGTTTCCATCACAGAGGTTTCCCTGAGAAATTGTCACCAAAACCTCACAGAAACAATAATCTTCAACTCTCTTTGACCAAGTCTGACTAAACTACTCTGGACGCTGAGTAAACAGCCAATAAGCAGGATGATCATTATTCAAACTGATGCAACAGATAAAGTACTGAAACTTGGCTCTTCTCTTTTTCTCCGACACGATAGGAATGACTCAGCCGGTGATGTTCTGTGTTTTCTTACTGTCAACAAATCCCGAAGAAAAGATCCAAAACCAACAATGATTTTCTCACAATAACATTTTGTGTGTGTGTGTGTGTGTATCCAAGATGTATCTTATTCCCAGTTTCCATGGAGCTCCACTGTTTCCCAAAACGACTAAAATCAGATCAGTGAGTCACACTGCTGCACTGGACACGTCCCTTCATTAAGGTGAACACAAACACTTTAGTTTGTTTGAGTAAGCCCCCCCCCCCAAAAAAAAAACCCCACACACAAACACGGTACTGCCAGCCACTGAAAACACTCACTAGGACAGCAAATGTAGACTTATCCGCCGACGAAAATAGTCCCTGACAAATGCTCTAGCGCAGTTGGTTTTGGACTTTTAAACGGCATTTGTCAACAACAGAATCTAGAATATAAAAAGCCCTATCGGTTAAGATGCAACCACTTCAGTATTTGTTTGCACTGTGACTAAGACAGAAAGCTCCGGCAAGTCCCAAATCCAGACCACCAATCCTGAGCAGGAAGACCCACAAAGTGAAGTTTGTTCAACATGGGGTTTTACTTACACTAAATGTGGTCGACTTTTTGAGCGCCTGGGGGTGAAAGAGATCAAGGGAGATCCAGGGAGATCGAGAGATTGAGAGATAGAGAGATAGAGAGATAGAGAGATAGAGAGATAGAGAGATAGAGAGATAGAGAGATAGAGAGATAGAGAGATAGAGAGAAGTCTTAAATCTTCTTGAGTTGTATTTGTGAAGTTCAGTCAGTTGCAAAATTTCAAAATCACAGTTTGACATTTGAGACAACAGTTATCTTCTCATGTTTGCATAAAACGATTAAGTGGGTTGATTTCTCATCTACTCTCTGCTGAAATGCAGTGTACATTGTGACTTGTTAATACGTGGCATGGATTTGGGACACAGCTCCGGTTTTGAGACAAAACACACTTTCACGTCGAAATCCAGCAAAACCCCTAAACACAGGCTCAGGAAACAAGAGTCACAAAGAAACTTTATATAGTTTTCAAGTATTCAAAACTGTTAAATAAGTACAAGATGTGTTCACATGATTTACATATTGGACAATATACGCACTGCCCATTTTTAATTCTCTTTACATGTTTCCCACTACCCACGCAACACGCTAAAATGTCCGCAAAATATTCACATTTGTTTTGCCTTTTTTTTTTCCTTTTTTTTGTAAGTTTTTGAATCGATTTTTTTGAAATCTTGACAGCTGTCTATTGGACAAAGACCACACAGACGGTAACACCTGGAACAGTTTTACAGTGTAGGATGGGAGACGTCCGACGAAGGGGTGGGGGTCGGGTGGGGGTCGGGGGGGGGTTTGGGCAGACTGAGCCAGGTTCAGAATGGTGATTAGCTGCTGGTGATATGAACAGTACATATTTAACACAAGGAAAAAGTGGGTTTAACATTCAATCTCTGTTGATCCCTTGATCTGTTGGGCAGTTCATTAACTTTCCACACGACAAAAACAGAAAATAATATACATACAGGACTGACGGTGGACTCGAGTTGGATTGTGTCAGTATTTCAAAGGGCGGTGGGTATGGGGCAGTGGGTGGGGCCAGGGGGATGGGAGGCTGGGGCAGATGGCTTTGCATTTGTCACTCCTCATTGATTAGTTGTGATACAAATTTTGGTCTAAATGTGTCAAAAAAGCTCTTCGTTAAGGCACCTAATGCTGTTGGATAGACAGTTACTTTTGCAAACTAAAAAACAAAAACAAACAAAGAAACAAAAAAAAAAACGAGAAAGAATATGTGCTCCTGCAAAGAAACTAGAAAACCAAAAAACATGAAAAACAAAAAATACAACTTAAATAAGCTACGGATGAAATGGATGTAAAACATGTATTTCTACAGAATTTTGGGCCCATGAAAAAAAAGGAAAAAAAAAGTTAATGCTGCCACCATCTACTGATACGGAGTCACGCAGGACAGAAACTCAGACAGATAGAATGGAAATAACATAGTAGCACCACAGAGAGAGAGAAAAAAAAGAGAATACATGATTCTATGCTAGTAAGAACAATTTCAGACAACGTTCCTTAGAACTCTAGTGTTGACGGACGTTCTGTTAACTTTGAGCGCTGCAACTGGCGATTATTAGGTTTTTTTAAATCATCAATTACTCAGTTGTTTTTTTGTTTGTTTGTTTTTTAAGGTCAAGAAAATGTAGGAAATGTGTGTCTTCAATCATCTCAACGTAAACACATTTTCTAAAAACAAAACAAAAAAAACAAATCATTCACATCTGAAAAACAGGAGAACTTTGACATATTTTCTTAAAAAAAAAGGACAATTATTATGACAATTAATTGTTTATCAAAAATAGTTCATTATTTTTCCCGTCATTTGAGTATGTGATTAATCGACCAATCGTTGCAGCTCCAGTTAACTTGCTTCCAAAAGAAAAGAAAAAAAGAAATCAGATTTATCAGGTAAATAAAAAGAAGTGAGACTCCATAGTAAAAAAAAAAAAAAGAAAAAGAAAAAAAGAAAACATCATAATTCAGCTGAGGGACACAATCCAGACTTTTCTGTACATTACTTCTAGAGACTCAAAAAGCATATAGGTAACCTTAATATGTAGATTTGGTGTCTGTTCTCAATTGTCTAAGAGGGTCGAACTACCAAGTGTGCCATGTTACCATTACACAGTAGCCACGGGGTTGGGGGGCAGAAAAACAGAAAAACAAAACGACTGGTCCGTTTCAACTCTCATGTCTCCGACAGCGCTCAACTGACCACAAAACCTTGTGTGCTTTGATCCGTTGGAATTCCGCGGCTCGATTTGTTTATTTGCAGCTCTGAAAGGACGAACTGCCGACATTGGGAAAAGTGGTTGTGCGACATTATTACAACTGATCGTTCACATTAAGTCGTGTGTGACAGCTGCAGGCAAAACTTAACACACACCGTAGTTCCCACATGCATATTGTTACTGCTCACATTTTCAGTCCAAACGTGGGTTGTTGTTTTTTTTTTCCCCACCTCTTTAAATGTGAGATGTTTGCCAGTGGCCTGAAACACAGAAACCTGTTTTTTGGTGCAAATATTAAAAAATATATTCTATAAAAATCTGCTTCCTATGACACTCAGGTGAATAATAAAGGTTCAACATGATTGGATTCTACAGAGAGAGACCCGTGATTGACTTACACAGTAAATAATGCTGATAATGAATTGCTGAGCTTCGAGTGATTCTTTTGGGGGGGGGGCTACTGGGATAATGAGAACATGACACCTGTATCCAAATGAACTGACTGACTGATCTTATAATGCCTCTGGACTAACCACACTGTACTTTGCACTTTCAGCATGGTCTGTCTCTCTCACACACACACACACACACACACACACACACACACACACACACACACACACACACACACAAAAAAATAAAAATAAAAATTACAAACTATGAGACAAAAAAAAAAAATTTAATAAAAACCTGCCTATGAGACAGAGGGGATAGTCACCATACTGTACACTTTCTACAATATCCATGTCCATTATGAATATAACAAGTGCATTCACTCGAAGGAAGAGTTGAACTTAAAACAAACTCGGTTTTCACTCTGGGGGACCGGGGCCAAAATCGGGCTGGTTAGAAATGGGGAGGGGGCGATTGTGGCAAAATTCCTGCGATTTAGGTTTAGCATAGTATGCAGTTAAAATGCCAGAGGGGAGATGGGACTGGGCAGGTGAACATTTCGGTTAATCGAATGCAATTTATCTTGCTCAGAACTGAAATCGCACTTATTGGGGAACAAAACGCAAGTGAATAACAGAGATTTGTTTTAGGTTAACAGCACCCTCTAGTAACGTTCATTCAGATTCTTAATTTTTCAGCAATTTTTTTCCCGTTTTTTAAATTACTGTACTTCTTTTTACATCAACACAACAGTTGATTAGCGAGTCGTCTTTATTTACAGGGGGAGGTGGAAGTGATGAGCTCCACAGCTTATGCATTGAGCCTCAGGGACTGATCCTCTCTCCTCCTGGAGGAGATATCGATGTCTATGGAGTCTTTGCCCACGATGAGCCGGAGCCGCTTTGCCGGAGGAAGTGGAATGAAATCGTCCTCGAACTCGTTGTCGAAGTAGTCGTCATCTTCGTCGTCGTCGTCGTCGTCGTCGTCATCGTCGTCATCCTCCCCTTCCTCGTCGTTGTCCTCCTCAGACGAAGGGTCCGCCAGAGCCTTTTGGGTCCTATGCCCGCCGTTCCGGGCCTCCAGGCTCTGACCCATGTCCCCATTGTAGTTTACCTGCTCCGCCTTTGTCTGGGGTATCCTCCGTGCATCGTCCTCCCTCTTCAGCTGGATCTTCAGCTTGGTGGCGTTGCTGTGAACCACGGGGGCAAAGCCGTTGTTCAGTTTGGCTATGTACGAGCTGCCCTTGTCCTTATCGTGGTCCTTGCTGAACTTGATGCTGATTTTGCTGGAAGAGGCTGAGTTGACTGTGGAGGCCGAGAGGTTGGAGGAGCCGATGGGGTCATTGGGGTCGTTGGTCTTGCTGCTGCTGCTGTCCCTCCGCCGGCGGAGCGTCAGTTTGGGGATGCCCGTGTTGTTCTCCAGGATCAGCTGGGCATCGTATCGTGTGATCTGACGTTTCTTCTTCCCCTTGTCTTGTGAGCGGCAGCCGCTCTTGCCCTTGTCCCTGCGGAGGGACTTGCTGCCGTTGGCCACCCCATTGTAGTCCCTGTGGCGGTCGGCGAAGCTCAGCAACATGTTGCCACAGTCCGAGAAGTTGGCGGCGTGGCCAGCGGCCACCGGCATGAACGGCTCGCCATACGAGTCCTCGCATTTAATCGTCCGCTCGGTCCTGAGCCGCGTCAACCGTTTCCGCCTGGTGCAGGAGCCTCTTCTGGTGTAGCCGGCGTCCAACGCTGGCTGCTCCAGCCCCACACCGTGGCGGAGATACTCCTCCATGTCAGCCGGCTCCGTTTTAATGACCACTCCGCCGGGGACTGGGCTCAAGCCGTCCATGGCGCTCGGCTCCAGCTTTACGCCAGCTGCCGTTTCCTGGGCTTTTACAAGGGTCCTTGTGGACCTGCGAGTTCTGTACGTAGAACACTGGCTACCCTCACTGCTCTGCACGACCGGTAGATTGCCGTTCTCCTTGGCAGCGTGGCGGGTGAGGCAGCCCCTCTGGCCCAGCGTCTGCTGCACCAGCTCCTGTCCGTCCTTCTCCTTTTTGACGGTGACGCCTTTACACAGCGACACCTTTGAGTCCCTGAGACCCAGCTGGCAAGTCTCTCCTTTGGCCAACGCCTTGGGCTCCGCACCCCTCCTGCGACACCGCAACTGGACTTTACTTAGTGAAGGCTTGGATTGGGATTTTAGTCTCTTTGGTACCCTGTTATTGTTTACACGACCTTGTTTTGAACATGAGGTAGTTAGGGCTCGTGACAAAGTCTGTCTGGTTTGAGTCCTGTTTTTATACTTCAGGCCAGATGTTGAGGATGTTCTTTTTCTGGCAGCTGGAGAAAAGAAGTAAAATGTTGAATATAAATGCATTTAGAACAAGTTCAGAAACTTACCTGCACACGCCTTTGTTGGGTGAGCTTTACAAAACCAAATATGATATTTTTGTCTATTTAAAAAACACAGTGCAACCGAGAGATACTTACATACAACATAGCTACAAGAATCCCTATCATGAATAACATTCATTGTTCTTCATTTTACCGCATTGAATCTATTGCCTGGCTCATTAACCATTACAGTTGTTAAATGCTGCCTTTACCACGCTGTACCGTAAGGTGGGGTTTTTTCCTCCCTGTTTTTGACTGTGGGATCTGAACCCTTTAGAAGTAACCATGGCACCAGCACGAGGAAACAGACTCAGCTCTAAGGGACGCTTACATTGATGTGTTTTTGGCATTTCCTGAGAGTCTACATCGGTGTGGGAGCCGACGGAGTGACTGTCCGAGCTCCTGTTTCCTTCCCCCAGCTTCTTCAGCCTGTTCAGGCGCTTATCCGTCTCCCGCAACCCGTACTTGCTGTTGATAACCGGCACTTCCACTGGCAGCCCCGCTTTGGATTTGAAAGCACCGGTGCCCCGTCTGCTCAATTAGACAACAACAACAAAAACAAAAATATTTTATCACCACTAAAAATCAGACAACTATGTATAGACAAACCACTGACTGGACTTCAGAAACCACAGAAACGGGACTTTATTTCTTTAGGAAACCCATCACTGAAAAGTTGGCTAAGGAAACTACTCTCAGCTTTAAGTTAGCAAAATTTGCTTCCTTGGTTCTAAATTGTTTGTATAATGTTTTTTTTGGTCACATATAAAGACACAAAACAAACCAGTGAAACATCTTTGGGTTCTGGACGACGACTGTTTGGACAAAACTCCTTTGTGAGGGGCTACTTTCAAGATTGTTTGACATTTTTTGATCAAAAATTAACCAAGTAAAAGAACTCATCAAATTCATCAATAATTAAAATAATCATTAGTTATCGCCCTATAACTGAGTGAATATTACTGTACAACACTCATTTACATTTATACAGGTAGTAGGGATTATTGGATCTGCACCTTACTCATCATATTTTGACTAAATTCCTATTTTTTTCTCTCAACGGTGACATTGTCATATTCATTTTTGGCACCAAGCGTGTGAACTCAAACTTCACACATAACTACTTCAAGAAATCCTGTATTCAATTCATGTTATGGTGTGTTCATTGATATACCTACCGTTCACATGTGTAGCATTCACAAAATTCATTGTTTTCCCCAAAGAAACCATCTCCGTAGTAACACGAGATTTCCTCCCCCGGCTCAATGTCCCTCAAAACCTTCACACATGCTGTATCCCGTCCTGTCGATACAAACTAAACAAACAAAATAGAAACAAATTGGTCTGTAATCTGAGCTTCAACTTTGAAAAAGAACTGATTCGGGTATTTCTTGTTTTTTTTTTGAAGGACTTTTTAGATAGGAACCTACCTTGCAGTTTGGCCGGCAATCTTGGGGAAAAAAAAGAGGGGACAAACGGAATTAGTAAGAATTAGTAAAACAATTCTCAGGATTCAACATATAGTCACAGTGCTATTGACACCCAGAGGTTTTTATAGACCAATACCGTGATTGATGAAGGCGGCAGGCCCCAACCAGAGCTGGGCACAGTTCTTGCGGGTCGAGTACATGACGCTGAAGTCATTCTCCCCGTGCCGGAGCAGCAGGTTCTCCTCGCTCTCCGAAAGCTCAGCGATGCAGCCAACCAGATACTCTATCTTGTCATTTCTTTTCCTGTAAAGAGGGGGGGGGTGTTAATGCAGCCCATGTTAATGGTATCAAAATGCTTTTACAAGTACAGGTCGGTAATTGTGTAAGATGCAGATTTAGTTGATATTTCTCAGACTGAAACAATGGGTCCATTGATTAATAAATCAATCCACAGAAAATTCATGGGCAACTATTTTAATGGTAGATTATATGGATTATATTTGTGGATGAGTTTTTCGACTGTTGGTTGGACACAACTAATCAGACAATGTCTCCCTGGGCTCAGAAATTCTCATGAGAATTTTTTCACTGTAATTTGCCATTTTATAGACCAAACAATTCATACATTAATCAAAATAATAATCAACAGACTAATAAGAGATGAAAAAAAATTGTCAATGGACGTCCTAAATATTTGTGGATTACAGCTAGCACTGGTGGACACAATAGAGGCGTTAAAAAGAGTTAAATGACTTAATTTAGTGTTTTTGTTCAAAGCACTTTGAATTTTCCTCTGGTTCACGCACAAACGATCATATGCCGATCGCAGGAAGCTACGATGCGAGGTGCCGGCCTGACTATCATGAGAAATTTCAGGGTTCTGTGTCTCGCCCAAGGACACATGGACATGTGGAGCTGGGGATCGAACCACCAACCCACTGATTGATGGATGACCCACTACTCTACCTTCTGAACCACAGCCACCCAAAAGGTTAGGTATGTCAAGTGGATTCAGCGGGAGAAGACTAGTGATAGCAACGTGTGGACTGGCGGTGCTGTAATAATAGGATGGCAATATGTCCTCACCATTCCTTCGTTGCCACAATTTTAGCTCCATTTTGCTCTGACGAGTAGCGATTACAGGGGAGAATCTCGAAGCCGCTGTCCGTGGCAAACATCCGCAGATACACAAATACCTGTGCAAAATGTGACGTCAGTTATCAGATCATTTGGTCAGCTGAGGTGCTGGAAAAAACACAGTATAGATACGAGAAAATGTTTTGGTTTTTTTTACATGTTGCTTGAAGAGCTTTTCTTGAGATTTCGTCTTGTGAAGAAAAAGATTCCGGGACCAGTCCCCTGATGTCAAAGCTCTGAAAGCTTTCTCTAAGTTGTCGTGTTTCTTGAAGCGCTCGATTATCTCTTTCAGCTCCTCTTGCCTTCCCTTGATTGGTCGAAACCTGCGGGGGCACAGTAATGAAAAAGAAGAAAAAAATCAAAAGCTGAAAGTCAGACATTTAATGCAACATAAACTAAAGAAACAACAGCTGCGTACACCAGTAAAAGGGCTTTCATATGATTGTGAAGAAGGTGCACCACCACCAATGTGATGAATGTGCTGACCTGGTGTTCATTTTGTGAGTCTGAAAGCCCAGATATGGATCCAGGATGAGGCTCGTGGTCAGATCATCGTTCTCACACAACTCCTTGGCAGTCATTCCGGAGGAGGGGACATAGCGCCTCTCTGCCTCCAGACTGGCTGCGTTGAACCCTGGAAACACCAGACACAGACTCGCGTTAGGAGTAATGTCAACTGCCAATGGATCCAGAAATTCGCCGAAATTTTGTCCGGATGCCACCCAAACTCACTGCGGCTACATCTTCGGTTTCTGGGGTGGGCTTTGTTGTGGCGCAGGGACGCCCGCTGGGAATGCTGAGAGCGAGTCTGGCTCTGGCTCACAGGTTGCTCGCCGGTCAACTTGTTTCCGTGTCGTCTGCCATTTAATACCATGTTCTTGGATTCGCCCAGCCACTTCATGCCCACAAGCCCCCTGGTCCAGTTGCATTTAGTCTCCTAGTTGAAGAAACACTCTCGAGTGGGGAAGACTGGGGTCTAAAGTTTGAAACCTGGAGGCAGAGTGAAAGCAACAAACATGACTAGATGTACAGCCAAGGAATTTAACTGGTTTACACAGACTCCAGCAATACAAAACAAAAAACAAGATGTAAATGGGCATGTGGACAGGTTGCCAGCTCAGACTTCCTGGGGTTGTGAACCAGACTCAGTTAAGAGCGCTCTTAATTATTTGCATTGTTCATACTTTATGTTAAACTGCATCAGCTCTGGACATAAACATTTGACTGCTTGAAAACGCACTTGGATTCATTTGCTTAGAGATGCTCAGGAATCCAGGAATCACAGATGTAGTGTAGCGAAGGGTAAATAAGCCTCTGACCACTTCACGGAACCATCTAAACACTTCATCCAGCCTGACAAACAAAGTGGACGACGTGTCGAGGTTCACAGTCAGTCTCTAAGGTCCGGTAAATAGTCTACGACCATTAAACCCCGCAAAAAACAACAACAACAACCGTGAAGAGCAGCAGCCGGTTTGCCCGGCGGTGACTGATGTTTACACTATGGTGGGTTTAGGGTGCACGGCGGAGGAAACTAATTCTAAGATTATCCTGCAGCGCCGCTCAGTGGTAACCCCAAATACTTCACTGGCTTTCTGTCAAGTGCAACTGTAACGTCTCCGGTGCCATCACCCATACGCAGAGTATCGCTTTGTTAATTTATGGACCATATATTCACCCAGACACGTCACATCGCGTCCACAGCCACAACCTGACCAATCCCTCGGTGCACCGTGAAAGCGCCTGACACACGGGCGCTGTAGTTTCCGAGGCGTAAACGCTCCGCAAGGAGCATCACCTCATTTGTAATCGATGCATTTAAAACGCTTCGCATTTTAGCTCGGAAAGGCTAACGTCCGCCACGATTTAAGAAAAATAACAACACACACACACAAACAAAACGGCACAGGGATCGGGAAGGGGCCGTGGAAACCCGGAAGGCCACACCGACAGATGAGGCCGAGATTGTATGAGTTATCAATACAGCTCGCATTGTTTGCTAACAACTGCCGTCTCTCCACCCAGTCACTTCGTTAGCACGGGGCTAGCAACCGAGAGCGACGCCAGGGGAGATGCTCGGCCGTGGTGGTTAGCTTGCAGCAAACGCCGGCATTGTGCCATCATGGCAATTTCCAACCGGCAAGTGGACGCTGGCTGCCGAGCTGAGAGACACCGGCGGCCCGGCCGTGCAACACAAAGCGGCTCAATACAAAGACCGAAGCACCATATTACGAGGATGGTGACACGGTGTTGGTGGTATTTAACGCCAGTATTCAGCCATAATACATCCACTCCACATCTCAAGCGGCTCCGGCGTTTTCCACTGTGTATGCAAACCGCTAACGCTCACATGAACCCCCACTTGGCCAACGTTTATTAAAACCTGTCTCCCGGCTTGAGTAGCACAGAACCTCGGCGAATTATCTCTCGTTTACGTACTTCTCAGCTGGTGCTAGCTAGCACCGAACTTAAGTTCAGCAGGCTGCTAGCTTAGCGTCACTGCCAGCTAGCAACTGTCACTAAAACACCACAGCAGTTAGGCAAACTCACAATGCAGTTACCCTCCGTCCCGTTGACGATATACCGTCGATTCGTGTCCATCAAATGTTCGACGGCGGCAGCCGGCGGTTCGCTGTACACATGTCCCGGAGAGTGGCTGCAGACCCCCGGACCACGGCAGCTAACTCCGCTTTAGCTCGGCTTGTTTGATGTGGAAGCCATTGGCTAGCCTAGCGGGCTAAATCTCTCGTTTGTACGCGAATTAAAAGTTAGTTTGCGTGGCTGCGCCGCTGTAGGTGCGATCCGCCGTGGTGACCGGGGCAGGCCGGCGATCGGCGGCTCGGTGCCCGGTGATGTTATTGACCGTGATAGCTGGCAGTTTGAACAGCGGCGAGCTCAGAGCGTTTTCACGCGTTTGGTAGCGTTAAATGTCCCGAGTCGACAACAGAAACAGCGCAAACACACACGATACTCACTGGGTGGTTTTAGTAAAACGCTGGCGGAACGCGACACCGCTCCGCCGAACTAATCCAGAATTGGCACGAAAGCCCGAACGAAAATATCACAGGAAACACATTTTTTTTTAGAAATTAACATTAAAATTCAAGATGGCGGCCTAGCACTGGCGAGAGGGAGAGAAAGGCGCAGCACGGCCATCCTCAAGAAAATAGATCCAACAAACACGCAGCCGTTCCCGTCCGTGGGGACCGAAATGAGGAACAGCTCTCCACGGTACAGTCTGCGGCTTTACAGGCGGACGTCGGGGGCCACTTTCCGTAGCTTCGGTCGTTGAAATCGGTCGAAAACCCTTATCTTGGTCCGTGCCAGCGACTGTCGGATGTACACAAAAGTAGTGCTGCATAAACAAACCTCTTTACGCTTCCTAAAGAATCCAGCGGTCGTGGGCAGACGGCGCTAATGGAGGGTTCTCCTCTCCGATCCACCGAGACCCCGACGAGAACAAGCCAGAACAAGTCAACTCAGGGCCACGGTACCGGGGAGACCTCGGCCTCGTCCCTCTGCCACTGCGCTCCTGCTCCGATAAGCTCTCCCATCACTCGTTAATGTGGCTGGCGCAGACCTGTAATTTGGCCGTTCCTCGGTTCTTTTCTTCTTCTTACTCTTCTGGGGTTTTTTCAAAAACAGAACCAGAACATGTTCCGCTGCGCAGCCAATCCGAACTGTTCTACATCGTCAATGTGTCCTTTGAGTTTACTTTTACCCAGCGAAATTAAGCAAATGCCCTCCCAATGTTCTTTAAACGAGATAAACCGCCTTCAGTTTCAGTTCATGGATGCCACTGTTACAGCTTTATGGCTGTTTGACTTTGTACCGTGTACTTGAACTTGGCTCAAAACGAAGACTCAAATAAAATAACATTATTAACAGATAACCGCATTACGTCCGCTTTAATATAATCTTTTATTTCGTCCTTCGAGCATGAGTGGATTAGTGAACGGGCCCGGAGGGCCAAGGGGCCCCAGAAAGAGACACAAGTAAAACCACATAAAGACAAAGAAACAATAGACGCCAGAGAAACAACAAAAAGACTTAAAAGCAAGTAATAGGAGATGAAAAAAGATCCTTAAAGGGATGAAAACATCCACAAAAAGACACAAAATGACGACAATGTGATGCAAAATGTCAACAAAGAGACGCAAATGTCATAAAAGATTTGAAAAATTACCACAAGGAGAGCCAGAGACGCAAAGCTATTAGGAAGAAACACACAACAGCTAAAAGGAGAAACAAAACACCTACAGAGATGCAAAGCGATGCAAAATAACCAAAAAAGAGCGTGCAAAGCATCTACAAAGGGATGCGACATAACCTCAGAGACATGCAAAACCTCCACAATATGAAGCACAACGTCTACGGAGAGAGATGCAAAATAACCATAAATGAGACAATCTGTTTGTTTTCTTTGCCGGTCAGGGCAGGCCGGCGCCACTGTTGGGCTACGTGCCTCGGTTTAATGCCCGTCATGGTCGACAGGCTCCGCCGCGTCGGTCCTCTGTCCTTGGGTTTTGCTGATAGGCTGATTTGTGGGTCTGTCTGAGTTCTCTCCGAGAAGCATCATTTATCTCTTTACAGAGAAATAAAAAAAATAAAATCTCTGACCTGTGTGCTATTAAAAAAAAAAAAAGAAAAGTTTATTGTCATTTCAGGAAGGTACAGATAAAGTTAAGGTTAACAGATGACAGTATCTGCATTATCAATATGATTACAAGTTTAATCAAAACAGAGAATATCAAGTTTTTCTGCAGTTAAACAGCCTTGAGCAAGGATTTGTTCTGATTTTCTTACAATACAAGGGTCTGATCACAATCTGGTGCAACTTAAGGCTGCACCCATCAATATTTTTATAGTTACAATGGAAAAATTACTATTTGTAATGCATAAGGTGCTGTTCATATAATGTGAATCCACGGTTTACCCTGCAGTTCCTCATAGCACCTATGGAGCATCTTAGCAACTTTAAGCTACTTGTTTTGGTTTCATGGTCATCCTGCTCACCTCTGCCCATCAGCACCAGCTTCAGCAGCAGCAGTGCCCTGGTTTTCAGTTAAAAAAAAAAAAGAAAAGCTCAGGTAAACCCACCGTTTGCTAACCTGCTTAGCGCCAAAGAGCAGACAAAGTTAGAGACCAGCAGCTGGAAGCCAGGCAGAGAGAGTAGATATATTGGACGTGCATTTGACAGATGGACACAAACAAAAAAGCAAATGAATGATAATGCTTTGATGCGTCTGTTGGTAAATATACTAAGTTTATCAGCTTCATAAAATTGTGGGACCTGAGTGATATGAATATATTTCCAGCTATTTAGAAATTTGTAAAGAACTACTGTGAAGAGACCTAAGATGTAACATTGTGACATGTGAACATGTGAACTGATGTAATGTAACGCTAACTCCTTCTCAACATTTATTAGTCACTGAAAATCTAACAATCACGTTTAAAAAAAAAAGAAAAAAAAAGAAAGAAAGAAAATGTTGTGCCATTGATCTGACATTTTTGGGAATTGGTTTTTACACCTACACCAACCTGTCGACACGTTATTGGCAAACACAATGGAGGAGAGTTGTGTGAGCAGATAGCCAAGCCGAGGGAACTTTGTTGTCCTGGAGCGCTGCCCAGATACAGCCACGAGAAGCCTGAACTCGGTGGGCGTCCAAGTTCACCTCTCATCGCGGTAGCCGCACAGTGTGTGGGCTACAACCCCCCCCCACCCAGCTCCCCTCCACCTCCTCCTCCTCCTCCTCCTCTTCCTCCTCCAGCAAACCCTGACCTTCTCCACTCTGTCTGTAATGAAGGTGTAAAAACTGAGCTGGAAGTCTGCCCAGTCACGGTTTTTAATATTCATCTTTACACGATGCACAATGTGTGACCGGGCAAGTGCATCCATTATCACTTCAGTGCGGCCTCTTGATTTTTGTGATTGGCCGTTTGTCAGGACATTGTTAATTCATTCACACTTAATTCATCCCTCTCCTCTTCAGAGCCCAAAATAACCCACAAACACACTGAGGTCAGCCTGCATTGTCATCACAGAAATAAATAAGTCAGCTCATGTATCAAAGTTACTAACATATTTCAATTTATTCTGTATTTCTCATGCTAAAAAAAATGTGAAACAAATCAAAAACTTCAAACCTGAAATATGTTAGTCATTTTTAAAGAGGCCTTGAGCTGAGTATGTCAGTCTTCCCTGAATCGTTAAAAACTGTTCACAACCACATAGTTCCATTTAGATGAAAATACTAATTATTTTCCCAAAATAGCTGCTCACTGTAGTTTTTAACAACCAGGAGTAAATAGTGAAGTTTTAGTGACTACTTTCAGCAGCGGATTAATCCAAATTTGCTGCGCCTGTGTGTATTTCTAGCAGAAGAACGGTATATGTGTGTGTGTGTGTGTGTGTGTGTGTGTGCGTGTGCGCGTGTGCGTGTGAGTCAGTGAGACAAAGTCAAAATAAACTACAGTGTGTGTGTGTTCATTGTGATGAAGGAACATGTCACCCAGAGCAACGGTGTGACTGATGTGGTTCTAATAGTTTCTTGACAACAGCGGAGCATCTGTGGCCCTGAGGGGTAAGATACATTATAGCAGACTTCAGATACACAGACAGGACTTACTGGTAGGGGTTATCCCATTTCCAAAGATTTATGTCCTCAGCAGGAACCAGTGATCTCAGAGCTGACAGCGAAAGACTGAGCGGGAAGGTCTGGAAGTGTTGAGAGACAAACACTTTCATGGGATTTGTTGACAGTGAACAAAAATACAGAGAGAAGAATCAAAGTCTTATTGTTTTTGAGGTTCTGGACCAGTGATACTGATGACTGGCTGTGGTTTTCAATGCACTTTCAAAACTTTAAAATTACCTAGACACTCACAGCCAACTGACCAGGTCTGGATTATTTCACAGCCATAAGTACAGGTTTGCACATGAAAAGCAACTGATTATTTTTTGATTGATACAATAATTGATAAAGAATCTTAAAAGAAAAAAAAATCAGTCACTAAGCTTTTCTAACTGTCAATTAAGTTTTTTTTCTCTTTATTTTGTATTTTGTGTAAATTCATTTTTGGCATGAGCATATTTAGATAAAGTATCACAAAAGAGGAAATAAGTAAACAATACAGACAAGCAGAAAAAACAAAAAAATGCAAAAATAAACTGCAGCAGGAGATTTTACATTTTTTTAGGTTGATTTTTGCAGTAGAAAGAAAGAAACAGAATTTAGTTTTGTGTGTGTGAACATGAGTTACCAGTTTTTGTTTTTTTTATTATTAGTATTATTATTATTAACAATGAAAATATCTGTTTTTTGTTAAATTTGATTTACGGATTACTGTTTCTAATTTTTAAATTTAGTTTTATTTCATTTTATTCTTAATGAGTATTATGAAATTCACACATATACTTAGCCTATATTAATTTTTGTTCAGGTAAAAGAATATAAATCCATTGGTTGCTAAATGTATAATGATCAAATGGAAACATGTTTAGACAAATTACAACACCTTGTAAATGTAATGATCTAAGCATTGTTTTGTTGATACTTTCAACTTTTTGTTTTTTGAATTCATTTCTTGAAAATACATGATATTTAAGTAAAAAGGGTGATATTACAGGTAAAAAAAACGAGATCCATTTCCATATTTTTGAAGAATACAGAGATAAGTGAGATGTACATTGGAAAAATAAACTAAGATTTAGATGAATAAAAGTCATACACTAAAATCATTTGTACAGTCCATCCTTCTCTGAAGAGAATCTATAAAGGTGAAAGAAACTTGGAAAAAACCCCAAAATAACGAGTAATACCGATACAGTAAATACTCACGTATACAAAAAATACACACATCTGAATAAAACGATAGAAACTAACAAGGCAGTGTGAGCACGTTAGTTACTGATGATAAATTCAATAGACCGGTTTTTAAATTTAAACGTGAAAAGTTAAGTGGAGAATGTGGAGCAAATAAGATTTTTAAAACGAAGACGAACGGTCGCATTTATCGACGCTATCCACAAACTGTGGGACGAGTTTTATCAGTTATTTATCAGTTATTTATCAGTTATTTATCAGTTATTTATCAGTTATTTATCAGTTATTTCTCAGTCATTCGGTTCCTCTTCCTCTTTCTTAGAACGGTAACTACGCAACAGCCGCGCGTCACGCTACGTCATAGGTCGAAGTTGAGAGGTGACGTAGGAGCGCTCGTGGTTGGAAGGTTCGCGGGAAAACGTCCCTAAACAAATCGGTTCTGATGGGCACGCGACGGACCGGAGACGCCGCTTGAACCGCAACGTTGCGTTAAAGGCGGCGGGATAAAGGCCGACGTCCGTCCCCGGCCCAGCGTCGCTCTGGGAGCCGACTCAGTGTAGGTGGCGACCGGCTACCGCCACACGGTTAGCGGGCGCTAATCGGTTAGCTTAGCTCCGACCAGCTCCCCCGGGCGACGGCTAACGGACGGTTCGGTTACCGGTGAGTGCGCGGCGAGCGGCGGCCGGATACCGGGCGAGCGGCGGCCGGATACCGGGCGAGCGGCGGCCGGATACCGGGCGAGCGGCGGCCGGAGACTCGGTGAACGGGGGCTGAGATGGCAGAGAGGCCGGAGGACCTGAACCTTCCCAACGCGGTGATCACCCGCATCATCAAGGAGGCGGTGAGTGCGGAGATCAGACACCTGAGTCAGGCTAGAAGCAGAAAAACCACTTTTACGCAGATTCTAGCTTTAAAGTCGAGCATGATGTTTATCTGAAAGTTTTAGTCGCTTTACAAATAAGGATTTTAATAATGAAGTTTGATGTTTCCTAATAGATTGATTAATAAACAGTGCTGCTACTAACTACAGCTTCTGGATCGTCTGACCCTTTGCGTTGTTAAACTTTTATACATTCTGTTAAAGATGCATGTGTTTACCTTTTGAACAATCCATAGCTTCAGATACCTGCTCCTCCACAAACCTGTGCATCGTCCTATTATTTATTCTTTTCATTCTTATTTCCTCTGCAAAGTTTTCCTACTTTTCCCACCAAAACCCTTTAGAAAACACAATTTGATGTCATCAAACATACGATTGGCCCCAGTGTCCTTATAAATGCAAGTGGGGCTCAAACCATTAGGTTTAATGGCAGAAAATTAATTTGAAGCTATTTTGATAGTCGTCAAGTCAGTTCATGCATCCAGCTCCTCAAATAGTGAGGATTTAGCCTTTCCTTTTTTGGTTATTTTAATTTATTTCAGTTATATTTGAGGTTTAGACCATCAACAAAACAAACATTGTGAAGGTGTCACTTTGGGCTCTGGGTAAATGTTGTGGGGCTCTTTCTCAATACTTTCTGAACTTTTTAAAGCAGTTAATCGGTTAATAAAGTCCCATGTAAATTAATTTAAAAAATAACTAAAGTAAAATGCTGATTAAATATGACATAATATGGTAACTTTTACTTTAATTTTTATTAATAATATGCAGCGCCGATTAACTGTTGCATTTAAGGTGCTACGCAGCCTCCCGCCGCCGGGTCGCGCTGCAGCCCCTCCTCTGCTCCATGCAAGTGCCCGGATGTTATAAACACGCTCGATAGATGTCATATCTTCTTGAACCAGCGCAGTCTGGCAGTTTTTAAATCTAGAAAACGAATGTAAGGTTGTATAAAGGCAGTGACAGAACACGCTAGTATATAACCACATGACCTGAGCACTGAGTGACCGTATTGAACATAGATATATGGACGCTAGCCAGTAAGGAAGGGAGGCTTTCTGGTGCTAGCACTGCTAACATTAGCATAGCCACACAAGGGAAGAAGATGCAGTATTTCCCATTAAATACATAGACTGTGGCAATTTAATTTATAACGCCATAGCTCAACAATGAACAAACAGTATTTTTTAATCACTTCTACTAACACAAAAGATCTGTAATGTAGCGTTGTGCACTGTTGCTTCGTTCTAGATATGAACTTGGCGGATTGATTCCCTCAGATGCTCTCTCTCTCTCTCTCTCTCTCTCTCTCTGTCTCACACACACAAGAACAAACACATTTCCTTTAATCGAGATCATTAGGAACATCCTTAATGCTTACTTACTTTTACTTAAGCAACACAAAAAATAATAGACAACAGAGGAGTTTATTTAACTGACCCTAATCAATATAAAATGAAAATAAGATGGAAACCTGTCAGTGAAACATGATACTACTCAACAGCGTCACATATATATATCATTAACCTCATGAAGGGAGGATTTATTATGGACCACTTAAATTTTACCTTGATGTGCCTCATAAACTACCAACTGAGTGTGTTTTTTTTCCCCTGCCTCTGACTGAATAAATGCTTCTCTAAGCCCTGCCTGTGTTTTCTGACTAAACGGTTGTGTGTGTGTGTGTGTGCGTGTGCGTGTGCGCACACGTGCGCACACACACTACTGCTTGCTGCAGACTTTTCCTCCCTCACTTTTTTTTCACTTTTTCAGATGGGGTACGTAGCAAAAAAAAAAAGCAAAGCAAAGCCATCTCAGTGTGTGTTGTTGTTGTTGTGTTGTCCTGTTCAACGGAGGAGAGAGAGGAGGAAGGCATTCACAAAGTTGGTTGAGTGATTCAATTTCACAAAATTTTTTTTTGATCATTTGACATAAATTCAAACACAAACACAAAAAAAAAACAACAAAACAAAACTTATCTCAAAATTACAAAAAATAGAGAAAATATCAAATATAAGACCTATATTATTTAAAATTTTTTTTTTTTTCTTTTTCTTTTTTTTTTTCTCTTTTTTTTTTGCATTTTTGTTTGAAAAAAAAAAAAAAAAAGGCAAAGGAGTGTTGGAGCAGGAAGAGCGATGCAATGGAGAATGGGAATTTGAAAAAAGAATCTCAGAAAGGTCAGCTCATCAGTCCAGTGTTGTTTGTTGTTGTGTGAAAAATAAACAAACCTTTGCACGTGCCCTCAATTTCAATTGCAGATAAGCATCAGTCTGGACTTGTAGAAAGTGATTGTCTCTGCAAGTAGCCATTGTAAAAAAAAAAATAAAAATAAAAAAAAATTAAGTCTTCAAGATGTGTGTGTAAAACAAAGCCAGTATTGAGAATGGTTATACCAAAAATGTACATTAAACAATACATTAATCCTACCATTCACTAAGCTACCCCAGCTTTAGCTAACTAATGCAGTCAAGGGTTCAGAAATTTTGGACCTGATCATAAACGGACCAGTGGAAAACCCACCTGAACCCGATGTGCATTAATTTATTCTGAAGGAAAAAAAAGGACCTAATCCAAGGGCAACCCACCCCATCCGGTCTCCAAAACACAGTGGGTCTCAGACTCTCATCAGAGCCCCATGAATAGTTCTTCAGCATGTGAAGAAATCCCAAAAAAAACAGACCAGGGATACCTTGCTATGATCGGGCGGTCGCTGTCCTGTCAAGCAACGATCAATAATAGCCATAATGTAAAATTTCATGAACGACAGGTCCTTTATTTTACTAAGATCCAAAAATACTACATATGTCAAGCTGATGGTGGGCTTTTGTGTTCCTCAACAGTGTATAAGAAGGGCCAGAAAGGAAAGAAGGAGGTGTCGGAGCAGAAGCGAAAAGACAAAGAGAAGAAGACCGACTCCGAGAACGACAAGAGCAGGGAGGAGGAAGAGGAGGAGGAAGAGCGCATGGAAGAGGAGCCTGAGGTTGAGAACGACGCCGAGGAGGAGGAAGTGGAGAACTGAGGACGTTTTCACCCGGTGACAGCTCCGGTGACACGGATGATGAGACGTGCTCCATCAGCTCCGCTGAGGTTATCACTGTCTGGACGCCATACGTTTGTTGCTGAGCACCGGTAATGAGCTCAAAGGAGGCGAAGTTACCGCCCAAGTTTTTTTGTTTGTTTCTTTCTAATTTGTTTTTGTTTTTCTTTTGTTTTGGTGGCGGCGAAGCCTCTGTCTCTCAGCCAAAAACACAACAAACATCCAACACAAAGCACAATGCAAACACGTCAAAAAACTTCCTGATCTTTCTGAAGGTCCATTTTGTATTTCTATCATTTTTTTAATACCTGAGTCACATTTTGATATCAACACTGTTTGGTCTCCTCTGTAACAGCATTTCTGGACAGGAAATGATGCACCGTAGTTCAGAAAATGACTGATTCTGTCCTTGTTGAACTAAGACACTTCGGCAAATAAGCTTCCAAATCAGTTTACCACTGGAGGGGGAGGGTGGGGTTGACATGGGCAGTAATCTGACCGGTGACGAGTAATGAACAGGCATCTGAAATGTATGAACTCTTGTTACAATGCCTGTGATTCCCTCAAACCAAGAAATGCAAATACATTTTTTCTACAAAACCCTTGATTCATTCAGTTTCATGAAGGAAGCCAAAGCTCTGAAATGATAAATGTTGTTAAATACGAAGCCGCACAACAACTTTTACTGAATAAAATGTACTTCAAAGTTTAAATCAAAAACTATCTCATCTCACTGTATAAGTTAATAAAAAAGATAAGTCTTGACATTAGATTCTAGCTTTTGGTTAAAAAAAAAAAAAAAAAATCCAACTGTGGTTTTTAACTTCTGACCACGGTTACTTTTTAGTTGCAACAGGATGTTTTTTTTTTTGTTGTTTGTTTTTTTGTTTTTCACACGTGCTGTTTGATTTAATCTTAGGAAACCCGTGTAGGAAGAAATGTTGTATTTGTCAGATGAGTTTCGCACCTAAGACATTTCCAGTTTTAGAAAAGACTGTTGTTGGACTACATCGCTTCATACTGAGTACAAATAGCTGTGGCAGTGTTTGTCGGCCTTTCTTCCCTATCTGCTGAGTTTTTCAACCATTTATACTTTTGTAGAATTGTAAATGACTGGCTGAGATTTTCAATAAATATTTTGTATAAAAGCCAAACGTGCAGTGAGTCATAACTGGCTGCAGATGAAGACAGCTGGCCTAAAAAAAAAAACACAATACCACACACACAAAAATTCTGCACACCCACCACAGCTGTCTTCAGTCTGATCAAGGCTGAACGATCCTGTTCTTTTAACACAGCTGGCGGTTGGATTAATTAGTCCTGGATGAATTTAAAAGATAATTCAGACACAGACAACATGAGCCGAGCTGAATGAAAAACATTTTTGGGGGCTTGTTTTTTTTGCACGAGCCTCATTATACCATTTCAAACTAAAATAAAACCTGAGAAAATCTCTGGAGCCAATTAAACCTCCGGGAAGGAATCAGTTTACTCAGTAACACACCTGATGTACAGAATCTAAAATATATAAAAGGTTTTCAAATTGAATTTAAAATAATTGTGTCTGAATAACAAATAACCATCAAATCATTTCTTGTTGTTAATGATAGCCTTTGTTCATTGTGGCCAAAACTAAATCTGGGTTTGCTTTTTAGTGCACTTTTATATTATAGACTATTTTATCGTGTAGATAAATTACTTACTTTGAATAGACATTTCAATGGTTTCTCATAAATGTTCTTATCTAAAAATCATTATTTTTACTATGATTTATTATATCACATTTTAGTTCTTCCAGGCCATTGCCTAACAATAATTCATAATACAATTAATCTTATGTGGCATGGACTTCGAAAAGCTGCAGGATGGGAATAATCAATTCTTTTTAGAGCTGCAGCTATTAGCTAGTCAATTAGTTCACTGAAATATTATTCTGCAAATATTTTGAAAAAAAATACAAATATTACAATGTTCAAGATGTTAAGACAACATTCATTTTGCAGAATTGGCTCTTTGTGTACTGAGGGTACATTAAAATTGATTTTCTAATGCATTAATAAGTCAAGTCGCAGTTAGCCATAGTTGAACCAATCTTAGCCTCATTTTTAAGTAGCTTGCTTTAGAGGAATTTTATTTTTCAAAGCAAGGCATATATGAGACATCTTAATGAAGCATTTCTCTGAAATGTAGAAGTAGCACAAAATATTCAAGTACAAATACCTCAACCTGTACCTCAGATGAATGTAGTTCTAATAATCACCAACCTGCTGCTTCACTCATACTAAACCAAGTGTCATGATAGGTTCTGGTGTTAAGATTCTTATAGCGTCTACACCTGGAGATAATTTCACATTACCTCTGGTTAAACTGGTATCCAAGGAAACTGTCCTACTTCTTAAAATAAATAAAATTAAATCCCCTCACCAGCCCTGTATGTTACATCATCATGACAAAACCAGACTACTGCTGAACACTCTGTTCCCAGTTTATTAGATAGACTGCATTAGTTTAAGCTGATGTAATACCCACCTGTTGTATGAGAAGGTTTTAGCTGAGTGTGTGTCCCATTCTGGTGTATGAGTGTAAACTGAAAGATTAAAAAACAGATTAACTCAAGGTTTGGTTTTTTGTGAACATTTTATTTGTGTCCATTTAGTCAGATGGGCACTCGACTTTGCCGCTGTTGATGTCATCGATGACATCATGGGGCGCACGACCATCAATGGTGCATCCGACGGACTGAGCGGTGCCCAGGATCTCCTTGATGGTGCCTGAAGGGGAAAATAAGGCCGTGTGAGGATTTTCTCTTAGCTGTGTTTAGGCTTCATTCTTTGTGGTGAAAACTCAGATGTAGCACAGAGGTTTTGACAGCACCAACAAAAATCCAGGTGAGCATTAGCTTAAACTGACATGGGAATAAATCTGTACATCTGGTTGATAATGTTCCAGACTTTTCGGCACAGAGTTGCCCATTAGTGTGGGCAGCCCTGTTTCCTAAAGCCGGGTCAATCTCAGCCTCCACTGGATTATACTCGGTCACTGGGACAGACAGGCATAGTGGCGGGAGGCTGGACAGTGATGCTTTAACTGAACAGTCGGTCGCATGAGGACTAGGGGAGTAAACAAAATCCAGAGGGGTGTGTGAGCGCAACTTCCTGGCATCTTACCAGAGAGCTCCCTGGCGATGGAGCGGGGCCTCATGATGCGAGCGACGTTCACAATCTCGTCGAAGGACACACTTCCGCTGTGCTTGACTGAAAAAAATTTAAAAATGGGAGAGAATGTAGTCAAGCCACCTCATTTGTAATGTTTAAGCATTTTGCTTAGCATTTCAAAGGCCACTTACTGTTCTTGACCTTCTTCCTGTCACGAGGAGGCTCCTTCAGAGCCTTGATGATCAGAGCGGATGCAGAGGGAACCACTTCAATCTGGAAAGAAAACAAGAAGGGTGTTATTAAAGACAAGTCCTCGTCAGTGAGGCCCCCACTGAAGTGAGCCTGAGGTGGGGGGGTTAGGCAGATGTCTGGTCCCGGGTGTACGTACAGCGGCCTGCCTGTTCTGGATGGTCAGCTTCACAGTGATCCTCAGGCCCTTCCAGTCACCGGTGGCCTTGGCAATGTCGTCACCAACTTTCTTGGGAGACTGGAGGGAAAACAGCAGGAGGCAATCAGCTTAAAGCAGCAGGTGCAGGAGGTTTAAAACACCAACCTAAATGACTTCACTCAGACTGAAGCTGCATCTTACAGGACTGAGATTCAAAAATTGGGTTATTTCGAGTTCTTTAAACAATCCTTCGTTGAATTAAAAAATTTTTTTTAACAGTAGCATCCTAGATAATGACAGGAGCCTGAGTTTATGTTCCAGACTTTTCGGCACAGAGTTGTCCATTAGTGTGGGCAGCCCTGTTTCCTAAAGCCGGGTCAATCTCAGCCTCCACTGGATTATACTCGGTCACTGGGACAGACAGGCATAGTGGCGGGAGGCTGGTTCTGCCCGTGGCGATACAGAGAGGCACATTCTAATACTCACCAGACCCAGAGGTCCGATCTTGGGGGCCAGAGCTGAGGTGGCGCCGACTTCTCCTCCTGTGCACCTCATGTACACTGCAAAACCGAAGGAAGGAAGGTTTCAGCTTCATCTGATGTAGTTTCCTCAAATAAAGTCACAACCAATCACTGACTAGTGGTTTAAAAACTGGCTCATCATACAGCAAAGCTAAGCAACATTGCAGCTGTTTGAACATCTACATTCATGCAAAGTCACTGCCCAGCAGGGATAAGCTCAATTTTAGGAACAGACAAAAGGCACCTGGTTTATTATGAATGATCCCAGGTAAGTGTAAAACATCCTCGTAGTAACCAATGACCCGTTTTATAATAGAGTCCCAGGAAGGCATTACCAAACCTCAACCTGTGGTTAAAATTTACACTTTTCATCTTTTGTCACATTAAATTAGGACTTATTTAACCATCTATAACCCCCCCCCCCCATAATTTTTAGTCTGCTCCCCATTAAAAATTAATTTTAGGCCAAGGTACCTGCATTTTGGATTCAGTCAGTTGCCTTGAAACTCATTAAAAGTCTAATGAGGCTTTTAATGTGAATTTGAGCTAGAAAAGTCACACCAAGTAACATTTAATCCATTTTTTAATTTTTTTAAATATGTCCAGGCTTCATTGTAAGCAGAAGGATTAGCCTAACCTTTGCTCACACCTTCAGTTAAAACCTGTCCCCATTACACTCCTAAATTATTTTCAGTTTTAGGAAGATTTTTTTGTTCCACCACTGGCTCCATATTGCCATCATCTGCAGTTAATTTTTCCCAAACCCAGTTTCACCACCAACTTCTGTCCCTGAGCTAAAACTTCCTCCGTTCCCTCCTGGCACAGTACAATTTCCACCTCTCCCAGATCCATAACACGTGAACACCCAGAGGGTCAAGTCCAATTTAAGACCCAATGGAAACACCTGATTAGAACTGGGTGATAAAACCTGTATCAAGATCTTTAATGATCTGATTTATTCCTTTATGGTAAATTAACATTTCAAATGGCATTGAAGCAATTGTCTAATATAAAAACAGTTTGAAAATATGCAGTGTTTGCAGTTCCCATGAACTGGACTAAGAACCTCTGAAAGACTTTATAAAGTTTTTTTTTGACATGTCCATTAATC
Organism: Istiophorus platypterus; assembly: GCA_016859345.1. Taxonomy (NCBI): domain Eukaryota; kingdom Metazoa; phylum Chordata; class Actinopteri; order Istiophoriformes; family Istiophoridae; genus Istiophorus; species Istiophorus platypterus. Next base: position 2,487,936 of record CM029118.1, read on the forward strand.
TGTCATTCCTGCTTAGCTGAAATATTTTTCATGACTAGTACCAAGAAAGAAGCTAGTCTTTTCACACCCTATGTCATTAATCCCTCTAAAAATGCATACCACATTTGACAAGCTTGATTCAGAAAATTTTAGTTAAATATCAAATTGTTGGCACTGCAAGTTTTTAATTAACATACTAAATGTTAGACAGCCAGTGGACTCATGGAAATCAAACAGAAAATTAAGTCAGAAAAATGTTCTATAATTCTCTGAATCCAGCTTCTCATGTGTGAATTTTTTCTGATTCTTCAGTTTTCTTTATTAAAAACCATCACTTCGGGTTTTTGGCTGTTGATCACTGAAAACAAGGCCTATGAGAATCTGATGGCAATTTACCAGTTTTGGCATTTTAGAAGTGAATATCAGTTGCAGCCCCACCTTATATTCATCGTCAGAGTCTATGGCCAAATCAAAGTAATTAACAATTATACAGAAAAATTAACCTGTCAATACAACGGTCAAACTTAATAAGCTGTAAATTCCTGATACCTGCCTATCACATTATAGTTGTAACAGCTGATGGGTAAAATTTTTAAAAATAAAAATTTTGACCCATCAGCTGTTACACCATTCAAATAATGTAAATTATAATGTATTGGGATCTTAACAGTATAATTCACACGTTGCGCTAGCGTTCATGGTAAACTTTAGCAACACTGACACATTTTCCACTGAAGTCTAAACACCCTTAAAGTCAAACATTAGGAGAGAGCTGTAACCTAATCCTCATGCTAACGTTAGCGCAGCGTTACAGTTAGCCGCTAGCAGGTTTGTCCCACGTGGTTTCCCACGGAGTCAACCTTAATCTATCTGTATACATCGTTATACCACCACTCATTTTACCAACTGTCACCTTTTAGACAATAAACAAATGAGCACATCACACAAGGCATCTCGTTGATTTCTTGGTCGCGTTTCGTGTCCTATCTTTACCGTTTTCTCTGCGCCGTTCACAGGCCAACAGACACCGAACGACTCCATCTTGGCTGTGACCAAGCTTCAGCTTTTATTACCCAGTCGACAGTGAAAACATACCAATCTTAACCTCGTTGGGGTCGAATTTGGGAGGCATGTTGTAGCTGTGGAGGTTGAGCTCAGTTCAGCCTGGTTGGTGAGGGTGTCGGATGAACCCGGGTTCGGGACGACCGATAACTGTTGCACCTTCACCGCTAAAGGGAGAGAAAGACCGGCGGGGCGGCCGAGGCTGCTTATATACCTCCGCCAAGTACCGCGAGAAGTTGGGAGTCAGTTCTCGTTGTGACGTGATATCGATCGTTCCCCATTGAAGTTTATATGAAATTTGTAGGAATAAAATAAAATGAGTTAAATCTGACAAAACAAGAAGCATAATGGGCGCTTATATTTAATATTCAATTTGTGCAAATAAAGAGAAAAGAAAGGAAACGGAAAGAGAAATAGAAAAAAATGGATATGTGTATATTACTTTTTTTTTCCAGATTTAAACAAATTTAATTTAATTTAATTAAAGAAAAAAAGATCCCCCTGGATTAGTATGTTTATATTTTGATTCGTTTTTGCCAATAAAATTAAATAAATATAAAGTGGATGAAAGATAACTCCCATGGGAGTAACATTAAACGCTAATAAATGAAATAAAAAATATAAATGATTAAAACATCCCTATGGATGGGTGTATAATATATTCATTTTTGCAATAAATATAAAATAAAAAGGTTAAAAAGAATCCATGGATGGATTTATATTATATTCAGTTTTTGCCATTAAAACTTGATAAACACATTCAGTTAATTTATACAATCCCAATAATTGGTCTCATAGTCTGTTGTCAGGTATGTTATCTCTGCTTTGCACTTCATGACTTATGGCCCAGATCCCTGCAAGGTAGAACTGGAGAGACACAAGACTTGGTCTGTACCTGTGTGTGTTCATATGTTCTCTAACCGGAGTTATCGATATAAATGAATAATAAGGACCACTGTGAGAGCTCCAGCTTGTGTCTGATGGATATGCTGAAACGTCAGTGGCAGGTGCCATTATTTTCTGAACCGGCTGATGAACCAGGAGGAGGCCAGAGTGCTGCACGTGGGAGCTGAGTGGATGAACATCCTCGGCGGTGGGATAATGGACCTGGAGCCGCTCAGTCGCTGCTGGAATATATAAAAACTATTATGTCGGTATTACAGCGAGGGCCGCCAGGGTCCTCAGCAGTGTTCATAGGCTCCCGTCAGCTGTCCAATCACAACAAGCACAACAACAACAACAAGCACAACAACAACAGCTTTGTGGCATTTTGTTGTGTGTAGAGACAGCTTTTTTTTCCTTTTCTTTCGTTTTTTTTCCCCCCCGTTTGATTCCTGGAGGACTTTTTGACTCAGAGCTGCTCTACAGAAATAGCAACAGAACACAAGAGGGAGTAAGTGGGTGAGAAGCAGAGATCATCACCGTTGTGCTGTTTAATATGCATCACGAAAAATCTGTGAGGATGGTCAGAAAATTCACTGCTCATATTACGAAGGGTTGGCCCTATGTGTGCTTTCAGAAGCTCCTCGACATTTAGGGGGGAGGTCACAATGGAATGAAAATACATATTGAATAACAACAACAACAACAACAACAACAACAACAACAACAATAAGAATAATAATTCTGATGTTTCTGAGGTCTAATACCTGATAGGAAGCTTTGGTAGGTTTAAAGCTGATTTTTATGTGTGTGTGTGTGTGTGTGTGTGTGTGTGTGTGTGTGTGTGTGTGTTTGTGTGTGTGAAAATAGATGACACATGATTTTTTTTTTTTTTTACTAAGCTAAATATTAATTTATTGTGTTTTGTTCCAGAAGACTTCAGTCTCTCAGCTTGTGGTTTTCACTTCATTTGGTTTCCTTTATTTCATTTCTGCTTTCCTGCAAACCGCATGATAAATATATAAATATCTGGGAATGGACTTGCTTGCTTCTCTGGCAGCCTTTTTTTTGTGTTTTTTTATTATGTTGTGTGGGTGTATCTGGGTGGATAGGTGGGGTGTGGGGTGGGGTGGGGGGGGGTCTTGTACATGATGGTCTCTTGTTTGTGTTTTGTGGTTTTTTTTTTGATTTACATATTCCAAAAGTTCATAACAAGGAATAAAGGATAAAGGAAAGTGGACAGGTTTTCATAATCTTAAGTCACTTTGGATGGAAGAATGTGGTGAATAATGAACGTGATTTATTGCGGCTACATATTCCCGTTGTCGAACAGCAGTGATGGATTGTATATGTGACCGTATGAATAACGGATCCCTCTGAGTGGATGAACCGGACGGTGACGCGTCGACTCAGCTCGGTACAGTAATGTCAAATTACACCAGTGTGAGTCACATGGGGGGGGGGGTCCAGTTTCGCCCCCTGAGGAGGAGACAGCAGCGTGTGATGCACTTAGATTGTCATTCCCTCAGTTTTCCACGTGTGTGAGTGTGTGTATATGAGTGTGTGTGTGTTTGGGCTTGTTTTACACTTTTTCTGCTGTCCGATAAACAGAGATCCCACTATCCTTGTGGGGACCGACAGCTTTCTGGGGACCAAAATGCTGGACTCCAAAGAACGTAAATGGCTGTTTTAAGGTTAAGGTACAGGGCCAGGGAATGCATTATGTCAATGACAGGTCCCTGCAACTACAGCAAAACAAGGATGAGTGTTTGTGTGTATTAGTGTTTGTGTGTGTGTGTGTGTGTGTGTGTGTGTGTGTGTGTGTGTGTGTGTGTGTGTGAGTACAGGCATAATACAGTGCGTAGGGTACGTGTCAGCTGTTATTTTTGCATAAACAAACTGTGAGCCTGCAGCACAACCAGCGAGCCAATGTTAACATCTCACACGCACTACACACACTACACACACATATTACACACACACTAAACACACTACACACACACTACACACACTACACACACACTACACACACACACACACATACAGTTGGACAGCTCATTTGTTGAACTCGGGGGAATGATTAGATTTCGGCAGAGTTCCTCTCCTCCGTCTTTTCCTCCTGCTTGACCTTTTTCGCAGTGTTTTTCCAATCAGCAGCTCTTCTCCTCTTGTTTGTCTCCTCCGCTTTACAATTTCCTCTATTGATTTTTTTTTGCCGATTCTCGGCTGCGGTCAGGGGAATCGGGGCTAAGTACACGGCTTGTCTCCTCTAACTGGATTCAAAAGAGGGGAAGAAATTGTCTTTGGATTTTCTTCTCTCCGGCCGTTTCAATCCATCGACCAGTTCATCAGTGCTTCCAAACCTTGATGACCAGGTCCGGACTCGTTAGGCTCTGATTGGGTTTGTGAGGAGGAAGTCAATGAGGCAGCCTCGACCTTCGCCTCATTTAGTTCGCAACCTGAAACACAAAGTACAGCTGAGGCTGATGGGAACGGCATTAGTTTCACTGGTATGTGGTCTTAAACTGAAGCATTGGACAAAGTCAGATTTTGACCTGATGGTGGCGCTAGATCAAAACTCAGGGGGGATCACCAGTGTCAGTAGGTTTTATCCTCTGGTGGCTAAGAACGTCGGTGCCAAAGTTCGCGTCAATCCATCCGATAGTTGTTGAGATATTTTCAGTCTGCACCAAGGTGGCTAAACTATGAAATGAAAAAGTGAATCAGGGGATTTGTCTTTATCCTGAGGCCAGAAAAGGAGAGGACGGAACATGAACACCACACACACTGACACACTCATACAAACACACCAACCAGTTCTCCAACCTAAAGAACCTTTAGGTTGTTTGTCCATACTCCAGGGAACAAACCATAGTCATGGTAGGAATGATAAACGTGGTTTGGGTCGTAGAACGGTCGAGGTTTGATCAGGTTTAGCCAAAAAAATTATTTTTTTTTGTTAGGTTTAGGAACAGAATGTTTTTTGGGTTAAAATAAGTTCTTCCTTAAGGTTAGAGAACCTTGGTTAAGGCTGTAGAACGGTCATGGCTAAATGAACCAATGCTGATCAACGCTTTCAAACGGGAAACGAACAGCGGCCGACATTCGTCGACCCGTCCCTCCACCCGACCACCTTCCGACATTGACTTGATCTTTCCACATCGTCACCTGACTTCCTCCTTCGCTTATGTCATAATTACCATGGCGGCTAGAGGTCCCCCTGCGATTATACGTTACTGTGGGTCGTAATAAGCTGCTGCACCTACGTGTTCGTGTATTTTTTTAATCTTAGGACTATCTCATACGCGCTATCCAGTGCTAATTCTGTTTGTTCGTCACGTTGACGGACGGTTACGTTACGTTTATTTTTTATAGATCAGTATCACATTATGTGAAATTCTGATTCCTGCCACATTTTAGTCGCCGCTGTCACACGATATCCCTCTCACAGTCTAAAAGAATTGGGAAATGCGTTTGTTTGTGTTTTCTCTGAGAGTTAGATAAGAAGATCGGTATAAACCATCACATCTAGAATGGAGGCAGAGCCAGGAGGTGTTTAGCCTAGCTTAGCATAGCGGCGGGAGGTAGTGGACGAAGAGTTCGCTTCATCTCATCATCGCTTCACATCTAAAGCTCATTAACACCATGTACTGTATTTCGTGTGTTTAACCTGTACAAAAAAAGAAATGAAAAAATTCTTTTCCATCTTCCCAAAGTTCTCCTGTGGATTTAGTCTGATCCCAGTGAGACTCAGTGACTCTGAGACCAGGACTCACTGGGGTCCAGACCATTTGCTGCAGGACTCCTTGTCCTTTTGGCTTCTAAAATTAGTTATGACTCTGGCTGTGTGTTTGGACTCCTTCTCCTGTCGCAGAACAAATCTGGGACCGATCAGATTCCTCTCTGATAGTTTAAGAATCTAAACACCTAGAACTTTTGCACGGGGCTGTGTATTATTGGCAAAAAGCACTAAACTAGACGTCCCCCCCCAAACAACGTAGATCCAGCCCATGAAGATCACAAAGCCGAAACCGCGTCGTTCAGAGGATTAGACGGCCATTAGAGTGTTTGCCGTTAAGAACCGCCATGCCTCACAGCATCGTTATCTATGGGGAAGAGATGCAGGGTGGGATAAAGGGGATCCTCTGGGACGGCAGTGATTTGAGACGTCCCAGAGCTGTTGGAGATAAATGGGACTCAGTCACGCTCGGGGAGAGACACCAGAACGGGGACAGAGGGTTTTAAAAGAGTAATGCTGCTCTCGGTTAAAGTCTGAACATGGCCGATGCCCTGTCCACGTCTTCCCTGCTCATTCCGAATGCACACGGCATCTAACATGATATTTACACGGGTTCGTTTTTTAACATCCAGTCTCCTTCGGGGGGGGGGGCAATCTGACATTTTGTGAAATATCGGTAAATCGTCTGGTTTCTAAAGGTTGAGAGATGAGAGAAGTGATGCCGCTCTCGTGTCAGGGCATCACGCTGGAACCGGAAACCCATTAGCTCAATGTAGCATAAAGGCTAGGGTCACCTGTAAAGCTCAATAATTAACAAGCTGTGCACGAACATAGCAACTGTGTCTCCAAGAAATTCAGTTCACATAAAACCGATGTGCTGAGAAACCTTTGGAGAAAGGGCGTAGAACCCAACCTGAATCCTTTTAAAGTTATATAACAAGAAAGCTGTAAAATGTTCAGTGCACAATGATCACTGACGGTGTATTTTCATTTGTCGTGTCACGTTATTCGCTCGTGGCAAATAAAGCAAGTCACTTTCATGGTTTTGTTGGACCCTCACAGAACTTGGTCCAGGTGCAGGGAAAGATCCCGGTCCTGGACTAATTCAGGAAAAAGTACAGACCTTTGCTCTGTTACCCGAAACAAAGACCGGGCCCTGGATGCAGGACCCGGTGCTGAGAAACGGGGGGATCGGGAATCGGGGGATTTGTCTTTATCCTGAGGCCAGAAAAAGAGAGGACCCCCGGCAACTCTGCTGCTGTTAATAAACGTGATGCCTCATTGGTTTTAAGAGATTTCTTTTTGCTTCTGAACATCATCCAGCCACTATTCACATTCCTACAAAAGCTATTGGTTGTTGCGGTTCAGTTGTATATAAACTTCAAGTCAAGGAGACCATGTTGCATATACTGCACATAGGTTTCTCAGAAGAAAATAAGGAAAATAATTTTAATGCACTTTGACTTTACAATATCCGTCTTTGACATTTCCTCCACCCTCCCATATAAAGGAGGTGAATAGAAGCCTGCTGGAACCCCATTTTATTAAAGTATAATAGTATAAGACTGTTTGCTGTGGATTTAACTGAATCAAGGACAGAACTTCTGGACAGTTGTTAGAATTTTTCAATGCCACACACATCGCAACATATGATAATGTATTCGGCTGGAGGCAGGAAGACTAAGAGACGTGCACAAACACAAGCACAACAATCTGCACCGACGGAGGCACAAAGGGCAGCTGGTCAAGTGTGTTTCTATGTGGTTTGGTTGAACTTTAAAGGACACATTTAACCGGGAGACTCCGTGGCTTTGTTTACAGTGGGATGTGCTCCGGGATCTGTCAAGCAGCTCTGTAAGCCCAGTTGAGTGTTGGGGGGGGGCTCGTCAATAACTGTTAATGGACACCTGGCCCACATAATCTGATTCCTTTCCGAGGGTTTCCTCCACATTCGCTCCGCGGACTTCCTCCCTCTCTTCATTTCCATTACGGGGGAAACAGGAGACGCCGAGCTACAGCACAAACAACAATGCCTAACGAGGCCGAACTCGCGGCGGCATGTTAACCAGACGCCGCTCGTCGGCTCTCCAGAGCGCGGACGGCCCCTCTGAAAGCAGACCTTGGGAGACCTGATAAGCGAGGGGTTTGGGGCGGCGGTTAATTAACAAGCGCTTGAGAGGGACTGTTTGCGCCGGATCAAGGGCGAGTTATCAGTTGCTCTACTGCATGGTGGGGGGGGGTGTCCCTCGGTGATTCGCCGTGAATTGAGAGAGCGGGGCGATTCCCCAGGAGCCCGGTTTAATTTCTTCTGTCAGAGAGATTCCACTGAACCATGTTAACCCCCGGCGCCATCAGGAAATTAAGTTGCGAAAGAGGCTTAAGGTTTTCCAAACAAAACGGAATGAGAGGCTGATTGTGGTCTCCATCAGCCTGCCGCTCGGAAATCTTAGGACTAGAGAACAATATTTCACAAATGTAAATAGGCGGCTCTGCACGGATATTAGTGTTAGTGGGGGGCATGAAACAGGGAGTAGTTTATTATTGTAAAATGTTGAAACCAGTTATCAGACATCAGTTAACTTCTTACACAGTGCAGTAAAAAGAAAAAAACAAAAGAACTAAATTTTGTCATTATTTGCCTTGACCCCCTTTTGTCTTTAAACTAGCACTGGTTCTCCACTACGTCTAGACTCAGTTTTTCAGATTCTTCATTGGTAGGTTCTTTCAGGTGTCCTCGAGGACCCGCCACAGTTTTTCTGTGGATTCACTCTGTCTCTATATGAGATCCTGGACAGACTGACTGAGACCAGGACTCTGTAGGGGGCCAGACCAACTGCCACGGGACCCCCCTGACCTTCTGGTCCCTGAAGGTAGCTCCCCGTCCCTCTGGCTGCATGTCTGGACTTGTTGTCCTGCAGCAGAGTGGACTGAGCTTTTGCGATCCCAGACCTGATGGGCGTTTACAGCCGTGATTGATCCCTCTCAGTAAATTTCCCCATCGTGCTCCTGCAGACTCGTCGCATCCCAGTGTGCTCTCTAGTTTGCGCTTCCCTCTGCCCCCCTCCTGCCGGCGGATTATTGTGTAATCCCTGATATTCATCAGCTCCTGGGTCAGAGGTCGTCTTATTTCAACTCTACACCATCGCTCTCATCTCGGTGTGTGGCCGAACTGGATTGTTCTGGTTTGTGGAGTTAGAGAGTGCAAACGCGGTTCAACATGAGGATGACAGCCTCTATTACCTAACTCCTCTAAGCGCAGTGGCCTGCAACAGATGGCTTCCACCTCAGGGCGACATTTTAGAGTCTTTTACTCACCTGAGATGGCGACAGGTGTGGAGGTAGCGGCAGTTAAAATGTTGTTTTTTAGTTGGTCCAATCTCGGTACAAGGGCATTTCTTATGTTTTCTTAACAGAGGATCACATGCATTGTATTTTGAGCTGTGAATGTCAAAGAAACTTCACCAGCGCTGCCGTGACCCGGATTCGAACCGGGGTTGCTGCGGCCACAACGCAGAGTACTAACCACTATACGATCACGGCCGCTTGGGTTCTCTGGGGCCTCGTTTGGTCCAAGTCACTTCAAAAGTTTTTGTGTTAGCTTGTTGACAAATTAAAAACAAACAAACATGGCATGAAATAATAACCTTCTTGGTGAAGGTGACAACAGCCTGATTAGAGCAGTGACTAAAAGGTTGAGGTTCCTTTTACCAAACGCTGAAAGTCTGTTTTGTCTCCTTCCAGCTTTATTCACCATAATACACAATATGTTGAGGAGGCACGTTGGAAATGAGGAACAAGTGATAACATGTAGTTGACTGCGAACTAGCATGAGGTGAATCTAGAACCTTGTGATCCACAGTCAGATGCATTATCTATTGCATCACCAGCTCTGATTGGATTGACCAGAGGGAACCGCTTCCTTTGCACAAGCCGTTATCTTGTAGACAAGTGTGGGGAACGAAACTGTAATGATCTGTTGATTCGGTAGCTAAGAGTCTGGATCACATTACACAGCAGCATAAATCAGCGAACCTCACCAGCGCTGCCGTGACCCGGATTCGAACCGGGGTTGCTGCGGCCACAACGCAGAGTACTAACCACTATACGATCACGGCCGCTTGGGTTCGCTGGGGCCTCGTTGGTCTGGTGGTGTAGATCGAGCTCTGACTATCAGAAGTAAGGTTTTACCTGTGTGGCTTTTCCTAAATGAGCTGTGACCCTTTGGAGGGGCCCAACCCCTAGGTTTGGAATCCTATAAATCAGCTTCACCTGGATCAGCTCTGACAGTAAAATACAACTTACCCACTGACTGATTGATCTATTGATTGATTGACTGATTGATTGAAATTTTCCTCGTGCTACTCGGACTGTGTTTGGTAGATAACGCTTCCATTACCCCTGTGTTGTAAGTGAGGTTTTACCAGGATTTTGTACTGCAAGGCTTTAAACTTGTAATGGAGCATTTTTATATTACAGTGCTGTCACTTTTACCAAAATAAAATTATCTTAATACTTGTTCCACTACTGTTCAAACAACTCTTGTTATCCTGAGAAGGAAAAATATCAGCACTGGAGCTCTTTGTGAGGCAGATAAATGGGAAATGAGAAAAGAGGTTTTTCTCTCTCCCCATTTAAAATAACATCAAATTATTCCAAAAAAAAGAGAGAGAAAGAAAACAACATTTCAGTTTTAGCTGCAAAGTTCTCATGAAAAAACATTGGCAGGCTCACTCATGAGGCCTGATCAGTTACCACGGCAACTTCAACACAATTAGTCAAAAACAGATAAATCAGAGGAGAGCACAGAGGTAAAGCCGAGCGTAATCCATTCGCCGAGGTCCTGAGCGAAACGCAAACAGGAAATAAACCCCCCTACGAAGCCTGGTTTCGCCAACCGAGGACCAGGCGCTCATCCTGTGGAGGTGACGTCGCGACAGCGCGGACGTCACCTTTTCGGCAGATGATGCTCCGGTTATTAGATCTGGACCCGAACAACCACCTGCTTCATGTACAGCACGGATGCAAATTATGAATGACATAATGGTGTGTGTGTGTGTGTGCGTATGTGTGTGTGAGTGTGTGTGTGTGTGTCGGACAGATAGGTGGAGGCTCTGTACTTCACCCTCCCCTCCCTTCTATTCGTCTGCCCACGCAAACTCCGTCAGCTGGGCTTTAGCCGTTTTTTGAAACGGAAGCTTTTTCGGTGTAGTCTGGTTCAAAAGTCATGATCCAGAGTGGACAAGCAGCTCTACACTGTAAAAAAGAAAACCCCCCACAAACACATGAACCTCTCTCAGTTGATTTATTATGTTTTGAAGTGTTTGTGTCCGCCTGCCCCAGGAACTGCAGATGGGAAGGAGCTAAATCTGGTACCGGGCGTCTTTCCCCTTTTTGCGGGAGATTAATATTTTATTTGTGTTTTTTATTTATTCAGTGTATAGCTGCTTGCTATCTGCCTCTAATGTATAGTCACAGCTGAGAGATTTTCGAATCTAAAGAACGATGTTCATCCGTGTTCCAGTGGCCACTTCAACACGTCTGCAAAGGAAAAAAAGATCCTGGGTCACTGCTTCGGGTGTCTGACCGACCCGATCTCCCCTGGATCCGACGTCCCCCGTTTCCACTGAGCATTTTCTGTCCTGTGATCTGCCACCACTGTGGCTCTGGGTCCAGGAACAATGGCGGTTTCTCCGATTCTCGAGCTTCGCTGACCCGTCCATCCACCACAACATCATCCTAAAGTGACAATGACCGACCACTTCTTCCGGAGCCAGACTGGTGTGGGGGGGGGCAACCCCTACCACCACCAGGAATCGGATTGGCAAGTCTTGTCCACCCTGCAGTTGTCCACCCTCCCGTTGTCCACCCTCCAGTTTCAGGGGGCCGTCCTGACCACCATGAAGTTGGTATTTGAATTTGTCCAATACTTTGATCTATGACTCACAAAGTCACGTCAGTTCTTAAGGCCAGTTTATGGTTCTGCGTCAAACCTTCGCCATAGCCTGATGCTCACCTCCCAAAGAATTGTGTTCCACCACGTGTCATGACGACACAGACCAAAAGAGCCGTGACTGGTCGGCTCTGTGTCGTCCCATTTCTGGCTCCTCCTCCTCCTTCGCCGCCGTCGTACAGACTCATCTCCTTCGACGTCTTCTTTTGTTTCTGCGTCGCAGTAAATTCAGTAAAAACAAAAGTGCTGTTCAACATCCGTCAACTCCGACTCCATCGAAACCCGTTTGGTTTCAGTCGCTGTCGTTTCAAAAGGGCCGACAAAACCCATAGAAAACGGCGGCAAAGAAGTTCAACACAGCAGCATATAAACGCCACCACCAACTAGTGGTTTGGGGAAGTAGCTGCAGAGGGACAGTAACGCAGAAGCATTAATACTCACGACGGCGCAGGACAGTTGCATAGATTCGACGCAGAAGAGTAAATCCAGCATCAGCCTCCGTTCCACCGGATTCTGTAACTCGTACAATCTCTCATTTAAAATTGAGAAAAAAAATCAGTCCCACTGCAGCAGCTTCTAAAAGAAACTGAACCTTCATCATCCTTAAACAAATTAAACAACTGTTAGCACAGAAAAAAATACTACAGCTCCCATTTTCAGAAACTACTAGTATGGCAGCGCAGGTAGCTGAAGTCATCGTCACCTGAGGTCATTTGTTTCAACTCTAGTTCTGATCTCTGCCGGTTTTCACTCCAGTTCTCTGGAGAGACGGTGACAGTCGGTCGGTCGGTCGGTCGGTCGGTCGGTCTGCCAATCGGGTCCAGACTACAAATAAGAATTTGGTCCAGATGTTCATGTTCCCCTCAGGATGAACTGGCACCAAACCCAGAGTTATATAATAGAGCAATAACTGCAGTTCAAGGTTTCTCCAGTAAATTTAACAAAGTGGAATTTAATACCCTGCAGAACATGAAAAATGTAAGAGAAAACTGGGGCTGTCTCTACTAGTTTTCATAGCTTGTTGCATTTTTGTCACTGTTTTCCAGCAGTATATAACATTAATAACTAATAATATTAGTATTAACTAAAAACCTCCTGAGGAGATTCATTCTCGGAGGAAACTGAAATCTGCTGCAGATCCTGATGCTGCACCTTGAGCCAACTGACCATTAAAATGCTGCCTAATGAAGAGTTTAACTGAAAACTGAAGGAGGTTTATATTTTGCTGAGGAGGTTCTGTAAAGTAAGAGCTCGAATCGGTGACTTTTCCTTGTACTGGAGGATTATTGCGGGACGGTGCCGCTGACTAGAGCCACTGTCTTTTTACAGTGTAGAAGAGTCGGAGAGCTGGAGATGGGAGGGAGGTGGAGGAGGAGGTGGAGGAGGAGGAGGGAGGAGGTGGGGGGGGGCGGTCCTGCTGTCAAACACAGATGAAAATACAGCGGCAGGTTTCGGGAGGGCACCGCCGCCGTTAGATAATCGCATTTGTTCTTTCCTCGGGAAGCGGCGGGGACCAATGGAAGCGCAGCGACGAGGCTGAGGACGAAGACATCAGAGATATTTGCCCCCCCACACCCAACCCGCACCCCCCCCCCAGCGGGGAGGCGTCGTCCGCCGCGGACCGGCGCCGACACACGCCGACCCCCCCCGCGAACTTCAGGTCTGCGCGTAAAGTGTCGGCACGCTGCGTCCCCGCTGCCGCTACTCGTCGGGGCTGAGAACCGAGCTCGACCGATTCACCTGATTCATTAATAAAGAATTTTAAAAAGAATAAAAAAGACGAGAGAGGCTCCTTCGTCAGAGCAACGGCGGAGGAAATGCACGGGACCGTCGGCCGAGCCGTCGCGGAGCGGAGGCGGCTCACCTGCGCCCTGTAAGGTGAGTCGATCAAAAAGGGAAACACCCTTAAATGGCCCTTTAATTTCCTCGGACCGAAACTTCTTCTGTAAAAAAGCCTGGCTGGACTACACTGAAGCCCGGAGCGACTGTAACTCGCTGTAATTTTTCATTTTTGGAAGCAGGTGAGAAAATAAAATCTCCTTTTCCATGAGAGCAAAAGACGCGTAAAGACGCGGTTCCAGCGATGAACGGCACCGACAGTTGCCGAGACAACTGTTGGACAATGGACGAGAGGGATTCGGTTCAGACCCGTGAACGACACAGACACTGATCTCGTCTGAGATGAGTATTAAAAACCCCGAAAAGACTCCGGCATCCAACCGACCACAGCGTGATTGCGAGCTTTCCCTCCCGCGTTCAGAGCAGCCGACGATAATTTGATGTTTCGGGTGCGTCAAAGACTCGCGGGCTGGAAAATGCACTAGTTTATATCTCTAATATTTGTGCACAATATATATCCATCATCTCATATAATCATGATTTAATTACTTCAGAGTTGGTTACAGGGATGGAGAGGCGCAGGAAATTTATACCCCACAATTCATAGTATGTGTAATATATTCTGAAACCTCATCTGTATGATGGAACGACTCCAAAATCATGCTGTTTTTATTTATTTATTTTTTTACTTATTTATTATTACTCTGTGGTGGAATAAGGATTGAAATCTTTTGCCTAAAAGTAAGAATACAGTGTAAAAAAAATCCTGCTTTCATAATTGTACTTATTTACAAAAGCTTCCGAGGTGAACTGTACTTAAGGTATCAAAGGTAAAAGTATTTGTGCAGCAGAGCATTGGATTATTTCCATTTCACTGATTAGGGCTGAAATGATTAATTTTTCAATTAACTCAGGAAGAGGAAATTATTTGGCAGCTATCTATATAATCAATTAATCATTCGAGTCATTTTTGAGGTCAAAATTCCAGACGTGCTGGTTAAAGCTCCTCAGACATGAGGGTCTAATGCCTTTTATTTTTCATGTCTGACTGCAAACTGAATATTTTTGGGTTTTGAATGTTTGGTTGAGTAAATTTGAATGCATCATCTTTGGCTCTGGGACGTTATAACAGGCACCTTTCATTGTTTTCTGATGTTTCATGGACAAAAAAAGTCAGGAAAGCAGATTAAAGGGGTTAAACGTTAGTCGTGGCCCCGTTAGTGACACATCGCTTGGTGCAGCCGATTGTAGTGGAGCTAATTTTAACGACTTTACGTGTTGTTGTGTTAGTTTGTGTTGCTGCCATGCATCAGACTTTAAACACTGATCATGCGTCTAGTTTGTAAAATATTTATCTGCAGTGTCAAGTTACTGTAGCTGTCCGGTAATTGCAGGGGAGTAAAAAGCACCATATCCCTCCACAAAATAAAGCGGCGAAGAAGCATGGAGTAGAATGACATGAACACAGTGAAGTAAAGTAGCTCAAAATTGTATTTAAGTGCAGCTGAGTACATGCACTCGGCTCATTTCCACCACTGGACGGTGAGAGTCTCACCAGTGAACGTTGAAAAGATCCAGCAGCTGGAGAAACACGAGAACAACTTCATTTAAAATGATTTGTCAACGTCACAAATTTTTTTTCCATTCGAATTATGGTAAAACACTAATCAGCAAATCAATGGTGAGTATCGTGTTCTGTGATAAATTTGGAGGAGTGGGTGAACCAAGCGTCACGGGCGATGAAGGTAAACACCAGATGGCGGCACTGCAGTGAGAGGAAACACAGAAACTATGATTAGAGCGCTGGGTTTTATGTTAAAAAAAAAGAAAGAAGGACAGAAAAAACACAAAGTAAACCAGTCATGAATCTGGACACAAATCAGTTTGACTGAAGATTAAAATACCCCCCCCCCCGCAGTTTCACAAAAAACAAATTAAGAATACGTCTCCAGTGGTTTCCAGCCACGCAGGTAGTGCTGGTTCAACTTAACTTGGTTTTCAGGCATCGGTCTCCGAGATTCACCGCCTCCGATGCCACGGAGCGGATCTCAGTTTAGTTTCTGGAGCTCACAGCACTGGCAAATCACATCTGAAAATTCAACGGCACTGTCTCTTTCTAAATGAATGAAAAGAGTCTGGGGCCTCCATCCAAAGGAGCCAGAAACTTCAGGAGTGTGGAGCTCCAAAGATCTCCAAAGATCAAACTGTGGGTTGACGATCATTGCACTGATGATGATGAGCTCACCTCTTCTTGCTCTTCTTCTTTTTTTAATCTGTTTGCACAGGCTGGGTTTGATCTTATTATATCTCCAAATCCTACGCGACATTCTTTTCAAACCTCCAGGCTTAAATGGATGATAATGAGGGAATTTCTAATGCGGATTCTGGAAAGAGACGCTGTTGATTTTTAAAACATATAAGAATCTTGGCCAGACAAAAAGCTGAAACTATCTGAAGGTTCGGGTGAGTGAGAGAATGCGTTTTCAGGCAAACTGGATTAACTGACTTGTTAAACTCTGTTTTTTTTGTGTTTTTTTTGTTTGTTAGTAGATAATTGGATGTCTTGTTGAAAAGAGGTTTTTCAGCTCTGTTGGCCAGTCAGGTCCAAAAGTGGATTCCCAAGATGTTTTCGTTTTCTTTCTTTTTTTTCAGATTTCAATTTTCTACTAAAATTACAAGAGAGCATAGAAAACAAGGTGTACACACATGGGAGCAGGCAGCTCAACGCATTTAAACCCAGGACACGAGTGGATCCAATCTGGGTTTACGTATTAGTAGTGTGATTAGTCAGTTAATCAGTTAGTCAGTCAATAGGAAACTTCGGCTTTTGTACATAAATAGTCAAAAAAATACACAGCTGGATACTTTGCTGTGGTATTGCAAGAAAAAAATCCCCTGAAGCCCAAAGACCCTTTTCCCCATAGACCATTATAAAAGAGACGTCTGTTAAACTGCTGAATTCATAATAAGGGAATTTATTACTCTTTGTATTTGGATTTTGTTTAGATCACAAAAGTAGAAAAGCTATTTCTATGTCAGTGATGATATCTTGTTGTCAAGTCTACAGGGCGGATCACTTCGCTCAGGTAAAAGATGTTAAGAAGCATGTGCTGCGCAACATGGAAACAGCCCGGGAAGAAAGACAGCTATTTTGATGAAGGGAGGAAGGGAGGAGGAACTTTTAATTGATGGAGTCTGGTATCCAATGTTTAAAAAATAAGTGTGGACAACTGGGCATTGTTGTCTATTGGTGCCAGCTTCCTCGTTAAAACACTGTTACTAGGGAGTAAAAATGCTATTACAAGGAACAGGGGGAAGGTAGGGCCACCTACAAAGGACCATCGGCTAATGAAGAAATGTTATTGATGGAAAATCTGTCACAGATCTTAAGACTACAAGAAACGCAATGGGAAGAAAAAAAAATTGGGAAAATGGACATGATACAAGACTCAGAATGGTGACCTCAGAATGCAGCTGTGAATAAATCGACCAACAGGACTTAGGTGGAAAAGTGAACAAATTTCCTAATCAGGGTTTGCTCTGTGTCTTTGTTTAATGTGGAAGAACTTAATAAAGATGTAAGTAAAAAAAAGAGGAGCTAAGGGTAACAGGAACAACAGCCAAATAGAGTTAGGTGTCATCTGCACAGCAATGAAAGTCAGTGAATCAACAGAAACCAATGCCTACAGATGATGACTGAGCCTTGTGGAACTCCATTTGAAATGATGGTTTGTTATGAACTAAGACAACAAATATTTGTCTATAAAAGACAATTTCACAAGGATCTGATAATCAAAAGATTTGTTTTTGTTATTTTTTTATTTATGCATCACAGTTGATCGGCTTCTCTGAAGACCTTCTCCCATAACCCCCCGTCAGCTGGACATACAAACACCTCCTCCGCCCCGTCACACATCCGGCAGCCAGCATGCCCATCATCAGCAATGCCAACCACGATTTCAGCACCTACTCGCTCAGCAGTGACGACAGCAGCCTCGACCGCTTCTTCACTGAGATCCCGGAGACCGAGACCATCAAGGGCGTTTACTTCCAGCGGGCGCAGCTGCTTCGCGACCCCAAGGCCTCGTACGTGGTCGACCACACCCTGCAGGTTCTCGTCAACGTCGGCGGCAACCGCTACGCCTTCCCCTGGAGCACCTTGGAGCAGTTCCCCCAGAGTCGCCTGGGACGCCTTCGCTTCTGCACTACCCCCGAGGAGATCGCGCGACTCTGCGATGACTACGACGAGACGTGCCAGGAGTACTTCTTCGACCGAAACCCGACGGCCTTCCGGGTCATCCTCAACTTCCTGGCCGCGGGCAAGCTGCGCCTGCTCCGGGAACTGTGCGCCGTGTCGCTGCACGACGAGCTCGACTACTGGGGCGTGGACCCGGGTCACATGGAGCGCTGCTGCCGCCGCCGCATGATCACCCGCGTGGAAGAGGTGGCCGAGAGAGAGCGCAAGGAGGAGGAGTGGAGGCAGAAGAGGCTGCTGCTGAAGAAAACCACCGTAGGGACGGAGAAGGGCTATCGCAGGCTGATCTGGGTGCTGAGAGAAGTGGTGGAAAACCCCCACTCCGGGCTGGCCGGGAAGCTGTTCGCCTGCCTCTCCGTCATCATGGTGCTGGTCACCGTCGTCAGCCTGTGCATCAGCACCATGCCAGATGTCAGAGACGAGGAGAACCGGGTGAGTGCGAGGCTGAAGAAACTCTAGAAAGCTAAACTGTCCCATTCAGAGATGCAAAGATGTATGTCGGATGTGCTGCCTTTTCTGAAGGTGCATACGGTGAAATTTCGTGTTGATTTTTCAAGAAAAGTGTGATTAAACCTTAGGCTGCACTTATCCATACTTTTATATTAACAACAGATCAAATGACTGTGTAATGTTAAAGGGTTAGTTAAGTACAATGTTTAAGCTCTTCTACTTTACTTAAGTATTTCCAATTTATGGTACTTTATACTTTACTTTTGAGAGCGAACTATTGCATTCACTGCACTAAAATGATCTGACAGCGATAGTTACTAGTTACCTCGACACACCATCATCTCATGAAATATAGCGCCTACTTACAGATCAACGGCCCTGCAGAAGTTTTAATTTGTCCTAGAACAAAACTTACACTAGAACTCCTGTGGTCCTGGAAAGTTACTATGGAGCTCCATAATTTAACAGTCTGAAACGGGCCATTCTGCAAAAGGTGTACGTTTGCTTCGGAAATTTTCAGTACATTTTGCTGCTCATTTCCACTTTATTTCAAATGGAATTCTGAATGCAGTATTTTTGGTTATTTTGAAACTACAGTGTCGCCACTTTAACTCATGTAATCAATCTGAAAACATCACCCGTATCTGCAGACACCCTCAGAGTGTATTTTCATCGTCCACCACTCTCGACAGTTTTCAGCTAAAAAAGTGCTGATAAACACATTGTCCGCTGCCCGGAGACCAGCTGGTGAAGGAAGTGGCGCTTTTAGCAGCTAATGAGCCGGATATTTTTCCTGGGGACCAAGAACTAAAAGCTCACGGCAACAAAACCCCCTTTAAAACCCAACTAATCCATTGCAACAGACTGTTTTCAATGCAATTGTCTGTTTTTCTACAAACGAGAACTTATGTCATCTGAATAGTTTGAATTGTTCTCTAGTCACATAAACGTTCAAAATATAGGAGCTTTAACTTTTGTTAAACAAATGGTTGAACAAGAGAAAGAAATTAAAACACAACTGAGCACATTATCATTTAAAATCAGTGGCCCATATAAAATAAAATCAATAACTCAACTTTTAATAAAACATTCTAAAAATAGACAGGTGCACAACCATCAGCGGTACAAAGACAGTTAAGCAAGATTGGTAAATAAAGTTAAAGTCAGGATTAATTCTGACATAAGTGCCTTAAACGCTGAGTGGACAGAGATGGACAGACCATAGAACGGATCGTATAACTTGTGTAAAGAGTCTGATCGGGGTTAATGTGATTTTTTTTTTCTAATGCACTGTGTGTGCAGTCAATTTCAGTAATTGAGACAACAGAAAAAAAAAACCTGAGAAACCTTCAGTTCTTAAGGCTGAAACACACAAGATTATTTTCCTGTTTCTAAGAACGGCTGAAAGCGAGACAGAAAAAAGAAAAAGCTTCTGAAGTTGTGATTCTAAACTTCACTCAGAGGCAAAGCCACGGTTCCCTTTTAATTCCTGGCAACCGGTATTGTTTCCAGCTTCCTGTCTGGCAGGCGTTTAAAGCCGAACGTTGGCCACCCAGCTCAACTGGCTTTTATTCACCTCGACAGGTAAATAAAGCCGGATAGAAGCCGAACGTGACTGCAGGCTGGTCGAGAAGCGAAAAATATGTCACCACCGAAATTTATGGTAATTTAAGACACAGTGGCACCTTGACTTCACACAGAAGTAGAGAAAAGCAGCTTTTTCAATTTCTTCTTGCGACTTATGATTTTGCTGCCTGAAGTAACAACTGTCACCAGCAGATTTTATTAGCCATCGGTAGTTAGCTAATTAACGTTTAATCCATCTGGTTGGTTGAAAACTGTCTTGAGATGATTTTTTTTAATGCCCTCGACTGACCTGTATAGGAATAAGAAACCAACAAAACAAATTTTGATTAGGAACGATGGCTACATACAAGACTTTAATGCTAATTCAATTTTGAATAAAACCCCTCAAAATTAGGGCCTTCACCGGTTGATCGGGGAAGCGGGAGACACTGAAATACTCAACTCGCTCATGGACTCGTCTGTTCTGTCCATGTCGCATTCACGTCACGTCAGATTTACAGTAATTACCAGTTCCACCACTTGTTAATAGCATTCAGGTCATTAGCCAAGTCGAAATTACGACTGGAAATGATCATGTAAATACTTGGTTGTTGGAAATAAGAGAATCTTTGTCATCGCTACCTTCCCTTCCACTTGGCATGAGCGTAGAATTAGCCCGCGAACATGGGAAATGGTGCTCGTCAAAATGTCTGAGGTCAACGTTACTTTTATCGTCTTCTCCATGGAAGAAAAATGGCTTAGATGAAGGGAAATGCTGAATGAAAACCTAACCTAACAATGAAACACATTAAATAGGAGCAAACGCGAACCTGAGAAATGACAACCCTGCTAAAGAAGGAGCATCACAGAGCAGTAAATGTTAGCGTTAGCTCCGATCTAGCGCTCCATAGCATCCCAGATCCCCTTGTTACACCCTCTAGGTTTAAGTCCTGTATAAGTCAGTCCTTAGCAGGGATTTTTATAAAGTAGCCGAACCACAATAACCAAATAATTTAGTTCACTAATGATAAGCTAATGCTAGGTGCTAAGTTACTACTGCAGGTGCTAGTTAGCAGGTGCTCGTGGCTAGTTAGCCACGCTGAAGCTTGCGGTTTAGCTTAGAACAAACCAACTGTTTAGTCCATTTAATATTTTTTTGTTCTTGTATTTGTGGTGCCAGAAAAGAGCTAAAAAAGGCGAGACCTTCGACAGGTTGTACATACGTTAGCAACTGCCGCTAATGCCGAGCTACAATTAATCCCTGTCTGGGTTGAGCGATGGTTCCATATTGAAGTGAAAGTTTAATATCTTTCAAAACGGAAACACGATGGAAAGCCACCTACAATTATTGTACTTTACACTTCTGTGACTGAACCGTGTTGTTTTGTTCAACCTTGAGTGCAACGACCGTGGAAACCAATTATAAACAGCACATTTCTGAAATAATCAAGAGAGCTGTGAACAAGTCAGCAGGCAGAAAGTTCAGATCAAGTTCAGCATCGCTTCATGAATATAACTTCCCTCACGAATAATTGAGTTATTTCCAGGACTCGTACTTGCTCTGGTAACAGAGTGAACAGAGCTCTGGATTCAAAGTATTGATTTAAACGCCTAATGAAACTTGCCCTGCGGCCTTTTCTCCTCAGTAAGCATAAAGGAGCCCGGTATCTACGTTTTACAGAGCAGCAATTTTAGCTTTTTCTTTTCTTCGCTCTAGTGTTTGTCAGGATCATTAATCTTTTTCTCTGACATCAGTCGTCTTTTAAAGTCGCACTCAAATGGAAAATCATTTTCTTTTTTTTTCTATTTCACTGAGTGATTCTCCACAAAAGCAGGCACTTTTTAAGTTTTGCATTAGCCTGCAAAATAACTGCGAAATGCTTTGCAGTTTTGTTAAAAAACGTTTCTTCAGTCGCTCACTTCTCAAACCGCTGAGACGCTGCCATGAAAAACCAGGCAGTTGTGACACTAAATATAAAATCATGCTGAGAGCGTCTCATTTTCGGATCTAAAAAAAAAAACAAGGAGAAAACAAACAACAAAAGATGACAGATGAACCTTCCCTTGTCTTTCTCAGCTCTTTGATTCATCGAGGAGAAGTCGCCAATGGACTGTTTTTATCTTCTGTAAAAAAAGCTGTAGGACATCTGGACCAAAGTCCATCAAAAAAGACCTGCTCCTTAACATTCACAACTACAGACTTGATGGATTCTTGTAGAACCCTTGATCAGTGATTTAGAACATTTACGCGTCGCTGACTGGTTTTTGCTGATGGTTTATTACAAACTGAGAAACCTGTTACCCTTTTTTAAAATTAACTTTAAAACACGATTGTTAGCGATTTGCCAACATTTACAACTGCCGCCTAGACGACTTCAATATACCCTCTCTAATGAATTGAAGCGCCAACAAAGTGTCACGTCAAATCTTGGTATTAATAGATCAGAAATGATGTGAAAAGCCTCAGCTAATCCACTGATTGCAGCTTATAGAGCCTGTATAAACGGTTCCCGTGATTGACCCTCGCCCTTTCGCCCCGGTGTGTTTTTGCGCCTGCAGGGCGAGTGCTCCCAGAGGTGTCACAGCATGTTTGTGGTGGAGTCCATCTGCGTGGCCTGGTTCACCCTGGAGTTCATGCTTCGCTTTGTCAACGCCCAGAGCAAGCTGGCCTTCGCCCGCGGGCCCCTCAACATCATCGACGCCATCGCCATCCTGCCGTACTACGTGTCCCTGGTGGTCGACGTCAGGGACGAGTCGCAGGAGGAGGTGATCATGGGCGCCGGCAGGGGCTACCTGGACAAGCTGAGCCTGGTCCTGCGCCTGCTGCGGGCCCTGCGGATCCTGTACGTGATGCGGCTGGCCCGCCACTCGCTGGGCCTGCAGACGCTGGGACTGACCATGCAGCGCAGCATGCGGGAGTTCAGCCTGCTGCTGCTGTTCGTCTGCGTGGCCGTGACCCTCTTCTCGCCCCTGGTCCACCTCGCCGAGAGCGAGCTGGCGCCGTTCGCCGCCACGCACCCGCACCACAGCTTCAGCAGCATCCCGGCGTCCTACTGGTGGGCCATCATCTCCATGACCACGGTGGGCTACGGCGACATGGTGCCGCGCAGTATCCCCGGGCAGATAGTGGCGATGACCAGCATCTTGAGCGGCATCCTGATCATGGCCTTCCCCGCCACCTCCATCTTCCACACCTTCTCCCGCTCCTACCAGGAGCTCAAGCAGGAGTACGAGCAGCTGTGGAAGGAGGAGAGGGGCGAGGAGATGGCCGCCGAGTCAGAGGCGAGCTGGTCCAAGGCCAACCGGTCAGCGGACGAGCTCGCGTCCGTGTCCAGGGACAACGACGGCGAGCTGATGCTGAGAGGGAGCCCTCGAGCCACGCTTCCATCCACGGCCTTCTGATGGAGCGGGATGAGAGCCGACACCTTGATCCGGTACCATGTTAGAAAAAGGTGACACTCGGCCTTGTGCTCTATCCTGTATAAGTACTTTTAGACTCCGGAGGACATTTATAATCTTGACGGTGTGTTGCGCTCTGAGTTCATGCCTCTTCCTGCTTTTATTCAACAAACGTTCTGCTTATCAGGTTACATGAAGCTTCTTTTCTTTTTTTTCCCATATTGGCACATTCATCGTATGCAGCTCTAAATGCTAAACCTTCAACTAAAACTGAACTGAAACTTGAATCTTCCTCAGTTTGTGTCCGGAAACATACACCACAGTTCCCTCTGCAGCTACTGGATGTTGCACAAGACAGTTTCTGGTTGACAGTCTCGTATACGCACCGCCGCCGAATGGACGCCAACGGACGGCGCTGCGAGGCTTCTCCAACAGGTTCACGTCCCTCCAGAACATTCAACAGCTGGAGAGGAGGCTTGTCTAGCTTAGCTGCTAAGGTCAGAAATGATTCCCCTTAGCTCAGGTCATCTGTAACACCTGTCGAGTCGTCGCGGCTCCTGCTGTTCCCATCCTACGATAAAAGAAAGGAGACACGCCTGCCCCCCCTTAAAAAGTTACAGACATACAACTTTGCAGCAGCGAAGGAGTTTAGAAGGAAACATAATTGCAACCAGGTCATTAGGAGAAATTTAAAGACCTAGGTGGTGTCTGACATCCCAGCCTAGTTCCCACGCCTGCTCTTTTTAGCGTCCTGTTTCACCTCACCCTCCAATATAGACGTCTCCTCTTGTTTGTTCAACCCGCAGGCTTTTTTTTCTTTTTCAAAATAAAATAAGATAAAAATCTTCCGCTCTGTTGCCTTTTATGTTACTTGGTGTTTTCTTGGTGTTTCTCGGTGCTGTGTTCGCTCTGCATGAAAGTTGTGCGATTAACTATGCGGCTTTACTCGGGTACAGTTGTGAGGTAACTGTGCTCCACTTGTGTGACTCCATGTATTTCTACTCCACTACAGTCTACACTACACTTCATATACTGATTCTTTCAGGGTTAAGGATTAATGCAAATTTGTTTCACTGTTGTTATTTTTTTGATACATGTGAAAGCAGCTAAACCAAACTCTGCTTCCGCCGACATCTGTCGTCGCCGACTGCGTTTTCCGGGAACAGACGGAGGGTTTTAAAAAGCCTCTTTCACCATCACCATCGCTTTTCAATCAAACCGCGAGCAACGGAGACGCCGACGATCACACAATGGCTCCCGACGACTGTCTCTCCGCGGCCGGCCGACCCTGAACGACGGGGGTCCAGGATCTCAATCACGTCGCTGAGCCTGCAGCTTCGTCATGCTGAACATCAAATCCGCACTTTGGCACCACTTGAACTCAACTTGTTGCCGCCGCGGTACACTCGATGCACCGACACGGAACATTTCAGGAACAGCGGCATATTTCTTTTCTCTGATGAAGGCAGAACTATATCCACTTGTAGTTACCACAGCATTATTCATTTTTTCACGGTAAATGTAATTTCTGCTGCTGCACTTTCAAGGTAGAAGTAAAAAAAATCAGGCCTTTTTTTTAACCTGGATGGAGACATATTTACAAACCTCAGGTTTTGGAACTTTGACCACGTATGACAAACACACTGGACTTAATAACACCAGAAAATCACCAAAAGCAATATATGTTTAAAAAAAAAAGATTCAGCTTCATAGTCAAACATTCTCTTAAAATACATTTAACTGAGGTAAAAGCTCATAAACTGAATCTGAGTCCTGCAGCCGTTTGGGAGACTTACATGATTGTTGCCCATCCAGCAGCAACAATCACAGCATCAGCCAAATTGTGATAATAATTATTATTATTGTTATTATTATCATCATAGTGATTTTAATGTAATGATTCTATTACTTTTTCTACCAGAACTTACCTTATATATAGCAGTAACGGTGTAATCGACCTCAGCAGGTTTAATTTCTTGAACTCAACACGGATGTTCACGTACGTCTACATTGATACAATTGTTATCATGAGTTTATTTAATAATTTCTCATTTTTCCACAGATATTTGCATATAATAAATTTTGAACCATGCACTTGGTCCTTTCGGCCACCATATAAATATGAAACAGCCTCCTGCCTGTGCGGCGGCAGAAGGTCGCCCACCGCCTTGCTTGCAAAAAGGAGTTCGGCTCGCGAATGGCGGCCTCCGAAGGTGGAAAGAAACAAAAGAGAAGGGAGAAGAACGCCGGGTAGAAAAATAAAGCTTTCAAGTGTAGAGTGCATTTTCAGACAGCCTCCGCCATGGCTGAAAATGTTCAATTAGAACACGATCATCTCACATACTTGGGTGTTTGAATATCACTTTATGTGAGTGGAGCAGTGCGACTAGTTATTTTCTAATCGTATAACATCATAGTTTCGTAGATATTTCAACCAACGAACCGGCTTCTCTGTGTCAGAATAACAGTGAGTATCACAAACACGATACCAGACGTGTTAAAAGGAACGTGTCATCTCTGTTCATGCACAAAGGAACAGCATCTTCACACTGATTTTACTCCCTCAGCACATTAAAGCTTAGCGTTAGCGGCGGATTTCTTCAGTATGGACTGCAGTCTCTTTGCCCAGGTCCAGTCAGGATCGATGCGGAGCTGTTGTTACTGTAAGAAAACACACACAACACATATTTTCCAGTGTTACTGATGCTAAGGAATCGTTTTGAATCATTTTTGTCTCCACCTGATTCGTCTAAGTCCAGTATTCCCTCTTCTTTTAGCTCCATCTTTGGTCTCCACCAGCTCCTGCGGGGAAACCTCTGGCTCTTTAGCTGCTAAATGCTCCACCATGTTCACCAGCTGGTCTCTGACTGGGTCTTCCTGCTGTTTGCTGCCGCGCAGGTTAGTGGACAGAGGCTTTTTTTTCTTACAGATGTTTCTCTGACAACATCTGCCTGCTGCGGCCGAAAACAACACCTCGAGAGCCGGGGGAGTCAACCAGAGCAGTAACCAGATAAACAATGAGCTGAGACTCACTGTGAAGCTGCAGATTGCTTCTCTATAGGTCCATTGCTACCAGAGACTCCTTTCATACTGAATTTTTGTTTTCATGATTTCCTTTTCGTACATTTTTATTATAAAAAATATTAATTATAGCTGCATTACACCAGAGGAATTATTGTTTTTTTTTTGCTTGTTTTACCTTGTGATTAATGCACAACAGAACATGTAACAGAGGCGGAAAGTGACCTACATGAACATCTGTATGATCTGGGCCACAAACAAAAAAACAAAGGAAAACAAACAAAAAACCCCACATAAAGCAAAACTTCTGTCAGTCACTTCCAGGTGTTTCACGGTTGCCGTAGGAACTGCTGCTGCCCGACGGTGTCCTGGGCGGCATCCTCCGCCTGCACCGGCGCCCCGGTCCGTACGGAGCTGGCCAAGCGCAGGGGACTCGGCGACATCTGGTGGTTCGGCCTGATTCCAACAGTTAGAACGGGCTCGTTAATAGTTAGTGTAATACAAGTCCGAGGAGCCCGTGTGTTATTGATTAATCTGTAATACCTTTATTCTGAAGTGCTGCATTACACGTTGAGGTTCCTGTGCGACGTGTTACAGTGAAAATCCTGAGCGAAGGCTCGTCGTTGGCGTTGGGACGCGTGAACGTGGGGTGTCACTGCATGGGCCCGTTACAGCATCGTGGTCGACATTCACAGTGGTTTCGGCGAGTTTTCGGATCAGTGACTGTGTGTGAAGACACACACCTCGCTGTGCTGTACATTTAATTTAAATGGACGAAATTGCCATTTTTACACATCAATCGACCCTCTATGAAACGATAATGACAAAGGAAAACCGATAAACGGATAGTCCTGTACATTTAATTTAAATGTCAAGAAGTGACCCTGGTCGGGGAGGAGACCGGGAACCCAGCGGTTCCTCTAACAGAGATTCAGAAAGGGGGGGGGGCTTCTCATCAGCAGGGATAGGGTGAGACTGGGTCGACGCTTCACCTCCCAGCAGGACAATGACCTGAAGCTGAGACAACACTGGAGCGGTTTCATGTCTCTGACTGTCCTTTAGCGGTCCGACCAGATCCCAGACCTAAACCCCATAGAGAACCTCTGTGGAGAGACCTGAAGGTGAAAGTCCACAGACGCCTCTCGTCTAATCTGACGGAGCCCGAGAGGATCTGCTGTTAAGAGCGAGACAAACTGCCCGAATCCAGATGTGCGGAGCCTCTGGAGACGTAAACCAGAAGACCTGAAGCTGCAGCTGCTGCTGAAGGAGCTTCTGCAGAGTCCTGAACTAAGAGTCTGAACACTTTAGTAAATGTGATGTTGGTTTTGATTGTTACATAGGAAAGAACTTTCTAAACACGTTCTCATTTTCTCATTATGGATTACAGAGTCTAGGCGAGGGGGATGTGGAGACTTTCTGAACGTAACGTCTCACATGAGTGAATTATGCACTCGGTCCATTCGGCCGCCGTATAAATACCAAACAGCGTCCTGCCCGTGCGGCGGCTGAAGGCCGCGAATGGCGGCCTCCGAAGGGGGAAAAACAAAAACACGAAAACAAAAGATGGAGCAGAACACCAGGTAGAAAAATACAGCTTTTACTGTCAATAGTAAATCAATGATTTACAGAAAGTGAAGTATAATGTGCAGATGGCGCTTATTGCGTAATAGTCATTAATCATCTGCAACAGACAAATGACAGACCTGTCAATTCTAGCAATATAAAAGTCAGATTACATGTAATTTCTATTTATCCTCCGAGAGACTGCGACTCAATCTTGCTGTCCGCTCCTCCCGCACTTAAGCCCCACTGAAGCGTTTCAGCAGCTTCTTCGCGTGAGGCGAATTGGGATCGAGGCAGATCTTCCGTTTAGAGGTTGTGACTCTGCAAGAAAACACACACACGACACATGTTGTTTGTCAGTTACTGCAGGATGCAAGAATCAAAAGGGCTCATCACGCAGCAGTAAGTTCCATGTCATGTATGTTCTACTGTATTACTGAGGCATAATAATGTTAGAGACACGTTAATGCCGGAGCCGGTGCAGGTGGAGCCCGTTTTAACTGCTTCATGTAACGTATAGAACATACAGAGAAATCCTGAGCAACGTGTCACATTTTCGTTTATTACTCGTGAAATCTGAATCTGTAAAGTGACTGGGACACTTCAGACGCCGAACCGACGCCGGACCGACACCGGATCGACGAACCGACCTTTTTTTCCAGCACCTGAGACCAGAAGCAGCCAATCATCGTTCAGTTTTCACACCCGCGTGATGACTGAACGTTTTTTCTGCCAAAGGTAAAACAGTTTCCGTCGTTTCTGGTTTATTAAAAAATAGATAATAATAATTGTCTTATCTACTTCTCACTTTTTTAGAATGGTAAATTTGTTGTTAATTTCGTCATAGATATTTAAACGTCACGGATAAAATACTTAAGAACTTAAGTTTTTAGGCTCTTGTGCAATTTGAGGGACCAACACTTTACTTGAGTTATTGTTTGTTTTTTCCCTTTTCTACATTTATCTGCTACTTTATACAGCCACAGATACGTTTACAACCAAAACATACGAAACCACATGAAACTGGAGGCGTCGCTATAGAATAAATAATCAGTTAGCACGTTAAAAAAATACTTATACTTTCAGTTTTAAACTGTTTTCACTCTAAAGAAATAGACTTTTCTTCACATATATGTACAGGCTACTGTTGAGGACATTTGCTGCCAATACTTTGCTAATGTTTTTAATTAAAGCTTTTACTAGCAGATGAGAATTTTTTTTGCCTCGTGATATTTGCAGCTTCTACATAAGGCAAAGAACTGAAAAATAGATAAACTTCAGGCACAAGGTGAAGTGACTTTATTTCTATAGCGCTCTTCTAGTCTTTTTGACTTTAACACTACTGTCACGTTTACCCGTGCAAGCACACATTCAAACAGCGCTTTTCTACATTACAGCGCAATCTACACACATTCACAAACCGACGACACACATCAGGTGGAGGACGCCTCGACATGCGGCGCTGGAGAAGCCGGGATGGAACCACCACAGGCAAAGTCATTAAAATGGTAAAAAAAACAACTCAGGTGAAGTGTCTGCTTGTACTTACATGATGGCTTCTATGTCACAAATCGCTGGGTTCATGGTCACGTTCAGTACCTTATTCTTAGGAATGTGTACTGAAGTGTATGCCAGGCAGCAGTTTACTTTCAGGTTCTCCTGCGGTGCTTGTAGAGCTGCAAACGCATTGTCAAAAAAAAAACACATAAGATACTTGGTTGGCAGAACGTGGCCCGAGACGACGGACCGGGCCGTCGGGCTCGGGTACAGGTCTCGGAGGAACCGAGCGGACTCACTGACCTGTAGTGTCGTTGCAGTGGAGGAGGGAGCTCAGGACCAGAAGCAAGAGAGTCACCTGCACCTTCATGGTTTCACCCAACAGAGACAGACCTTCTTCTTCTTCTTCTGCTGTGTGGTGGTGGACACCTTCGACCGTCGGGGCTGATCTGGTCTGATCTGTGGTCAGGACCTGCTCCGTCCTCCCTTTATACACACAGCTGTCGTCATACTGTCTCATTTTTGTGAATTAATTTTTTAGAAAACCACCTGCTGACACTTCCTCTTCTGGTTCTTCTCTTTTTTGGATTTTGCCTTGAGATGCGATAATGCGAGCGCTTATTGTGGGATTCCACTGCTGATTTTGAGGCCAAATTCTCAGAGCAGTAACTGCTATTATAAGGACAGGACTTTGATTAAATGTGAGTTTCCACTGCTGCATTTGGTCCAAGTCACTGTTTGCTTAATTGTCGCCTTTGCTTTAAGGCCTTTTTTTTCCCTCCTTACTCCAAAATTAACTCAGCAACACGAGATGAAATGGGACGTTTTCTCTCTCGATGCATCTTTGCCAGATCTCAGGATTTTGTTTCCTTAGGTAGTTCTACAGCACCTCGGTCCTTTACATTTAACACCACTCTCTCTTTCAACTTCACAAGGGTTCAGAGGGAAATATTGTACTTTTTACTCCACTTTTACCAGAATTAATTACTTTACAAATTGAGACTTTTTTTACAAACAAAACACATGAAGTGCTTCCTTAATGTGGTGTTTAATATTGTTCCATTTATTATTATATCATTATATTTAGCTGCCTGACAGTATGTGCAAGTAAAACTGATGATTTGTCCATTAAACAATTAAATTAAACATCCTCCAGCATCATTAAACTGGTTCATCTATCGGTTGAGACCCTCACAGAACCTGGTTCAGGTTCTGGAAAGATCTTGGTTCTGGTTTTACACAGAGAAAAGGTTCTGTGTGTTTATTTACTTTAAACCAAAACCTCCATTTTTCCTTAACCTGAATCAAAGAGATGTTGTTACACACACACAAACACAGATATATATATATATATGTACATATATATATATATATATATATGTACATGCATAGAAAGCCACACATATATATTTGTATATATATATATATGTACAGTAGTTGTACTGTAGAAGGAACTAATAATATAAGTTCTATGTGATGATACAATTTGTGACTCAATATCTTGCTCAAACCTCGACCTGTGGACTGGACGAGCTGGGAAATTAGTCACTGGTCGACAGTGCATTTGATTATTAATTAATATCAAATCCCTTTCAGCCTCTACCTGGTCTCTTCCATGATGTTTGGTCGGGTTCTCCGAGGGGTCAAAGGTGAGTCTGACTCCTTAGCACTGTGCCGCACGGTCTAAATCATCGAGGCTAAAATAACCAAATAAGTGATAATAAATTTACCTGGTATATTTGTGAGGATATTTGTGAGTGTTGCACAACTTGCGTCTCTTGCCCCGAACCGCGGTTGCATGCGGCACCTGGATGAACTCCCTAAAAATAACAGTGGGAAATGACCGACACCCAGGCAGAAGTTGACGATCCCTAAATGTCAGGTTCTTGGAAAGGCAACTTGTCACCTTATTCCCCTGAATTTCTGTCCATCAGCTTTAGAGACGAAGCCATGATTCGTAGAAAGGCTGTAGGTGGTGGAGGAAGTGAAAAAAGGAAAAACGCTGAGACCACAATTTTCACAGGGAATTGATGATGCAATCTTTTGTTATAATTCAACCCATTAATGTAAAGATTTCCTCCTTATTCCCACTTAAATAGATTTAACAGAACACACACACATGTGTATATATATATATATATACACACACACACATACTGCTGCCATTTTGAAAAAACAAAAACAAAAAACAACAACCAGGTTTAATTTTAATCTTTTATTGGTTAGGTCATCCAGCTACCTTACCTTCAAATAATTAAATTAAAATTCTTTTAAATATCGTCTTCAAAGAGGAAAAGCATAACTGAAAGCAAATCTCATTCACACATATGGTTTAAAATGTGAAAAAAATAAAAATAAAAATCAATGTTTCTCCTAAAACACTCAAATCAACAACAACATCAAACAAATAATAATTGAAATGAAACACACTGTACACAACTGAATCTATAACTCTATGTAGAACTGGTGCAACATGGGCCAGAACAAACAAACCGGTGCACTCATTCATGTTCATCCAGTCGGGAGAGCGGTCAGTTAATCCTTCTGTAACGTTCACGTCGACAAATCCGTCTGGGGCTTCCCCCTCTGCCTGGGGGGGGGGGGCTATGATTAGATGTAGGTGGGCATCAGTGTGGCCGTGCGGCGCCGCAGGATAAAGGCCGGTCACGGTCATGGCATCTCGACTTAAAAACCAAAGGTGTTTTCGCCGCTGTAGGCCACGTATAAAAAGCCGTCCTCGTCCTTCTCCTTCTCGTACAGCTGCCCCATCGTGATGCTGAAACGTAGAGACAGAAGGCGTCACTCCAGACAGTACTCCACTACAGACAGACTTGTTATAAATACAGCACCGTTGTTAAAGATAGACCGTCATCACAGACAGACTGTTACTGAAGATAAAGTGTTACTAGAGATAAACCCATTACTAAAGACAAACCCCTGCAAGAGACAGACCATTATTATGGAGAAAACATTAACAAATACAAAGGGTTACTAAAGAGAGAACCAACACCGCAGCTGCTGTTGTTCCGTGTTTTTTTTAAATTCTAAATACCATTGAATTTATCTACTAACAAGTGCTGAGTGTTTATCAGAGTCTGGTAAACCCCTTTCCCTAATTACTCAGAAAATATCCACAACAATTGCACAATTTCTTCTTGTTTGGGTAACATTCACTAAAACTTAGTCACTGGTTGTTTCAGGGAATTACGAAGCCTTTTGTTTTGTTTTTTAAACTTTATAAAAAAGAAGCACTGACCAAACATCCCCACTCCACCATAAAAACATAAAATGACAAAGAAGAGATAGGAGGCCACTGGGGAAATTAAAAAAGAACAGTCACCTTATTTGGACTGTGGTGATGTCCCAGTTGCTGCTGATAAAATTCATGATAAAATATTTGACTGTAGTTTTACCTTGTCTACCCTGTATCACACAATGAAATACTGTAGACCAGTCACAGGCAAAAAAAAGGTTAACCTCCCAAGTCCAGCTGTTCGACCTGGACTTGGTTTAGAGCTGAGATGAAAACTTCTTTAACTGCTCGATCACTGCTTTTCTTAGTCTTAGCATGTGACAGTAAATTAAATCTCCTTCGGTCGGACGCTATATTCTTCATAACTGAAAGATGTGACTTTGGGCTCTGAAAAGTTGCAAGGCCCCTTTTTTCTCTACTTTTTCACACTGAATAGAGTAAAACAGTAATTGTTTAATAGATTAACCGCTGATGAAAGTAATGTTACTTAGCTGTAGCTCTGGAGTTTTGTTTTTTTTTTTCAAACCAGATGAGGTTTAATATAATGATCATCTTGTGTGGTGATTTACTGTATAATGTTTCACAGAATACAAAGGTTCAGTCTTTATCTCTTTGTCGATCAAAGAAACTTGGTTTAGTCTTGAAAATTCAGATTGTGGGAGAATTTTGGTTCTGGCTTTATTTAAAAAAAAACAAAAACAAACCTGAACATCTGTACTTTGAGGGGGATTTTTCTGCCATTTGTTCCTCATAACATGACTGAAACAAATAATTGATCGTTGAAAAGGTTGCCGGTTATTTTTACGTCAGTCGAGCCCACGCTGTTTGTGGGTTCAGATCGTGCAAATGCCCACATGCAAATGTGTGATGATGAGAGTTAGAAAATGAGAGAGAGAGAGAGAGAGAGGGAGGAAATGATGGACTGGCTTCCTCAGGTACTGATGAACCTGCTTTTATTAAGTATCAGTATATTATCGTTGTTGTTGTTGTGGACGTGACAAATTACAAAGTGCACCCCTCTTCTTCTTCTTTCAGCTTTTCCCTTCAGGGGTCGCCACAGCGAATCAGTGTCCTCCATCTAACCCTGTCTTCTGCGTCCTCTTCACTCACACCAACTACCTTCATGTCCTCTTTCACTACATCCATAAACCTCCTCTTTGGTCTTCCTCTAGGCCTCCTGCCTGGCAGTTCAAAACTCAGTATCCTTCTACCAATATATTCACTATCTCTTCTCAGGACATGTCCAAACCATCTCAGTCTGGCCTCTCTGACTTTATCTCCAAAACCTCTAACATGTGCTGTCCCTCTGATGTACTCATTCCTGATCCTATCCATCCTGGTCACTCCCAGAGAGAACCTCAACATCTTCATCTCTGCTACCTCCAGCTCTGCCTCCTGTCTTTTCCTCAGTGGCTCTGTCTCTAGACCAAACAGCATCGCTGGTCTCACCACAGTTTTGTAAGGATACAAACTGCACCCCGTTTAAACAAAATTACTGTAATAATTGCCAATAATAGTCCATAAAGTCCCATATTGTTTTGATTTTTTTTTGGGCTTTACCCCCCCCCCGACTCTGACTCCAGCCTGGGCGCCCACTGGTCTTCAGTCCCCAAGTATCATTTCTTAACCCTATGAAGTGATACTAACCCTAACCCTTAACCACAGGCTGGTTTTAAAAGCAAGAAAAGACCAAATATGGGAAAATCTCCACCTCTACAAGTGTCTACTGATTATCCCAAACTCGTTTTCCAGTATCAAATTAAAAAAATCTCTCTGTCCTCTTTGAAACCATCAAACTTTCTCCATTGACTTTAACGTCGGTCTTCGATCACAGGGATTTTCCGCACAGTCTTCAGCTTTTATCAGCTAAATCATCAGACTTTATCACTAATGATGAGCTTCATTCTCACTGTTTTCTCACACCACAGCGTCGGATGGAAGAAATATATCATCATCATCATCATGAGGAGGTTCGTGTATAAATTCTCCACTGTTAAAGCCTCCGAACCACCTCTGGTCCATTTTAATATTTAAACCTCATAAACTACAGAACATGACTCAGCAACACTCGACCTCAGGCTTTCTTAATGTTCCCGCGGATCTGAGCTTTTACAACTGAATGAGCTGAAAACTAGAGTCCCCCATTGCCCTTGGAGACTGTAATAAAGTTTATAACTTTATTTTATGATGTTTTTTACGACTCTTTCAGGTGTTCTTATTAGCTGTGACTTTGTTGTTGTGTTATTCCGGTTTGCAAAACCGCTTTAGTAAAAGGTTAAAACTATAAAAACAACAACAACAACAACAACAACAACAAAACCCTCCTGTGTCCTGGCCCTGACCTGGACTGAGGCACCGTCTTGTCCACGAACAGGAAGATGGCCTTCTCTGAGGGCAGCTGGATGCGTTTCCTGATGATCCACATGAATTGGGCCACTGTGATGTCGGAGGGGACCAGGTACTTCCTCTTGTCGATGTCCACAATCTGTGACCCGGACACTTTCTCCACAATCACCTGAGGGGGAAAAAAAAAACAACGCACGAATGTTGTCAAAATAACCAACAGACAACATGCAATTAAGACAAAGGGTCCCGTTTCCGGGTGTGGTATCACTCACCGGGACCCGGTCAGGGTACTTGTTGCGGATTTTGGCTGATTCTATGCATCGATGTTCTGCGGGACGAGAAGGACGATGTTTAACATGACAACAGGAAAGTACACAAGGCTCTTGGTCAACGCTACCATTTGTGTATGGACACCAGAGGCGAGCGATGACTGACCAGGATCAGTATTTGACGGCTGAGGTTTGAGAGCCCCAGACAGCAGCTGCCCCAAATTTCTAAACAGCAGGACTTTAAGTGATGCGTTACTGCTATTAGTAAAAAAATGTTTATTTTTTGTTCTTAATTTCGGCCACTCCTCGAATCCATCCGTTATTTTACTTTAATAATTTTGACCAACAGAATGTAAACCTCCATTTTGAGGCTCTGGTTATTTGTAACAAGAAGAGTCACAATATCAGGCTACTTTCACTTCATTTTATGTAAGAAAGGAAAAAAAAAATTAGTTAATTGATAAAAAAAAAAATGTGTCAGCCTCTACTACTGCTGACACCATTACTTGATCGACTGAGAGAACAAACGCCAACAATTTCAATAAAGGTTTAATGGGTTAAGAAGTCATTCATCAATTTCAAAGATTACAATTATTTACCAGTTCAAATGTCTAAATGTGAAGATTTGCTATTTTTTATTGTAATATTAAAAAAAGAAAACATTTAATCGATTGAAAAATTTATCATCAGAATATTGGTTAATTAAAATAATTGCTACTTGCAGCCTCGGCCTTTATATATAATAGCCATTTTATTTATCAGCATAGATGACATGCTGCTGTTGATGATGATCAAATTTGCAGCCATGGATTTAGTCATATAAAATACAAAGGGAAGGTGCATTATTTACTGTACAGTAACTGCTAAACAAGGAGTATATTGTACATAGAGGATACAATTAGTGTACAGAAGGAAACTGAGACAAAGCAAATGTCTGCATAAGGAACAACCTCCTTTCACAGGAAGCAGTAGGCTTAATGGGTAATGTGGTTAGCTAACACGACACTGACAACAACAATGTGGTGAACAGAGGCCGATCGTCTCCACCTGTTCTCACTTAATACTTCACTTCATCATTTTTATCAATCCATTTATCTGTGGATTATTTTCTCAATTAATCTACTAATTGTTTTGTCAATAAAAAGGCTGAAAATAACAAAAGATGCCTGCCACAGTTAGTTGATTAACAAAAGATGTTGCAGTTAAATCACAAGTAATTTTTTCAGCAAAAATGCCACAACTTCCCAAGTTTCAGCTTCACAATCATTATCTCTGCTGCTTTTCTCTGTCTTGTAACAGCAAACTGAATCAGTGCTGCAACTTCCTATTATTTTCACATTATAATTCCCCACAGACCAAGGTAACGTCTTCAGTTGTCTTGTTTATTAAGACAGACAGTCCAAAACGCAAAGCAACTCAGTTTACTGTAATGTGCGTGAAGGGGAAGCATCAAATCCTGACATGTCAGAGGCTACAAACAACAAATGTTTGTTTTTGGATCAAGCAAAAATATCAAAGAGAAGCAAATATTAGAATATTCAGATAGTTGCCCCTTAATGTTTTTGCTGGTTCACTAATTGATTCATGGACTAATCGTTGCAGCTCTTAATTCAATGCCATTCAATGCCATCTTTAACAAGCTGTCACCTTTGGTTTCAGGAAACCGTGATGGCTATTTTTCACCACTTTTTTTTTTTACATTAAAAAAAGAAAATTATTGACGATTTGTAGACGAAACTATTAATCGAGAAAATATGAAGTTATATCAATGATGTAAATGATCGTTAGTTTCAGCCCCAGTTTTACCACCAGTAAAAACCTCAAAAGATATTCAGGTTACAATGATTTAACCAAGAAAAACAAAAACATTTTTTTAACTAATGTAAGTAATGGCTGAGAAAAAGACACCGAACATGGTTCTCTATGGAAAAATTGACATTTGCATGTAGGGAAGAATCCAAAGACTTTGAAAAGAGGTGGGGACAATTTATGTACTTCCTCCCTTTACTAAGAGATTCTTTTATTTTTACTTTAAAGTCCAACATTTTGTTTTGACAAGCTGTGTTATTTTTTATGTGTGTGCCATCATGTGCATCACTACTAGGTCTTTTTGATTATGTTTTGTTTTTACTGAAACGATTAATCGATTGGCACGACACCTGCCGACCGACTAACCGATTAATGACTAATCATTTCAGCCCTGCCGAGGCTCCGGGTCAGCGTCAGGGCCCGCGACTACTCTGCCTCCAACTAATTTTTCCTCTCCGGCCTCGGGTGTAAAAAATAAAACCGGTTGCAAAGATAAGGAGAGAAAAATGTGACGTTTCTGTAGCTGCAGAGAAAGACGCAGCGAAGCTTCATCATCCTGCTGCCAACGGCCAGTCGATGCAGAATGGAGGCTTAGCAGCTTAGTGTGTCAATATCCACCATCGGCCCGGGTACAGGTCGGTTCTGGGAACAAAGGCACGACGACTGGTTCAGCCGCACTGACCCACACGTCGGGTTTAAAGCGGAGACAAGAGAAGCGGCCTTTAAACGAGCTGACGCCTCATATTTACAGCCATATTTACTGCATGCGTGCTGTGGACACGGCTAGCTACCAACCAGGAGCCTCCTCCCTGGACAGAAGCCTGAAGGACAGGCCGGTCCTTGAGCCCGGCGTCGTTTAAAGTGGGGTTTCTGAGCTTCAAACCCTCGGTTACTCTCCAACATCCCCTAATGAAGGATTTGCTCCTAAAAGTGATGTGCGTGGACATTTTCTGTGGCCGTGCGAGGAGAACGGCGGCTCCCTCCTCCCTTACCCAAGGAGTGATCCTCTTTGAACATCCATTTCATGTTTGCCGTTTCCGGGCTCTTTTTCGCTCGATGCAGCGGATCTAAACGCGACTTAAGCTGAATAAAGGTCGACTTTCTTTGGCCGTGTTGTGGTTTTTCGCGTCGTGTGGACCTCGACCCTGAGACGAACGAGCGGACGCGGCTACGGTCGTCAACTCTTCGGCGAAACAACAAAACAACAAGCGGCGTCCCCTTCGCCAACGGGCAGCGGTGACGTCACCACGGGACCGTACCATTCCCGCCGGAGAGGAGGGGTGGAGCGGGGTGAGCTCGAAGGTGGGAAGGGTGCGACGCTCTCATTTTTTTTACACTTTTATAATTGTGATTTAATTAATTATTAATCGAGAATATGTATGTCGACGGTTGTGTTATTTAAACCCGACTGTTTATGTGCTTTCACATGTCTACTTCTTGACGTTTTTCCCTGCTGGTCACGGTTGGGCCCGACCTGCTGTTCCTGGCTCTGTGGAGAATATAAATGAGACCAAAGCCGAGCGGGGCCAAGTAGAAGCTCAGTCTGGGGCCGGAGCCAGCGGTGACAAGGTCCGGGGCCCCGGGGACCCCACGAAATGACCTGAGAGACCGAAAAACCACCGAAAATGGATGAAATTACCAGCGCGGAGACGGAAAAACAGCACAGAGAGGCACAATATGAACACAAATGGATGCAAAAATGCCACAAAGACACCAAATGAGCAACAACTGAAACAAAGCCACCACAAAGAGACGCAATACGACCACAAAGAGACGCAAAACAACCACAAAGAGACGCAAAACAACCACAAAGAGACGAAAAACAATCACACAGAGACGCAAAACAACCACAAAGAGACGAAAAACAATCACACAGAGACACAATACGACCACAAAGAGACGCAAAACAACCACAAAGAGACGAAAAACAACCACAAAGAGACACAATACGACCACAAAGAGACGCAAAACAACCACAAAGAGACACAATACAACCGAAAAGAGACGAAAAACCCCAAAGAGACGAAAAAAAACACAAAGAGATGAAAAACAAACACAAAGAGACGCAAAACAACCACAAAGAGACACAATACGACCGAACAGAGACGAAAAACATCCACAAAGAGACACAAAATGATTAAACACTATATGATACTGCATTACTTCTAAATCTTGGTAACCTGTCCTTCAGAGTGTTGCTGTGTCAAATGTAGTTTAATTGTTGTAGCTCATAACTTGGTTGATAACATGGTGTATTGTCCTAAATGGTTGTTTTAAATTTAATCACTTCAGTTTGGCACATGAAACTCTAAAATAAGAAAAAAAACCTCATTTCAGAGTCTTGCTTGTGTTCGGGGTCTTTTTTTTTCTTGGTATTGTACTATAAGTACATACACTAGGCACAAGAGCTGGGTCGGTTCAGTGGAGGCCCAACAAAATTTTGTCAAGGGGCCCCGGTAACAAGTTAATTCATCTTTTAACCTGGGCCTGAGGTTTCCCCCAAGAGTCTGTTGGTAATTTGATTATGCACCAGTTTTTGTGGGAATTTTCACCAATAAAATCCAGTTTCAATGAAGGAAGGACCTGCATCGTTAAGTGATTTTGGGCCTACTGTGAAAATCTTGGAAAAAAAGCTTTATTTTTAAAATGTTTTAAACTTGATGTCCTCAAATGATGCATATTTCTAAATAAAGTTGAGTTCAAAGGAAAGATTAGAAACTAAACGGGATTCCTGCACAGGAGAACTGGTTGCACTGGCCTTAATGGAAACTCAACTCAGAGGAAAAGGTAAAAAGTAAGAAGCCTCTGGGAGAGGGAACGATGACAAACTTACAGAAAAAACAAATATAACAATACTTGAAAGTCTTTTCTTCCAGTGGTTGAAGAGGAAATTAGATTCTTTCCCTGGGTAAAAGT
Organism: Istiophorus platypterus; assembly: GCA_016859345.1. Lineage (NCBI taxonomy): Eukaryota > Metazoa > Chordata > Actinopteri > Istiophoriformes > Istiophoridae > Istiophorus > Istiophorus platypterus. Next base: position 2,527,731 of record CM029118.1, read on the forward strand.
AGCAACATCACATGGGGAAAATGTGTTGTGCATTTAAAATTATAGTTAAGTACAAGTAAAAAAGTATCAAAAAGTATCATCAGCAAAATATGGTCAACTGCACATTTAATCATTTTAAGTGCAAACACCTCAAACTTTTACCAAACTGCTTGAGTAAATGCTTCCACCAGTTCAACTTATGTAGTTTAGCCTTGAGCTTCAGTGTGGCAGCATATACGCAAATTAAAGATAAATATGTTGTTACTTATAACTAAATAAAAATACACTGCGAATAATAAAAATAATTTATAGTGTTTGTTACTTGAATTCTTTTATTTCAGCTTCAGTAAACATAAAGCATTTATAAAATCACACACTTTGGTATTACAGTGATCTTGTAAGATATACAGATGGGTCTGAAGACACGGGCGGCCCTAGGTCCTGAAGTCCGGTTTGTTTCCCTCGGGGGGCTGAGCTTGGGTCTGGTTGTCGGGCGGCAGCGGCTTTCCCAGGTGGTGACCCGTGGTGATGCCGTAGGGCTGCGCCCCCCGCTCCTCCTTCACCCCAGGCCAGAGGAGGAACCCCCCCTGGAAGCTGAGGTCGAACAGCTCGCAGGGAGCGAACGCCAAGGGCTTCTCCGCCGCCAGTCCTTTCAGCCGGGCCCGCCACCCCTGCAGCATCGCCTTCCGCACAGCAGGGGGGCAGTGAGCCGGGCTCCAGAAGATCTGGGGGGCGAGGACCTGGAATCCGCAGAAGTGCAGGGTGCCGTTCTGGAAGAAACAAGAGAAAGGCAGCTAAGTGATTGTCCAGCAGCGCAGGAAATTTAAGGGTGTTTTGGCTTCATTTGAATCTTTAAGAGAGAGAAATATAACATGCAACAAAGGTCAAAAGTCAGAATTTAAACCAGGAACCAAGGATCGTCATGAGGATCTTCTCTTAACCGACTACGCTGTAACAGACTCTGACATTTAGGAGAATTTTTCTTTTAGATCATAAGATGCTGTCGATGAATAGTTTTAATTCTGAGCGAAAGCGAAGGACTTTTCGCTGTCAGACGTCTGGTGAACACCTGTAAAGGCCAGAGTGTGACGTTGATGTCCCCGTTGATACCGTCGGGCTGGAACATGGTCTGTGTGGCTCCGGTCGTGAAGGACAGCATCGCCTTCTTATCCTTAAAGAAAGAAGGGAAAAAAATACAGTAAATACACAGAGCGAGCACAGGAACCACTGAAGGAAATATGTTCCCTGAAATACGATCCCACATTTGGGAGAATGTGGATTTTTTTCACATAAGCACATAAAAAATGATACTAATCTTTTACATTAAATTTACAATATTGTGACCAGTACTAAAGGAAGTATTCAGATTACTTAAGTATTCAGATCACTTAAGTATTCAGATTACTTAAGTGAAAGTAGCAACACCACAGTGTAGAAACACTTTTATAAGTGAAAGTCCTGCGCAAAAGCACAGTATCAGCATCAAAATAAACCTAAAGTAATGAAGGAAAAGTACTGATTCATGCAGAATGGACAGTTTCACAATAATGTTTATCATATAATTGGATCATAGTTATTGATAGATAAATGAGTGCATTGCTTTAATTGCTTTCTATGCTGCTGGGAAGCTTAATCTGTAATATTCGACCAAATGTCTGTGTTGAATAAATTCTGTATTAGTATTCAGAATCCACAAAGGTAATGAAATGATCAAATACTGTAAATGTAGCCCCCCAAAATCCAGGTTCTTTTCACAGAGCCGCTGACATTTCGCGGTGATAGAAAAAAACATCTGTGACGGTGCAGAAGCAGCCGCTACACGGGCCTGGTGCGTTCGTGGGCCCGGACACGATGTTTAGCAAACAGGACACAGGAGCAGCGGATCAGGCTACAGTGGCTTTTTAGTGCCTATGGAGGCTTTGACACATACAGGTTTTTTTTACCATTTTGTATCCCACTGTATCGTTTATCTCTCATGACTAATTAATCACATCATCACATATATTTCAATGTGGCTCACGCGCTGTGATAAACATTCGCAGCATCTCCACACTGTCACTGCATGTTTCATGTTAAATATGTTAAAATCAAGAATGAATAAATACAAGCTTAGTGGTTATGTTTTGTTATTTAATATAATAACTATAAAGAGTAACGGTCTAGACCTGCTCTATTGAAAAGTGCCCTAAGATAACCTCTGTTATAATGTGGAGCTATATGAATAAAATTGAACTGAAAATGGAATTGAATTTATTTCATTTAAGTGACTTTTCATTTATTTAATTTATCTCTACTGAGTTTGTTTCACAGATTTTTTAAAATGATTTGTTTTTTGTTTTCACGAGCTGAACCGAGAAATCAGATGAAGAGAAATGATTCGTTTATCTACCACCAAGCTGAGGAGAGACCCTGCTGGGACGGGAGGGGACGATCGTTTACATTTGCATAAGACAAAAACGAGCTAAAAGGATCGTTTCTGTTATTATTATTATTATAATTATTACTGGGTGTCCTCTCGTGTGTTGTGCGACCGATACCGACCTTGAAAATCCCGTTGTTGTACATCTTTTCCAGGGAGAAGGCGAAGCCCTGTGTCAGGACTCTGTCCATCCAGCCCTTCATGATGGCGGGTACGCTGAACCAGTACAGAGGGAACTGTGGACATTAACCAAACCAACCAGCAAATTATTTATTTCAATGTCATTAATGTATCAGGGAGCTGGTCAAAATTAAAAGAGGGCAAACAAAAACAAATAAACAAAATCTTACAATCAACTTACAAGAAAAAAATATTTTAGTCTTGACTCCAAATGAAAACAAGATTCACACTGATTTTTAATACACCTATACTTTTCCTGCTGTGACGTAAAAATAAAACCTGTGCTTTAACTGATGTTATTTTTAATTCATCGTCAAGGTAGGTGTCGGTCCGTCCCTGGTGTGGCCCGGCAGACCGGCATCGTTGCAGTTTGATCTTGGTCCCGGCAGAGACGGCAGCACCGGATAAACGCCCCGACCCCGGCATCTCGACTCGTCCCCTCGACCTGTCACAGCGGGCAAAAGCCCGGGCGCTGCCCACAACTTTAACTATGGACCTCTCTCTATTCAGGTCTCAGGAGCCTGAGACCGAGGCAGATAAAGAGCCTTCGACCGTCATTATTGTAAGTGGTTTGCACTTGTGCTTTATCTGCTGCGACGAGCCAGATTATCTGCTGTGATAAAGAAGCGTCTTTGACCTTGGTCTGTGGTTGGTTTACTCCACATCATCAGCACCGACACCAGGGGGAGCAATAGTCAGTTTAGAGCCACCGCAGATTTACTTAAAGCTTAAAGGATAAATCTGTTAATGTTGCTGTTGAAAAATCTAATGAAAGGAACAAACCAACAATGTTTCTAACCTCACTTCTCTGTCTGCGACTCTGAGCCCATTGGTTACTACAGAAAATAGGATTCCTATTTAAAAAAAACAGAAAACAGCTCATAAATAAATATATTTCCTTCATTTCCTTTGCTGGACACTGTGGCTTTTATCAGATAAACAGGGGAAATTGTGAGTTCTGTGGGAACTATTTTCAGCGGCGGATTCATCCACATTTTTAATTTGTGGAGGAAAATATATGGAATATTTTAAGCTTTATTCTTCATCAAAAACCCGCAGTCCTACCCCTCTACTGCAGATGTTCGCAGCCCTCTCTGTTTACCAGACTGTTAACACTCACATTAGCTTTTACATGAAAACATATGAAAAACAAAAAAACAGCTGTGCTGTGTGTAGCTCCTCCAGGTTTCTGCACCGAGTAACCAGGTTAAAAATGGCTGTCTTGTTTAGTTAAGTTAAAGAAAAAAAAGATTCATAATCATAATAAGTTTGTGTACCAGACGTAGAGGCTAGATCTTGTGATACTGCCAAAAAAAAAAAAAAAGATCAGACGTCCATGATTTAACGCGTGTTCACATCATGTGAAAGCGCAAACCGAGGAGCGGTCAAGGCGGTCTGATGAAAGCGGGGACACCGGCGCCCGACAGAAACGTGGCGATCACGCGGCCTCTGACCTGGAAGATGACGAGCTCGGCCTCCTCCACCTTGCGCTGCTCGGCCGCGATGTCGTCGCTGAGGCGGCCCTCCATCCAGGCGTGCATGGTCTCCTCGCCGTACTGGAAGAGCTCCGGGTTCTTCGGGTCCCCTGGACACGACAAACCGTCAGAGCTGCAGGAACATCACATCCCGTGCTAAGCTAAAAACTCATCAGTGATCTGTGATCTGGGTGACATGTTTCTTCATCACCATGAACATACACATACACACACACACACACAAAACCATACACACACAGACACACAAACACAGACACACACGTCCCTCTGCCTGAAATATTAGATCAGGAAAGTGTGGATTTATCCACTACTGAAAATAGTCCCTGACAATCTCACCATTTCCCCCTGTTTATTTAATAAAAGCTACAGTGTCCAGCAAAGGGAATTACTGAGCCTTTCTAAAAATGTTACTATATATTTATGAGTTTGTGTGTTTTTTAAGGAATTACAACTTCAGATGGAACCAATGAGCTCAGAGCTGAGAGTCGCAGACAGAGCAAAAAGAAAAACATAGAATGACACCAGCTTTTTCCTCAAATTGAGTAAAATATGACACTAAGACCCCGATATCCAGATGTGACCTTTGACCCCTGTTGGTCTCAGCCTCCCCCTCCTCCAAATTCTCCAAAAGCGACTACAGGACTCAGTGAGAGCAGATTCTCCAGTTTGGGTGCAGCCAGATCCCGACTCTCAGGCTGATCGGGACTTAAATATGGTGTGTGTGTGTGTGTGTGTGTGTGTGTGTGTGTGCGCGCGCGCGGTCACCGATGATGTCGTCCTGTGTGGCGTTGGCTCTGAAGTTCATGGCGTAAAGGTCAGACACCACGACCCTGTAGCCCTGACCCGTCAGCTCCTCGACCGCCGCATCGCGAACGGCCGCGTTGAAGGAGCCCGGGCTCTGGTGGGCGTAGACAATCAGGGCGCTCTTCTGAGCTGCATAAAACACACACACACACACACACACACACACACGCACACACACAGAGTCACGTTACCATCACTTCAGATGACAATACATTTACTTATATTCGTTTCTTGGAGACTGACCCCAAACTTAACCCCACAATGTCCCCACAACATGTGTAATATAAGTCCACACACTCACACACACACACACACACACACACACACACATACACACATAGACAGACACACAATACAAAACATATTCTGACTTTTAAAGGAGAACACTTGTGGTTTTATGCAAGGAATCAAACTAGTTTGCCACAGCCTCTTTGCAGTTGGTGGAGATTTTTCGTCGGGGAAACTTTCGAAGGGAATCTTTACCGGATTTTCAAGTATTTGATACTGGACACGTTGAACATTTTGACCCGATGGTGGCGCTGGAGAAACAGTGAAGGGACCGACGAGGATATGTTTGTTCCTAAGATTCATCGCAAATTATCATCCAAGAGTTTAATGAGATGTTTGCTGGATGAGAGAAAACGCCGACAGCAGAGATCAGTTGCAAACTGCCGAACGCGAAAGCTGCTTTTTTAAAAAAATTATTAAAGTCTTGTGACCGATCTAAAATTAAGCATCAGTGAATGATTTATTACCCACTAATACAACGTACAAAGGGCGCATTGTCGCAAAGGACCACTTCTGAGCGAGTCCTTGTTTCATAACATTTTATAGCCCGGTGCGATGACGATGAAAATCAGCCGCCTGTTCTGGGAAAGTTTTATCTTCCACAGGAATCGACCACAAGCGAGCGGCACCTCAGATTCTGCCGCGTCCGCGGGGAAACCGTGGCAGCCAATCGGTTGTCGGCTTTATTGAGTTGCTTTGAGAAAAAAAAGATGAAGATTTTTCCATAAAAGTTAAACCACCCAAAGGTAGAATGATTAGTGGAACGATTAGTCAATTGAATGATTAGTCAACAGACAGAAAATTAATTGGCGACTCCCGTGATAATCATATGTTCTGGTATAAAAATGAAAAATGTTTCATGGCTGCAGCCTCTCAGATGTGAGGATTTTTTGGGAGTTTGGGAATTTGGGGGTTTGGGCGCGACGGCGTCGCTTCGATCCCCAGGTAAACATTACAGGACCAAACGACCGATCGATCGATCGACCTATCACGGGGATAATCATCAGTCGCGGCCCCGAATAAGCCGGTCAAGCACTAGCTCCGCCTCGAACCCAGGCGAGGGAGGTGAAAGCTTCCTCCACCTCTGCCTGTGGTGAAGTCTGTGACCAGGCCGGGTCGCCAGCCCCCACCTCCCCCCGCCCGCCCTGCCGGAGGCGTCAGGGGAACGGTGAAACTCGTCCGACGGGAACGGCGGCTCGGAACGGCGCCAGCGCCTCGCCGTTTGGGATCAGGGCGGGTGCCCGTTGTGACATCATGAAGCACGACAATCTTGATCCCGGTCCAGATTAAAGGTGCAGTCACTCGACCGCTTTGCTTGTTTGGTTTTTTTTTACTACTTTGTGTCTTCTTTCTGTGTGTGTTTATGTGTGTGTGTGTGTGTGTGTGTGTGTGTGTGTGTGTCTGTATGTGTGTGTGTGTGTGTGTGTGTGTGTGTGTGTGTGTGTGTGTGTGTGTGTGTGTGTCTGTGTGTGTGTGTGTGTGTGTGTGTGTGTGTGTGTGTGTGTGTGTGTGTGTGTGTGTGTGTGTGTGTGTGTGTGTGTGTGTGTGTGTGTGTGTGTGTGTGTGTGTGTCTGTGTGTGTGTGTGTGTATGTGTGTGTGTGTGTGTGTGTGTGTGTGTGTGTGTGTGTGTGTCTGTGTGTGTGTGTGTGTGTGTGTGTCTGTATGTGTGTGTGTGTGTGTGTGTGTGTGTGTGTGTGTGTGTGTGTCTGTGTGTGTGTGTGTGTGTGTCTGTGTGTGTGTGTGTGTGCGTGTGTCTGTGTGTGTGTGTGTGTGTGTGTGTGTGTGTGTGTGTGTGTGTGTGTGTGTCTGTGTGGGAGGAGGAGAAACTATGATCTGAATTTTCCTCAGGTCTAAAGACAAGAAGGAGACGAGGCTGCAGAGTGAAATTCCTCAGATCCTCATGAAGTTGTTTTTTTTTTAATCCTTTTTAATCTTTCCTGCTTTTTTACGTCCTCATCACCTTGTGTATCATTCAAGATTAGATATTAAATAACGCGTTCATCTATTCCCACACCGTTTGTGTGTTTTTCTTTTTCTTTTACTTTCGGCCTCTGTTTTGTGTTGTTTTTCATAGTTTTTGTCTGCGTTTTTCTCTCCTCCCGTCTGCTGATTGAGACTTCGGGGCAGGACATGCAACATAACGGGCGTCTTTTAAACGACAAAGCCTCTGGAAACGTGCCTGTGATCACTGGAACAAAATGTTTAGAAGAAATGAAAACAAATGAAGATAAATAGCAGCTTTAAATTTATCAGAATTATAATTTACATAATTTACCTCGTGTTAATTCGCTGAAACTCAAATCTCTGCATTTTACTGTTTGCTTACTCTTCTCGGCCGGGTCTGATTTCCCAGTCACAGCCAGATCTCTGCACATCTAGATAAATCCGAATTTCCTCTGTGTGAACGTACAAAAAACGGAGTGACATCCGAACTGACTCTGGTTTGAGCGGATTTTAAAGGAGACAGTAATTCAGGAAAAATAAAGTAAGCAACTCTTTAATTTTAACCTAAACATTTATTAAATGCTTCTGTGATGCATGGCACAATATGATATATCTGGTCAGATGTTAGGACACGTTTACTCATGTAAATCAATTATAAACTCCTATTAAGACACATTTTATATCATTATAACTGAGTTTTACTTAGTTACACTTGTGTTACAGTGTGTTACAAACCGTTTTTCCAGTGTTTTTATACATATAATAAACGTTAAATTGGAGGAAAATGTTAGTCACTACTGAGGAGATGACTTGTTGTGATTAATAATGAGATCTGAGACTATTTAGTCCTAATAGACTTGAAAACGTCCCAAGTTATGAAACAAGCTGAGGCTGATGATCAAACCAGTCGTTGGCTCCTGATAGAAACGTGCAGGTGTGGATCAGGTTAATAATTAAAAAATAGAGACTAGTTTTTCTTTTAAACTTAGATCCACAGAATCTGAAGTCTTGTTATTTGTTTACACCCAAACAAACAAACAGACGAACAAACAATGATAATATCGCTATTAATACTGATAACAATAATAACGAGCCTGGGTTTCGGAGCCGCGGCCCGAGTTGCCCCCGGGGAAAGCGGCGGAGACTCACCCATGCTGCGTCCGCCAGGGTCCGTGCGCGTCCGCCAGGGTCCGTGTGCGCCTCGGACCTGGTCCCCGGCGGCTCTTATAGACCCCGCGGCTCCTTTCTTTGCGTGAGAAACATGTTTCGAGCGGATATCAGATGGAAGAAATGCGCCTGAAAGTCACACAGCTACACACTGGAGGAAGGGGGGGGGGCTGTCTGTCAAGACCGTAGGACCGGTTTTGGTTTGGAGAGGGAGGAGTGTGTGTGTGTGTGTGTGTGTGTGTGTGTCAGGGAGAGAGAGAGTCCGTCGGGCCGCGGAGTCGAATGAGATTGGTTTCCTGTGGCCTGGAAAAGAATGTTTGGGTCACTTTCATGGGATTAGGCGACGGGGTCATGTGGCCCAATAAACGCCTTGATCCGGCTTAATTTCACCTCGTTAGCGGAGAGAAAGCGGAGGAGGGCGAGCGGGGCCGAGGCCCCCGAGCCTATATATGGATGGAAGAAAAAAGGGGGGGGGCAAGGTGGAGCAGTCTGTCACAGTGGTAGAATCTAACCATGTAGTTTCTCTTTCTTTAATATATGCAAAGTTTCCTTTGGTTACATGAAAGATGCTTTAAATTAATTTTCATTAATAAATCTTATTGCATTTTCAATAATAGGTATATTCACATGCTGTGGAGGACCGGTCAGGGTGGAGGGGGAAGGGAGCAAAGCTCGGAGGGTGAAACCTGTTCCAGAGAGCTCAGACTGGGCCAAGGACCCCCCCCCCCCCAAACGGGACAGTGACCCCGAGGACACGCAGAGGTCGGGCGGTGAGTGTCGGTGAGCCCGGTCCCACATCTCCAGGGAGGCCCCAGAAAACGTCTGTCCACCGACGGCCCCCGCCCAGACGGATCCGGAGATCTGGGGAAGTCCAGGTGGCACAGCCAAAAGTCGGAGTACTTGTGGGTTTTTTCCTTTTAAAAAATTTTGCAAAAAAATTCTGAAAATCTCTAATCACTTCCTCATTATGGGAGACTGAGTTTAGATTGATGAGAAAAATGAATTTAAACAGCTTTGGCTGCAGCATAAATGTGAAAAAAGTAAAAGGGGTCTGAAAACTTTCTGAGTAAACTATACGAGCAGCATGTCAGTTGTTTTTTTTTAACCACATATTGGGTTAATATCCTACTTTCTCTCAGGGCGGCTCCAGTTTTTTCTTTCTTTTTCTTTTTTTTTTTTACTGCTTCTTCCTGGTTCCAGAGGTCAAGTTATCACGGTCCGGATCGGAGACACGCCCTCGGCCTGCTGCTGTGCAGTGTGGCAGGAGGAATGTAACATGGACACTCGCGTCACCTGCAGATCACCTGTTTCTCGGTGGGCGGGACCTGCTCGTGGTTACCTGGTTGAAGGGGGGAGTTGTGTTTTTTTTTTCTTCAGATGCTCCGCCCACAGGTCTGGAGTCGTTATGTAACCGTCTGAATCAGCAGACGGGTCGTTTCAAATGCAACTTTTTTTTTTTTTGGTGCACTTTTATGACTCATGTAATGAAGATTTTCAACAGGAGCAATAAAAAACCTGAGGAAAAAAAATAAAGTTTTTGCAACAAAGCTTTCCTGAACATAACGTATATCACACATAACTTTATTCGTACAGAACATTTCAGGATCTTTCAAAGTGCCAAACAAACTTACACCCTCCTCGATGTAAAGCCACCATAGACACAGAGCTCAAATAAAATTCCTATTTATAAGACAGTGCTTATATTGTTGTCCATATTGGGATCCCAGTGTTTATCCACTGGTGCTCATGACAATTTCACAACCAAAGGATAAAATCTGTCACCGGGTGATCAACACACCTTTACCCAGCCAGTTTGGAGATGGTACGTTTTTACCAGACAGCAAAAGCTATGAAATTTAGATGAAATTTGTGGAGGACATTCATTGTCCCCAGAGGAAGAAGTCCACTGATTTTGATGATCCTCTGACCTTATTTTAATTTAGCGCTACCAACGGGTTGACATTTTAGGGCTTTTTGTGAAAATTGGGGATAACTATTGGATGTATTGCCAATGAAATTTGGTTTAGAAAATCATGGTTTCCAGAGGATGAGCACTAATAAGTTTGGTGATCCTCTGACTTTTTAAATTTAGTGCTACCAGCGGGCTGAATTTTTGGGGCTTTTTGTGAAACGAGGACTAGTCGATTATCCGCCATGAAATTTGGTTCAGATAATCATGGTTTCAAGAGGATAAACCCTATAAAACAACTTTGGCGTTCTTATTACTCTTTCCCCAGGAATGATCCTCAGTGCGGCGTTTTAAACTTTGATTTATGTTCCCATCATGCTCAGCAGGGATTTGTGTCTTGTGCCAATCAGGAAAACATTAGCATGCTAACATGCTAAACTAAGATGGTGACCGTGGTAAATATTATACCTATTAAATATCATCCTGTTAGCGTTTAGCTCCAAGCCACCGTTTAGCCTCACAGGGCCGCTAGCACGGCTGCTGGGTCTCGTCGAATTGTCGCAGGATTTAACCTGATTGTTTCTCGTCGTCTCGGGCTGAACGTGCGACTCCTTCCTGCCTATTTCCAGTTCATGCACCTCGGTTGTGACAGTTGTGTTTTTCATTATGGACCCCCCCCCCCCCCAGTGGCCTGAGAGACAGACTTGGATGGATTAGGATGACCCCCCCCCCCCGCCTGAGTACACAACACAGAGTCTGGTCCTGTCGTGCTACTGGATCTCATTATTTCCCCTCTAACATCATTGGCTTTCATTCAAAGTGAATATTGTGCCAGTGTCACCGTTTCACTGTTTTCCCTCCTCCAGTACCAAACAAAAAAAAATTTTCTGTTGCCAAAAATTTCTGGTTGGCTGCACCGTAAGAAAATAACCGACTCATGCATGCGTTTCTTCACACGTTTCAATCTCTGAATAAACAGAGAGCAGAGGTGTCACGTTCCTTCGTGCCAAAGCATGTGAAGCATTTTTTATTGAAGAAACAACTTCTCATGATGGTTCAACTCTCAGGAAAACAGGTGTGACGAAGGCCTCGCCTCAGACATCGGACGTTTTTTTTTCCTTCCCACAAATGTCAATTAAAGGTCATTAAAATTGAGGACTTCAGAAGGAAGGAGGAAGGAAAACTTGGACATCGGCGTCTTTGAAAAATGTAATAATGCCCTGGCGGAGTTGCTGCAATTAGTGGCCTCATGGAGTTTTGTTTTGGGTTCAAGTTTGATGAACTTTGACCCATAAAATTTTTTGCACCGCCAAACTGCGGCTGGCGGCGCTAATGGTGCCGAGTGCCGGGGGGGTCCCCAACGGAATCAGAGTTTGTTGATGTCTAATGTCGTCTTTCAGGAATGATGTTTATGTACAAAATAAACCACAAATGCAAATACATTTTGTACAAAATGTAATTGTAGCCAAATCACTTTTTCTATTAAAATAATGAGGAAATGTTGTTATTTGTTTTTGGGGAACCAAAAATACTCTGATGCTGGAAGTACAATATTTTCATGACAACGTATTTTTTTTTTTCTGACAAATTATCGGATACTGCAGCACAACATCCACTTGCAGTGACCCCAGATGTGGACCTGGTCTCTGGATGTAGACCTGGTCCCTGAATGTAGACCTGGTCCCTGAATGTAGACCTGGTCTCCGGATGTGGATCTGGTCCCCCAATGTGGACCTGGTCCCCGAATGTGGACCTGGTCTCCGGATGTGGACCTGGTCTCCGGATATAGACCTGGTCTCCAGATGTGGACCTGGTCTCCGGATGCGACAGACATTGTACGTCCTCTGTCCATCCCAACCACCTCTTACTGCCTTTATTTAATATTGAGCCTCATTCATTCATTTGAAATGACCTCTGAACATGATCCAGCCTGTCATTACTTAATATTAATGCTTTTTGCTGCTGCTGCTATTATTATAAACAATTTGCAGGCAGCAGTGAAACACTGTTTTTATGTGTTTTTTGTTGTAACTTTGGTTTTGTTGTTTTTGTGTTTCCTCGAGCGTCGTTCCCTCACTGGTGTTGAAAATGTACAGCTGCTGATGACGAAACAAAAAAATTTCAAACAAAAAAAAAAAAAAAAAAGAAAAAAACACAAAGAGCAAATAATCCAATATAAACTAAGTCCATAATTTGATGAGATGTGATTTTTTTTTCTTTTCTTTTTCTTTCAAGTTTCAGTTTTCAGTGGTCAGTGTGTGTCGTGCTGTCTCTGTTTCGGTCTCCAGTTTCTCTGCTTCTGAGAGAAGCTGAGGACTGTCACGGAGCACTCGGCTTGCATATTCCCATCACTCATCAAATGAAAACAAATAAATTGATTTAAAAAACGACCCTGCAGCACAGTGACGCTCTGACTTTGTTGCTTCACCTAAAAGACCCTGGATTTTTTTTTTTTCAGGTGACGACAAAAGAGCTCTAAGTTTGGCGTACAGCACCATCTGCTGGCAGGGGGGTCGAACGACACCGTGTGAGACCTTCCATTAAAGGACAGGTTCACACTTTTTTTTTCACAGTGTATCTGTCGCTGTTATTGCCCCTTGTGTCCAGAATGGACGTGATGGGGGACGAAGCCCAGCGTCCTCATCCTGTACGGAGGCTAATGAGAGGCCTCAGCGGAGCCAGACTAACTCGTCGGACATGTTTCACAGCCACCGTCCGTCTTTTGAGTTCCCCCAGACATGAAACACAAAGAGACACTGATCCCGACTCTCACTCCCATTTGAAAACGGAAACGTCTCAGAGGGAGATTATCGTTTTCAAAAAAACTACTTGAAAGAAAAAGTGAACTCGTCCTTTAAGTGCAACAATGAAAATGTGAATGAAATGAAATGAAAATGCAGCAAAAATCTGAAGTTTGTCCAAGAAGTTGTTTGGTTTTCTTTTTACCATACGATTCCCCTTTATTATGAGAAAAAAAACAGTTTTATGTTGCTGTTATCACATTTTATGAAACAAATGTGAACAAAGCTTTAGTATGTTAATAGTAAATTGGTTCATCATTAAACATAATCAATAAATATGTTGAACATTACATATTCATAATATTCTTTTATGATTGCAGCTATGTCATGTATCATGATTCATGATCTGAGTTACTGATGCCTCAGAAGAGGAGCTAATGACACTGTTGGCACACTTGGTACATTATTATTATTATTATTATTATTATTATTATAATTATTAGTATTATTATTACTGTGAAATATTGGTTATGGCCGCTTTCACAGATCCGGGTGATTTCTCCTTGAGTGTCCTCTGCTAGGAGATCTGTGAGACTGTATTACATTAGACTCCACCATTTCTCCACCCTATTGGATTTCTCAAGTACTTTTTTTAATGCTTATCAGAAGCATTTGACCCTACTAGTAGTTTCCACCCTTCACCTTCTAACAGTGGAAGTGTTTGAGTCATGGTTTGCTTGTTTCTGGCAAACACACACACACACACTGAGAGTGAACACACCCCGGGGAGGGGGAGGGGTCTAGGCTTGAACCCTGATACTTTCTATTCACGTACATTTGGGGAGCAAAAGATCAGAAACACCACTGATCGTTGCCATATATGAACTTAGAGCCAAAACATATAAATTCAATCAGCACCTTGTCGTCAGCGTCAAAAAAACTTGGTAGAAATAAAGTTTTATGACCAGGCTGTTGTATTGAACTGCATTGGATTGTACAGGATTACCTGATAACGTGGCTAAGTGGTGGCGGTATATATACTAATATAAAAACATTTTGTTGATATGTTTTGTATTAAAATGCTAATCTGAAAAGTAAGTATGGCTGTACGACGGTGTATCATAAAAGATAAATTCTCTACTACATTAATAAACAAGTGTGATTGATGATATTTTGAAAAATGGGAGGATTTTATTTGTAATTTTCGTTTAAATTAAATAGACATTTTTCTCTGACTTGAGCCAAAAGGGAAATTCAATCAAGAACTATTTCATTATTATTATTGTTATTTTTGTTGTTTTTCTTATTGTTATCAACAACAACAACAACAACAACAACAACAATAATAATAATATTGTTATTATTTAGTTGAACTGGGCCATTCAATAGCAGGAAGGATATCAAGTCATCTCAGTTCACTTTTCATTTAGACCAGGACCTAGACCAGGTCCAGACTCTTTATAATGTAATTTACAGAGACCAGTCTCACAGCAACACTGCTCGCTGAACTCCAATGCAACCCCCCCACCCCCCAAATTATAACACACTGTAAAGAAGCCAAAGTAGATTAGACCATTCTCTCCCTAAACAGAGATTATGAATCAAAATAAATAAATAAATTCAATCAAACCAGGTCAGTTCTGTATTTCCAAATTTCAATGAGCTAAATGACATCTGAAAATAAAGAAGAGAAGGAGACAGGGCAGATCTACCTGCCCGATATACATAAACATGCTACAACCTGAGGGGCAGTGAATGACCTGCATGCATGTCTACATGCAGATACTGTATACATAGTATATATATATGTGTGTGTGTGTGTGTGTGTGTGTGTGTGTGTGTGTGTGTGTGAGAACTGGTTAAACTGTATTGGGATGCTTTGGAAATTTTTAAAAAAAAGATTTTATAACAATACAGGAGATTTGAGCAGAATGAAAGGGAACGTAGCACAATGTGATTTCCACATAGAGGTGTATAACAGTAACAATAATAATAATAATAATAATAGTAATAATAATAATAATAATAATAATAATAATAATAATAATAATAATAATAATAATTTAATCATTTGGTGTTGATCAGGATCATGGGGGCACCAGGTGGTTCTGCAGCCCTGGATCCAGGCTCTGCAGTATCAGAGGCAGAAAAACCTGCAGATCACCACAGGTAGAGCGACGAGAAACCACAAAACTAGGTATCACTCGGCACAGCAGAGCAAACTGAAATCTCCCTCCATTTCCTAACATGGAAATTTTCCATGCACAGATTGCACAATGTACAGTGCAGTGCAGTGGGACTGGAGTATCAAACACGTAGGAGGTTTATTTTGGATGAAGCAGCACAACAGCATGCTTCATCTGCCTGCTGTACAGAGATTTGATGTCTCAGAACCATGCCTGTTTCTGGAATACCAAACTGACTCTGTCAACAAGAACAAGCTAGTGTGGCTACGCAATGATGACACCCGTTCTCGCTGGAGTTTGAGAAAATATATCCTTTAGTCATATTTGAGTCTCTCTTCATTTCAAAAGGAATAATGGGTCTTTCCCACATCTGTTGTTTTCATTATATCATGTTGACCCAGCTCTACTGTGTCACTATAAGTGAGAGTAGTATGAGATAATGGAAAGTCTGGCTCAGTCTCACTGCAGTGGATGTGGTGCTTTCTCATGTCCAGTTCTTTATTTTGTTGGTGGTGTCAGAATTTTTTTTGCAAGTAATTAGATGGTTCTACCCATTGCCATATACTGTATGTTTACCTGCATTTGGCTGCATGAGGCTGCAGTAGGCTCCAGATAAGCATTGTGTACTTTGGATTTATATATTTTCTGGGAAATTAAAACGTTCAGCACAAAATGAAACAAGGAAATGGGAATGAGGGAAAATCATTGACAGAAGTCTTTCATTAACACTACTGTTAAATCCCCCCTTATTTTTAAGATAACAAGGTTGTTTCTGAAAAAAAAGGAAAAGGCCATCAAAACAAACTTTTTGACCAACTTGTTGACCATTTAAATTGATTAAAGTTATCAAAAAAGGTTCAAATTGACCGAAAAGAGACAAAAAACAAAAAGGTGTATGGTTAGACACAAATGACAGCAAAGAGAAACAAAAGGATCACAGAGATGCACACAATCAGCACAGACAGAAAATGACTTACCATGAGAAACAAAACGACTTGTGTATATTTTATTTGTGTGCTTTATGTATTACTACATTACCTTTCTCTGTCTGGAGTAAACAGAGATAGAAACCGTGCAACAATGAAAACTGAAAAGAGGGAGGGACTACACCTGATGACGGCAGCGGGAATTTCCTTCCATTCATGTCATATGGAGATTAAAGTTCAACTATTTCCCTCTAGCAGGTTCACAAAAAACTAAACTAAACTGAACAAAAGTGAAGTTAGAGATAAAGTGAGTCTTCCTAAGGTAAAGTTTATCTGCTTTACCTGATAGCTTTTTAATTTCTAAGTAGATCAGTCTCTTCAGGAAAAACACACAGATGATGAGCGTCTTTGCACTTATGATTAAAAGACTGAGTTAAAAATAGCTCTTTAAATCTGATAAGAGACGGCAAACTTAACATCGCTGGTCCTGCTTCCCTGAAACTGAGTAATCCATGTCACTTAACGAGAGAAACTCAGCTCTTTTATATGTGTCTAAACATAGGTGATTGATATCTGCACCAGGGGGAGGAGACTGGGATCTTCCCAATAGCACGACTGGTGTTTTTCAGCAGGAGGAGGAACCAGGAGTAACCAGGAGGAATGTCTGTTGAGTGAATAATGGTCCGAGCTGATCAAGGTCCACATTGCTGTCATGTAGTGTTTGCTGTTACAGAGACATTGGGCTGCAGCTGGGATTCGGTTCCAGAGGTGGGGGTCAGTTTAAATGAAAGAAAAAGAAAGCATGAGTGAATGATAGATGTTTTTTAGTTTAAAAGTATCCTTATTTTCATCTCCTCTTATAGTGTCAGGGGAGCTGGTCCAGCAGCTGGTCCAGAGCGTAATGGCTGAAAGCAGCATCACCTAATGTTTGTGTTCTGCTTTTTTGCAGCGTTTGGGGGGGGGGGGGGGCCAAAAAGAGAAGTACCAGGGGATCTGAAGGGCCTTCGTCTGTTCATAAACCCACAGCACTTCGGTAAGGTAGTGGGGTGCAAGACCATACAGTGCCTTATATGGAACATTTCCAAGTGGGGAAAAGAAGGTGTCATTCCTGTTTCTCCCATTCTGAAAAATTTGAGCGAACGCAGCACTAGCCATTGGCGTTGCTCCTGTTGATGTCCTGCACAGGTGCGGTGTTTGCTATGTTCGCCATCTTAGTCTAGCACATTAGCCTGCTAACATCACATCTGCTAGTTAGCAAAGAAAGGCGAAATGAAGCCAAGACTGATGGGAATTATTTTTGAAAAGAGACACAGTGGCGAGTCAACAGTGCATTCTGTGTCAAAAGAAACTAAAGTTTAGACAGATAAAGCAAAACAAAACAAATCAAAAACTAACAAAGATGTGAAATATCATTCATCATTGAATCATTAAAATACCCCAGACGCTGAATTTCGATGACTCAATGATGCTTCCTGACATTTGGGTCTGTGTGACGTGTGTGGGCAGCAGGCCAACTCCTCAATGCCACGTTGCTCTTGTCCATAGCTCAACAAATACCGGAGAGATTGCCTTGAATTTTTTTTTTTTTAATTTTCTTTACAAACATTCTTGTTCCCTGAGAGCTGTGTCCTAATAACTGTAGTAACCACCCTGACATTTTACGTGGCAGCATCCCAGTGGAAGAGATGCTTGTGTTGGCTCTCGGACTCATGTTTCCTTGTTTGGATGCTAAGTGGCCTAAAAAAGTAACACATGGTTAACATTAAACCATGTGACGTTTCACTGGTGCCCACACACACACACAAACAGTGACTGTCATTAAAACATCAGATGTGCCGCCACAGAAATCTCACAAAAACTGACAAAAACCGGTCAAATGTTATGGTAACACTTTTAGTCCCCTGGTTTGATTTTTAGAAAGCAGTAGGTTATTATGATTATTAATGTACAGTAGTTGTCAACGATTATAACTTCTCCAGTGAATATGTATTTTTCAATGTAGATAATATTTATGCTGCAGTGTTTTACTTTATTGTCGCTATCTGTTCATCAGCCAGTTATTGTTTTTACCCACTGTAGGGGTACAAAGCAGGGGAAGTGTTTGTGGATTTAACTCAACTTCCATTGTTTGTGTGTATTTCCCCCCATTCCTCCAACACTAGGATGTGTTAGTCTTGACAAGCAACCCTTTGTGATTCTAAATATAGCCTGCAGAGTATTTATATGGGCAGAAAGGGGGCGGGTTAACATTTGCATGAAAGCATCAGACTGTGTGGTTTCTGCTGGGAGCATACAGTAGTTACATTATTGATGAATCAGCACACAGACACACAGCTGTGATCACATGCTTTGGCCATGTTTTATTTGTTGCATGAGAATTGCATCAGTGAGAATAAATACACAATCAGTGATGAAAGAAGTTACTGAGATAAGCAAAAGTATTAATACTTAAAATGCATTCACTTGTCATAATAAATAAATGTAATCATAATAAAGGTAGTTAGTGTATGGGATATAGCTATATAGCATCTTCCTGTTATTATTGTTCATTTGTTTATTTATTATTTTTTTATTATTGCAGATGTAGGAGTAGAAGTAATGTACAAGTAATGCTTTTATTTTGTTTTTAAAAAATAGGTTCGATGGTGTAAAAATGTTTTTATTCTAAAAGTTTTATTTATGAATGATAATAATAATAATAATAATAATAATAATAATAATAATAATAATAATAATAATAATAATAATAATAATAATACGTTGTATTTCTAATTACCACAAATAATCCACAAAGTGCTGTTAAAAACGATTAGAATATTAAAATATATTCAAGGAATCGAGGAATGTCACTGTTCAACTACCTGACTTTAAACGAGTTTTTAAAATTTGAACTCACTTTCTGTCACTCGCCGCCCAGCGCTGAAGGCGGGATCTAGTTCTGTGTGTGTGTGTGTGAGGGATTTACTCAGCAGAAGGAAACAGGGAGATACAGGATTTTCCCATTTAAGGCGGGAACGAGGTTCCCAGGTCTTCAAATGATGGTTCTGTGTGTATATATATATTCCGGGTCCAGTGGCGCGGCAGCTCAGACACACACCTGCCCGGGATGAAGATGACATCGGTCGGACTGCAAATGGTAATCCCGCGGGGGAGCGCACTTCACCCAGTCTGGTTGGAGCAGTGTCCAGACTCACCAGCACCCGCTGGCGTATTATCCTTTTAAATCTTTTTATTATTATTGTTATTCTATTATTCTATATTATTTATGTTATTCACGTTCCAAATCTTTCTAGATCTCCATCGGCTCGCTGCTGATCCTCAACGACCAGACCGCAGCGGCTCGGGCCCCCAAGTGCATCACCGCCGCCGAGGTGACCCGCCGGTTCCAGAGGACTCCCCTGGAACCCAAGCAGGTCGCTTCACACCTGCATGGACGCACCTGCGCGCAGGTGGCCAGTGAGATGGACGGAAAACTGAGCCACCGCTCCCTCTCGCCCTGGAGCTACAGGTGAGTGAGTGGGGGGGGGGGCAGTTGTTGCCATGACTGTGTGTCAGCTGAAGCTCAAACAAACAAATCTAAAATGAAAAAGATTAGTATCATTATAAAAATGTAATTAATAACAGTGAACTTATATTAGAGGGGATTATTAGAACTGATCAAATCAATGAATCAAAGTTTCACTTATTTTAGTCGCTTAGAAGCAGAAATGCAGAAAAACCCTAAACAAACTCTGGTTCCAGTTTCTCTTCTCTGTTATTTCAGTGCAAACTGAATATTATTGAGTTTCCGACAAACAGACGTCGCCATTTATCAGATCAAACAATTAACTGATTACGCAAGAAATGAATCGGTGAACTGATGATGAAAAATAAACGAGATGCAGCTGTAGTTAGATGGTGTGTAAAGCGTATTTTACCATTGTAACTGCTTAAAGTGGAGCTGGTCTTATCACAGTTCAGTGATCTAGTTCAGTGGTTCCCAACCTAGGGGTTGAGCCCCCTCCAAAGGGCCAGTTGATAAATCTGATTAACAGGAGGAAAAAAAAAATCTGAAGCATAAAATGTGTTTCTTATATTACTTCATTTTGACCCTTTGGGGCCTGAAACAGTTATTCAAATGCAACTATGAAACACATTGTATGTGTCATACAATGTTCACGTATTATTGTTGAAAATGAAGATCGGCACTGGGTCAGAAAACACATTTCCACAATGCCACAGTAGCTTATAAACAATTATACAATCTAGAAATAAAGGCTGCTTGAAACCTGTGAAATCACTGTTGAGGGGTGAATTTGTGCCTCTGGCAGATCTCTCTCAGGAACCGCGGCTAGATGCAGTGATTAAGCTAAAAGAGGAGTTAACATTAAAAAAACCCAAAAACAAACAAAAAAAAAACCCCAACCCCAAAAGCCGAGTCTGCCGATGCTCAGTCGGTCTGGGTTGCCTACCTCAGCATGTGGGAAAATCCTACTCAGGATCCGCCAGATGTCTCATCATTCCACAGGTGACACACATCCAGCTGACCAATACGAGCCGAACACGTTACACCAATTTACCCTCGCTGTGATTCCCTGCTGGTTAAATTGTGTCTCCACCAGTGATCTGATCTAACTAGGTACCATCAGAGCAGCACTTAGATCTTGCTCTTCACTTCACCACCTGATTCTGATGGATTCCCCCTTTTTTTCTCCTCCAACCGATCATTTTTTTTCCCGTTTTTCCGAGGGCACCGCTCCTCCTGAGGCTAAGTACGCCTGATATTCACAGAGCTGTAATAACTTCCTTTGACATCAGCGGGGGCACAAAAACACTGCAGGAAACCGTCACTTCACAGGGCCACTCAAAGCCTAGAAACCGAGTCCAGACCTGAGACCAGACCCGAGTCGGGCCAGGTCCTGAGTCAGCCAGGACCTGGGACCAGACCCGAGTCGGCCAGGACATGGGACCAGACCCGGGTCGGCCAGGTCCAGATCGTCCTCAGAGCGATCGAGTCAGCTGAACTGGTTGATGCCCTGATTCTGGATCGGCGCTGGTTTTTAAAAATTTTTTAATGGAGAACTAACCCCAGACCTGAGTTTCAGCCGCGAGGGACATTTATCACATGACTTCCTCGTCCTTATAGCCGTGTGGAAAAAGCCATTTGTAGGAACGGCTCTTGATCACATGTATGTATCAGAAGGGGAACAGCCAATCAGACATATAGATTGACCCTCATCAAAAGTCCATACAGTCTCTTCAGAGGGCACATTTATTCTTTTTGGTTTGCAGCATATTATTATCATTTTTATCAAGAGCATTTTTAAGTAAAAGGAAGTTTAATAAGTAGTTTTTTTTTTTTAAGTTTGTGAGGAAAAGTGAAGGGTTTTCTGCTTTTTTCTTTCACCTAAGTTAAAAAAATTCTTTTTAGCGGTTTGAGAAATTCAAGACAATATAACTCTTTTAATGTGTATACGGGCATTTGATAATTGTTTTTAAATGCATAAAGAGTATCGCTTTTTAAAAAAAAAAAAAAAATGTGATTACTGTTGTGAAAACTTGAGATTTGTCCTTTTAAATGGAAGTGAGCCATCGTGACCCGATCAGTGTAGTGCTTCATCACATCTCGTATCCTGTACCTGCATGAAGGTGGCTCTGCTTTTTATTGTGATTTGTGTATTTTACACGGTCGTCTGTGCTTCTGCTCGCACAACTTCGCGCAACTTGTTCTCCTTACTCGATATTTGTTAAAATTAATATTTCCCCATTTCACTTCTTTGCATTTACCTGAAAATGGTGTCCTGAATATTTTTTACCAATCTTGATTTTCTCCTCTTTTTATTATTGCTCTGTGTTCTCATAAATGATCTCAGTAACTACGTGCTTATGTTGTTTTTAGAGAGTGACCTTTAAAACATATGTGCAGTGATGACAGATTGAAAAACAATACTTCTTCAGAAATGTTTATGAAGATGCAGTGTCACTGACTGCGATCGGTTCCGCCTGTTTCTGCTGCTGACGTAGGCTACGTCTGTCTCTGACTGTCTCCTGCAGGCTGGACCGGAACGTCAACAGGAACCCCATGGACATCAGCTTCGCAGAGTGCCTCTGCAGCGGCTGCATCGTCAACAAGAGCGAGGACCCCAACTACAACTCGGTGCTGGTGTACAGTCAGAAGCAGGTCCAGTGGAAGACCTCGTGCCCGCACGACCCCAAAAAATTTGTGGTCAGAAAGGCCCTTATTCCGGTGCCTGTGGCCTGCACCTGTGCTGTGCCCAGGTACAAGTGATTAGTCTAATCATACACCTGCATTACTGGGAGGGATCTCCTAGTTGTTGTTGTTATTGTTTTATAATAATAACTTTAATAACCCCTTTAACCATCCCCCAAATCTCCCATGTTGTATCTTAGAGTCTATTAATTATCTATTCTATCTATACTCTTATTTATAGTTTTCTCTGAGCAGGAACGTACATCAGCCATTGATTTTAGAGATGTTTTATGGGGACTTTCAAGTCGAAATTAAAAAAAAAAAAAAAAAAACAAAACACAACTTTTGGGTTCTGTCCCAGAAGTAAAAAAAAAAAAACAATACCTGATCTAAACTCAAACTCGACATCTGTCGAGATTTGGAGGGTAGATTTCCATCCATGCCAGCAACATGGATCAGGGCATGGCGACGTCTGAATTTTGATTTGTCTAATATTTTGGTTTATGACTAGAACGCTTGCGGCTGCTACGCCGAAGGTTCCACGCAGAAGCAAAAATTGGCCTCAAATAAGCAGAAATAATGATGAAACCGACGCACTATGCTAAGATAAGAGGTGCTCGTCAGGCTACGGTGCAGGGAACATTCATTTCACTGATTTGTTTCCCCCTCTGAAATCTTGTGCACATTGTTTAATAAAGGCCTCTGCAGAGGTCTGACATCTGCAGGGTACATTTTCTCATTTTATTAATTTTTTTTAATGTTAATTCCCATAGGAGACAGTTCATACAAGCATAAGCTAATGCGTTAGACCAGAGGATCTTTTAGCCTCAGTTAGTTTTAACGATGTTGCTCTTCCCTAGATGAACCTCTTCAAGGTCGGGAAACCTTCTGGTTTAACTGAACCGTCCTTTGTCAAGATTAAACCAAAGACGTGAGCAAATGCTTTCACGCAACAGCAAACGAAGCGCTAACGACTGCACTAGTTACCTGTTGGTTTGCACTTACCGAACAATGTGAAACATGAGGAGCAGGGTCTCGTCGTATGGTCACTTTACGCCGGGGAGCTAGCGGCTAGGGGCTAGGAGCTAGCGGCTAGGGGCTAGCGGCTGGCGGCTAGGGGCTAGCGGCTAGCGGCTAGGGGCTAGCGGCTGGCGGCTAGGCTAGCGGCTAGGGGCTAGCGGCTGGCGGCTAGCGGCTAGGGGCTAGCGGCTAGGGGCTAGCGGCTAGCGGCTAGGGGCTAGCGGCTGGCGGCTAGCGGCTAGCGGCTGGCGGCTAGGAGCGAGCGGCTAGCGGCTGGCGGCTAGGGGCTAGCGGCTGGCGGCTAGCGGCTAGCGGCTGGCGGCTAGGAGCGAGCGGCTAGCGGCTGGCGGCTAGGGGCTAGCGGCTAGCGGCTGGCGGCTAGCCCTGCTCTCGTGTAGGAAGCTAGTTTTCTCTAGTTTGTCATGTATTTATCCCAGAGATAACTATCTAGCTTCCAGATAATTTTAGTGTGTCACTTGTCCTGCTATCTGTTGTACTGTATCTGCGGCTCAACCAAGCAATTTTGATCAAATGTTTTTTAATGTTCATGTGTAAAAACGATCTGAATTTTAATCGAAACTTTTATCAATATCCATGCTTAATAAGAATATCGACCTAATAATGAGTTACATTTAAAGAGTTATCGCCAGTGGAGTTTGCGTTGGTTATTTGTCTTAAAAGGAGAATCACGCTCAACGTTTTAGAACTACATTTCCCATAATCTCGGGGACGGAACGAGGAAGTATGGCGCTGCCAAGAGGTCGTGGAATCGGCTGCGGGCTACAACTGCAGCCCCGTTTGTTTCCCCCCTATCTGGTTATATTTAGGCAAAGTGGTGCCGTTGAATGTTCGCCGAATTATTCATCAGTGGCTCCCGGTTACGGTCCAACCGCGGTTGTACAGATAAACGTCACTTGAGCGGTCTGATATCGAAGAAAACTTAAAAACGCGACGATTCTCGGGCAGGTTCTGTAGTCGCACAGGCCCCCCCCCAGACTTCTAAGCGGATTTACTGAGGTTTATTCGGGACCCCCCCCCCCCCCGCGGGGAGGACAGTGAGGAACTACAATTATTTATTGTGCACATGGATTAATGAACATTTCTATTACGTTTTCTGTAGGTAGTTCTCAGCTGAATATAACAGTAAATCCTCAAAAATCTAATTAATCAATTGCTGTCACCTGTACACAGATATATGGCAAAAAATGAATGGATGGAATGAAAAATGAAATATAATTTATTCATTTTTACCTTTTGCTAAAAAAAAATGAATAAAATAAAATACAGCAGCTTCTTATTAGTGATGAGCTTATGAGGCTTTTGCAATTAAACTTCAAGAATTTTAAACACCTTTTAAAAAAATTCCTGAGGGAACTGAGGTTGGGAGCTTTATAACAACAAAACAACACCTGACTCGAACTCCGGTCTCCGTCCAGCTCAAAGATTTTCTTGCTTCCTCTCTCTCTTTTTTTTTCTTTTTTTTTTTATTATAAACTACTGCTGGTTTGTCATGATATCTTTTGATAGTGTTTCCCATACAAAGGTGTTGAATGGAACAAATGTTATTTAATTTTTTTTTTTAATATTCAATTTGTTTTGTCCTGTTGAGTCAGAGGGCAGAAAACAGGAAAAACCTAATTCAGATCAGTTTTTGGTGCCGCCCCCTTTCACCTGAGGGCAAAAGTGCCTGAAGTGTTTGCACAGTATTGTATTTGTCCTAATGTTGAAACTAACTGGTTTATATATACTTGATGTATTTCATCATTTTATTTGTCTATATTCAGTTCTGTTGTTTGTTCCATTTTCCATACAATAAAATTAATGTTCTGAATTCATCAAATCAAACCAAAACAAAACCTGGCAATTGTATTAAATTTTTGAATTATCTTTATTATTCAAATTTGCCCCGTGGCCCCCGTTTTTCGGGTTTTTCACTGTTTGCCCAAAGGCTCTCGGTGAGGCTGGATGCAACTTCACACATTACAGTGTATCGTGGTATTTTCAAAAGCTATTTGTGTCTTACAGTACATATTAGAACATATAACAGTTTTATTGATGTATGATGTAAAAAAACACTGTGTGGTGGAAGATGTGTTCACTGACAGTACTATTTTCCCTCACCTCAGCATTAATAATCACTATTTAAACGGTTTATTTATTTATAACACAATGTAATGCAGGTATAAGCAGATGTAGATGTTCATTAATGTGTTTGTCAACAGCTTGAACTGTTCCTTTTGGCATCAGTCCAGGTGTTTAAACAGTTAATGAAGGACAACATAACAAGAAGTCCTTAACGATAAAGTAAAATAAAAAATGTGAGAAGTTAAAATGGCTGACAAATGCTGGACTGTCTTGAAGACTCCAGATGTTTGCTCACAACTGCATAAAGTTGTGTTATAAATCATTTGCTAAAACTTCATACAGTGTTTATATGTGCTGAGGAACTTAAAAGTGAATCACCAAAAAGACAAACTTCACTTATTCCAATCTCCATCCATAAAAAAAATCAACTTCATTTCCTCAGCTCCTTCTGCGACAGTGTCCTAAAGTGCTTACGATGGATGAAACCGGGTTAAAAAGCCCAGAAAACAGTGACATTCAAACCAGTAAGAGCGCAAAAACCCCAAACAAAATAAAACCTAAAATGTCATTAAGATTGGTGACATAACACAAAACTACACAATAACTGGATTTAAAAAGAAATTAATAAAAAAATAACTTCACCTGAGTCAGTTTCTTAGAGGAAGCAGCCTTTAGGAGGAGGTTTTTAGGGTTATGAGCATGAGGGAGTGAAAAGGGCGAATACACAACCTGAATCAAGCACTGGCTCGTCATGATGGCCCGAGCCATGTGGATGCTGACTGGTGCCAGTCAGCAGGTGGCGCCAGTCGCTGGGCCGCGAATGCCAACGAGTGGCCAACGAGTGGCCGGCCAAAGGTCCCCTTCTCTCCGGGGGCCTGGGGCCTCCGGGGTGCGGCTCCGTACTAAGGACTTAGTAACAGCAAGTCGCATAATCTCGGCCACTTTTGTTTTCGTCCCCTAGCAGTGCGTCGTGGATTTGAGCGTTAAAAAAATCAACGCGCATGAGTTAAAACAGAAAGTTGGGTTTTTTTGTTTAATATAAAATCTCACCGATAATCAAAGTAATAAATTAACAAGATCTTATTGCACAAATACCCAGTGTGAGATTGTAAAAAAACAACAAAAAAAAAAATAAGGGGGGGGCATTTTGTGTGAGGTCAGCTCTGCTTTACAGGCCAAAACAGCTTCACAATCACATATATTATTTTACAAAATTACAGGTTTTGTTTTTTTTTTTTTTTTAGTATAAAAACTCTCCCTTTGCGCCACTGTTCCTCCTCTGCTTGACTCCATTGACTCCAAGGCCTCGTTTCGGCTTTCAGTAAACTTCAGAATAGTTTTGTTTTGTCTTACAGAACGAGGACTGTGGAATTTTGTTTCCCCTGGTTGTAGTTGTGTTTTTTTTTTGTCCAACCTGTCTAGGTGTGGCAGCTAAATGCAAAGCAACTGGTTCTGTTCAGCCTCCCCCCGAGACACACAACACTTTCAGCCAATCATTGACTTTGAGTCCTAACACCTGTCACATACCTGTGATACACCCAGGCCCCTTTCTTCTTCCTATGCGTCTGCACGTTTGCGTTTTTTTTTTTTCTTTTAACAGATCCACAAGACCTCAAGATTTTTTTTGTTTGGCTACACTGCAATTTTTTTAAGATGCCAGTTCAAGAGTAATAATAATAACACATTTTTAATTTTATGGCAGGATGAGAATCCGGTTTTGGATCAGCAGAGCAACAGGACCAGCTCGGTGCAACCGAAATCCCCCCCGAGAAGTCTTCTACGCATCAGCAGTACGGGCCCGGCCTTTTGAAGTCCTTCCACATCCAGACCCGATCAGAGTACTCATAAGTGGTGGTGGCTACTAACTTGGAGTAGGCGCAGCGGCTGTAATGCACGGGGACGACGTTGAAGTAGCCCCAGTCTGGGGGATTGGTGGGGGCGATGCCCATGTGCTTCATGCACATCCCCAGATACGCATCCTCGATGACCAGCTTCCTGGGCAGGTCTCCACCAGCTTCCTGGGCAGGTCCAAGGACAGAACATAGCCCAGAGCGTAAGGCGGGTACACTGGGTGTGGGTAGAGCTCCACGGGCAGGTACCATTTGGACTTTGGATCCCGCAGGACCATACCCGCCTGCGCCACCAGCCCGGTCATGTAGTTGGTCTTTGGGGCGCCCAACAGCATTTTGACGAGATTGTCCACGTTCAGGAACATGTCGGAGTCGATCTTCATGGCATAGGAGACGCCGGGGCAGTGGGCGTCCAGCCACTCCAGCATCACCATGGTCTTGATGGTCAGGTTCTTGTAGCAGTCCAGGAAGTCGCTCTGGATCAGGTCCCGGTGCTCCCGGCTCTCCTGCAGAAGCTGCTCCTGTAGCTGCACTGCCCCCTCCCCGGTGTGCAGCCCCAGCACGAAGAACAACCCCACCGTTTTGCCCAGCACCGTGCCATCCCCAGGTGCTGCAGCGGCTGCAGTCACGCATGCAGAAGAGCTGGTCTCAGCTGTGGGCCCAGCAGCAGCAGTAGCAGCAGCATCAGCAGCAGCAGCAGCAGCAGCAGCAGTAGCAGCAGCTGCAGTTGGTCCGGACGTGGTACCAGGGAGTACGGTGCCAGGCTTTGCCGCGTCGGACAGGGCCGCGCTGTGGGTCTGAATTTTAAAGGGAACCCACCACCTGGTCGCATTGTATCTCATCCACCAGTTGGGGTTCCAGTCAGCAGCCATTTGCTTCAGGTTCATATTGTAGAGAAACAGGACAGACGCCAGCACCAGGATGAAGAAGAAGGAGTGGCGCCGGGACCAGCTGCACCACCTCCAGCTGTACGCCGCTGGCTTCCCGGTGTCCGCCATCCCCTGGCTGAGAGCAGGGATAAGTTAGCCGGGGGGTCTCTCATCACTGCTTTTGCTTTTTGCTTTCCAAATAATATAAAGCAATAAAAGTGCTCCTTGCAGCTGAGTCTTTAAAGCCTGAGCCCAGCTTATAAGCCTTGTAATTTTTTACTTAAAAGAAAAAAAAAAAAACCCAACTGTAAGGCTTTCATAAACAACAACCGTGCCTTCCTTCCTACCTTTACCCTGCTTCCTCATCATCGGAGAGAAATTACAGCATGATGGCAGAATAATAATTTAAAAAAAACAATAACAACCAATATGTGTGTGTATACATATATATATATATATATATATATATATATATATATATATATATATATGTATACACACACACACACACATATATATCCATATATATGTACATATATACATATATGTAAGTATGTACGTACCCTTGGGTTCCCTTAGCGGAGCCGCTCTCCAGCATGTAGACGCTAACCTGCCTTAAGGTGTGAGTTTTCATCCTTTCCCATGCGTGGTAGGTAAATGGTCGGGGGCTGTCGCCTCACTGAGGCAGACATGACAGGGGTCGCTGGCTGCCGAGCGAGAGCCTTTACATCCCCCCACACGTCGCTCCTCTATAGTCGTCTAGCGAGTCCCAGGGTCGGTTAAGTCGAATGGTACTGTGTCCCTTTTCTTTTTTTCTCTTACCTGTGGGGAAGCCACACCTTAGTTTGCTCCACCCATTGGTTTGGAAGTGGGGTTTTTTTTGCCCTCATAGCCAATGAGTGAAAAGCTGAAAAATCCTCTGGAGGCTTGACTCTTCTCATCTGAGCTGTTGTTTCTCCTTTTCTAACCATGAATGACACATGCTTTTGCGTGTGAATGTGTGGGTGTGGGTGGTTGAGTGTGTTAGAAGACGTGTTGTTTTTTTTTGTTGAAGTAAATGAGGAAAAGCTCAACACTTCTGTGAATTTTGAAGGGGTTAAAGCCCAGTTCTGTTTTTTGGGGGGTGTTTTTTGTACTTAGAGTGAAATTATTAAAAATTTAGCCTCAAAATGTTCCTCAGGTATCAAAAGTAAATGATTTTATTTTTTTACAGTGGTCCTAGATTATTATTACAGAAACATTTAAACATAAGTATCATTATAATGCTGCAGCAGGTAGAGATGGGGCTAATTCTGGCCATTTCATATACTGTTACTTCAGTGTTGCCACGTGCGGTAATTATCACGTTTTCTCGATCATTTAGCCCTTTTTTATTATGTGCGATTGATAGTTCTGACAAAGGTCTGATTGCCTCATACTTTCATATTGAACGACATAGTGAGGGAGCTTATTTGGAAACAGCCTGATTATTGAGGATACTCTTCACTATATCAATGATGTGTATAAGAAAACTATAATAAAGGAACTGGAGCAATTGATAATAAGAGGGGGGGACAAAAAGACTCATTTTGTGCTGGTTTGTGCCTTTTCTCGGTCATGTTGAGTCTATTTTAACCCCTTTTCTTGCCAGTTGGGTTGTTTTGCACGTCTTTGTCGTCCCTCTTCACGCGTGGTCGTACTCGTCCTGGCGTCTCATTGCTGTTGCTTCGTGTCTTCTCAACGTAGAGGAGACCCAAGGAGTCGGACGCTCTCTCTGACCCGCCTGGTGGTGTCTCGCGGGGGCGACCAAAACCGGTTTCGACCGTCCCGTGGTCTCGGTTGGTGTGGGTTTATGGTGCTGGAACCTCTTTGGTTAGTCTGTCCCGCAGCCTGCGTCATAGTCGCTGGCCCTTGTTAACCCTTTGCGGTGTAACGTGAGCGTGATCTTAATTTTTTTTTTTGCAGTGGATGGTTGTTTTTTTTTTTAAACAGCAAAGATCGTAGACAGGAAGTTGCTAAAAAAAAGCAAAAGAATTTAGAAGAGAGTGTTGTAACGTTTTTATTGTTGTCCGTTAAAACCAAAGTGCAGTGAAGCAAGTTCCCTTGGCTGCTGCAGCTCATCACACAAGTCATCTTCATTAAAGTTCAGTTTCTCCTGGCAGATACCAAATGTGGAACTCCGCTCTTGCGATATCATCATACTTGTCCACATGTTGCATTCGTGCGGAGATGCGACTTTAAAGTTGGTTTCCATCCTAACGTGGCGCAAGTTTTGAACCAAATTCAGAGAAATTCTGCAAAAAGGAAAATGTGAATTAATCCGCTAACGTTAAATGTAAACATGAGGAGCTGGTTCGCTGAATCATCGTTGAAACGCTGCAGGGGAAAGAGGACACAACAAGATTAAAAGAGATCTAGTCAAACCTGAAATGGGGAGAAACAATGTAAAAACAATGTGGAAACAGGATGGAAATAGGACGTTTATGTTTCATGGATTAATTCATTCAAGTCTCCCCAAACAGATCTGGTGTTTTCGTCTGCCTCTATTTTCTGTCTCTTCAGAGAAATTTCCAGCATTAATCGTAAAAATCCGCAACAGACCCCTAGAGACCTGCTCAATGTCCTCCTCGATTCAGCCCCGGCCACCTGACGGCACCTCAGTCATTGACCTCTGACCTCTTTGGGCCCAGGGTTGATACCCGACCGACGTTGTCTGTTTCTACGCCGTCAATGGAGAAGTTGTTCATCCCTGTGTTTTTAATGACTACAGCTTGTATTCAAATCACTTTTTTCCCCCCTCATACTTTGGGCAAGTTTACGTAACTGGCGTCAGGTGCGGTTCGCATGAAGCCTTTAGATGTTATCACACTCTTCAGCTGCTGTGTAAATGTGCAAGTTATAGTTTCAGGGGGGTTCACATTCACAAGGTGTTCAGCCTCTTACTGAACTTTTCGCTGAAAGTCGGGTGAGAGATAGATGACGCTCAATCATGTCTGTTTGTAAAGGGTTAGAGCTGAATCTGGGTGGGGGGTTGGGGACTGGGGGGTTCAAAGTTCACTTGTCAACATGTTGCATGTCGTGTGTTTAATCTGAACACAAACCCAAATGTTGGACCGGGGCTGCTTTCTCTCTGCCTTGCGCTCGACGACAAGTCCCCGTGTGTGAGGTCATGGAGCTTGGAGTCACCTTTTCATTTTGATATTTGATATTTGATAGATGCAAGTAAAGTGAAAGCCTAAAAACTCAGGGCAGATGAAAGGTGTTGGGCTTGTGATGGTGTGTGTGTGTGTGTGTGTGTGTGTGTGTGTGTGTGTGCTTCAGCCACTAGATGTGGTTTCTGTGAGATGTTTGAGGACCAGCGTTTGGTGCAGAAGTGTGTCAGAAACCTTGGTGTTTCCAGACGCGCAAAGAGCAAATGCTTGACTTCTTAAATTTAAAAAGTGAAATCTCCATTGTGCAAGGCGTCTAACGCCTTACACAATCCGTCTACCCCAAACCAGCCCCTCCCGGTTCCTGTTTCTGGTCCCACCGGTATCTGAGGCGGCCGTTGACTCAAGCCAGAAGGTGGTGAATCACAAAATACGAGGAGCATCCCGGGCGGAGGTGCTTGGTTCAGGCACCACTAAGATATGAAATCCAGGAGGACTGGTTTGTCAAAGCGACTGTGAGCTAAGCAACAGAGAAGCCTGGGGAGAGGGTGGGGCTAATCGTCTCAGCTTTCATTTACAATTTTCTTGCTTGCAGCATTTTCTCGCATTTCCTCCGTAATCGAGTCATAATGGACGAGTGGCAGCTTTAGCAAAAACTTAGATAAACAAATTATTTATTGTGAAACCGGTGAATCTATTTCACTGGGGTCCAGGTATGAATGCATTAGGAGACAATGTGCCCCCCACCCACCCATCCAATATAGGACCCCCCAGGATAAAAAGGGACACAGGAAGGCACATTTTGTGTCTCTTGCCGGTTATTTTGCGTCTATATTCAGTTGTTTTATGTCTTGTTTTGTTTATTTTGTGTTGATTTTTACTCAGTCTTTGCCTCCGTGGTCATTTTCTAGCCCCTTTGTGTCTCTTTTTATTGTTGTTTCGGTGTCATTTCAACTGAGATCTGTGAATTTCAAACGAGAAATACTAACACTAATCATTAATCTAATCATTAATCATTAATCCATATGTGCGTCCAGGTCATGTTAATCAATTACTTTATCTTACTAGGAAATATTGTTGTATACACATTGGAAGCACTGACAAGAATGTGGAATAAATGTTGGCAAATTCACGCACTTCTCTCTGTGCAGTATGAAAATGGTTTTAAAAACTTTTTTTGATTAAAAGCTAATGTCGATCAGAGGCAGCCTCAGAAAAGAGAGTTTTTTTTTACAAATGTTCATCCTGGTTTTCCAATGTCTCTTGATCAATACAAGCCTGTTCAGTGGCGTGAAAAAGCCCCAGCATGGAGGCAGGGTCTCCGGGGACTGAGGCAAACTGTGGAGCTTCCTCAGGTGGGACAAGCGTTGACCGAAGACCAGCCGCTCCACAGGAGGTGAGATATTAACCCCGACCATCTAACCATCTAGCACCATCTAATCTAGATATAACCTTTATTTATCAGGCAATCAAGGGCTCTTATTAAAGAGAGGTGTGATTACAGCAGAGAAAAAGACAAAACAAAAAGCCTGAGATCTGAGATCCAGGCGTTAAAATCATCTGCAATTTGCAAACAGGCCTGAGATCAGGTTTGGTGAGAGGGGGTTTCAGATTTCAGAGGTGATCTACTGTTTTTTTCCATTCAGTTTAGTGTGTGTGTGTGTGTGTGTGTGTGTGTGTGTGTTTTTCAGGGCTGTAGCCAACCTGATTAATCCAAGAGGTCTTGCCCAGAGAGATCTTTCGTCATACGTAAGAAGCTAATTGAAGAAAAAAGGAAAAAAAACACTCCCTTTTTGCAAACAATCCAGATGCAAAGAAAACACTCTTTTCTACTTGTTTAACCAGGTTATGCAGTGTGTGAGGCGGGTGCTGTGTAAACACTGGTAAGGACAGACAGACGATTTGGAAATGTGAGGACAAAGCAGAGCCCACAGAGCGCCTGTGATACCGTCTCCTGCTCAGACCAGTTTACTGGTCGCCAAACTGGTTTCCACCAGGACTGGTGTTTAAGGCTGCTAAGGGTCATGATGCCTTCTGTCTCATAAAAGATCATGTTAGTGGATGACATGTAAGCACTGAAATGGCAGGAAGACCACAGAAGAGGCAGCAGCCACCGCCACTGCGATGCATTTCAGGCTCGGTGTTTCCCCCTCAAGACCCCCTTTGACTGGTAGAAACCATAACCCGGCCCATGGTGGTGGTGGTGGTGGTGGTGGGGTCTCTATAGCATGCTCGACAAATAGATGTATAACAGTAAGACTAAAATAACGGTTGTAGTAGTGGGTGCTGATCAGGATCATGGGGGCGGTGGGTGGTTCTGCAGTCCTGGATCCAGACTCTGCAGCATCAGAGGCAGGAAAACCTGCCGGAACTAACAGTTGGAGAGAGGAGAGAGAAGAGCCCGGTGCATCGTGGGAAGTCCCCTGGCGATCTCGGCCTATAGCAGCATAGCGAGGGGATCATCTAACTATAAACTTTATCAAAGACAAAGGATTTAAGCCGACTCCTAAACCTGGAGAGGGCATCTGCCTCCTGGACCCAAACTGGAACGTGGTTCCAAAGTAGAGGACCTTGAGAACTGAAGGCTCTGCCTTCCGTTCTACCTTTGTAGACTCTAGGAATCACAAGTAGACCTGTGTTCTGGGACTGAAGTGTTCTACTAGGGTAATTAGGAACTATGGGCTCTTCATGATAAGATGGTGCCCTGACCATTAAGGGCTTTGTAAGTGAGGAGGAGGATTTTAAATTCTATTTCTGGAGCCAGTGCAGAGAAGCTAACACAGGCAGGATATCATCTCTTTTTCTGGTTCCTCTCAGTACTGTCTCTGCAGCAATCTGGATCAGCTGGAGAGTGTTTTAAGTTTCTCCTGGGAACTGCAAAAAGTTCAGCCTCCAGGTAACAAAAGCGTAGACCAGTTTTTCTGCATTTTTTTGAGGGGGGATGAGGCTGTATTAAAGGGTGGACCCCTATCATCGCCCTCACACGCTGTGTCTCCTCTGAGCCAGTGGCTGTGATTATGGTGCTGACTGATGTATTGATGTACTTACATAGTACCATCATTTTCAGAGGCTTGTGGGTAATTGGGCATTCGATATTTTATCAGTTTTATGGCCAGGTGTCCTGTTTCCTCATTATTTACTGACAAACAAAGATCATTGGTCGGTTCAAAACAAACCTATCAGGCAGATGGTGGAAACATTCAGAGTGTCCAGTCACTGGACTGAAACAGCTACCTGCTACTTCATAGAAATAGTTAAGGCATCAAGGGACAAAGGCAGGGTTGTAGGGTCCAATTCCACATCTTCAGCCTTATAAATCCAACCCCCTGTGCCTGTCCAGTAGTGTCCGTAGTTCGCATTTGGTGACGACCATGGTTTCCAGACTTCAGGCAACAATTGACTGCAAAGGGTTTTCATCCAAGTTATTAAAAGTAATCCTGATATTTATGATTATGTTGGTTTGTCCAATTACCTTTTCTTCATAATTACTTCACACTACTGTCTACATCGTAATGTTCATATTTCTTTACCATCTAATTGGAATCATATTTTTGGACCATATAAGTGATGCTAAATGTGAATAATGGGTTTTTCTTAGACGTTCTAATAGTGCTTTCACGTATGACGCTGGAGATGCCGGGTTGTGGCCTGACATCACCAGAGGCAAAGTTGTAAGCAAGTTGTAGCCCTACCCTTCCTGCCTCGTGGAACCAGAGGTACAACTCCCCCCTCTACCGTAACTATCAGGAATTACCAACCGAAAACTCAACTGAAAAAAACATCCAATTTCTTCAGGCGGGGACAAATGTGTTAACTTTATGAAGTCTGGTGTTTAGGCAGCTCAATGGTACAGCATCAGATATCACATTAGCATGACCATGTATTTGGGTTGTTAAAAATATGTGATATCTAACAATTATCATTCCAGAAAGCGCGGACATTAATCTGCTGCTCCAACAGCCTCCACTCTTCTCGTTTCAGTCTCTCCACCACATATTGATCCGGCTGCAGGGATTTGCTCCCATTCAGCAACGAAGAGCTTCAGCGAGGTATCGACACTGACGTTGGGGTGATGAGGTCTGGCTCATAGTCGGTGTACCAGCTCACCCTGGAGGTACCAGATTGGATTGAGCTGCAGGGTCGTTGCAGGGATGGGTCAATTCTTCGACCCTGTCATCAGACAAGTACATCCATATTAAATGATTTTGCAAAACCTACATCCAGAGCCACTGTTTTTAAAATTCTTGGTTTCTACAAAAGCTCCACATGGGAACTACTAGTCGTTATTTTTACAATAACAATGTGCCAGTAATAATGTGAAGACAATGTGACAGTGCTGCTCATAGTTATTAACTTGCAGAGAATTATCAGCTGAATCTGCAGTTCTATCTTTTGCTTTGTGGAGCTTTACAGTGACACTGTCCGGACACAACTTTACTGCTCTGGTTCACTCTCACTGCAGTTAATAGCTGTAAAAATCCACTTTCCACTACCTGCTCAGCAGTAAACAGCAGACAGACACAGTCAGAGACCAGCTGGTCAACATGATGAAGCATTCAGCAGCTAAAGAGCCTGATATTTATCGTTAGGAGATGCTGGAGACCAAAAACAGTGCTAAAAGTAGAGGGAATACTGAACTAAGATTCCCCAGAGGATCCAGATCCTGATCCAAATGAAGGATCATACTGCTCCGTAACTACTGGATGAGTAAATCAGCAAGTGTTTGCTGATAAGTTCACCATTTCAACTTAAGATTTAATGCTATGTTAATGTGCTGTGACCAAAAGTATCAGTTATGGCAGGTTTAGGCAATGATTGTGCACAAGTAAGACTTGGCCACAAGCCTGACCCAGGATACTACTTCCTGTACTGGCACCAAGAATCGACATTGTCAAGTCAAATTTACTTATATATCACCAATCACAAATTCGCCTGAAGTGGCTTTACATCTTAACTTTGGACGTACATCACAAGGTGCCAAAATCACCAAAAATAAAGATAATTCACAGGACACTGGGCTTGATGTTCTTCCAGATCAAACGGGGAAAAAAAAAGCTTCTCTATCCACCTGGTTTTGTGTGCGGGGACATGGTCTGGGCAAAAGGTGAAAGAATTCCATTGTGTAAGACACCATTGTATCCTGTAACATTAAAATTTTGCCTCCACCGGGACTGACTAATGGTCTTAACAGACAGCCTGGGACTAAAAATATGAATGTGAAAAGCAGCCGTGGTTAATTCAAACACTGAATCACACGCGCAACTCATCTCCCAATAACGTGACCACACCAAAGATGCATTAACAACTCAACAAATCTGGTACTTTCCGAGGCCCCGGATGTTAACATTCACCACCAACACACGATATTAACTATCATTTATATCAGGATGTTAAAAATCGCCCTGCTTTAAAGGCTACATTTGCGTATCTTCAAGTCTGTCTTCAAGTCTTCAAGTCTTTCACCTTTTAGGTGAAACCTACAGCATAAAATGTAGTGTCAGTATTTACATTCCTAAGCCGAAATCACAAGTTTACGGTAAGTTGTCAGTTTATTAGGTACACCCAGCTAAAACTAATCCAGTCTATACAACACGCCTGTAATAAATCCTCCTTTATGAAGGTTTTAATGTTCGGTTTAAGTTGAAGCTCTTTTACGGAGGTGATGATTCAGCTTTGTGGGTTTTGGAGGCTGTAGATTGCAGTTCTTCATTTCTTTTCATTTTGTTCCAGAGAAAGAGATGAAAGAAATGTTGAATCAGAGAAAAGATAACCTAGACATAGACCAGACAACCTTATTTGTTCCTATTAATCATATCTAATGCTTCATCTGTTTTTTGTTCTTTTTCCACTTGTTAAATGTCTTCCATATTCAACTAATTAATCGGACACACAAAATCAATATCACATCGTTTGATCGGTAGATTTTGTCAAAGAGTCGTTTTTGACGCGTACTTGATTTTTTTTCAATAAGTACGCGTCAAAATATGTTTTGTATTTGTATATTTAGACTCATGGATATAGTACTTTTTAATTTTTTTAAATTACATTATTTACTTAATTTTATTTTTTTTTTAATCAAATTTGAAGAAAGCACACAGCACATCTAGCCTCTGATGTCGCAGCATCTTTACGTTTATATTGTGCATAGAAACACGGATGGATGAGCAGCCGGTCGAGGGTCCCCGGGCCGGTCGAGGGGGCCTGGGCCGGTCGAGGGTCCCCGGGCCGGTCGATGGGCCCCCGGGCCCCCGGGCCAGTCTACGGGCCCCGGGCCGGTCGAGGGTCCCCGGGCCGGTCGATGGGCCCCCGGGCCCCCGGGCCGGTCTACGGGCCCCGGGCCGGTCGAGGGTCCCCGGGCCCGTCGAGGGGCCCCCGGACCACAGCCCCGCTCCTCTTTAAGACGTATCGATCACGAGGATCCCAAAAGAACCGAGACCGAACGTGACCGAGGCAGAAACGCGAACCCGCCACGAACCTCGCCCTCGGATCCGGGTCCGGTCCCGTCTCCTCCGCCGTCACGGCCGCGTCCGGCCGCCGCCGCCTCCTCTTCCGGGGCTACGTGGGGACGCCGGGCGGGGAGCGTCACGCACGGCGTCCCCCGGCCTGCGTGCCGCGTCATATCTTCCAACTCGACCGCCGCTCCCGGCCGGTCCAGGCCGCCGCCTCCGGCCCCGCTGCTCCGTGGACCGTTACCCGACGGTCGCCGCCGCCCGCCGCCCACGCAGCAGCACCGCGCCCGCTCCGTGTGGAGCCGCGGCCGTCATGAGCGGCGGAAGAGGCTGAGAGCCCCGCAGAGACAGTCCCGGGACCCGCCGCCGCTGCCAGGTCGGTGCGTTTTGGAGAGTTTGTTGTCGGTTGTCGTCGGTTAAAGGGCTGAACCGCGGACGGAGCGAATCACCGACGGCTCGGGGTCGTTCGCCCCGTCGTTCGCTCCGGTGGGATAAATCGGAGCCAGGCGGCTGTAATGGAGGCTCGGTGTGAGCGGAGCCGGCGTCCGGACGCGACGGACCGGGCTCTTTCTCCCAAACTCCGGCTCTTTTTCTGTTAAAGTCGTTGTTCTAGCGGGACGGAACCGGGAGCCCGTCCACTTCCCTGACACATCATCCGTTAGCGACGGTTCCGATCGTTGAACCGTCCAGGTCGGTTTCTGCTTTTTTTAAAGTAAACACAAAATGTTGGGGCTTTCGATCAGACAAAGAAAATGTATTTATAAAATGTGAATTTCTGAATCGGGGGAATAAAAACAGGCATTTTTTAAAATGTATTTTGTGACATTTTATTCTCCGTAAAAATGTGCTTTGATGTGCGTTAATTGTCACATGGAGAAAAATATAAGGAATGTGACGAGACATGAAAAGTCTTAAGAAGCACTGCATTCTGTTTCCCCCGTATAAGTATTAAACGTCTTACATTTCATTTAAAAAAGCTCTTAAAATATTATTTTTTTCACTCAGAGACACTGAAATTAGTTTTGAGTTTTAGAAAATTCATCTACCCGTAATGGACAACTTTTTCTTTTTGTTTTTCTAGCAAAAACTGAAATTGACAAGTTAATTATTCGATAATAATGGAATCAAATTTCTGTTGCCTATCTGGGTCCAGTTGTGGACGGGCAGACGGATGGACAGACTGACGATGGGTCCATCCCCACCCTCATCTATAGGGGGTTTGTGTCTCTTTTT
Source organism: Istiophorus platypterus (assembly GCA_016859345.1). NCBI lineage: Eukaryota > Metazoa > Chordata > Actinopteri > Istiophoriformes > Istiophoridae > Istiophorus > Istiophorus platypterus. The sequence goes on from CM029118.1 coordinate 2,566,595, forward strand.
GATGGTTCTCTCCATCTTTGTAGTCCTTTTAAGGGAAATGTGTGACTTTCATACAAGAAATATTAACAGTCACTTTAAGTAGAGGCCCCAGCCCCTGGAGGAGGCCTTTGACCCCTTAGGCCCCCGGGCCTGTGTCCAGGAGGCCTGTTCAAGGATCCACATATGGCTCCGGGTCATGTTAATCCATTCATTTTATCACTATGAATCATTTTTCTATACACCCAGGAAGTCTTGGGCAAAAATGTGACATAAATGCTAATAAATTCACAGGACTCATTTTTTATAGGACTTACATTTCTACATTTTTTTCCATGTGGTACTAAAAAGGCTAAAAATTCTTAATTTTAGTTTTAAAGCTGCGGAGAACCTGTCCAGAGGACTTGCTCCAAATGTAGATCTACATTAAATACTTCTATGCTCTTCTCTGCACCGTTTAAAAGCTCGTCTTGAACCATCTCACCCCCTGACTCCCCATGCAGAATCCTTCAAATTCATCATCAGTACATCTGACTGTGATTTTGTTCAAGAGTTGATTGATTTTTCAGTGAATAACGAAGGCAGCAAATGGTGGAAAATGCCTCATTATTCCCTGAAGCTTGAGTCAACACAGACTAATGGAAACACCTACAAAGTTAGTGGAAAAATGTGATGATGGAGCCCCCACTCCCGTGTGGAGGCGGGGGTCCTGGATGGAAATTACGTGCTGGGGCCTTCGCAGGCACCAGATCTCAACGCCGTTTAACACTTGTGGGAGACTGTCGAACATGGCTCGACGCCGCCGCCGCCGCCGCCGCTGCCGTCGTCATCAAAACACAATATGAGGGAATATCTTTCTGAAGAAATGTTGTCCATCCCTCAGGCAGAGATCCAAATTGTGACCCAACATCTCACCAGGACACTTTATGTTGTATTTTTCCTTTAATTTGCCACAGGTCTGTAGATTTGGACACAGAGTCTCCTCCTCTGAGAGAGCAGGGCCACCAGAGGGAGGATGGAGGGTTGGGTGTAGGTGATATTCTACTTCAATGGATGTAGTAAATTTTTGATGAATCTAATTCTGGAATCCCAGATAATTTGGAGTAAACCTGGGGCTTTTGGGCCCCCTGAGGGTCCGGGGCCACTGGGTGGTTGCCCCCTTTGCCTGGTTGGTAATCCAGGCTCAGTTTAATCTAGTTAATTTGCAGGAAATAATGACATCGCCCCCATTTTCTTCTCCTTTCACCCACACCAACATCACTTACTTTAATTTGCTCTGTCTGCAGTGCCGGGGGCCAGAGCAGGGGTGGGGCGAAGCCTGAGGCGTAGCAGCTGTGGTGATGGTGTTGGACTCAGGCGAAGTCCTCATGGATCAGGTCGAGGGTGAACGCGTCGGGAGCGGTGGGGGCCTGCCAGGGCCGGACGTCCGCGCAGATCCGCCGAAAACCCCCAGTGGCTCTGCTGCGGCGCCCGGAGCGCCGGCCAAGAGGAGCAGTGTCGCGAAGAAGGAGAAGGTGTCCCACAATGGGCTCCCCGCCCAGGCGAACAGCAGCCAGGCGGAGAGGAGGTCCTCCTCGTCGAAAGGCGGGGCAACGCCCAGACCGCCGCTCCGCCGTCCCCTCAGCCTGGAGATGACGCCCCAGCGCCCGCGGAGGTCCCAGGAGCAGATGGCGGACCGGCGGATCGTGCAGCCTCCCTGGCGCAGCGGCTCAGCCGCTCCCTCGCCCCCAGCTCGCAGCCTGACCAGCCCCAGCCTGACCGCCGGCGGCTGGATGCGCCGCAGCGAAAGCACTTGCTCGGTCAACTACTCCCTGGGGCTGCGGGCCGGCAAAGGGCAGATGCGACCCGCAACCTCGCTGCCACACATCGCTAAAGGCGCAGGGGCCTCGTCGCTGCCCACGCCCTCCAGGCCCTGTCTGCTCGTGGCCCTCAGGCCCCTAAACCTGGAGCAGGAGAAGCAGACGTTCTTCCAGTCTGACTACAAGTATGAGCCTCAGTTCGAGTATGCCCAACCTGAGCCACGGAGCGTGCTGGAGAAGTACCGGGAGGGCTCGGGCCTTTTCCTGGAACAGGTACGTCAGGGTCAGAGGTCAGAGACAGCCTCCGCCCTCACAGGATGACAACGACGATGATGATGGTGACGATGTCCCTTTTTTCCCCGCAGGCGGTCGGGATCATGGAGTGTGTCCTGAGGAAGTTCGGCTCCTACGAGAACTTTGAGGAGGTGACGGGGGGCAACGTGCTCCCGAAGAGTCAGGTGTGGGCAGCCGTACGCAAATACCTGCAGAAGGAAGGCTGCGTGGGAGAGGTGAGTCCTGTATCAAATCCAGGGGATGCACAGATGTATCGACATTAACAATCTAATAAGATCAGTTACAGAGGATGTTTTAATGTGACTTTTGAGTAATTGATTATCTAAAATATGATTTTTTTAAAAGCAGGAGTTTTACCCATCAAAGTATTTTTACATTGTTAGATTGGTACTTTTACTCAACTAGGTAACGAGTATTTCATCCACCACGGTCTGTTGCAGTAGTCACGGTAACGTGTGAAAAAAATGTGGCTTCTCACATGACAAACATGACAAAGAGACAGCAAGTTGTTTTTTTTTTTTGTTTTTAATTTTAAATTTTTGATCCTGAATGATTTTAGTAACATTGCAAACTGCAGATAAATGCTGAATGTTTTTTTCTGATGTGTGTTTTGTAGGGTTATAAATACAGTACATACAGTGTGTATTTATGTATCTACAATATACTTACATATTCTGCTTATCTGGTTTCAATTACCCATTTTAACTTTAATTTTGTTAAATTTTTAATTAACTTGGATCTTGTTCGCTGCGCTTGAATTAATTTCTGCGCCACGTACCTTAAGTGTTTTTGTCTTTCAGGTCCTGGTTTCGCTACGTTGGAAATATCGCACATTGATACAGTTGACTGACGGTTGAATAAAAGTAAACGCTGATATTTTCCCAAGGTCGGCGAAGGGGAAGGGGCAAACGGGAACCTGGCGAAAATCCAATAAGGATTAGGGAGAATTAAAAGGATTTGGCCAGTTAAACAGCCAGAGATGATGATGATGATGATGATGATGATGATGATGATGATGATGATGATGACGACGACGTCTCTCACAGGTTGTGGTGCGTCTGTCTGACGAGCTGCTGTCCCAGGCGGTGATGGTGGTGGAGAGTTGCCGTCCCACGCTGACCATCAACCTGGCGGGCGCGCGGCAGCACTGGCTGGAGGGGATGCTGAGACATGAGATAGGTCAGTAGCCTCGCGTGCCGGTCTGCCGACGGCGGGACAGGGTAACCGTGCCCCTGGCCCGGCCCCGGATACGGCACGGCCACCGTCGGGCCCGCGCGCCACGTTTTACTGCCCCTATGGAGAACACAGGGTCACAAAGCGTCAGATTCTGAAGTTGCCATCAAAACGCTACAGTCTTTCCAGGGGGGTCGGGGCTTTTATTATCAGACCTGAATCCATGTTGGATCCATCTAGTTCAGCATTTAAAACTAAAGGGAAATAACCCAACTGCTGCTAATTCGCCCACGGACAACATTTTATGTCTCTTCACAACTATTTGCACTATATTTATTATTATCACAGCTTGTTTTATGACCAATAATCGGTTATTTTTTTCCCTGGACCCTGGTTTAGATTATAAATACTTAAATCCTTTTTTAATATTTTTCCAAATATTTCTATCCTATTATTTTTAAACTTTTTTTGTACCTGTAGCTGCCCACAACAGGGTCTGGAAAGCTCAAACCTAAACTAGTTTTAAGTGTTTGCTGAGTGGAGATCAGCTCGTCACGGAATTAAACAAACCAGTTCTTACATGGAGGTCACCGCCGGTTGTTAACTAAACTGAAACCTAAACCCAGTAAACTGGCAGGTGCAGCTGTTGTGTAGCCGAATGGCATCACAGCTTCGGAAAACTCTTTTTCTTGCAGCTCAGCCTCTTATTCCAGGTTCTGGGATATTTTCAGTCTGTCCTGGACACACAGCAGGTTCTAAGATCCACCCACGGGTTTTCAATGGTTTTTTTTGGGGGGGGGGCGACTCTTTTTAGTTTAACTTTCTTGACTTGACTGCAGAAAACATTGGCCTCCAGAGTCTGCAGCAGAAAGTTTCCTCCCACATGTTGAACAGCTGAACAACACCTTGATCCGGGTATTTCTTCCCTCAGGGACGCACTACCTGCGGGGCGTCAACAACAACCTGCAGCCCTGGTCCTCGGCGGATGGCAGGAAGCAGTTCGGCCTGAAGCCGGCCAATCCCACGGAGGAGGGCCTGGCCAGCCTGCACAGCGTGCTGCTGCGGAAACAGCCCCACCTGTGGCGTGCGGCGTTGCTGTACTACACCGTCTACCACGCCGCCAGCATGAGCTTCAGCCAGCTCTTCGGCCACATCGCGCGCTTCGTCCAGGACCCGGACGTCCGCTGGGAGTACTGCCTGAGGGCCAAGAGGGGCCAGACGGACACGTCGCAGCACGGTGAGCACGCACGGCTTCAGAAACGGGAGGGAGGGGAGTACATGGCGGTATTCCCCGGATTGACACAGTCGGTGTCCATTCGGTCGGGTGCAGCTGGACGGCCCGAGGTCTCTCTGGGACCGGAACCGTCCGCTGTAGGACTCCTCGTTCCTCTCGTCTCTGAGGGACCGGCCAGACCACCTCCTGATGGAACCACAACGTCCGAAGCGCCTAAGCCTCTTGTCAGCACGGTTCCGTAGACATGTCTTGGCACTGAGGTTTAGTACGGGACTGGTTTACATCCAGAGGTGTTTCTGTTTTTGCTGTTTCAACGATTCGCGATAGACTTTACACGTGGACCTAACAAAATGGCCACCGAGTGTGTTTGTATCACAAAAAAAAATACCACATTATTATGATTAATGTTTGGCATCTTTCCAAATCATCCAATGTCTGACGAATAACATCCAGAATTAAACTTAAATTTTTGGCGTCATTACAACAACAGGCCCATTTTAAAGGTTCCCCGCGGGGGTTTTTGGCCTCTCGCAGCCATGGAGCTGCTCACACACACATGAATGCAAGTAAACACAAATGATGCAGGTGGTTTTTTTTTTCTTTTTTTTTTTTTTTAAATTAAGTTGTTTAAGGACACTCTTTGTAGCCTGAGAGGCGACATTGGAGTAAACGGAAAAAGTCCAAAAAGCGCTCAGGGATGCTCATAAAGCTCACTGCCATGAGTTCACAGTGAAAATACTGGAAATAATTAATAATTATGAGCATTTTTTTAATTGACTCCTCTTTTCGGATTATAACAGTGGGACATTGAGAAGATTGAGATTTTACTGAAAAAAACCTTAGCCCAGGTTTATTTTTTTTTAACTCTCCCTGTGTTGTTGTGTGTTTCCGTCTCAGGTTGCTTCAGCAAGGATCAGGTCTACCTGGACGGGATCCTGAGGATCCTGCGGCACCGACGGTCCATCGACTTCAAGATGTTGACTTCTCTGGGCAAGGTCGGTGGTCGCTCACTCAAAAACAAACTTCCCCGTCCCCGCTCCGTTTCTCCGCCCTTGAGCCGTCTTCTCTCCCTCCGCAGGTGTCCTTCGAAGACGTGGAGCGGCTGCGACCCCTGGCGGCGCTCCCCAGGACCAGGATCCCGCACTTCATGCGAGACCCGGAGCGGTACCTGCAACACCTGGACCACATCGTCGCCGTCAACGAGCTGGACGACGCGACGCTGCAGCACCTGCTGCCCTGACCCTGTCCTCGCAACTCCCGCCACCTCGCCGCCGTCAGCCCCCCTCCCCCCACCGGCGCCACCCGAAGCCAAGAAGAAGAACCGGAGGATGCTGGTACGCCGACCGTGTCGCACGGTTCGGTTCCCTGATTATCAGTTAAAATGATCCAGTATTACTGATACTTTATTGGAGCGTTTTTGGGGTTTTTTTGTAAAAAAAAAAAAAACAAAACTCGATTGATACGAACAAAAGGGACATACACACTAACACCTCTATCTACATTTTCACTTGTGTCCAGTGCATGTCTATGTGGCTTTATCACAGAGCCAAGTACAGTTAAAGTGCCCCCCCTCGCCCCTCGCCTTTACTCCCATTATGAAGTTACCTCAATACTGCAACTCTACGATGTAACCAACATTATATATGTAGACGCATACGTAACCACTGCGCCTGTAAAGGACACTGCTAACATGTCATGTACAGATTTGAATATTCATAATCACATGCTTTATTTATGCAATTATTTAAGTTGTTTTTTTTTTTTTTTTACTTTGAGAGAACAGATTGAATGTCTCTGGTATTAGCTTTATACCTTCTTTTTTTCCAGATGTTTTTTATGCCTTAGATTGTTTGCATTTTTATAAAGAACACCAAGGACGCATCATCATTTTCCAAACCTTGGGGAAGTGGAAACTGAGGCCGTGAATCTTTTAAAATATCAAGTGCCAGAGGACTCAGTCAAGTATTTGAAATATTCCCCAGGGCAGGTTTTTAAAAATATCAGTGTTATCAAGGAGATAAATCAGCCCGTGTTGTTTCTGTCTTAACCGTGTCCTTGGTGGTCTTTTGATATCAGTATATGCTACTGTGATGTGACCCGTCACCCGAGCTCCCACCTCAGCACAGCAGCCAAAACTGTCTTTCGCAAGGTGAAAAGAGCAGTTTGACAATTCTGGGAAAAGAGCTACTTATCTTCATCTTGGAACGTTAGATGAGAAGACTGGTTTCGCTCTTGTGCATGTACGTTCAGTGTGTAGCTGGAGCTAGCATAAAGTTGGGGCTCCGTCCGAAATGTAAAAAGGATAATTGGGGTTTGGGGGCGTATAAACCCTTTGTGCAGTGTTTTTGTCTTAAAAAGGCTAAAGACAGATTTTTAACCGATTTATGGGGCTTTCTCAGCTCAGCGGCTGCAACTCGTGGTATTTGAAAGTGACGGTTATAGCTTTTCGCTCGAGCTTACGTCTTTCTGAAATGAAGAACTCATGCTGCGTTCCTTGGAAGTCGGCGCTAGGATCATTGGTCACACCCAAACTGGCTGAGTTCCAGAACAAAGTAAGAAAACCAAGATGGCCACAGTTGTTGTTAGCAAAACCAGGTCTCGACAGGTTAACCGTTGTTAGCAAAGCCAGTTCAAGGCCGGTTAACCATTGTTAGCAAAACCAGTTCAAGCCAAGTTAGCCGTTATTAGCAAAACCAGTTCAAGCCAAGTTAGCCGTTGTTAGCAAAACCAGTTCCAGCCCGGTTAGCCGTTGTAAGCAGAACCAGTTTTAACCAGCTTAGCCGTTGTTAGCAATACCAGTTGATAACAATGCATTACACAGTATTGTGTGATTATTAACACGGTGGCAACAGGTCCACAGACAGAGGTTGGACAGTGCTGTGTGTGAAACTGATTTATTAGGACATAAACAAGACCAAAGAGCTAATAAACAGTATATTTCTGCCACTTTCACTACTGTTGATGCACGGAACAGCCATCTTGGTTTTTGAGGTAATTTGAGGTTTTTCTGACTGCCCAGGTCTCCTGCCGTTTTGACTGTTCACTTTTCAACAGCGCAGGTGCTTTGCAAGACAAGAAATCTTGACAGTCAGTCAACAGTGAGTTCACCATTTTAGGCGAAACAAATCTTCTCTGCGCGCAACTCGGACGGAGCCAGGCTAGCTGCTTCCCCCCCGCTTTCTGTCTTTATGCTAAGCTAACAGCTGATATGAGACTGGTATCTTCTCACCTAAAACTCAGGAAAAAAAAAATTTGAGCACATTTCCCAAAATTTCAAACTGTTCCTCTTTTAACATGTAGATAAAGTGGCCAAGTGGCATCTTGAATATGCCTCATGGCTTTTTGCCGACGCAGCCAAACCCAAGCCAGGTATTGTCCACCCTCGTCCCAGACACGGGTCGCTGGCTGAGGGGGAAGCCGGGGTTGTTTCGGGCGTGCCTTCGATGGGTGTAGAGCTCATCTGCTGTAGCTAGCCGTGTGTTTGTAGGCTGCTTTTTACTGTGTTTGACACTAAGAAAAGAAAAAACAAAAAAAAAACAAAAACAAAAAAACTTGAGATGTCAGTCAGGGCATTCATTTTGGGCCACGTCGTCTGTGAGCTCTAAGCAGCACCGACGTACTGGGAAAAAAAAAAAAAACAGGTCAGAGCCAAAAGGATATGGGCTGAACCAGTACTCCCAGTTTTTAACTTAAAAACGCTCAACTCAAATGTGAACGATGCATTTTAAATACACGGATTTGAAGGTTATAATGTAATTGAGAAAAATTTACTCTGCTGTGTTTACAATTTTAGCCGTCTGGCGAAGCAGATGCGTTTTAAAATTTGAGCGGGCTGGCGTCTGCCGGACCTCATCGGCCTCGGGGCCCCCCCCTCCCCCGAGTTCGCCTAAACGAATGCACCTATTTGTAACGCACGGATGTTGCACAAGTGTTTTATGTTCTGGAAAGCGCCTTGAATTTCCAGTTTATTTATTAAAAAGTGCACACACCTCCCGGGCTCTGTTTGGTTTCATGACGCACCGATGACCTGGAGAGACAAAGGTTTAACTACAGAACTTGCTTGAGAATTATAACATTATGTTTTCTTCAGTATCAAAGTAAAACAGCGACATTCGTCTTTACATCCATGGGGACATTTTAAAGATTAACTGCTAATAGCTGATTCGGCTAACATTTAATGGTGCCAAAATGTAAACCAAAAAGAAAAAAAAAACCCTACAGTTGTAGCCCAACTGTGTAGTAGTTGCAGGGATGGATGGATTACTGAACACACCCACCAGGCACAGGGGCCCGAAAGTTCAAGGGGGACCCATCCATGAGTAGTTGCTTTAATGTTGAGACCAGCGCTAAACTAGACCCAACGTGTGATCGTCCATGATTTCAGAAAACTGTGTTGATCCTTGATTTTGAGTAGTGCACAGATCCAGCTTTTCCTCTCCCCAAACCACAAACTCAGTGCCCCCCCCCCCAATTTAAAATCTGTACATGCATGTTTTTGTCCACTATCAGGAACAACAATTTTTAGAATGACAAAGAAACTATTTATTATTGATCGGTCACATCGTGTCCAACACCGAAGCAGCGTCGTGAAGATCAGAGTCCGGCACGGTGCCGACCCGGTGAGAGCTAGACCCGGACCTCGCTCCAGGCCCGGACAACGCTCATGTAAACACAGATCCAACTTTAAATGGAAAATGGATGTTTTTACATCCTGAAAAATTGAATTAGACAGAGGCAAACTTAGCACTGAACTTATGGAAAATAGGGAGATGCTGAAGACTTTGTAAATATTAAAATCTGAGAAAAAACAAAAACACCCAACCTTTAATCACACAATTTGGGACTGTTAAGTACCTCTACCGCCACCTTTTGGTTGATCTTAACAGCTGCTTTTATTCTGAAAAGAGGCTTTAAAAAGGACAGTTTCAGAGTTTTTCAAGTAGAATTTCTTCTGAGTGTCAGAGTTAAATTTAAGTAGGTTGAATTCCTGTTCTCATAGAAAGTGGCCGCCATTTTTTCTCAATACTTCCCAGCTGTATTTAATAGCGATTTATTATTGGTAAATTAACGTCACCTGGATCTGGATAAGCAGCATTAAAATGGATGGATCGGCCGATGAAAACCAAATCTTTGTTCGTAGTAGCAGCAGCAGCGACCATGTCCGATGGTTCTTACTGAAAACCAACTATCACAACAGTCCCACTCTTAGTTTACAGATGTTTTAATCTCAGCAATTGGATACAAAAAAAAAATTCATAACTAAAAGAGAACATAATTAGGATTCTTTTAAAGCCTTCTAAAGCTTTGAGGAATCTCTGTTAAAAGCTGCTTTGAAGAGTCACTGGTGGTTGCGGTTGTTGCAGCAACCAGTGACCCTTCAATCTTTCTGGGCAGTGGGTCTGTTTGTTCATCCGATCGCTCCTGAGGCAAGAAAAGTCCAACACGCGTGTTTAAATAAAAACGGTTTATTCTCTTTCAATATAGCTTTTTGTTCTATCCATAGCAGAAAAGAGCCTCCGTGCCGCTCGGTGCTAAAAAAACAAACAAAAAAAAAAACCAAACAGAAAAACCCCTGGAACTGGATCTCAGGTCCGTCGCCGGACAAATGTCTCTTACAGCAACAACACCGTGGTTTGACGCTGGTCCAACGACAAGTCAAAAAAAACAAAACAAAAAAAAACAACCAAAAACAAAAAAAAACAAACAAACAAACAAAAAAAAAAAACGGGTGGAGGGTGAGGCTGGGAGGAGGAAGCGGCGGCCGGGTCCGATTTCAGCTCTGAATTTTTTGTAACCTGCACTGGGCAGCACATGTTCACCTAGGCTTCCCGGGTTTTTAATTTTTTTAATTTTGTTTGTTTTTTTGTTTTTTTTGGAGGAGAGGTCCGATCCGTGCGTGTTGCTGCGAAGTTGACATCTTACTCCAGTATGGCTGTCGATGTGGAGGACAGAGGTTTCTGCCACGAAAAAGGTCAAAGTTGAGGTAACAAAGATTCTTCCTGAACGGACCCAGGAGGAAAAAAACAAAAACAAAACAGAATTATTAAATACTATCAGTTATAATCATGATATTATGGTAAAGCACATCTGCTAGACTGTGGACATAACAGAAACACCAGTATAACAAAATTATAAAACTACGTCCTGCTCAATGAAGGTGAAACAGTTTTAAACACAGATCGAGCATTCTAACCCTCCTGAAGGAGGATTAACTGTGGTATTAGACTCCTGTTAGTTTTGGCTGCTTGTTCCTGATGAACTGAGGCTACATACAGAACTGTGCAGAGGTTTCTGTCACTTTATGGGACATTTAGATTCTTATACCATCAGTTGGACGCTTCCCATTGGGGCCCAGATCCACTCTGCAGCGGGACAATGAGTCCAAAAAATCAGCCAGAGTCATAAAAGAAGCGAGTTCAGAGATCAGAGGAAACCGGGGATCCTGCATCAGGTGGTCTGGACCAACACAGAGACCTGGACCCACCGGTTGATCGATAAACAACCATTCATGACTTTGTTTAAAGCACTGTCGCTTTAAGTGCCTAAAACCTTTGCATAGTAGCTGCATGTTTAAGAAAACAAGAGAAAAGTGTGTGTTGCATTACCTTCTCTCTGATCATCATGTTGCATTGGAGCTGCTTATTGCCTTGGTGCTGTCAGTGTTGGCGTTTTCCTTCACCACAGGATCTGAGGAGCAGAGGTCGTTTCATCAGTTCATTGCCAAACAAACTCAACCAGAGAAGAAAACAGGTGGCTGGTTTGTAAATGAAGCAAATGTAGGAAGGTTTAAACCTGGTGACCAAACGTCACGGTGGATGAGACAACCCAAGTGTTGCCGTTTTGTTCCTAAAGGCTGCATATATGTGTAGGATTATGACTAATGAGAATTTAATTTTTTTATATATATATATATATATATATATATATATATATATATATATATATATATATATATATATATATATATATATATATATATATATATATATATATATATAATTAAAAAAAAATATATAAATATAAGTATTATGTCAACAGGATCGTGTTGGTGACTTGTAAAAGAAGCAAATTCATAATTAATCTCAGATCCAGATTCACAAAATATGGCTGGAGTGATGGTGGCAGGTTTCAATCATGTCATTTGAATATAAAAGGTTTTGTTTATACTGGAGACATTTCTCCCCTGATCCTTAAACTGAGCTGCTGCCCCCCCCCCATATAAATAATGTTTAACAATTCAGGTTCTGCTCCTCCATTGAAATTCAACCAGATTTAATACTGATCCAACTGTTCAGTTCTTTTAAACTGTTGGGGGTTTTTTGGCAGCCAGAGAGGTTGAGCCTTCTATTACAATCTCTATAGAAAACATTTCATAAACTAATATAGAGTTTCTGCTGTTTAAACCAAAGGTTTTTTTAAAGGCATTTTTAAAGCCACAGAATGAACTGTAAAACCCATTTTCCAGCCAAAGTGTCAATGAAAACTGGTAGTGATAATAAGGTCTAGAATTACTCACCTAATGCATGAATTTGACATTTTCAGTCACATCGTCATTGTTATTTCATGGCTGTATATAATAATAATTCTAATGATATCATTAACTAGTCGTTACAAACTATCTTGGTCTGGATAAACAGATGAATGAATGGAAAGATTAATGTCTTATAAAATTCAGTGTGTACCATAAATCAAGTTGTTTTTTTTTTAAAGTAACATTAAAAGGTCAAGAACAATGAAACTGGAGATTGTCGAGATAGTTTTTGCTAAATACTTCATACAAAAGATTTCTTTTTTTAATGTAACAGTTTGATGGCTGTAAAATATTAAAGACTTAAATCCTTTTTTTCTTCTTAAGGAATATGAAATCAATGCATTGCAAATACTTTAGGTCCTGCTCATAACATGTAACAAGTCTGTCATTGTTTGCATTGTTGTGATAAATCCTCAATATTCATGCGGCATTTGGTTGATACTCATCGAAAATGAGCATCTGGCACTGAGCCGATCTTTCTAGGAAGATTTTACTTCTGTCTGAGTTTGGCTTAAATTCAGAGGAAAATCTGCTTAAAATTAATATTCAGTGAAACTAATGTTATTTTGTCTTCAAACAGTTCAGTAAGTTTTTCCTGTTTTTAGTTAGTAAGAAAGAAAAGGAGCCAAGGTCCAGAGGGAAAGGGGGTTTCAGCCTGTTAAACCATATGGTCACCAGTGGTTGTGAACCCCCCTCCCAGCCCCCCCAGCCGCCGTGTACCGGTGCTACCTACAGAAGTACGGGTGCTGCATGGCCTCAGCTGCCGTCAGCCTCTGCTGGTGGTCGTAGCGCAGCAGCTTGTCCAGCAGGTCCAGGGCCTCTGGACTCACCAGGTGCTGGTTCTCCGACTGGATGAACTGCTCCCAGCGCTTCCGCGTTTGTCTGCACATAAAAAAAACAAAAAAACAAAACAAAAACCAATATTTAATGTTACTGAACATAGCACATGCTCTAATGTAACGTGGATTATTAAGAGCAGGGTGACTGTACTGAATCCATTGTGGTGGTGTAAAGTGGAAAAATTTTAAAAATGATGTCCCTGTCCGAATACGTATGTAACAATTAGAAAAAAAAACAAAAAAACAAAACAACTTCTACACACCCCCTGTTTTTTTGTTTAATTTTTGAAACAACCCAAACTGCTAAGATGCTTTTAACAAAGCAAATACAAAAACCTCACAGCTGCTTAAATGCAAGTTTACTGCAGCTAAAATTATGAGATAGTGTTATTTATTTAAAAAAAAAAAAAACAAAAAAAAAAAAAAATCAAATGTTTTAAGAGAGTACTCATCGAAAAAAAAAAACAAAACACAAAGTTGACGTTGCCCTCATATTTTACCATTTTTCACCTTCAGTCTTATCTTATTCCAGGGAGACAATGTTTTTCAGGACATTTTACAATTTCTCTCATTTTCCATGCTTTTTCCAGGACTGGAAATCTCTCCAGGACTCAAGGGGAATCCTGTTTACTGTTTAGTTTACTCTCATTATTCAAAATGGGTTTTTTTCCAACCTACTTTAGACGGAACCAAACAGCAACTGCTGGATGTGTGAATAAAAAACAAACAAACAAACAAAAAACTGTTTGCAAACATACACCTTATTAATTTTATAAAAAAGTTACAATATCGTTTGTCAGTGTTGTCTTTGTTACTACTGCCCCCTAGTGGCCACAAAAAATCTACTGCTGCAGCATTAAAATTTGGAAAAACCGGGTTTAACAATAAACCATCCCGGAGCCAGTTTTCTATACTTAAGAAGATTTCTGATGTTCGGTGCTTGTGACATTTTTCAGTCAATACTCTACGAGTATTAATATTCAGTACTTGTTATTGGTGTTCACAATGTCTCCCCTCTCAGATTTGATTCAAGTGCAGTCAGAAAGTTTCCATTTCTGCTGGTACAGCACAGACTTGTTCCTCTTTTAATGTCAGCTTAGAGTTTTGTTTTTTTTTTTTTAGTTTCTATGTCAGAAAACCAGCTCGATAAAAGAATTAAAGTATAATTTTTCCACCTGAGGGCGTTGGCAACACACTTACAACTTCGGTGCTGTTCAATGAAAATGGCCTCAGATAAAACCGGCCGCCTCACAGCGGCATTAGAGCCTCAGCCTCAGCTTTTGAATGAGCTCCTTCTGTCGGGCTTTGACCATCAGTTTAGCCCTGACCAGCCCCCCACCCCACCCAACCCCCACCCACCCACGCCGATACTCACTGCCCCAGCAGGTCTTTGAAGCGGGTGTCCAGTTCTATGTGATACTTGTGCAGGTAGCCGAAGAGCTCATCTGTGCCGAGAACCTTGGCGATGCGGACCAGCTGGGGAAACAGGACACATGGGCATTTAATGTCAGTTACAGGAGGATAAATTATGTTAAAATTAAAAAACATTTCTGTTCCTGATTTCAGCTAAAAGTGACGTCAGTGCGTCTGACACCGTGGTTCATGATCTGTCACCTGATCGTAGTTGTCCTGGCCGTGGAAAAATGGTTCCTTCAGAAAGATCATGCTGGCCAACATGCAGCCTAGACTCCACATGTCCAAACTATAATCATACATCTGGGAAACAAAAGGAGATAAATCAATTCTACTGTGGAAAATCTTACAGGAGATCCGTACCCCCCCCCCCCAAAAAAAAATAAAATTCAGAGCAGACAGAGTAACTGGAACAGATCCAGATTCAAAAAACTTATCAATGTCGGCACCTGATAGTCCACTAGCAGCTCCGGGCCTTTGAAATAGCGGGAGGCCACCCTGACATTGTATTCCTGAGCGGGATGGTAGAATTCGGCCAAACCCCAATCTATGAGACGCAGCTGGGACACGAAGAGAAAACGGAACATTAATCTGGTTGATCTGCTGGGTGGAGGAGCTTTTTTTCTTTTTTTTTTAAATAAACACTGCAGAAAGAATGATGGCGTCTTGTCTGGATTAGGAGGCCGATGATTTTCAGGATTTTGTTAATTACGAATGAAGTCTGGTTTGCTCCTGTAGCCCTTGAGAGCTTTACCCCATAACCCAGTCATCAGCTAGTTAAATTTTTTAATATATGAGCATATATAAGACATTCTTACACATCACTAAAAGATAATGCAGACATATAATTCTAAGGAAGCTGTGATCTAGTTTTTGTTATTTCATTAACAAAATATAAACTGTTATTGATTGGTTGATTTTTAGTCATTTTTTTAAATCTATTTATGTTGCAGATGATGCAAAAGTCCTTCAACTGAACTTTTTTCATTTAAAAGAACAGTTCTAGAAATATGCTCATTCACTTTCTCGCCAAGATGAAATCATTAATAGCAGCTATAGCTATAGCCAGCAGATCGTTAGCTTAGCTTAGCATTAAGACTGTAAGCAAGGGGTAACGGCTACGCCTGACTTTGTATCCAACTCTCAGCTAGAAAGCAAAAAAGTATATTTCCTAAAATGCAAAAATATTTCTTTAAAAATGGAATAAAAAAAAGCCATTTTGACCTGGGTGAAGTAAAAAAAAGAAGTGCGAGCAGTACCTTCCTCATCTGGTGGTCAATCATCACATTGTGGGGCTTCACGTCCCTGTGCATGATCCCCATACTGTGACAGTAGTCCAGAGCCTTAAGGGAAACACAGGGACATGCTCAAAACCTTCGATAAACCAGCGACCCTTCCTGCACTGGCTGTTTTCCCTTAAACTTGGTATCACTGGTCTGGTTTCTCTTCCTGCCCCCCCCCTTTTTTGTCAGTATGACATATCAGGATTCAACCAATAAATCTTGTTCACAATAAACACGGACCTTCATTTAAATCAGGGCTCGAACTAACACTTTTTTCTTTTCATATTTAATTAATGGTTTATTCTATGAGATGTCAAAAGAAAAACAAAACAAAACAAAAAAAAAAACATTGAAAATACATCAGAATTTTTGAGGGACCGATTTAAAAAAACAAAAAAAAACAATATAATCTTAAGACCTCAATAATTAGTCAATTTATTGATCACCCTAAAAAAAAAAAATTTTAAAAAATTAATAAAACCTTGTCCCATGATTAGATTAAATTATGTAAATGAGTTTTTACCTTGAGCAGCTCATACATGTAGTAACGGATATCATAGTCTGTCAGCTTCTGGTAAAGCTCCTTTCAGAAAGGTGTAAAAAAAAAAAAAAAAAAAAAAAAAAAGTTTATAAGAAACCAGTAGTAACATGATGTCGAAAGATCGACCAGCATCCACACATCTATTCCATTAACCAGAGGGTTATGCGTGTTATTAATAATGGATATCAATGCATCTGCATGAACGTGAAAGTACCTTAAAGTCTGTGTTATTGATGCACTCAAAGACAAGCGCTGGCGTTCGGGACTGCAGAGAGAGAGAGAGAGAGAGAGACAGAGAGAGAGAGAGACAGAGAGAGAGAGAGAGAGACAGAGAGAGACACAGAGAGAGACAGAGACAGAGAGACAGAGAGACAGAGAGACAGAGAGACAGAGAGACAGAGAGACAGAGAGACAGAGAGACAGAGAGAGAGAGAACACCACAAGGCTCAAATGAGGAGGAAAAGCGGACGGACGGACACACTCACTCACTCACACACACACACACGCGCACAGTAAAGAGCATGACTGGATTAGCACTGCTGACTTGCCGGCGTGCAGCAGGGCGGCCGCCTGTTTCCAAACTCACCACGGGGTCTTTGACCGTGTCCACCAGGCGGATTATGTTGGTTCCCCCACGCAGGTTTTCAAGAATCTTAATTTCCCTTTTGATCTTCTTCTTCTTGACTGGCTGTGAGTGCGAGGGGGCAAACAAAAAAACAAAAACGGGGGTTTTAGACACATCGATCCAAGTCCAACATTAGAAGCAAAATCCACAAAACACCCAGTAATTCAGTAATTGCCCCATGGCAAGAACTTCTGCATTTAGTGACTTATTAATCTCATGTTTGAAAGCCACTGAGGTGAGTTAAATGACTATTGACCTTCAGAACTATTCCAGAGAGACACCGAACAACTGCAAATACAGTCGAATCCACACGTCTCTAAAAATAATTTAAAAAAACCTGAAAATTTTAACCTTAATGGACACCGGATTCATTTGAGGACTGCGTTAGATTTATGTACGTATCCATAATAAACTCACAATTGAGTGTATGATAAAAGTAAATGGACTTCCCAGTTTTTTTCCCTGTTTTACATAGGAGAGAAACCCATTCACTGCCTAGAAAAAGGCCAAAGTTAATGGTGTGTGAGAACTGAATCTGGTCGATTTCATCCTTAAGGTCGTGTGGAATGAGTCGAATCATCGCAGGCGCTTTTTAAAAATTAAAAAAAAAAATAATAATTTCTGTTCCATTTACTCATAATTGACCACCAGATGTCGCTAATGTGTGGAGGAGAGATTCCGACTATTAAGGTCTCCTCCCCTCAAAATAAAGTGGCTCTTATTAATTCAATTGGATTTTTCAGCCTGAAACTCTGCAGAGTTTGACACCAGAAACCTGCTGAAGAACGAAAGTTCCTACTTCCTCTTTTTTCCCCATCTGAAATTTCGGTTTGAGACATTCACGTACAAGGAGGATAAGTGAGATCACGACAGGCGAAGCCAAGAGTGCAGCTTGCACAGGAGCACAGACAAAGAATGGACAAAGAAAATTTCTGTTTGGCAGTTAAACTTCTGAACTGTTAAAATCTCTACATGTTCATAGATTCTGTACTTTACATAGTAATCGACCACTTTGTGCAGGTAACATTTCAGGCACAATTATTATTCAAAGCAGATTGTTTTTTTTTATGTCCAAACATGTCTAGGAGACCTTCAATTTAGAAAGAAATAAAAATATTAAAATTAAAAACCCTAAGTTTAATGAGTTCAGAGAATTAGAAAATATTAGAAATACTGTGCTATATTTTATGAGTTCCCTCTACTTCCATAATTAAAACAAAAAGTCATATTCACCCTTCATTTAATTACATCAACAGCCATTTCCTGCTCAGCTACCATTTAGACGCTTTTCCTCTAATGGAACTAAACAGATTTAGATGAAAGACTGACAACACTAATCATTCCAATGTTAGGAAGGCGGTAGAAGCAGCACAGGTAAATATAGGTAAATCCTGAGCGGGGTCTCACCTTGAGGATTTTCACAACCACCTTCTCATTGTTGGTCACATTTATGGCCTCAAATACTTCGCTGTACTTCCCCCGACCCAGTTTACGCACCAGCTGATAGTTGTCCTGATTGCTGAGGGGAGAGAATGGGGAAAATTTTTTAAAAATTATCTGTAATCAAAGTAAAAATCAACTTTATACATAATAACCTTCTCTAAAAAGGACTGATCACTCTAATGTTAAAACAATTAACCAAATAATGTTGATAATGTGTTAATAATAGATAATTTCTCTGTTTTATATCCTAGAAAACTGAACCTCTTTTGGTTTTGGTCTGTTGGTTGGACAAAACACCTGAAAAATGTCACTGTGGACTTTTTTTTGGGGGGGGGGCTTTTTCAATATTTTTGAACATTTTATCACTCAATCATAAAAATAAATCACAAATATTAGTTGCAGCATGAAAGCAGATCACGTGTAGCAAATTGATGCCTCGTGTCTAATGCGGCTGAAACTAATTATTTTAATTATCTAGGAATCTCTTGATTGTTTTTTTTCCAATTAATCAATTAAGGCCAGAAGAGTGAAAAACATCACTCCCAAGTTTCAAGGTGAAGTAATTTTGTCTGAGTAGCAGCTGCACAACTCAGACTTATTAAAATTCATAATTATAAAAAAGAAAAAATATGGTTTTAACTTCTTAATCAATAACTTAAGAGGCTGAAACCAGCAATTTTTTACCTGAAGTAACTGAAATTTTCGCCGATTTATTTTCTGTCTATCTCCTAATCAATTCAGCATTTTTTTTGCCCCCCCCCCAAAAAAAAAAAAAAAAATCATGTTGGCTCTTGGTAAAATCTGACTAATAACTAATCTGCTTTGCTCTCCTGCACATAATAGTCGAAACCACATGCGAGATGTTTGTGGTTTAAAACCTCTGATTTGCTGCTCTGTCTCAGCTCTCAACGACAGAGTTTCAACTGACTCACTACGCTCGAAACCTTCATGCACAAAATCCTGCTCCTACATGAACATACAAGGCAGAAAACACCAATATCAGAACAAGTTTCAACGTCGATTATCAGGCATAAAGATGACTGAGTCAATGCTTAGTCAACTTCCTTTTTTTTTTTTTGCTTCACCACCACCCTGGTGAGCCTCACCAAAACACAATGACAAATTAGTTCACCAGAGAGAAAAGATGAAAGAAATATTTCATGTCTTCTGATCACTGTAAGAACCTGGAAATGTCAACTACGTTTTTTCCAATATGACCCAATTTTAACTGATTAAACTCACAAGTTCTGTAAAAATCTAAGGCCTGGTGTCCTGAATAAATAAAACTGTCTTAGACACAAAGCAGAACTGGAACTCGTAATAGAATAAGATTTTAAATCATCAATTTTCATTTTTTCCTACATTCATACATCTCTAGACCTCTTTTCTTTATCCGTATTTACAGTAATAATGTATATTCACTATAGAAAGTTAAACATTTTTAAAGTCGTTCTTACTCTTCATAATTTCAGTGCCGACTTCTGCATCGACTGCAGCTTTTACCTGAAGAAACAATGACTGCAGACGCTGTTTGACGACATTATTTGATCATTAAAAATGCATCTTAAATGCGATGGTAAAAATTCACGGATAAGCGTAAATAATGTGCTGATTGATTTCAAAACCAAAGCCACTGTTAAAATGCGGCACCATGTAAGAGATTTAACTGTACCTCCAGTTCGGCACGTGAGCATCGTAGTCCCAGTACTCTCTGTTCTTCTGCGTGTTGACGTCGGTGTACACCCGAGCCTTGCTGCTGGCCGGCGTGGATCCGGGCATCGCTGGCTTTGGGGCTCCGCGTCGGGGGCCCTCACCTCCCGCGGGACACTTGCTGGCTTGATACCGGAAGGCAGCGCACCGACTCTCCGGGATGTGCGGCACTAGGACCCCCGTGCTGTGCTCACCATCGGCCTTGGCTGCTTGCGGCCTCTGAAGGAGGGCGCTGGGCTGGTCCGACGCCGCTGTTGTGCAGACCGACAGAGCTATGAGGACTGAGCGCGTGAGGCCCCTGAGCAGGATGTTGGACAGGGTGGGATGAAGACCCGCCAGCTGCAGAAAGACGGGGGGGAGAAGAGAAAGGAGGGAATTAAAAATAAAAGGATGCAATACGATGAGGCTGAAATTGGCTCCTGAGCAGGGACTTTGATAATATTCATTTCACAGAGGGTCGGTGCTAATGACCGTTTTCATTATCGATCAATTTGAAGATTAGTTTCTCAAATGAATCTACGAAATGTAAAAAATAATAAATATAGCTTCTGTCCAGGGTGATATGTTGCCTGTTTTATCCAACGATTAATCAGAAACCCTAAAATATTTAATTCATTTTCATGTGTGACAAAGAAAAGCATCAAATCCTTGCATTTGTGAAGCAAGAGAAGCGTTTTTGCTTTGGAAAAAAAAGAGACAAAAAAAACTACATGACGTTTTTCCTCGTCAACTTAGTTCATTCTTTGCCTTCTCGTTGCTGCTCTACTTGTTTAATTCTCCGCTGTCACAATGTTTTAAGGCCTGAAAACGGGCACTAATTTAATGGACTTAACAGGGCTTCCAAAAAAAAAAAAAACCTTCTTCAGATTTGCACTGAGAGAGCTTACTGTATTCACAAAAAGGAAAATGTCACAGCCCGTCCAGGTAGGGGTGTAGAAACCCCCCCCCAAAACTCTGACCTGTCAAATCTGGACCAGGTTTTCATGGAAACTGTTTAAATCCCAGTTTTGTTAAACCTTTAGTCTATTTTCTGTTTGAGGGGGAAAAAGGGGGCAATTTAACTAGTCAATAAGCTTGCAAAGAAAACCTGGTGTCAGATTTTGCAATTCGCTGATTTTATATAAGAAGAGAGACAAAATGGCAATTTCACAGTTTTTCCATAACCTGACCACATCCGACTTAATCTAGATCAGATGCCACTCTACTTAGATGTGTCAAAACCCAGACGAGGTTGCTTAAAACCCCTTTTAAGATTTATGACACTTAAAAAAAAAAAAACAAAAAAAAAAACACAGGCATTTCTACATTTTTCTTCATCCACACAGCAACTGACTAAGTGGAACTCAAATAACCTGTTTTCATAGACTTGTCAAACCTGTCCCAGATCAACATGGAGGCTCTAAAGACTGGTTTAAAAACACAGTTTCAGGTTTGTAAAAGCCTAATTCTACATGTAAAAACCAGCAAATTGTGATTTCACTGGATTCTCTCTATCCAGGCCATATTAGACTACATCAACCTCAAAAACCACTGTATTTAGACATGTCTGATCCAGACTAGATCGAGCCACTACAGAATACCTAAAATCCCTTATCAGACAGAGGACATTGAATTTAATCTACTTAATGAATCACTGGTCCTTAGACTTGTCAGACCTGGACCAGATTAACAAGGAGACTCTGCAGACCGGTTTGAAAAACCTTAATTCAGGCTCTAGAGTGGTCCCACTGCATTTTCTCCATCTGGACCACCTTAGACCAGGTCAGTCTCCAAAACCACTGGTCCTTAGATGTGTAAAACCTGGACCAGATTAACACGGAGGCTCTACTGACCGTTTAAAGCCCAGTTTCAGGTTTGTGAAATAATTCGTTTTTCGCTCTTTGAGGAAAACAGAAAAAGAAAAAGGCAATTCCTCTGCATTCCTCCACCCAGACCACAACAGACCAGAACCAGCTCAAAACCACCGTTGGAGACTCGTCCAACACTGAGGTCTCCTGTCAGAATCCCTGTAATGTTCCGTGTCCCTGTCAGAACCGAGTCCACAGCCCGTTTTAAATTACAGCCCCGATACTGTGTGAGGAGCCCGTCACGACTCGGGCTCCCCGGGGCCTTTCCCCCCGCTACAAAACCTCCGTTTACACTAGAGATAAATCGGGTTAACACCAATCTTGATGGCTAACACCGGAGTATCAGAATATTTAGCCCGGTTCCGAAGCTCCGGCATAAATTCTCATCAATTAATCCAAGGCTAAGTAGCTAGCTGTTAGCTTATTTAGCAACACATAAAATCATAATTAAACCTCGCATGCAGCAAATATAAAAAAAAACATACTGAGAATTCATATTACTATTCACAAGGAACATTTCTGGGCCGCAAACTATTTATCAATGTTGACGTTTAGCGATACGTGAAATCAATAACGCGGCTAAAGTTAGCCGGCTAACCTCGTCGTGGTGATACCGGAGCTCAGAGGAAGTCCACCCGACATGGACCTCAGCCCGTTAGCACCAGCGGGACGCTTTTCTCTCCGCGCAGCGACGAGTCACCACCGGCTCCGGGCCCGATAGTCGACGTCGAATCCCGCAGAACCGGGCTTCGATAACGTTGTGTGCCGGGGAGGAGGGGGTCGTCGGCAGGGGCAGGAGCAGGAGCAGGACGGTAAACATCCCCCGGAAGTGAACCGACGGGCTCCGTGAGCCGAGAACCGTCGACGATGGATGGAAGGCGACGATTAATCTCATCGGTTATCAACATGTTAACGAGATCCAGTTCATTTAATCTGATCCATTAGACCTTTGCTTTCAAAAACAGGTACAACTTTACTTTTTTGTTAAAAACTGTTTTTTTTTCAGCTACAGGAAAAAAACAGTTGTTCCACTAAATTTGAAAATCCTGAATGTCTGGTTTGAGTCTAAAGTTTTATTTAAAAGAAAAAAAAAATCTCCTTAAAACTTCACAGGGGCATTTTAAGAAGGGTCGAATAAGTTGTCACACAGATTTATGAATGCACTCACCTTGGACTTTATTAGGAACACCTGTCCACCTGCCTATCCAACCAGCCAATCACATGGCAGCAGTTCAAGTATTAAATCCTGCAGATACAGGAGCTTCATTCAGCAGAATGAGGGAGAAACGACTGTACTGCTGACTGTAGCGGGGTTGTTGGTTTGAGTGTTTCTGAAACTGTTGAACTCCTGAGATTTTCACAAACAACAGTGTCTAGAGTCTTAATCAGAATGGAGCCAAAAACAAACAAATGAACAAACAAATAAACAAACATTCAGTGAGCAGCATTTCATGTTGATGAGAGAGGTCGGAGGTCAAGAGGATGAGCAGACTGGTTGGAGCTGACATGAAGGACGACGGCGACTCAGAAGCATCTCAGGATGAACAACACATCAAACCTGCAGGAGACCAGGTCTCTGTTCTGGTCTGACAGGACCAGAACAGAGACTACAGGGGACTCAGGTTCAGCAGAACTGGGCCATTGAAGACTGGAAAAACGTAGCCTGGTCTGGTGGATCCGGATCTCTGCTGAGGCAGCGGATGCTCGGGTCAGAATCCAGTGTCAACGGCATGAATCGGTGGAAACCTGCTGCTAGTGTAATGGGGGGAGGGGGGTGTTTCTCAGTCCCTCAGTCTGTTGGACAAAACGAGTCTCTGGGAGATTATAAATCACATTTTTCTGATGTTTCTGATGTTTTTCTGACAATTTATGGACAAAACAAGGCCAGTGATATATATAACTCAAAAGCTTTAATTAACGGACAAATCGCATGTGGCAGAATTCAGCTGCGAGGAAAACAATGCACGCTCTCGTTTTCATAAGGGTGGTTTATTTTTATTGTCTGTATACAATATGAACAGGAGTCTATACTGATATCCATATGTGTAAATCCAACGCGTCGTTACACTCGCTCGTCCTCCCCAGAGGAGGTTCGGAAGCAGACTCACCAGGACTTTAAACCATGGCACACAGTCCCTGAAGACCATGCCCCGCCCCGCCCCGCCCCACCCCAATCCCACCCCACCCCACCCATCAGTCACCCACTCTCATTCCCTTTGTCCATGACTTCTGAACTCCAAAAACCTTCTTTTTTTTAAATATACTGCAAAGATTGTACAGAATATAGAAATCCACACGTTAAACTAAAGTACACACATTTTTTTTTTTTAGTTTTTTTTTTTTTTTTTAAACTTTATCCCCATAATATAAACCAACACGTAGGTCGCAACTTTGAGGCTACTTTGATTAATCTGCTGAACTTCTAGTCTCCACCGGGAGGAGGCTAGAATCCTGTTAGGATGTTACAAGGCCAATTCTTTAAAAAAAAACAAAATTAAGAAAAAAATAAAAATAATAATAATAATAATAATAATAATAATAATATTACTTTGTTAGATCTATCGCACAGTTAACTAACGTAGCTAGTTTTGTGGCAAGTGAGCGACCCAAAGGTTTGTGAAGTCTGGTCGAGTTAAAACTTGGAGACAATCTGCCCGGAACTGAAACGAAAGCGCTTGCATGGACACAGCAAGCTCATTCATCATGAATACAAAAAGCATGTAACGTAAGCACTATACAATTTTCCAATGTTTTACATAAGCGTATACACACAATCTATAATATAACAGAGTAGACTATGCCATGAATCAGTAGTCATAAATATTACATTGTGCATGTTCTATTGCAC
Organism: Istiophorus platypterus; assembly: GCA_016859345.1. Lineage (NCBI taxonomy): Eukaryota > Metazoa > Chordata > Actinopteri > Istiophoriformes > Istiophoridae > Istiophorus > Istiophorus platypterus. The sequence continues at coordinate 2,591,151 of CM029118.1, forward strand.
ATGTCAAGTGTTTGTGTGACACGATAGGTACTGGGTTAGTTACCTAGGTGCCATTTGTTTTAATACAAAGATGCAACAACACAGATTTCATAGGACACAGGCTATACAGTTTTCACAAATCCAATTGTTTTTTCTTCTTCTTCTTCTGCTTCTTCTTAGGATGTTTTCCTAAATAAACCAAAACCTATAATACAACAGTGATATTAAAGTGTGATAAATATTCATGCACAAACAGATGATACTACCTAAGATCTAGTATGTGAAAATATACTGCTGCACAAGCCGGCCGCTGAGTACAAACAGGGGAGGGGGGGTGTTTTGTTTTTTTTTTCGGCACACCGGACATGATATTATAAAAAAAAAAAAAAAAAAAAAAACAACAACAAAAAAAAAAACAAAAACCCAAAAGAAAACACAAAAGGAGTGATTGATAAAAAAAAAAAAGAAATAAAAAAAGGCACATGGATTTCAGAGGAGCGAAACATGAAAACACGTATCAAACAAGTGCCCGGAAGTTCTTGCCATCTCTCTCTCTCTCTCTCGGCGACGGGATCCACAGTTACAAAACATCACATGCAGTCACGGAATAAAGGTCCCACACTCGGCACTAAGCTAAATCATGATCCTCCCACAGTTTACTTTACAAGCCTTTTTTCACTCTGGTTTTTCCATGTGTTCCAACGCAGGAGGAGGGGCCCTGATCCCCTCCATCCACTTGGGCGTTTTTGCCTTTTTTACTCAACGAAAGAATGAGGATGAAGTCGAGTCTTACAGATACTAAAAATCCTTGAACGTATTTTACGGGTGTATTTTATAAACTACAAACAGGAGAACGGAGACCGGCGCATGTCGTTCCGAGGGCAAATGTCAAGTTTGTTGCCCTGGGGCCGAGGAGTGGGCGACGTTCATGGGATGCAGGGGGCCTCGGGGAAGCTCTCCCCCTCGGCGGTGTGCTGAACCGTGTGCTCCTGCAGAGCCGCGAGGTCGACGAAGCGCTCGCCGCACCACACGCACTTGAACTGCGTCTCCCGCGAGTGCACGCTCTGGTGCTTGGCCAGGTGCTCACGCTGCTTGAAGCTCTTGTCGCAGCTGGCGCACTTGAAGGGCTTCTCCCCTGTGTGGACGCGCCGATGGCGCTGCAGCTCGGACGAGTACCTGAAGCGCTTCTCGCAGTCGGGGCACTTCAGCGGCTTCTCCCGGGTCGGGTCGCAGCGGTGCTGGACGAACTCGGAGGATGACACGAAGCGCTTGTCGCACAGGGAGCACTTCAGCGGCTTCTCCGTGCAGTGAGAGTTCTGGTGGCGCTGCAGTGTTGAATTCTTTTTGTAACCTTTGCCGCACACGTCGCACTTGTAGGGCTTCTCCACCTCGCCGCCGCACTTGTGCCTCAGCAGTTCTCCCGATTGGCTGAAGGACTTCTGGCAGGACGCGCATTTAAACAGGCTCTCCATGCCGTGGACCTGCTGGTGGTAGAGCAGGTGGGATGGCTGCAGGAACCCTTTGTCGCAGAGGTTGCACTTGAAAGGGCGGTCCGCCGGGTTTTTGTGGGTGCGGCGGTGGCGTACGAGCGCGTACTGCTGTTTGAAGCTCATCTGGCACTCCTCGCACTGGAACGGTCGCTCCTCCGAGTGGGTGCGTTCGTGTTGCCGCAGGTCGGACGGGCGCTTGAAGCTCTTGCCGCATGAACCGCAGCGGAAGGGTCTCTCCCCCTCCGGCTGGCATTGGTGGTGCAGGAGTTCCGACGACTCTTTAAAGTGCATCTCGCACAAATTGCACTTGAAAAGGTGCTCGCCTGAGTGAGCGTACATGTGCCGCACCAGGTGGGAGCGGTGCTTGAAGCTCTTCTCGCACACGGCGCATTTGTATGGCCGCTCTGAGCTGTGCGTGCGCTGGTGATGTGCCAGATGCGAGGACTGGCTGAAGCTCTTGTCGCACGTGTCACACTTGTACGGCTTCTCACCGGTGTGCACCCTCTCGTGGCGCGTCAGCTCCGATAGATGCCGGAAGGCCTTGTGGCACACCGAGCACTTGTACGGCCTGTCCGGCGCGGAGGCCTCGAACGCGGGAGGAGACGAGGCACTGATGGCTGCGCCGCCGGACGTCTCGCCGGTGGAGGGCTGCTGGGGGTTGGCAGCAGACGAAGTCGGCGTGGCGTTCCCGGACCCCGGCCGGTATGTCTTCTCGCAGATGGAGCACTTCATCGGGTTATTTCCATTGCCGTGCGAGTTGTGGTGCTGCGCCAGGGAGGTGAGCAGCGAGAAGCCCATCTTGCAAACACCACAAACGAAGGGCTTTTGTTCCACCTGCACGCACTGATGCTCCAGCAGGTCCGTCGCCTGGCTGAAGATCTTCATGCACTGTGTACACTGGAAGGACCGGTCCTGGGTCACCATGCACTGGTGCTCATGAGGGTTGGCCAGATGGGATATGTCGTGGCCACAGGCGCCGCACTTGTGCCCTCGCTCGCCTCCCACCTGCAAGGAGGGCTGCTGGGCCTGGACGGCGTGCTGCTGGCCGTGCTGGGGCTGCCCCAGGGAGGCATCTGGCTGCAGGACCACCCCGTACACCGTGCAGCCCAGGGGGTTGTCCCCCTGGGGGAGCGTGTGCACGACAGAAGGCGGAGCCACCGCGTGCTGCTGCTGCTGCCATGCCTCCGTCATCCTTCCGCTCGCATGTAAGGATTCAGCGCTCAGGAGATGGGTGGTGGTGGTGGGGCTGGTAGTGGGGGTGTTTTCAGCGCTGACCTTGTGAGCTTGGATGTACTTTAGAATTGGCAACTACCACACTGAGAGGAGGCAGGTGCTCTATCTGTGTTTACACTCCTCCTTTGAGACAGGTTAGAAAACCTGGAGAGAAAAACAAACAAAAAACAAAAACAAAACAGAAAAGAATCATGTTACAAAGGACAAATCAAACTCATTTAATATTATTTCAGTGGGTAAATACAATGCAAAACGGCATGTTAACATAAAGGTGAAGGGCTAGTGAGCTACAACAGTTTCTAGTATAAAACAGCAATGTGAGGGACAGTAAGACCAACTGGTAAGAAATGCCTTTGTTTCAGTGTCAGTGTCAGAATAATCTGTGTGTGTGACATCAGGTCTTGTTATTATGTGATAAAAACTGAAACATAGCTGCAATGATTAGTCACTAGAAAGTAAATTAATCATCCATTATCTTGATCATCAATTAATCATTTACTGGCAAATTTTCGATCTGCAGTAAAAAAAAAAACAAAACAAAACAACAAAAAACCCAACATTCGCTGGTTTAAAGCTCCATAATGTGAGAAATAGATCTGGGTGATACACTATCATGAGGTTAATATTCAGGAGTTATTGATCAGCTGCACAGCTGAAATGATAAGTTGATCAATCGATTAGCCAATTGGCAGAGGAATAACTGGCGACTATTTTCATAATCTGCTAATAGCTGGACTTTTTTTTTTTATAAGCCAAACTAGTGAAAAATTGCCAAACATTTAGTGATTCCAGCCTTTTTAAAAATGACAGATTTTGCCGTTTTCTATGTCACATCTCACATCTGGGCTGTCGATGGAAAAAAACAAAACATCTGAAGGAGTCGACTTCATCTCTACGAAGCGTTCACAGTTTTTCAAGTATTTTGAAAGAACTATCTGCCGGTTAATCGATAATAGAAATAATTATTAGTTTCAGTCCCAGCTTCAAGGATAAAAATAAGCTCTATAAAACCTTGTACTCCAAAATGTTGAGATCGGGGTTTCTCGACATTTTTTTCATTATCAATTGAACCAATGATTAACTGATTAATAGCGCAAATAATCGGCAGATTAACCAGTAATAATAACAAAAAAATTCTCCAGTTGCAGCACTGAAGTGAAACAAACCCCCTAGGTTAGCTTGAAAGGCCTAAAACTAGCTCCTCGATTATTCAGGACACAAAACCCAGCACTACTGTGTAAAACGGTGTATCGTGCTGCACATCATGTGGTAACATGTACACAACCGAGGCGTTTTTATTAACTCAAAACCGCAAAAATAACAGTTAAAACCCCAATAATTGGGCTCGGTCTATTTCCTGAAACGAAACTCGGGTACGTTATGGTCCGATTTCTCAGATTAACGTGTATTTTAAACGTTACGTGATGCAAATGGATTTACGGCGAACAGCTTGATCAGTCCTTCGTTTTTTGGAAGGGGGGATTATACAGATGTTATTTTATTTGAGGTAATGTCGTGAAACTGTTTCGGTTCCAGGATGTAGCTACCAAACGTTAGCTTGTCTGCCGCTGCAGCGTAGCTCACGGCTAGCGGCTAGCGGCGGAGCTAACGTTTTCTAAACAGCCGGGATCTCCTTGGAGATTTATTTCCATTCATCTCGCAGCGGAATGAACATTAATAACCGGGATCTCCGTGCGATAAACTGCACGTATTGACTGAAATAAGGAAAGAATAAGAAGCAGAGGGCGAAGCGACGAGGCGCCGCGGAGTGTGTGTTTGTCGGTGTGTGTGTGTGTGTGTGTGTGCTTCCGTCGCCTCGTCTGAAAAGCCGCTTTCTAAAAGGCCACGGTAACGTTAAACTGCCCCAACGTTTACGAGCCTCCGCCGGCGGACCGAGTCAAACTAGGCCTCCCCGGAGCTGCGGGGCAGAAATCCGCCTCCTGCAGCCGAGCCCCGCTCGTCCGCAACAATAAGGATAATAATAATAATAACCCCCCGCCTCGGGAAAAAGGAAACAAAAAACCCCCAAAACGATGCGCGATAACCTACCGAACTGCTTATCGATGGTTCCCGCAGCCGTCTCCAGCCTGGGGTCGAAAACCTTCGGTGTATTTGGGACTCGGAGGACCGGCGGTGGAGGGGATGCGGTTGAAGCCGGACGCCATCCTCCTGCAGACGGACGGACACCGGAAACCACCAGGCAGCGAGCTGCCGCCGCCGCCGCCGCCGCTACAGCCGCCGCCGCCGCTACCGCCGCCGCTACAGCCGCTCCATGCCCGACGGTCGCCGAAGATCCAGACACAACCCGACCTGAAGACAAACCGCTCCCGGAGTTTGTCTGAAGACGAGTCGGACAAACACAAAGGAGAAAACGGAGCTCGTTGTGATATCGGCGCTAAGCGGTGTCTCCGTAGTAACAGTAGGGGGGAGTGTTTCACCGCCGCCTCGGTATAAACAGAGCCGGGTCTCTCACCTGGAGCCGTCATTTCCACCTATTCACGGAAAAAATCATAAAAAAGCTTAATGGGAAGGGATGGAAACCGAGCAGGCTCCCAGCGCTCAGAAACGGGGCCCGAGAGGTCGCTTAGTGTGTCTGGTGCTCATGAAAAGTCATAAAATGACCAGAGAGAGACCTGAAACGAAAGAAAAAACAACCCAAGAAGGACCAGAGAGGCTCAGAAAGGCCAAAAAGAGGCACGGGTGACCAAAAAGGAAATTAAAATGATGACAACGGAACAGATGACACTAAAACAGACACACGAAAGGACCACAGAGACTCAAAACAACGACAAAGTGACAAACTCAAAATGACTGAAAAGAGATATGAAAAAAAACCTCAAAACCACCACAGAGTCTACAAAAACAACAAGAAGGCACGAGACCACACAGAGACACAAAACAACCACAAAGTGCAGCTAAATGGCTACAGCTAAACTTATCAACAAAAAAAAATGCAAAACGACCACAGAGAGACTTAAAATGACAACAACGGAACTTATAACGGCCAAAAAGCGACACAAAATGAACAGAGAGAGACATAAGACGATGAAATCGAGACACAGAATGACCACAGAGACTCAAAAAGACCCTGAAGAGACTTAAAATGACGACAAAGTGATGCTAAATGGCTACAGCTAAACTTAAAAAATGTGCAAAACACCCACAGACACTCAAACTGACTAGAAAGAGACTTAAAACAACCACAGAGGTAAAAACAACAACCAAAGAACATATAACAACCAAAAAGAGACATAAAATAATGGAAATGAGATGTGAAATGACCACAGAGATTCAAAATGACCAAAAAGAGGGAACAAAACAAATGACAATCATAAAGAGACATAAAATGATCAAAAGAGACACAAAATGAACACAGAGAGACTCAGAAAGACCAGAAAGGGACTTGAAACAATGACAACGAAACATATATCAAAAAGAGACACAAATCAACCAAAAAGAGGCATTAATCAACCTTAAAGACATAAAATGACAATGAAACATATAAAAATCATACAACGACACAAAATGAACACAGATGCACAATAAAATCAGGAAGAGACTCAAAACAACTACAAATGACACAACCCCATTTCAGTCTTTGGGGTCCTAAACAGGAGGGGCAGGGGCCCTTACCTGTCCGTCTCCAGGGTCCCATTTTCTCATAATCTGTCCAATAGTATAAACGGTATTACCATAATATTCCAGCAAAATAAGTTTGTACTTTTTGTAGCCTTTTAAAATCTGATACATCAATACATCAGTCAACTGCGAAAAAAAAAACCCCTACTAAAAACCTCATATTGTTTGGAGCAGCAGCAGCAACTGTTTCCTTTATAACTGTGCTCCGCTGTTTGTTTTAGAGGCCGATTTTCTTCATTGTAATTTTCGAGCGCTGCGACTTAACGGTCTCTGAGGTTTCATTCTAATTGGAAAACAAAAGGGGGCAGTTTCATGGCTCTTTGACGCAAACAGGCCCGTAGCCTGGGGGGGTGGGGTAGTGGTGGTGGTGGTGGTGGTGTGTGTGAGTGTGTGTGTGTGGGGGGGGGGTGATAATTGCGTTTGTTTGAAAAATCAACAGTAAAGCACCGTCTTGCTGTTTTGGGTGACTGTGTGGTTATGAGGTAATTTCCCATGATGGTGAAATATTTGTATATTGTATCTTTAGTATATTGTATTATAAAGTATAGAAGTACATATTGCACTGATATAATATTTTACCATAAAAGCAGTGGTGGAACATTACTGAGTATATTAAATCAAACACTGCGCTTAAATATCATTTTCAATTACTTCACCTGAGCAGTGGCATTTTGTTCCACTTTATTCTTCCTCTCCACCACTTTTCACAGGGAAACATTTATATTTTCCTTCCATTTATTTAACAGCTGTAACAACTTGTTAATATTTACACTCAGATTTTGAAAACTGGTCCCTGGTTTAAAACTTCTCTGCTGTTTTTGAAATATTTTGACAGCAGTTGATACTTGTCAAAAACATTTTAAATCAGAGGTCACAGTCCTGATTTTTAATATATAATATTAGTACAATTTACAAAACTAGGCGTCCAGATACTTACTTTACTTACCCAATTGCTATGCTTTTAAGCTCAGCTTCAAACTTTTCGTCATGTGTTTCTGTTATTTTCAGATTTGTGGTATTTTAATTTGACATTTTGGGAATTACGCTTCTTTGCCTTTATAGCAAGAGAGAAAGAGAGAGAGAGAGAGAGAGAGAGAGAGAGGACCGTGACCACCCTCGTGGCCAATAGCAGCTGGTTAGCCTAGCTGGTTAGCCTAGCTTAGCACAGAGACTATAAACTGTGAACCTGGGTCCATCCAAAGGTTCTTTAAGCAGAAGGCAAGTAAGTGAATAAGTGTAGTTCCCAAAATGTTGAACTATGCCTTTAAAGGACCAGGACCGGAGATTTAGTGGCATCTGGTGGTGATGTTGCAGATTGCAACCACCTGAATACCCCTCCCCTCACCCCTCCCTTTCCGAGCGGGTAGGGAACCTATGGTGGCCTTCAGGTCACGTAAACACATGAAGGGTCCCTCTGTAGAGCCAGGGTTTGGTTTGTCCCTTCCGACCTACCGTAGAAACACGGTGGCGCAGCATGGTGGTTCCACGGAAGAGGGACCCGCTCCCTATGCGAGTACGAAGGGCTTGTTGTAGTTTCAGGTTATTATACACAAATGAAAACATGATGATCCATATTATTTTATATTTCTAACAAAAGATCCCACTAAATGTTACATACTGGTCCTTTTAAACCAACGCTGTAACCTTGTACTATAATTATACTCTTTGACTCTGAGGCTCTTTTGCTTTCTCCAGTCTTGCTTAGGTGCCGTTGACACCACAGGTATTTATGCTAAAGCCCTCAAACCGTGGTAATATCCCCTTTTGTAACCTCATATAACCATGACGTTCAACACCAGAGAATCCTGTGCGTAGTCCTCGGACTAGTTTGTTGGATTTGTTTATGGAGCTGGGTGGGGTTGATGTGGATAAAATCTCCTCACGGTTTATGTAATTTTATATCATGACAACAATGTATTATATCAGACAATTTAGGGCCTTGTCTCTACATAAATGACACATCAATGTATTAATAACTATAATCAAAATGTATCATATAGTATTGTGAATTTATAATTTCCTACATTGTACTGAATAATATACCACTATATATTTTCACTTCTTTATTGTGTATATAAAGAGTTATTTTAATATCTTACCCACAGTTCATAGGTCATTGCTATCAGAGAATTTGTACAAATAACTGTCATTGTATAAGGTTCTAAATGTATATACTGTGTACAACTTTTTTCAATGTGAAATCTCTATTTTCTGTAATATTTTTATCTTATTTTTTATATTTTGATGCTGATGCTTGATAATTTTCTATTACTTAAATTTAAAATTTTGTAAGCAGGATTTTTACATTGAGTATTTCTGCACTGTGTTTTTTCTTGTTATAATCAGTAAAAGATCTGAGTCCTGTCCCCATAGATCATGTTACATGTCATTATATGGCCCAAGCCTTGCTCCAGCTGTAGTAGTAGTAATAGTAGTAATAGTATTAGTAGTGGTAGTAGTAGTGGTGGTAGTAGTGATAGTAGTAGTAGTAGTAGTAGTAGTAGTAGTAGTAGCATCAGTAGTAGTAGCAGTAGCAGCTGTAGTATTGGTAGTGGTATTTGTCGTAATAGTAGTGGTAGTATTAGCAGTAGTAGTAATAGTACTAATAGTAGCAGCACTGGTAGTTGAAGTAGTAGTAATACTAGTAGTAGTAGCAGTAGTTGTAGTATAGTAGTAGTAGTAGTAGTAGTAGTAGTAGTTTTAGTAGTAGTAGCAGTAACAGTAGTAGTGGTAGTAGTAGTAGTATTAGTAGTGGTAGCAGTAATAGTAGTAGTCTAAGTAGTAGTAGCAGTAGTAGTAGTAGCAGTACTAACAGTAGTAGTTGAAAGATATCAACATTAATAATAATAATAATCACACCAGACTCGTTAATTTCAAACATTTCATTGTTTTTCTCCACATTAACTTCGAAACAACCTCATAAACCAAAGAGTAAGAAAGAGCATGCTCGGGCATGCAATGATGTCACAACATGATGATGCCACCGGGTGCGAAGTATAAAACATACAGTAGCAGAGAGTTTCTTTTTATATCATTCATAAACTCCAGGGAGGGGGCGAGGGGTGGGGGGTGTCCGGTATCCGCTGAGAGGTAAAGCTAGCGTTTTTATTTTTATTTTTATTTTTATTGTTATGTTTTTACACTGCTCTCCACGTCTCACGTAGCCTCGTGTCGCCGGACAAAAGAGACGAGGGGGGAGGAGGAGGAGGAGAAGAAGAAACTCACAGACTTGACACCAGATCGAGCAGGCGAAACAAACATGCTGAAAAAAAAAATCTCATCCGGCCCGAAAGGGGGGGGGCGTCTGGAAACGACACCGTAAAAAACCCCGTTTATTCCCTTTTTCCAGGGGGGGGGGGGGGAGAGACTAAACAGTGCATGCCATTTTCAGGTTGAAGAGGGAAGTGTGTGTGTGTGTGTGTGTGTGTGTGTGTTTGTGTTTGTGTGTGTGTTTGTGTTTGTGTTGGGGGGGGGGTCACCTTTCTTAAGGTCTAAGGTTATTCCTCTCCTCTTAGCCTGCCCACGTTGGGTGTTTTTATCCGGGGTCGGTGAGGGGGGGGGGATTCTTTTAAAAATAACTTAGAGACAGAAAATGATACGAGGCACTCAGCATTCTCTCTGTCTTGCAAACTGCAAAAAGTAACAAACTTGAATAATAATAATAATAATAATAATGACACATACATATATATAGTAGAATTAGTGGTTATAACATAACAGTCTCAAGGCTGTACAAAAGGGCAAGGCTGAATCCTCCTCAGTATGTCAGCAGTTAAACGAGTTTTATGTTCGTGGTTTGTTTTTTGTTTTGTTTTAGTTTTTGTTTTTGTTTTTTTAATGGCGTGCGAAATGTGGGTGTGTGTTGGCGTGTGTGGGGTCGACGTAACATTTTCAATTCACTTACGATAAAAGTTCGGATTTGGACTCATAAATCTAGCCGTGTGTTTGTATGTGTGTGTTGTTTTTTCATGGAATTAATCTGATTCTCGGTTGGATGTGAAGTGATTTTTTATTTTCATTTTTATTTATTTATTTATTTATTTTCCCAAATCTCTGCCGACGGGTGATCATGAGGTGATGTAAAATCATGGGTGGAGGGAGAAGTGTGTGTGTGTGTGTGTGGGGGGGGGTAACAAATGAGTGATGTTAAAGGGAAAAATGCACTTAAAAAACCCACAGCTTCATGCAATGGTTGTGTGTTTGTGTGTGTGTGTTTTTAATGTACTTTGTAGTGGAAAAAAAACAAAAAAGAAAAGAATAATGACGGAGCCCTTTAAAATGGATCTACTCTTGCAGCATAGTTCTGTATGTAGCGCATAGTGCGAAGACTGGGGGGGGGGGTGGAGACTGGTGGGACTGGACTGAGAAAGGGGGGGGGGTGACGTTAAAAGGCAAAGGGGGGGGGGTAGTTTAGGGTGGAGAGTGTGTGTGTGTTTGTGTGTGTGCCAGACTCTTGTCTTGGTCAGGATGTTTTCCTCATGATAACCAGGATATGGGGGGAGGGGGCAAAAAAAACCTGTCTCCAGTCCATTTAACAGCATGTGATGGACGCCCATGTATGTGAGTCCTGACACACACCACCCCCCCACACACTTAGTTTTAAAGCTGCGCTCTTTTACTCTCCTGTGACTCTTTTTCAATCACCTTTTTTTTTTATTTTTATTTTTTTTGGTTTGTTTTTTACATTTTTTTCTGTGGTTGCAATTTTCAAAATAAGCATCTGAAAAAAAAGGGGGGGTGCAATCTTTAGAGAAACTGAAACGGGCTTCGACAGAGGTGGACAGACCGGTTGTAGTAGTTGTAACAGTAGTAGTAGTAGTAGTAGTAGTAGTAGTAGTAGTAGTAGTTGTTGTAGTAGCAGTAGTAGTAGTAGTAGTAGCAACATTAGAAAGGCTTTGCTGTGTCCGTCGCTCGGGCCGCGGGCTCCAGTCGAATAGGCAGAACGTCTGTCTTGGTAGGTAATAATAATAATAATAATAATAATAATAATATAATATACCGTAGTTATCAATAAGTCTTAGTAGATCGTACCTGTATAAGCTTAAATAAAGAAGTGAATGAAAAGAATGGCTACTCCAATATTGAGTAAAATGACCATAACCACCAGAATAGAGCTGGAGCCCTGGAAGACAAGAGAGGAGAGAGGCAGATTTTTTAGTCTGGTTTCTGCAAACAATAGAAACAGTAGAGATTCAAGGAAACACATGATTAAACCCTATTAGAGCAGATTAAAATCAAAACGGTGATCAAATGTCGGCTGCAATAATTAAATCTGATCCCTCTTGTTTGTAAGAAAGTGCAGAATCTGGACTTTTCTTTTCTGCTGTCTGTAAATGTGGCACAGGAAGAGTGAAGAACATCGTTTTCTTAATTCAAATTTCTTGCAGGTATAAGTTTTTATAATAACCATTCACTTTCCTGGATGATTTAAAATATTTTTGATGTATTGTTAAAATTTTTTCACTCCCTTCCAACGGCAAACGAGGCACACGGGTACTGTGGTATCAAAACCTGACTGCTGCGGCTTAACATGAGCGTGGGGACTCACTGAGTTTGATTTGAGGGTGAGATGCTCTCCTTCCTGCTCCAGAGTGATGGGTTGAGACTTTAGGGGCGGTGAGAGGGTGACGTCCCTGTGCAGCGGCCACTCCTCTAGCTCCGCCCCCACATTCAGGTTGTCCAGCATCTGCACGGAGTCCATGGACCCCTCCCGGACCGGCCGCAGGCCCCGGGACCGCAGCCGGCTGCCCCTGGGGGCCGGGGACTCCTGGCCCCCTGGCCCCCGGGGCACCTGCGAGTCCGGGCACTGGAGCCTCATGTCCACCGTGTAGTCGTTCGTCCGCTCCTCGTCCTGCTCCGTGAGGCGGGAGTGGGCGGGGCTCCAGCGCAGGGTGCTCTCGGCGGTCCAGCCCGCCGTGAGGCCGTCCAGCCTCGGGTCGGCGGCGGCATGCTCGCTCAGCTTGTGGTTGGGGGGGTTGTGCTGCTTCGGGTGGTGGTTGGAGTAGACATGCTCTCGGGGGTTATAAGCGGAGGAGACGTGGTCCTTCGCGTTGTGATTGGAGGAGATATAGTCTTGGGGCTTGTGATTGGAAGAAGCATGCTCAGAAGTCTTGTGATTGGACATGTTATGTTCCAAGGCCTTGTGATTGGACAAGATGTGCACCTGCGGCTTGTAGTTGGAGGAGGCGTGCTCACAGGCCTTGTGATTGGTGGAAGAGTGATCCCATGTTTTGTGATTGGAGGACGAGTACTCCCTCGACTTGTGATTGGAGGAGGCGTGCTTGGGGGGCTTTTGGTTGGACAGGGAGTGCTCCCACGCCCTGTAGGTGGAGGCGTGCTCCCGGGGCCTATGATTGGACGAGGACTTCTCCCGCGGTTTGTGGTTGGACAGGGGGGCCTGTTCGTGGCCGTTGACCTGGCCTCCCACCTCGGATCTCGGCCTGGCGCCCACGGCGCCTGGCGCATGAAGCCCTGCGTGGTGCGGGCAGTCGCTGGCGGCAGCGCAGCGGGGGCGCCCCGTCCACGCAGCAGCGGGCTGGGGTCGTGCGTGTTCGTGTGTGTGGGTGTGTGTGTGGGCAGTGTGTGTGTGGTCCGTGTGGGTGGTGTGTGTGCCTCGTGTCTGTGTGGTGGAGGCGTGTGTTTGGGCCTCTGACACTCGAGCCCTGTGGAAACAGTCGGAGAAACGGCAGCAGTGAAGCGCTGTCCGCGCCGTCCACCACCACCACTGTGTTGGTGCCCCGGTGTGTGTGTGTGCGTGTGTGTGTGTGTGTGTGTGTGTGTGTGCGTGTGTGTGTGTGTGTGTGTGTGTGTGTGTGTGCGTGTGTGTGTGTGTGTGTGTGTGTGTGTGTGTGTGTGTGTGTGTGTGTGTGTGAGTGTCGTTAGCATGCGGAGTCACAAAGGGAGAGAGAAAAGCTGCATGTGGGCTGGATCTTGTTCAGGCAATCGCTGTTGTGTGTGTGTGTGTGTGTTTGTGTGTTATGTTAAGTCAGGACAAAGGAGAGAAAAAAAAAAATGTGGCATGGGGATCTTGTCTTCAATCGCTCAGAGAGGATTATGGGAGTGGGAAACATTTGTTTTAGTTTGAAATCTCAGCAGCTAATCCACTGTAGTTTGGTGTTTTATTACTAGATCAGAATATGTGTAGCAACACGGAGCCTTTGCACTCTATATCCACATATTTTATATATATATATATATATATATAATATTAATCTGGTAAAGGTCAGATTTGTAAAGAGAGCGGCCGCATCATATCCATAATTTGTGGCCTGTTCAACTTAAACCTGCTGCTACAAGTCCGGGGGGGCTCCATAAGAACAGGTAGAAATTTGGCAATAGAATAATTTAATGTGACGAACTTGACCTGAATTAAAAACTGACATCCACCGATGGATGGAAACAAAAGGCCTGTGGGCGATGCCAAAAGTTAAAGTAATAGTATAGATTAGTATGATGACGGTTTTATTTCTTAACATGAAGAAAATTTACGATAAAACTTAGATCCCTCTCTAGTCATTTTTCTTCCCTTCTATTGTCGTTTTGCGTCTATTTGTGGCTGGTTTTCATCCGTTTTTTTCACCCATTGTCCGTCTTTCCTGAAATTTTATATTTATGATATCAACATTAAATACAGAGGCTCTTGAACTGAATGGGCCTGCAGGGCTCTGGTTCTGGGACCCAAGGTCTCGAGGGGCCCCCTTGGGCCCGATTGGTAACCAATCCATTACACTGATTACGTTATTAGTACTGTATTATCACATTATCCCTATTTTAATATCGGCAATCAGCAGTCTCACTCAAAAGATAAATGATTGTAAAATGGATATTTTTTCTAATTCTCATCACACCTGAGTATCAGAGCTAAATAATAATCCGCATATAATAAAAAACAATCTGTTCTACTGATGAAATAATGAGACTCCTCATATTTAGACGTGAGAAAGAAGCAGGTCCGGGGGCGGGGCCGAGGCTGGCTCCGCCCGTCGCCCACTCACCATTCCCGTAGATGTGGAAGGAGGGGGACAGCTCCTTGGCGGCGACCCGGGCCAGCCGACACTCCTCCGTGGCCTTGTGCGCCACGCCTTCGGCCGCCTCTGCCTTCCCGCGGGCGTGGCTCATCCTGGGCGGGACAAGGTGACAACGCCGCGGTCACACGGGCTTTTATAACCGGTGGTTAATACTGCGTCTGGGGTAACGTAGCTCTGCTTTGTTTGGCCTCTTCAAAGCTAAATTCATTCTCTATACTTTAATAAAATCACCCAGGAAAGATATTTAAATTATTGAAGCTTAGATTTTCCAGAAATTGTAACAGTCAACATTTTTTTTCTTAACATTTTCTTGATTTATTTAGTTCGTATTTTTTGTTGCTGTCATCTTGTTGTGCAGTGCTGGAAAGTAACCAAGTACATTTACTCAGGTACTTAAGTGCATATTTGAGGTACTTGTATTTTACTTGAGCATTTTTCTTTCATGGGAAATACTCTGTATATGAATACTCTGTTTACCAGCCTTGGTTTGTAGTTATTTTATGAATTAAGATTTTTGCACAGCGAACATACGAAGAGGTTTAATATACAATGTTTTGTTGAGAATTAAACTACAGTCCCTGACAATATAGACAAGTACATCTGCAATGAGTAGTAAATTGATTGACCAGATTCATTGGCTGATTGACAGAAAATTAATCTGAAACTGTCTTGATAAGAGTTTAAGCCACTTCTCATGTAAAAATAATATCAAACATTTTAATGGTTCCAGCTTTTCAGGTGTGAGGATTTGGTGTTTTTTACTTTAAAATACATGAATTTTTTGCATCTGTTTTCTGAAATTTTACAAAAACCAATCAGACGATTGATCAAGAAAAGATCATGAGATGAACCAGTGAGGTTCTCACAGCGAGACATTTTTCCACCTCAAAAAAAACAGTAAAAATGCTTCTTACACATAAATGCATGAATAATAATATAAAAGTAGAGACATGATTTGACACATTTAATGTGTAACTTTTTCGTCTCAGCATCATAAATGTAAAATATGCATAAACTGACGTGGAAGCAGCCACATGTTATTGTGCTTTGCATTTAATTTTCTGATGTTATCAGAGATATTACATCCTGTAAAACTGTATATCAGATGCTGAAAACCTCTACTTTTGCCACATAAACCAGCTGCAGATTTTTATTGGTCTTACGTGAAACATTCTTTGTTTTATTTGTTTTGGGATGTTTTTTGTTTCAATTGTTTGGCCTTTTTTTTTTCAATGAGATTGTGAATTTTTGAAATAACTCATAATAATTCATGGATTTGGCACAGAGACGATTCCGTACCTACAATGTATCGTATCCCTGGCTGTTAAAGCCCCTGAAATGTTGGATTCAAATCCAAAGTCTTTCCCTTCCCCCCATTAAATATTCATGACGAGATAACAACAATGAGAAAGCATCTTGAGCTTTTGTTTATCACGCTAAAATCTTCCTATTCAGCACTGCGTACGTGGACTTGTGATGTCACTGTTTTTCCGCCACGGCACTGCCCACCCCAAAGCAGAAATGCAACAATCTGTCACGTGAAACGACCGAAGCCGCTGTAACCCTGGCAGGAAACGCCCGGGTACATCGGAGCGTGTGAAGGCGGAGCCTCACCTGGACATGGCGATCTCTGCTTTCTGCTTGGCGATGTCCGCGGCCTTCTCCGCGGCTTCCACGGCCCGGTCCACCTTCTCCCTGATCTTACTGGCCCTCAGCGGAATCAGGTTCTTGCGTTTCCCACTCACCAGCACGTTCTGCTTATACTTCCCTTCCTCCTTGGTGCCGTCAGGGAAGGTGGTGCAGCCGTAACCGTGCCGCTTGTTGCCCAACCATTCGCCGGCGTAGTGGAGGCCGTCCGAGCGCCGGCTGACGCCCCAGCCGGCCCTCTGGTCGCTCCGCCACTCGCCGGCGTACATTTCCGTGACGGTGGCGTCAACGGGGGCGCCCTGCTCGCTCTCGCTGGCGTTGGAGTGGATGTCGGATGCGGCAGAGCTGACGGTGCTCATGCCGGCCTCGCTGCAGAAGGAGCTCTGCTTGCTGAGCTGACTGGCCAGGGAGCTTTTGGACTCGGAGCGCCGCAGCTTCAGGCCGCTCAGGATGGACTGGCGGAAGCGGCCTTTCCTCTTCCTCTGGCGTTCGGCCTCGCTCGGGGCCGTCAGGGCGAACCCGCCCCGGCCCACCGGGCTGCCCGCCAGCCCAGCCACCACCCCGTCCGCGGGCGAGGTGCCGGTGCCGTCCTCCAGCGCAGCCGGAGGGCCGTGGCTGTGCTCGGAGCGCAGGGAGTTTATGGATGTCCGCAGAGGGAAGAGGATGACGGCCGCCATGCCGTACGGCACGCTCTGCCGCACGCCGTAGCCATGACGCATCCCGCCCAGCCACTGGCCTTGGTAGGTCCCTGGAAGACAAACGAAAAAAGTCAGACGGGTCAGACGAGCAAATGGGACGAACGCTTTTAGCCGCCGTTCTACTCTGGTCCAGACTGAAATATCTCAAGGACTTGTGATAGATCGCCATAAAATTTTGTGCAAACACTCACGGGCCCCAGAGGATGAGCACTGTAGGTCTTTGCTGATGCTCTGACCGTTTCTCTAGCGCCACCTTGAGGTTGACATTTGTGCCTTTGAGTGAAGTATGTCAACAGGTATTCAGTGGTTAGAAAACAACTGTGGCCAATGACTGCATACGTGTGAAACCAATGACGTTCCCATCAGCCTCGGCTGTACTTTGTGTTTAGTGCTAATTAGGAAATGCTAGCATGCTAGCACGCTAGGCCAAAATAGTAAACATGGTAAACGTGGTAATCCTCAGCCTCGTTAGCATCGTCATCGAGAGCATGTTGGCATTTTGCTTTTAGCATTTAGCTAAAAACACAGCCGTGCCTATGTCTAGCAGCGAGGAGCCACGAGCACAGCTGAGGACGAAAATGTTTCAGATATGTTCCCGACACCCATTTCCACTGTTAGAAAATATGTCCGAAAATAGTCGAAAGCAGCGCCGCAGCGTTGTAGCTCTGTTGGTGTCTCTATCACTAGAGTTTAAAGGGTTTAATCGCACACGTGTAAAGGCTCCGGTTATTTCACTGCTCTGACTGGAGCAATCAGTAAACCAGAGTGTTCGTCATCATCCTCAGTTCATCGTTAAAAGGAATCTTGCTATATTTTATATTATCACTGGTGTTTTGTGTCCCAACTCTTCAAAAATCATACTTGTGCTAATTTCTTTTCCTTCTGTCAGCCTTAAAAAATGCCAAAAAAAAAATCCAAAGCCAAGTAGAAGATGTATTTATAATTTCCTGTGTGTGAAGGTCCGTGTGGCAGCTACACAGGAATAAACTCTTTGAAAATATCCCCAGAGCCAAACCGAGGCACATTGGAGCAGCGTTAAAGACAAACTCTGGACAACACCAGATATTTGGCATTTCCTGGTTTGCAGAAAAGTACGCGTTTACTTTATAAAAAGTGGCGAACCAGCGGTATTTATGGAGTGGATATTTACGCCTGTGCTGTTTAAGACTTGGCAGATCAGGTCAGACCGAGGGGGTGTGTGGAAGGTAAACCGACATGCTTCAGGGCAGGAAGAGAGGCAACTCTGCATGTGTGTGTGTGTGTATGTGTGTGTGTGTGTGTGTGTGTGTGTGAGCCAACAGTTTGACACTTCCACCAATCATAGGCCTGTAAATCTAAAATCCTCCTCGTGAATCTTCTCAAAAACCTCCGACAACAATCAACTGAACCAACTGATCAATTGAACCTCTTTAAACGGACAAGAATTTTAATCCGTCAACCACAGAGGTTTCGACCCTCCTCTTCATCTACACCGAGGAAACATAAACCGCACCGGACACCCAGGCCATGGGGCTCCACGGGGAAGCTTTGAAACAAAGCAGGTCTGCCGGGGGGTCAACGCCTCACACGCTCCACCATCTCCTCCAGTCCCCCGGGATTGGTCGGAACAAGGAGGGAGCCCCCCCCCCCCCCCCGTAGTGTACCGACACGACCCGACCGCTCATCGAAATGCAAGTTGACTGAAACTGGGGCTCTGGGTTGATCGATTGGCCTCTAAAATGTCAGAAAACAGCATAAAAAGTCCAGTAGGGTTTTGAACTTATTCCACTTTTTTGACGATTAATTGCTTGAGTGACTTTTCAAGCAAAAACGCCGAATATGATCGAGTTCCATGTCACAAAATGATCTATTTTATAGTATGTTATGTTCAGACTTATATATAATAGATAAGCTTTGCATCTTTTTCTGTTCTCAGCCCAAATTGACACATCACCGCTTTGAACTCTAACCCCCGAGCACCTTGAGTCATCATTATAACCATGGGCCATATGTTGAAAGTACATCATGCTTTGGACGCTTTTGGCCTGTTGTCTATTTCCTACAGGGCTCATCAGTGTCATGGAGAGACGGCGTCTAAACGAAACCACATTAAACTCAGACGGTCTGTTCAGATTTCACCATGGTGCCCGACAACTCCTCTTCTCCTCATGAAAGCAGCACAAGTAAATGTTTCTGGCTGCTTAAGGGAAAAAAGACCAAACTGCAAATAGAGCGTTTAGCCTCATAAACTATGGTGAACTTGTTGGCAAACAATTGCTTATTTACACATTGAAAACATTTAGAAGAGAAATTGTCCAGTAGTTCAGTATTCCCTCGCTTTTATCTCCAGTTTTGGTCTCCACCGCATGCTGATGAAAACATCTGGCTCCTTAGCTTCTAAATGCTCCACTATTTTCACACTGTGTCACGGAAATTACTTTTCCAACTAAACGGCAACACCAAATACGTTTCGTAGGAAACATGACTAAGACCGTATTACAGTAGCTGCAAACGTAATGTTCATTTTGTATTTAGCAAATGGAGCAAAAGAGCCCAGATCCTATGACCCTTTGTGGGTCCGTCTTGGGGCCTTCCCTTCTTTTTGTTCGTTCTGGGCCCACCAGCCTTATTTCCTGGTTAGTTTTGTGTTGGTTTGAAGCCATGAGAGGGATGAAATGGAACCACAACGGTAAAATAACAGACTGTAGAACCAAACAATGAGCTGAAAGAAGCTAAAATGGCCTTTTAGAGCTGAGTTGAGCTGCAGTGCCTGGTGATGTGTTTGTCCAAATGAACGTTATAAATCATCATCATTTAAAACTCAGCTTGACATGTAACAACAGCAGCCCAGTCACCAGATTGTTCTCATCAGGAGAATAAGTGTAACTTAACATCAGACTCACCCGTAATCGATCCGCTCTGAACCGGCGCTGAGCGAGACAATGAATCGATTTTGTGGTCGCCGCCGTTTCCTGTTGCCCGACCCCACGCGGTGTCCCGCCAGTTTGCGTTGGAGCCCCGCGTGTGGTCAAATGCCAGCGGCATCAGTGATGTCTACAGTTTCTCCTTATTTTTTTTTTTCTCCAAATTTATCTTTCTGCTGATGTGGTCTTGTGCGTTTGGGGAAAAACCAGTGGTGGAAGAAGAAGTAATCAGATCTTTTACTTGAGTAAAAGTAGAAATACCACGATGTAAAACAAGTAAAAGTCCTGCATTACAAAGTCAAAGTACACAAGTATCAGGATCAAAATATACTGAAAGTGCCAGAAAGTGCCTTACTTCAAGTACTTATTATGCCGAGTGGACCATTCCACAATATTATTTTTCTCATTGAATTAACCTGTAATAATTATTAATCCATTTATGTGTTCATCATGTTATAGATGGAAAAATGCAGAAGGGTCATTTTAATTACTTCCTGTCCCGCTTGTGAATTTCCCCCCTGGAGAAGATAATATGAAGTCTCATATCACCTTTTAGTAACGTATAATAATACATCATCATTTATTTGTTTATAATTATTTGTATTAAATCTTTAAATAACAAGTAACTAACGTTATTGATTAAATGCAATGAAGTAAGACGTACAATGTTTCCCTCTGAAAGGTAAAAGAACAGAAGTAGAAAGTAGAAAAAAGGGAAAAACACAAAAAGTACAAGCACCTCTAAAACTGCACTTACACACAGTACTTGAGTAAATATATTTAGTTACTTTTCACCACTGAGGAGGATAATTAATAACACTTCAATTCATGACAAGGGTCAAAATAAATCTTTGTATTTGTGCCTTTTATGAGGTTTTCTTTTCCCACTTCAAACACAAGGTGAACAAATGGGAAATTTCCTGTATGAATTAATTCACTTCTTGCTCCTTTGCTCCAGTTTCCCTACACAATGGGGGGGGTTTAGCTATTTTTTCCTCACATACAGTTTTCAGGCCTGTTCCAGAGTCACACACAGAGTCTCCGCCATTCACGACGAAGACCCTAATTTAGGGGAACATCACAGATTCCGGGTACAAACGGAACAAACGCCGCACCGGAGGCGTCAGCGCGACGAAGGCCTGCGTCTCATTTTTGGTTCGTCAGCAGCTGTTAAAAGATCCTGCTGAGCTGAACTCAGGCCGAAGATCATTCACATCACGAGTAAAAAAAAAAGAAAAAAACCACAGATGGGAAGAAAAGCCAAGAGCAATAAATGTACGTCTTTCATTGGTTCAAAAGCTCTAGCTCTTTATACGTTCATGTCACTGCCTGTGTTTAAAATGTCCTGTTGTTTCAAGTTGACCCGACCCACTGAGCCACCCATTTTAAACCTGAACTCGTAAAGTCAAGGATTTCTCTGGCTTTTTAAAATAGATTTGGACGCCTGTCTCAAACTTTAAAGACATTAAAAGTCATTTAAAGGCGAATGTCTCAATAGCAGCTTTGACTTTTTAAGCCTATTTCACTTCTTTTGGGGCCTTTGAACTTCAGAAACCTTATTTCCGAGGGAGGAGCTTCTCAGAAAAATTTAAAACATTGAACTTCATTCATGTTGGTTGAAAATGTAAAAGCTGGTTGATTTTTACACAGACACATTCGCGGTGAACTGTAGTTCTATATCACAGTAAACACTGTGTAATATCAGCACGTTGAGCTGAGACGCAGCCACTGTTAGCCTGGTCTGTCCTGGAGCTGTCCGCGGTGCTGAAACCGGTCCCTCTCGGACAGACTCAGTCTCAGAGGTTTAACCTTTGACGAAGAAAAAACACACACACACACACACACACCCAGCGGGACACTCCCGCCTCGGCAGAGCTGCTCCAGGTGTGTTTTTGGTCTCCACTGGTGACGCAGCCCTCGTCCAATCACACATCAGTCCTCCTGATGTCAGGGTCCCTCACATCACCGTGGACACGGGACTGCTTCTGGGTTTTTTTCCACACAAAAGGTTGCAAAGGCTTTTTTTTTCTTACTCTGTACAATAAATAAATAAATGAATGAATAATAGATGAGGCAAAAAGCCTTTTTTTTTTCTTTTCAACCACAGCGTGTCTGTGCCTCCGTAACCTTGGTTCAGTTTCCCTTCTCCTCGTTCTGACTCTTTCGGTTTTAATATTTAAAGAGTTTTCCGTCAAGGGGAACCAAGGTTATGACTCTGAACAAACGGGGCAAAGAACAGAGACATTTTATGTTTGGTGTCTTACTTTCAGACCTGGTCCCATGAATACGGGGTTAATAGATTAAGGGGGTTAACACCTTTTTCCAGGATATTATCTGCGCTTGTAGTAATTCTCTTCTCTTAGACGTTTAGTTGTAGTTATTTGGGTATCATCTCATTTAGCATCTTTCTCAGTTTATCTCCCAGGAACAGTTTCAAGTCCCTGAAAAACCTTAAACCTGCATCCACCTCCCGTCTCCCACGTTCTCAGCCTCCTTCCATGGGCCTCTTGTTTTGCGGTGAGTTTGTAAGAAATCGATGCCCTTTATCCTTTTGCTACTAACGGGAAATGATAAAAGACTTGGAATCAATCAAAGCACAACTCATTAAATTTCACAAACAGGAGACAACATGTTTTTTTTTTCGTTTTTTTCCCCCAAAGATTTTTTTAAACCGAGGTTTTTCCTGAAGCTTTTCACCGACCTCATACTTTGTTTTGTTTTTATTTTTTCTCCAGCTTCTCCCCCATTTTCTTTGTGCACAGCATTCTGGGAAAAAACCCAACCTAGTGTTTTTCTGGGTTTTTTTTAGCTACTAGCTTTTAGCTTTGAGCTAAGTTGCTACATTATCACCTGATCCCGTTGCCCACGTTGTGTCTGGTCTAGGTCTCAGTCTTTATTCCAGCCCCAGTCAACGTGGACATTAGCATGTGATCAGGAACTGGGGCCCCAGCAGAAGCCGTGTCCTAGCTCACCGCTACATGCTAACTCTAAACATGTGGTTTTTGACTGCTCTGCTGCTGCTGATGACGAAGGACACTATTGCTCCACAGATCGTGGTTAAACGGCTCCTAGGACATAAAACATGGATTCAAATCTTTGTTCGCTCTTTGCGTTTCATCGGTCGTTGGTCAAAGCCCGTCGTTTTGTGTATTACATCATTTCCTTTTAAAAAAAAAAACCTGGTACAGAACATTAGTTGAAAAATTGAAAACAGGCCTGTCCAAGGTGCTGAAACCAAACCCAGCAGCTCCACCGGCAAAACAAACTCAAGTCTTTTTTTTACATGAACTCACCTTATTACATCCTATCCCATTGTTATTTATTAGACAGATATTTTCCTTTAAAGTACCGGGAACTCTAAAAACTCTTTACTGTAGTGGTGGAAGTAACAGATTACATTTACTCAAGCACTGAACATCAGTACAAGTATTGTAATACTAGTGCTTAACATGAGTGTTTCCATTTTCTACGACTCTCTACTTCCACTCCACAACATGTCAGAGGGAAACACTGTAGGTAGTTCAATATTCTTATACGACAGCTTGAGCTACTTTGACCTAAAAAGTAGAAAATGAAAAGTTTATAAAATTCAACACATTGTTAAAGATTAAAAGTTGGTCCCAACTCTGGAGGAAAAAGTTATGAACAAATAACAGTTTTAGGCCCAAAGAGGTAAAATTATCCCAAATTTTCCCTCTAGGTTGGGAACCAGTGGACCAAACTATCTACCTGTATATAAAGTAGTTAAAGGCGGCTCCAGCTGGAGCAGCTCCAACAGTAAAATGAATCACTGATGGATCAATATTAACGATCTATAATGTCAGATACGATAATTTATTAGTTGGACATTTTGACTTATACTTTTGATACATTGAGAAGATTTTTTCCTGAAAATATTTATTTCCTTTGACTTCGGCAGGATTCTGAGGGCAAAACTTTTACGTTTTACACCGTTTTACAGGTACTTTAATTCGATTCCATTATATTTATATAGCGCCACACGGAGAGCTTATCTGAGGTCACTCCTCATATAGTGCAGGTCTCGACCATAAGTCTTTATGGTTACTATTCTCAGAGACCCGACGTTCCTCCGCTGACGCTCAGGTGAAGCACCTGAGAACTTTTTCCACCACTTTTGAAGAAGAACGGATTTTTCCATTTTTCCAATGACTTGTCACTTTCGTGTGTTTGTAACATTTCAGCCCTGAGGAAAGTTTCTCTGTAGAAACAAAGAAACAAGGAAAGACCCCAAACACGCTGTTTTATCCTGTGATATCTCATGTTTGGTTTTAACTCTTTGTCATTTTAATGCTGACGATCAGTCGGTCACACGAACCGTTTCTCCTCCAGAACATCGGCTTTACTTTTTAATGTCTAATTTTATAATCCCGTGATGACGCTCCTTCTCCTCTCTTTACTCCTCCCGTCGCTGACCCGGGTCGGGAACCGTCCGCGGTACCGAACCCAGACCGGGCCCGTCTCGCGCCGGTCCGACCCGTCCGTGGGCGCCCGTCGCGCGCTCTTATGGCCGTCTGCGGTGAGCCCGTGCTCTGTCGGGGCCGCGTCGAGCGCGCGCCCTCAGCCTCGCGCACGCTCACCGGGTTGTGGAGAACGTGTCGGCTCGCGCTATATTCATCCGTCGGCGGCCTCCCACGTGAGCGGAAGAGGGGGAGCGGAGCTGTCGCGTGACGCAGTCCTTTTTTAACGTTTTCATCTCCTCGTCGTCTCTGTTATAATCATCGTTATCATTGTTGTCGTTCTACAGTCGCGTGACAAAGCAGCAGGTGTGAGGACGTAGCGTCGCCGCTCGCGCAGGGAGCTGAACAACCTGCGCCCCTGCGACCGCGCGCTCGCTCGCTCCACCTGCATCCCTCGCTGACCTCGCTCTCCCATCTCCATCATCCGGGTTCCTGCGTGCGCGGTGCCCGGGGGGGGCTGTTATCAAACGGCCTAGATTACCAGGCCCCCGAAGTCATAAAAAAATAACGCGAGACTGAGGGAGGCGGGGAGCCAATCAGAGAGCGGAAGAGCCTCCACTGGTCCCTAGTGACACGCTGACCTGCTGCCTCCCGTCGCCATGGAGACCTCACCGCGCAGGGTTGAGATGCAGAGACACGGGGGGGTGTTTTTATAAACCTGTGTGTCTCCAAACAGGAATGGTGAGAATTCAACATGGTTTAATTTCTAATATTAGACGCGTCCTCCTTTTCGGCGCCCGCTGGCCTGTGTCTGTTGTTTTCCTGATAATCTAATAGGACGGCCCCCCTCCTGTGGACGCGTGGACACGGAGGGACTGTGAGACAACAGGTGCCCCCCCCCCCACTGTAACATCCTGCAGGAGCTGAACTTTAGTATTTACTTCACACTGGAGATGAAGGGAGAGACTCTGTCTGACTCCAGCCTAGAGCTTCCTGCACACGCATTATGTTATAATGTTACAGCACAGCAACTGTAGCCCCCCAGCCCACCCGCCCACCCAGGGGACCCTCTGACCCCCCCGGGGCCTGTGCCCCCGTAATTCAGATCCATGACTGTGGAGGTGACCTACATGTTGTGTAGCCTACATTGGAGTTGTGGATGTCAGTGGCGGGATAAGCGAGCGAGCCGCTCCACTTTCAGCCCGGAGAATCAGTTTGTGGAGCAAGTTGAGATGTTTCTTTTAAAACGGATTAAACCTGATGTCTACACTGGAGTTGGGTGTCTAGTTTTGGGGGGGCGGGGTAGCTGGGTGGGTACAGCAGCTCCGACAGGTGAGATTTTCCGCTTGCGGGTCACGGAAAACTCTTTTTTTTCGAGCAGCCTTACCTCCGTCGGAGTAGGTTTCAGTGCCGTATCCATCCTGCAGACCGTTGCTCCACGTCCCCTCGTACCGGGCCCCGCTGGCCGTGCTCTCCAGC
Organism: Istiophorus platypterus; assembly: GCA_016859345.1. Lineage (NCBI taxonomy): Eukaryota > Metazoa > Chordata > Actinopteri > Istiophoriformes > Istiophoridae > Istiophorus > Istiophorus platypterus. The sequence continues at coordinate 2,616,664 of CM029118.1, forward strand.
TGCCCGTAGCGGCCCTTGAACCCCTGCGTCCACTCCCCCCTGTACTCCCAGCGGCCCTTGCTCTCCACGCCGATGCCGTGCCGCTTGCCCTGCGCCCAGGTGCCCTGGTAGCTGTTCCCGCTGGGCCACGTGTACACGCCCAGGACCTCGAAGCCGTGGCTCCAGGCCCCCGCGTACTCACCCTGACCCTGGGGCCCCGTGCAGACCCCCCGGCCATGGGCCTTGCCCTGCTCCCACCCCCCGCAGTACGACCCCCCGTCATCAAAGTCAAACCTGCCTCCAGTGGACATGCATGAAACAGGTTTAGGCAAAATCCTTAGAACGTCAAGAAAAGAGAAGAAAACAAAAGACCCGGTTCACTCAGAAGGAGCGAGGAAGGAGGAGGCCTTGCTCGACTCGGGCAGCATGGAGGTGCAGGGCCCTGATTCTCCCTCCCCCCGTCAGTTTAGGGTGTGAAACGCCGGCTCCTCGCTCTGAAAACGGCAGAACGCAGCCCCGGGGAGCATTCCCTCGCGGCGGAGAAGCAACCTAAGCCTCAGCGATGGGTCTGGAGCGACGAACGCAGCTGCCGCGCACGCTGCCTCCCATGGGCACGCAGGCTCAGAGTGCTCCTCATCCTCCTCCTCCTCCTCCACTTCCTCCTCCACCTTCCTGCTCCGCGCAGCCTCGCAGCCAAGGGGAGGGGGGCGGGGGGGCGGGGGGGGTCTCGCTTGCCCGGCCCGTCGCCTCCAGACGAGCGAGGCCTAGGCTTTTCCGGCGGTCCCAGAGGCCCGCAGAGCGGTGGCGGCGGTGGCCGGCGGCAGCAGCGGTGGCGGCGGTGGCGACCGAGCCTCGGCTCAGTCAGATGTCACAGCGACCCCCCCGCATCCCTGCCGACGCCGGCACACGGGGAGGGACACAGGACGGGAGACGCTGCTGCAATCGGACGCCATTAAAGAAAAAATAAAAAAGAAACAACTACAGAAAAAAGGAGGAGGAAACCGGGAGTCGGAGATATTTCTCTATAGCATGGCCTGGAAAACAAGCAATCCAGGCTAACGCATCCAGAACCAGGCGGAAACACATTCGCACACAGACACACACACAGACACACACACACACTCACACACACACACACACACACAGAGCGCCTCAGCCTCGCACACACACCTCGGCAGACATAACAGAGTGTGAATATCTCCTCGGCTCTCCTTCTCCTTCTCTCCCTCGCTCTCTCTCTCTCTCTCTGCTGCGATGCAAAGATGAAGCCTCTCTCCTGAAGGAAGACGAGGGTGTGAAGAGGAGAAAAATAAAACCCAGGAGGAGAAATTATTCCTCTCCTCTTCCCTTTGTTCTCTCCATTTTCAGCGGATCCGGATTGTTGTTGTATCCCAATTCCACCAAGTCATCTGCCTCCCTCTTGTTTTTCCGGCCTCTCTCCCTCTCTCTCTCTCTCTCTCTCTCCCTCTTCCTCTTTCTATCTATCCCTCTCTCTCTCTCTCTCTAAAATCTGCTCATTACAGGACTGTTCCACCCCAGCCAATACCCCTCCCCCACATACACACACACTTTCACACACACAGGCACACACACTTCTTCTCTGAGCTCTTAAAGAGATAGAGACGAAGAGGATGGTACGAGTAGCTGAAAGTACGGAGCATGCTGCCCCCCCAGCCCCCCACCCCACCCCACCCCATTGGGGATACACCCTCCTTTTTCTAATTATCCATCCTCATTTTCACCCCCCCCCGATAGAAAACTGGTCAGTCAGCAGTTTCTGTTTTCCTGATAAACTGGGGGTTTGGGGAGCTCATTGCCCCCCCCCCCCCCAAACAGCAGAACCACCTCCAGATAACTGTTGGTCTTTGTCGCTGTTTGTTGAGCCCAGCAGATCTCAGCGGAGCGTTGGGTTCGCTGATGGCCGCCTAGACCCAGAACGACCTTTTCCAAAACCCGCGGAACCTGGCAGCCAATCACGGGGCTCGTGTGTCCGTTGTCGCCGTGGCACCGGCCCCGTTAGTCGCCTTCGCTTTCAAAAATGGCCCCGCGGTTGATATCTCTTCCTGATCGATAATGGAAGCGCGGTGGCATTGGAAATCTTTCTGTCAGTGAACGCACCATCTGTTGGATCTAATGGGGACCAGGAAATGGACCAATGCTGACCGAAGAGATAAATCTGTGTTAATTTCTGTGTCTATTTACATGTGGATGTAATAACTGAAACAGTAAAATGAAGTTAAACTGTTAAAAAAAATGAAATTCATATTTGCTGTTTGTTTAAATAAAGAGCAGTAAAGCAACACTTCCTCAGTGACTCCTTTTAAACAGGTGACAAATGTCAGGTGAACAGAACAAGCACATTCTCATAGAAATGAAACACACAGAGCAGGTTATGAGGAAAAGCTGTGGCAGCACACGCACGAAAGATAGAAGGAAAATAAATGACTGAATGAAAAATAATGTTTGATTTATAAAAAAATACCATCATAAAATAAAATAGATCAGTATCAGTAAATCATCAGTTTGTTCTATGTTTACATATTTTTAAATTCTAAAAATGTTTCACTTTATTGTCTTTATATGTATATATATATATATATATATATATATATATATATATATATATATATATATATATATATATTCCTATTGCGGTAATTGATTTTCAGTTTATATCATTAAAAATCAAAAGATAGAACAAATAAAAGAAAAACTATAAAATGTATTTTTGAATGTTTATATTCATTATTTTTCTTTTCAATATGTTTCAGGTTGTTTAATTCAAAATCGTTTTTTTCTCCCTCCTTTTTTAGTTTATTTAATCTTTTTAAATTCAGCATCAGACCTCACCTTTTCCTTCCGTTTCTATGACAACGCTCTAATCTCCTCACCTCACACTTATCACCTGTGACGATCACTGAGGAGAACCTGAAACGTTTGTGTCTCTTTTGCATTAGAAAAGAACCAACTTACAGGTATAAGAAGTAAAATGACCTTTGGCCGAGTTCAGTCCCAGGGTCCTGGTTTGATCCAGGTCTGAACCAGAACCAGCTCTGGGGTCTGTCACTACGTTAAAACTGGAAACCAAAGAGCTCCTCAGAAGGATTAACTGATATTATCTGTCTGATATCACTGTAAACTGAAAAGCTTCTGGGGGGGGGGGGGGGCATTTAACGACACCATATTTTCCACTGTTTTCTGTCACTTTGTTGCCAAAAACGTTTACTGAACATAAAAGCAGCCAGCGGACTGACCACAGATGAACCCAACGAGCTGATGGGTGCAGAAGAGGTCAAAGGTCAACAATGGCACAGCGCACGCCACCGTCCACCATCTGTATCCAGAGGAGAGTTTCAACACACACACACAAACACACACACACAAACACAGAGGAGAGAACTATCTTTTGTATGTGAGGACACCGGCATTGTACTGGAGAACAAAAAAAAAAGAGTTGAGAAATAAAGAAAATGAGGACGAAGTCTGAAAACAGCATGAAACTGACGTGAACCAGATGTTGGGAAGCATCTTTTGGCAGAACTGGGTCCATCCCGGAGACCTTGGGGTTCTGGGGTTCTATGAAGAGGAGCTGTTCTGAAGGTTCCCAGTGGATTAAGACCTCACAAAAACTTTGGCTGTTGTTTTTTTCCTTAAAGTAATAATTCAGTATTTTGGGGAAATACGCATCTTGATACTGCCCTTGTGTCTGTACAGTCAACAGGAAGCCAGAGCTACAAGCCGGGTAACTTAGCTTAGCACAAAACTGCGCAAGTCTAACACAACCTTCCAATCAGCACCAATAAAACTCACCAATTAACTTGTTGTACAGAATCTTTTTCACAGTATCTTTTTACAATCTCTTGTTTTTAACTATCTTGTTTTTACAGTACCTCTTTTTTCACAGTATCTTGTTTTTTACAGCATCTTGTTTTTACAGTGTCTTGTTTTTACAGCATTTTTTTTTACAGCATATTGTTTTTACAGCATATTGTTTTGTTAACCTTGCAGAAGAAATGACATGTAACAGTTTTACTTCCCATTACTTTTCACTCTAGACGTCTCTGATTATAACCAGGTTTAGTGTTATGGACCTTTATTATTTGGTCTAGTTTAAGAGTGGTTTGTTAAATCTGTTGTCACATGTTTCATGTCTGTGATTTTGGACCATGTTAAAAGGTGAATGTTCACACTGTGGATCCACAACCTAAACGACTGAAGAAAATAACGTAAGCACAACAGACTGGGTTTTCATTTTAAACTATTTGAATTGTGATCGGTCGATTGTGTTGATTGAGCGTGGTTCAACCACAGATTTATCTGCCACCTTCGGTCTACACATTGAAATGTCCTGGTGCAAGATACTGAACCATCAAATTTCCCCTGATGTATCATGGATGAGGGAATATGTGTGTCTATGTGTGTGTGTGTGTAGAAAGTGCTAAAATTGTATTGAAAAGCGTTGTATGAATGTGTGTGAATGAGTGAACGTGACGTAGTGTAAAAGCACTTTCAGTGGTTGACAAGACTAGAAGCACTTCTATAGAAGCACAGTCCATTTACATACATAAATGAAACAAAGAAAAGCTGTCTAGTCATAAAAACCTGTGGTTTGGAGTCGATGAAAAAACCCAATAAAACAAAACACGGACATAAATCAACCTTAAAAACTTTAAAAAAACAACACAACAAACCATGAAACATATCTTAACATTTTTCCCTCTGAATGTTTCAGAGAATCAATGGACAATGACCCACAATGCAACACCTGTTCATTTTCACAACGGCTGCATGTGACCCACGTGACCAGTGAAGTGCAATAATGCCGAGAAAGGTCCTTTAAAAGGTTCTTTTCCGTTATAAAAGATGAACGAAGGAATCTGGAAACTACTTTGTGTCGAGAAAAAAAGCTCAAATGAGGCAGAAAAAAAAAAATCTCCTCAGGGTTTTTTATTTTCTTTGACGAACCCAACTCTGACCCACAACGTGAAAAAAAGACGTGTTTAAATTCTTCATATGAAGAGTTTTCGCCATCGTCTCATGATGTCGTTGTCTTCACTTTGTGCACGTTGTGGTGAAACTACTACAGTAAACTAAACCTAAGCTGCTGTTGCAATACTAAATGTTTGACTCTCCCCCTCAGAAGCGTTAAAAAAAACCCTCACATTTCCAACAGCGACAGAAACAGCGAAAGCATCAAAAGCCTCTTTTAAAAATAATTTACAGACACACCAGTTTTTTGAATAAAACAGAGTTGGTTGTTCCCCTGCTTGACCACCAGACTGCCCAGTTTGAGCAGGGACACAAGTCCCTCGTGTCTCGTCCACGGCGCCAAACTGTCGACTATCGGGTGGAGCCAGAATTTATCATTTTCACATTAAAAAAAAAAATTATAACATCAGGCAAAATGTCTGTCTCTAAGATTTCTGCCTAAATCAAAGTACAATGCAGGTGAAAACTTTTTTTGTGATATTTGTTCAATGTGTAATCTGGCCTCGTTTCTTTAATATGAATTATTATTATCATTATTGTTGTTATTATTAAAACTATCTGGCCGGAAAAATACCAATAAAGATTTTAAGTGTTTTACTAATATGGGAGAACTAAGCCTGAGAATGAGGAAGCCGTGGTCCCACAAAACAATAGCACCCCGTATAATTAATATACGTCACCCCAGTTATACAACAGAATGTTTTTATCATGGGAATTTTTCATCTTCCAAAGACTAGAATCCCTGTGCATGCGTAATGACAGCAGATCCATTCTGATTATTGATTTATTAGTTGTTTTTTAAGCAAAAATTACCCAGGTTCTCTAGTTCCAGCTTTTAAAACGCTGGATTTCTTTTCCTCCTGGGATGGTAAAACGAATATTTTGGGATTTTGGACCGAAAGCCGAAGAAAATGAGCGACTTGAGAAGAAAAACCTTTGTGCTGGGAAAACACTGTCAATACATTTTATAAACAAAATGTTTAATCGATTAGAAGAAAGAAAATAATCTGAATTATCAATTGATAATGAAAATGATTATATATGTATATATACACAAATAAATGTTAATTTTCACTGTACAATAAATTAGAAATCCTGTAGTTGTATATTAGTTTGCACTTTATAATGACATGTATATGCTAACTTATGAAACAGTTATTAAAGGAAAGTGAACACTAATTTGTCTTTGTGCATCGTGTTGCTTAAACTCCCAGATCACATTGAAAGTGTAATAATTTCTTCTTCCTCGGATCCTCGTCACGAGCTGTTTCATATCCTGATACTTTTTCTACCCTGTGAGCTGATCGTAGTAAAAAAAAACAAAAAAAACCAAAAACAACTTCCAGGGGTCTTCATGTATTATTGAGTGATTTCATATTTTATAAGCTTAACATAATGTTTGATGCGGTGGATTCTAGAGCCTCAAAAAAAAAAAAAGGAAAATTCTTATAGCTACAAAACCGTGACTCCAACCAGGGTCTGACAGAACCCAGCTAAAAATCACATTATATGATATTATCGTTTAGTTTTAGATGAAGGAGCCTACTGGAAAACATAAAAACAAAACCAAAAAAATTTTAAAAATATTGTTTAAACAGCAGACAAAGCTAGCATCTAGTAAGCTGGTGGACAATATTGGTATATATAGCAAAAAAGGAGAGTTAATATTGGACAAGAATGCAAAGAACAGGGGAAACAAAATGTTTTTCCACCTTGGGATTCACGCATTATCATAAGGTGATAAAGTGGTTGGCCCCAGTGCTAACATAGTAGTCACACCGGATAAAAAAGTTCATCCCGGGACAATTTTAATCAGGATGGTGAAAACTCAAAACACGTGGCACATGTAGCCGAAACTTTCTGCATGACTAGGTACGACCGGAGGTGTGAGAAAGTGATGAACGCGACCAACGCGGCCTGGAAAGGAAATTCCTCCGAGATTTTTAACGTTCATTAGAGCTGCCCACGTTCCCCGAGGATCAACGTTAACCTAAAAAATAAGTTTACAACCCACACCTGGATATACTGTAAGCTAGTAACACTAGTAATATTAACAAAAAAAAAAAACGTGTATACAGATATTAATAGGCTTTGATGACTGTAATTTTTTTTTTTTTGTGATTTTTATTGACTTTACAGAAAATATCTTAGTCCATAATTTGAGGATAATGTTACAACTGAGTGTTTTATTTGTAAAATACCACAGTGTAATTTACAGAATAGTAATGAACAGTGCCAGTAACAAAAGACTGAACGGCAAATAGGAAGAAAGGAAAAAAATAAAATTTAAAAATTTAAAAAAAAAACAACAACAAAAAAAAACAGGAAAACTCTGGGAGGGGCTGAGTCTCCTTCCGTGGACCGAAAAAGGAAAAGCGGTTTAGGTGAGGATGTCGTGGGCCTGCTGCTCCACCAACATGGCCATGTTCTTCACGTCGCTGCACCAGAAGTCCAGCCGCTCCTTCATACCTTTGATCTGAAACGGTGGAGAACAGGTGAGTGTTTTACTTGCATTTGACCCGTCACCACGAGTAAAAAAAAAATCAGGACGTGAATGATCAAGGCTGAGCTTAAAAATAAAAAATAAAACAAAAAAGTTGGTATTAATCTGTGAACGTGACAAATACTAAAACCGAAACAGGTGCCAACCTGCTGCAGGTCCAGGACTCTGGGCTGCACCCAGGTCATCTGCACCTTCTGGTCCACCTCGTCGATGTTGCCCTTGATCAGGCCCACGGACAGGGCCTTCATCACCAGGAGCTCCACCTGCAGGACACAAGCACGGATGTGGTAAAACAAACAAAAAAACAAACAAACCGGAGACAATCTTGACAAATAAAATGTGAAAACTATCTCAGGATCCGCAAGTCCACCATGAAGCCACCAGGTAATCAGAGCTGATCACCATCAAGAAGGGTTCATGGACATTTATCGCCCGTCCTGTCTGACTGACCTCGTTAACGGGGATCTTGGCGCTCTGGGCGATCTCGGTGAACGTCAGCTGTCGGTGGTTTGCCGGGCGGGTGAAAGTCATCTGGGGGAGGGGAGGGACACATTTTAGTAGATTTAATATCCCTTTTCCTGAACTACCAGGAAGCGGCAGCCATGTTTGGTGCTGATTAGCCAGGTCAGACTGAAACCAATGTGAGAAAGCCGCCGTGGCCCCCGACCAACCGAGGAAGATCCCCGCGGGTTTCCGACTGGTCGACAGCACAACTAACCAAAAACTGACATTATTCTTAAATTGCTCATACACCAGGCGGCAGTGTGGATGTTTTCTTGGACAAGTAAATAAATATTTGGTTGGAGGATATTTTGAGGTGATTCAAAAAAATGGACATACAGATACACAGCAAACTGTGTCAAATAAAATGAACATTTAAATTTTTCCATTTTTTTGTGTCATCAATCTGCTGCCAATCAGGCAACGCTGCTCACTTGTGTGGTGGTGTTGTTAATTCAGCTAAAGCAGGATCACATGCAGGTTAACATGTGAAAACAAACAAACAAACAAACAAACCCCATCAGTTTCACTTTAAACAGAGTCACAAACCAGATGGAGAGAAACAAGGCAGTGAAGCAAAGCAAGAACATGAGAGAGCTGCAGAGAGGATGAGCAGAAATGCTACAGCAGGTCAGTTAGAAAAAAAAAAAGAAAAAGAAAAGGAAGAGAAGTTCAAGCCAAACACGACGAGTGTTGTGTTTAATACGAAACTAACGCTTCTCCATTTTCAAGCATAAATTAACCATTTTAAAAATCCTGATTTTTGGTGCTTGACCTTAAAATTTTCTCTCCTGTTGACTTTGTCCTTCCAATGGAAATAAATGCAAACCTGTCGTATATTTTACTATAATTCTGCTGGTGAAAACATGTCTGGGGCGAATCCGCTGGAACCAACTTATTTTCTACTGAAACTTTGCCTTTATAAAGGTTCCGGTGTTCAGTGTCAAAGCTTCGCTTGCTGATAAAGCTTCAAGTTGACGCCACGACAGCTCAGAGCCAATCGTTGCTCACCTCCATGACGCAGAGCAGCTGGATCTTCTGCATCAGTTTGGCTTCGTGCGCTGCAAGATCGGGCTGGAACCGGGAGAGAAAAAAAACAGGATCAGTGACGAGGTCGACAGGTGAGAAACCGGCCTGAAACATCCAGAATATTAACAGATAGTTGTTCAACTTAATCCAGTTGATCGTGGTTCCAGAGGTTTAAAATTTCACCATGAAACCTTTGATTAGAGCCTCCACTGATCCTATGCGGTGACCAACAAAGTAACTGAGTCTAAGTGGGCTAAACTACCGGCGACAGATACTTTAAAAACAGGATCATCCTAGATGCTAATCTGCCAATACATGGATTAACGCTCCAACATCGGGCAAACAGCTGTTACACTTATGGTTGGGTTTGTTAAAGAGACAACTGCTAAACTATTAACTTTTAAAGGCCAATTTATGCTTCTACGTCGAACCTGCACCGCAAGTGTCCTATGCCATCGTGAGCATTTATACAACTGCATCGGCATCGCTCTGCAATTGCGTTCATGTTCCACCAGTTAGTCGACGTCACTTCGAAATGACGACGACTGAAACCACGCGGATCTCAGCAGTTTTAGTTTTCCTGAATTTACTGCGAAGCAGAAACGAAAGGAGACATCGGAGGAGACGGTCTGTATGGCGGCGGTGAAGACGAAGGCGAAGCCGGAAATGCGACGCTACCGAGCCGACCAATTACAGCTCTTTTGGTCTACGCCGCTGATGCATGTTACATTTCTTTTAAAAAGGTGCACGTCAGGTGATGGCGTATGTTCGATGTGAGGCATAATTTGGCTTTTAGCCCTTTCCCGCTGATCAGAGCTGACCCGGATCGGTTCCACCTCTCCTGTTGTTTACCTGTTGGCCCCAGGCCGACTTGAAGCCCTGGAACTTCTCCACGTTTCCGCCGTTGAAGGCGTAAAGTGTGTCGATGAGCCACTGTTTGTCTGTGTTCCTCAGAGACTCCAGCACCGGATGCATCAGCTGCAGAGACAAACAAACAAATAAAAACAGTGGACACGCATGTCAGCGCACTGGGCTTTGGCCAGCAGGTCCCAAATGGCAATGAAAAAAAAAAAAAACAACCCCCCCCACAAAACACAACGCTTTGAGAGAAACACGTGTGTTTGGTGGCGATACCCACCAGCTCTCCGAAGTTGTAAACGCCTTCTCCCAACAATCCTGCCAGGCCGAGTGTGAACGCCCTCTCCTGCTTCTCCGTTTCTGCAGAGGCAAAGAAAACCAGTCGCTCAGCCACTGAAACAACAGGGCCACTTTTCATCGAGCCAGCTTCGTTTCCCCGTCACACCCCCTCGCTCACCTGGGAGGTCCTTGATGTCCACGCAGCCGAGGTAGCGCAGGGCATCCTTGTAGTAGGAGGCGTGGTTCCCGATGATGCGATAGTATTTGCTGGAGAGGTCGTAGAACCGGCCGTGGACCGACGTCACCCCGGGCAAGTTGTTCAACATCTCCTCGACCTCTTCGATGATTTTCTGGAGGACAGAGAGAAGTGAGCGGTGGGCGTGGCGCCAGATCGCATTTTCTTCTACTTTCAAAACTAACATTTCACATTATATAAAGTTAAAGGTTTGGTTTTCACTCCCTTTATTTACAGATTTACTGCTGAGACATGACATTTTTTTCCAGCATAAGTTACACCATCCCTTATCAGGATTCACAGATCCTGTTTTTCTTCATAGATGCCCTTTCGGAATCCTAACCTCAGTTTATCTGCTGATATTTAATCCGGGATCTAAAATGTGGTCAGTCCAGAGTAAATGAATGTAACTTCAATCATTGACACAGAGACTGGAATTTTATGTGGATCAGTCACAATCACTGTTCCCCTTTTTAAAAGGGCTCGTTTTATGCTTCAAATCCCTAAGATGTTTACTCTCAGTTTATATAGAAAAAATGAAAGCAGCGAATCCTAACATTTTAGGAGCAGGGGCCAGAGAATATTTTGACGTTAATATAAAAAAAAAAAAAAACAACAACAACCAAAGACCAAAAACAATGGATTATCAAAGTCATCGATTTTCTGTCAACTGATTCACTGACTGATTGTATCAGCGGCACTAACAACGGGCAGGTCCCAAGCGAATCGTTCCCCGGATGTACTGGTTTAGTTTTGACCCGAAAGAAAATATGGAAATTTGATGATTATCTGAAGGCAAATCTGAAACTATGATGACTTTTCAATTCATACTGTATTTACATTTATATTTTGTAACTTTTTTTAGCTACATCTTTTTAATGTTATTTCTAAACAGATTCATGGAAATTTTACCTTCGACTGACATTAGATGAACTTCCTCAGAACCATCAGTCGGGTTCAGAGATGTATTTTACTGAACGATAGGGCTCCTTCCTACTTTTGAGCTGCTGCCTAAAAAGGGGGCTACATGTTTAAAAGATAGGTGGAAATAAACTTGCCTTTTGCTGCTTTGATGAGTTTGACTGCTGTGGATAAAAAGTTCTAACCTTTCACAAGTTTTTTCTGTGACAGCACTAACTTCAAACTATGAGCAAGGTGCAACGCTTCCTGACGCTGAGCCTCGAAGACGTGTCGCACGCGCGAGGCTAACGAGCCCCTTGAGCTTCGAGAGGTGCTGCCAACGCTTTCGCCAGCCCCAACAGGGCACAAGGCTGGGGTTTTAAAAGGGGGGGGGGGGTGAGAGGGCTCGTACCTTCGTAGCAGGGAGATCGTTGATCTCCAGTTTGAGGCTGCCGATGGACGTCTTGCAGAGGATGACGGCTTCCTCGCTGCTTTTCACCTGGAGCCGATGCGGAGACAGAGACGTGTTAAAGATTTAATCATGTAGCAGTTTATGATGCTCATAATTAAAAATGTGCGACTTGTCAGCATCTGACGACTTACCTTTTCCTTGGTCTTCTCAAGAAAAGTGATAGCATCTTTGGGATCTAGGAACAAAAAAAAAAAAAAAAAAAAGAAGCAAAGAAAAGAAAAAAAAAGGCATTTTTCTAAACATGTTAAAAAATTAAAGGGTATATTTGGAGATAAATATTCTCTACTCCATCATATGGTCGTTACCTGGCATCTGTCTGGCAACGTACAGTATAATCTCTACCAGGGACAAGGGGTTGATTCTGTTAAGAAAAAAAAAGGAACAAAAATAAAATCACTGGCATCAAAACCGGCAGTAAACGCAGGCCTGGGATTATTTTCTTTACACGGGTTAAGTGGTTTGTTACCTGTGCTCGAAGTCGCTGAGGAAATTCTCATAGAGCTGTGAGAGGAAAAACAGGGTCAGATCACAGAAAACACATAAATGTTCCAAAGTTCATTTTACGGGGATAATAAAATTCACTGCAGCGGTCACTTACAATATTTGGACTCTGACATTATTCATTGTTCGGCCTTTACAATTGTATTTGCGAGTATTTGCATGAAGTTCCTCAGTTTTTGTAACTGTCTCCATTCGTGGATATTTTCCTGATTTCTCTGAACAGGTGAAGTATAATATAGTTGAGTCTGAGGCTTCACACAGTCCTTTTACTGGATTTAGATTTTTCAGCCTCACATTAACACAGCTAATGTGTTTTTTCTAAAGAGATTAAAGTCTGAACATAAAACAACACATGACACAGAGATGGACAGGAGGATGATGAGGATGATCTAATTTTGGCACTGTACAGAATTCTGTTTTAGAAATTAATTATTTTAGAGAAAATAAACACTGAAAAATCAACATTACTAGTCATTAAAGTTTGTTTGATACATAAAAAAGTTTGATCAATTCCGATGTTAAACCTAGTTTCTTTACTTTTAACATCCTTCTGATTGTTTAAGGCGTATTTTTTTTTATCCATTTGCCAGATTATGGTGTATATCATAATTTAAGAGAAGAGATGCACTAATAACATGTTTGTGATTTTGGTCATATTACACAGCTCCATCGAAATGTGCCTCCTCCTGACGCACAGGAAAAAACAAACGGGTTTAACAGTAACTAATAACAAATTCATCTATTATAAAAGTACCAGTTTGTGGTGTATTATCCAGATTCCTAACATGCAATGAACATGTGATGATGTCAGGAATGAGTTCTGACCAGTAAAAATAGACACACAATGATGTTTTAAATCCCCTTTAAGAGTTTACATAACAATGAGCAATTGGTTGTTTAATTACTGCATTTGTATATCAAGACAAGTTATTACACATATGAAACTTTGGCAAGAGACTCTAAAATCTGTGCACAGATGCTTATCGAAGCTGGTTTAATCCTCACTCAGTGCAAAGTTGAAAAAGTAGAGAATAAAGTGTGACGCTGTTGCATTTACCTGTATGAGGCCATCTCCTGTTTTGAAGCAGGGGTCTTTGACAAAGTCTGTCAGCTTCAGGGTCAACTGATGCCACAACCTGTCCACAAAAAATAAAACATCAGTGATGGTCACCGCTTCACCTGAATCACAATGCATCACTGCAGCTGTCTGCCAGAAAAAAATAAAAGATAACAATAACAGCAATAATAATAATAAAACCATGACGACAGACGATCCTACCAAAGAAACACTGTCGTTTTTGCCAGGAAATAAACTAACATTTGCTTGGAGTTTTCAGATACAATTGAAACTGATTTGAAATCACGTTTCATATCTTTATCAAACTTGTGTGATCGAAATTCAGGTTAAACTTATATAAACAAACAGCGGTTGGTGTCTATTGATCGTGAACTAGTGAGTAAACGAGATGACCTGGACGTATGTGTAGAACAGATCCAGATTTCTGCAGGGTTCACAAAATGTGATTTAAGGCTTTGAAAAACCGTTTTAGTATGACACAGAATAGAATTAGAGCAGAATAACGCGGCCATAGGGGTCAAAGAACGACAAAAACATACAATTAGAGCCCACGATTATTCATTACCTCAACCACTTTATTGCCTGGTTGATGTTACTTCTATGGCTGCGACTAACACTGATTTTCATCATTGGCATTCAGGAGAGGTGTAGATGTTAATGGGTCCTACCTGTGTGCATTGAATACTCAGTGTCTCCGGGTCGTTTATTTTTATTTTCAATACAGACAATTAATGAAAGACATCTGTATTTAACGGGGTAAACTTTCACTTACTACTCATTGTAGCCTTATGATTTACAGTTTACTTCAAACATCATTGAATTGAAGCCTCTACGTGCAGTGACTATGGACTCAAGAACACACCGGTAGACAAACCTGTGACAGATAAACTGGTTTAAACTCCGGATACTGGTTCAAAGCTTCGACTATTGACACTATGTGTAAATGAAATATTTGTAGCTAAGCTCCAGCTCTGGTTTTAGCATAGCTTTAGCGTTAGCCCCGTGCATGACTCAGCGAGCGTTCCCAATGAATGGGCGAGCTAACGCTAGCTAGCCTAGCCGTAGCGGAGCCTTAGCTGCCTGACTCGTATATTTTTCTTGTTGTTGTTTTCCTACCTTTTGTTGTATAAATCCTCCAGCGTGTGCCACTCCGCCGCCATCTCCGGCGTGGAGCTGTTGCTCTGCTGCTGTTTGAGGAACCCGCTAACATCTTTCATGGTAGCGAAGTTAAATTTTATCCGCTACTGCAAAGTGTTGTTGAATTCTCTGCTAATGTCAAGTAGCCAGCGGGTCTGCGCTGCTGGGAGCCGCGGGGACTTCTGGGAAACGGAGGCGGGGTCGCTGCGTTCTGGCACTGCCGGCAGAGTGGAAAAATCCAGAACTAGACCCGTTAGTCCCACTTGTTCCCCCGTTTACTTTGAGCTCACAACCAGATAAAGATCTTAAAATCGATAGTTTAGTTGTCTTATATATTTATAGTATTTTTTTGCCAAGTGAAACCAAACACAAAACACCGAACGAATCTGAATCTGTTTAAATATTGGTTTTATTTTAAATAAAAATTCCAGCAGGGGAGCATGTCCGGCCATTGCACCAATATTTTGTCGACATGTTTATAGTTCGTATCACCAGCTGGAAAACATCGTTGCCGTTATAAAGATTCCCGACACCCGACTTGATTTCCGAGGGGAAGCTCGTGATTACGGTTCAAACGTCGTGAACATCAACGCGACGCAAGCCTTTCCGGTATAGGGTCTGACGGGAAATGTAGGAAGCGTTTCTAACGCTCGCCAAGATGTCGTTTCCAGTCAAGTTCATTTGTCAGCCTCTGACGACGTTATAATAATGGCCCGGGTGGAGCCTTAGACCCACACGAGAACAGAACAGGCGACAACGCTGGCGAGCTAAAGCTGGACTGTGTCAGACGTTACGGTAACCGTGGCGCATCGTAAGCAGGTCAAAGGTCGTTGGTCGCTCGGTGTAAACGGAGCTGACAGCCCGTTTCCCGTCCGGGAGTCCGCCGGGGCCCCGCGGTGACGGAGCCCGGCCCGTGGCTCTCTCCTCTGGGTCATGGCTCCCGCGTTGAGCGCCTCGGTCGCGGTCGCGTCGCCCGCCGGACTCCGCCGTCTGGTCCTCGGTCTGCGGTCAGGGACGAGCCGGGCGCCCCGCGCCCTCGGTGGGTAGACGGACAGAACCGACGTGGGGCGACGGAGGAAGTGTCTGTGGTGTCAACGTGACTCGAGCCTTGGGTTTATTATTATTGTTTCTCTACACAGGCTTTGGTCGGAGGGATGCGTGTCCTGCTGGAGGTGCAGCAGCTCTGACCAGGTACTTTGCCTCTTCTTCCTCCTCCTCTCTCCTCTTCTTCCTCCTCGTCCTGGTTCAGGTCCATGATCACCTGACCTGATATTAAAAATGAGGATTACACCACACACACATCACAGGCAGTTTACATTCAGGGTCACATGCAAAAGGTTTTTTTTGTGGCTTTGTGATCTATGCTTCTCATGTTATCCGGTGGAAGTTTAAGGAAGGTTAAGCCGATTAATTGATGGGTCGATCGGTCGATCATCAGATCGTTAGCTGGAAACTGCTGATCATGGATGAGCCATTGAGGTAACTTCTTTAAAAACGAACTGATGCCTACCTGAGTAGTCCCGTGTCCCCAGGTGGGGCTGAGCAGCGTCTTTATTTGTTTATTGATTTGTTTTTTTAATGCGTCCTATTGGTGTTGGGGACTTTTTATTTTTCGTTTCCTAAACTGTGACCCAGTCTGAGTCTCCCAGAACGTTTCCTGAGGAACCTGAAGATGTCAGTTTCCGTTTTTCCTCCCATTTTTCCCCTCTAATGTGATAACCATCAATAATAACAGTTATCCTGAAATTTTTATTTTACAAATCTAAATAGACATTTTAACATCCTGTATATCCGAGGAAGAAAAGGATCCTCTGTCACTTTATTTATTCGTTGCCATTGTTTCCTCCACCGATGATTATTTTCTAGCTACTTAAAACATAGGTGGAGAACCGGTAACGTGAGGGTTCTCGTGATTACAGTGAGGTTCTCCATCCCCTCCGATATTCATATTTACGTGCAGCTCAGGCGAGTCAACGCAGAGGAACAAAATCCTGATCACACACTCCTTTTGTCCCCGCTCTCGCCTCTATCGCAGTCAAAGCTCCCCCCGGTGGGACGGAGTGCGAGGACTTTTCTCCCGCGGCGGTGGTGGCGGCGGAGTGGCTGGGAGGCCGCAAACCCTGGAGGACATCGCCAGGAACATCAGAAAGCGGCAGCACAGGAGGGTGGTTGTGATGGCCGGGGCCGGGATCAGTACGCCTAGCGGCATCCCAGATTTCAGGTATGAAAGGCTGGATGTGGTTTTTCCCGTCCTGGTCCTGTTGTGTTTTGTAAATCACCTGTAAACGCCTCTGCGTGCTCTGGGACCCCCCCCCCCCAGGTCGCCTGGCAGTGGCCTCTACGACAACCTGCAGCAGTACAACCTGCCCTACGCCAAGGCCATATTCGAGATCGATTTCTTCCATCGGGACCCCAAGCCCTTCTTCGCCCTCGCCAGGGAGCTGTTCCCGGGGAACTACCGGCCCAACGTGACCCACTACTTCGTGCGGCTCCTTCACGAGAAGGGTCAGCTCCTCAGGATGTACACGCAGAACATCGACGGGCTGGAGAGGCGTGCGTACCTAAATCTCTGAAATGGCCGCACGTCGTCGAGGTCGAGCAGTCGTGTTACTTCTTTTTAGCGCATCCTTCTTCTCTTTCTTTGTTTTTTCTGTCGTGACCAGTGGCGGGGATCCCTCCCGAGATGCTGGTCGAGGCCCACGGCACCTTCGCCACCGCCACCTGCACCGTCTGCCTGAGGAGGTACGAGGGCGAGGACCTCCGGGTGAGTCGGAGCCCAAACTCCGAGCACGCAGTCGTCCCGACGGATGACATTAGTTTCCCAAACACTTATGGTGAATGACTCCAGACTTCATTATAAGTATTCTGTTTTTTTAATCTTTTTATTTGTAATTTCGGCGAGAGCACCACAGAGAGCACACCTGAACTGGATTTAGATTGAAACTATTTGTCATTCAAATAATTTATAATATTTTAAGCTTTTTGAAAATTTTGTACCACATAAGTTGTTCATGTTTCAGATGTGCTTGTTCTAAAGAAAGATGGAGGTGAGAGCGTCCGTGTTTCGGAAAAATCAGCCTGTTTATTCTGTAAAACAGAGACGGTGGTTTGCATCTGTCAATTATTTTTAATCAGTTAATTAGATCCTTGTGTCTTTTATGAAGCATAAATGACAAATGTTTGTGTTTAAAAGTTGTAAAACTGTAATGGTATTCTCTCACATTTTTCAATTTAATACCATTGTGAATTGAATGCTTTTGGGATTTATGATTAAAAGCCAGACAAAATTTTAAAATGTCACTTTACAGTGGCGATTTTACATGGGAAATTGATTTTTAGTATTTTATATAGTACAAGATTAACCTTAATAAATAATCAGTAGGTGATGATTGTACATCCTGTTTCCCTGCATCTCATCAGCCGGACGTGATGAGGGGGACGGTCCCCAGGTGTCCCACTTGTAAAGGTGTGGTGAAGCCCGACATCGTGTTTTTCGGCGAGGAGCTCCCACGGCATTTCTTCAAGTACCTGACTGACTTCCCGCTGGCAGACCTCCTCATCGTCATGGGCACTTCGCTGGAGGTGAGCGTCGCCCGGACCGCGACGCCACATCCGAAACGTGATGTTCATCACAAACATAGACTTTAAGGCTGTTTATTTTTATGCCCTTTTATTACATAGTTTTGCAGTGAAGATCTTGAAAGGAAACACTATGGGAGAGGGAGGTGCCACATGCAACAAGGGGGACATGTCTTTAACATGGAAACGCATCTTATCCACCAGGCCCCCCTGCGATTCCATTTCATGTCATTGTAAAAGTTGTAGGCTTTAGATTAAAGGATGAGTAGGGTGATGTGAATAATTACCTGACAGACTGAAAATACACTTTTTTTAAATTGTGATATTAGTAGTTTCAGGCGGCTGGAATCGGGGACCTTCACCTCACACTACAAGGATTTAGGTTGTAGTAATGTTTCCCTTGAACCGATTGATAATCAGTTCATTATAGATACTGAGGTTGCAACAACCGATGGACCCGTGTCAAGAGCAGGACATCGTAAATGTTTCCCAACCTGTCGCCGATGTGACTTTGAGCTGCTGCTGTCGTTCACCCTTCGCCCTGCAGGTGGAGCCCTTCGCCAGCCTGGCGGGAGCGGCGCGTGGCTCGGTCCCCCGGCTGCTCATCAACAGGGACCCGGTGGGGCCGTTCGCCTGGGGCCAGCGGCCCAACGATGTCATGCGGCTGGGCGACGTGGTCGGTGGCGTGCGGGCCCTGGTCGACGCCCTTGGCTGGACCCGGGAGCTGGACGCTCTGATGGCCGAGAACGTGAGTGTGCGCTCTGGGCTCAAACACACATCATGAATCTTCTACATCAGAAAAATGTTGAACACTGGAAGCTAATTAATACAAAAAATCATCAAGAAAATCAGATAAAAATAGAAAAAATATTTGAATAAAAATAGCGTTGGATGATTTTATTATTTTGGTTCCCTGAATACTTTCTGTATTGATCTGATCGAAATGATGAAACTGAGGTGCTGAGTTGGTGGGGGATTTTTTTTTATCTATTTTTTTTAGGCTACCACTTTCCCCCCATTTCCAGTGTTTATGCTAAGCTAAGCTAACCGGCTGTTCACTGTAGTGGTGTCAGGTTTCTCATCCAAGTCTTTTACAAGAAAAAATAAACACAATTTTTCCCGATCCCCTTGCCCCCCAACTTCTCCTTTAAATCCCTTTGTGGATCTTAGGTGACGAGCTTTTGCGAGATGAGATGTTTTCGGTCATTAATTTCCGCGAGTGGGAGCCGAACTGTGAAACCGCCACGCTGTGTGTATGTTTACCTGCAGGCTACGACAAAGCCGGAGGAGTGACGCCGCTGCACCACATCGGGCTGGAGGTTTGGCCCCATTCACGCACTCGGCACCTACGACAACAAAACCGCGAGACAACATCCAGATGGACCTTTTTTTGTGTTTGTTTTTTTTCGCACGTTGTTGTTTTAGCGTGGGATCGTGTCACCGACTGAGAAAACCGGGGGTCGAAAACTCACCAATGGGGAAATGACAGGAACCACTTCTGGTTCTAAGTTATAAACTTTACCTACAATAGAATATCTTGTGCTAGTCATAGACCATGTGGACCTGATAACAATGAAGATATACAGTATAATATTTTAGTTGTTTATTCTCACTTTCTTGAAATTTTGTGTCAAAATTCTTGGTGAGAAATTCAGCTGCAGCCTCTGGTGGCCTTCGTTTGTGGGAAGAATTAGTCATTTAATTCCAGTTAAACTGAGAGTTTTAACACATTTGGAGCTAAAAGTTCAAACTTAAGATATAACGAACATATGTATAAGACGAGGGAGACACAGAGAGACTGATCTGAGTTTTTCAGCACAAACAAAATGTTGGAGCTGATCGGTTCTCTTGTCCTCAGTTTCAGCCACTAAACAGCTCCAAGCCCAGATTTCATCAGTGGTATTGTACTAGAAACCTGTTGAGAAACGCCACGAGAAAATGCCTCAGCAATATATAATTGCAGTAAATGGAAGACTTTTCCTAAAAACAGCAGCTCACTGCAGTTTTCAAGAGGAGGAAACGGTGCACCTGTTGGGGACTATTTTCAGCGGCAGATGAATCCAGATATGGTGCTCTTGTGTCTACAGGAGCAGGATTGTGTGTGTGTGTGTGTGTGTGTGTGTGTGTGTGTGTGTGTGTGTGTTTGTGGTGATTAAGGAACATGTCGCTCAGTGTAACACTGTGCATCACTGCTGTGTTTTTAATAGTTTCTGGAAACAACAGAGCATCTGCGGCTCAGAGGAATAAGAGATAAATTAATTGTAGGTATTTTTGTGCAATTTGTTGACATTAAACTAAAATACAGAATCTCACGAAACTTAATTTAAATGAAGAGTAATGAGTTGTTACCCTGATGTTAAAATGAACGTGTGCGACCAGCAGAGAGAGCCAGAGAACAGCTTTTGATGTACCGAGTCCTGCTGGGAAAATGTGACCTGGTGCTTTTGGTTTTATGACGACACCTGCAGCTAAAACCGGAATCACCAGCTTGATATTAGTCCGTGTATATCATAGTTCATATCTCTATATGTTTTACAGTATCTCATGAAACAAGCAGAGAACTGAGCGTCAGGACATTTAAAATCTGTCAAGTCTTTGTTTAGAGCTCGAGAGTTTGAGTTTGAAAGCGAATCTCGGAAAGTTTCTGAAGTAAATTAAAAAAAAAAACAAAAACACCTAGATGACTGCACAACATCAGATTGGTTCGAATAATCATACATTTCCCCTCTTGCTATAAACTATGCAAATGCACCAAACTCTAAAACGAATGTTTCTTTGCATTTAGACGTGTAAAGGAAGCAAATTCTGACCAGCGTTCATAAAGGATGAAGGTGGTAAAGTTTAATATCACCTTGCATCCTCAGACTTTTTTATACTTGAAAGATGCACCGCAGTTTTTTGATGCTGCCTTGACGAGTCTCTGAAACGGCCGATTAGATTTTGATTGGACAAGAAGAGGACGACGACTTCAACGGTGGCAACGCTAACGTAGCTCCATATGTTTCTAAGCTAAGCTAAGCTAACTGGCTGTTCACTGTAGCGGTGTCAGGTTTCCCTTTGTGGATTTTAGGTGACGAGCTTTTGCGGGATGAGATGTTTTCGGTCATAAATTTCCGCGAGAGGGAGCCAAACTGTGAAACATAACCCTCTGTCACGCTGTGCTTATATTTACCTGCAGGCTATAACACAAAATTAAAACTAAAACAAAAACAGAACAATATGATGCTGCAGAGCATTCAGTAGAAATCCTGCACCAGATGACTTGATGAATGTGTGGACGGTCGGTGAACAGGGCCTGTGGGGCACAGGTCCAGGGGCCCATGGGGTCAGAGGGCCCGGTAATTTTTAGTATAACATATGTGCAGGTTGTGATCGTGGGTCCATTATGGCAGGAAGCCTTAAGGAGGATACATGAAAAGCTTCTCTTCATCTCCTTAGTGAAAAAAGAAATACTGAAGTTGAGCTTCAGTTTCTTCAAACGTCATTACACGGAAACACAAAATGTCCACAAAGAGACACAAGACAAACATGAAGAGACGCAAAACGACCACAAGGAGACACAAGACAAACACAGAGATGCAAAATGTCCACAAAGAGACGCAAAATGTCCACAAAGAGACGCAAGACAAACACAGAGATGCAAAACAAAAACAAAGAGACACAAAATAATCAAAAGTAAATAAACACAAAGATGCAAAACAGCCAGAGAGACAGATGCAAAAACACACAAAGAGACTCAAAGTAAAACAAAGAGACTCAAAGTAAAACAAAGCATGAGGAAGATGCTTAGCAGCTGCAAAAAGATGCAAATCAAGCACCACAATAGGCACAATACGGCCACTAACATCATGGCTGTGCTGTGTTAGTGTCTCCTTCAGTCTAGATGCTGTCTCCTATGTAGGCGGTTTGGGATGGGGGGCAAGGGGATCGGGGGGGGGGGGCACTTTTACATGGCTCACATCCAGGGGGCCATTGTCTCATAATCCGTCCATGCATTAAACAGGATTTTAGAATTGGCACCAAACTGTGGCTCAGTCCTTTTTTTTCCAGAATCACATCTGGGATCCAGTTGTTTTTTTGTTTGTTTGTTTTTTTGTTTTGTTTAGTTTTGTTTTTTTCGTCCCCGGCAGCACGAGATCTAGAACAAGACCTGATCCGAAACCAAAAGACGAGATCGTTGGATGGCCGTCGGCCTCGGACCGAGCTCGGGAGGTTTCAAACGAAGAGGTGGCCGGAACATTCAAGAGGACATCGGCGAACACACACACACACTCACTCTGCAGCTTAAAGGGCAGTTCCCCTCCATTTCTCGAGGATTCGTGCAGAACACAAAAACAAACCTTTTTCCCACGGAAAAAGAGTCACAATCTGGCAGCAGACTTTTCTATTACAGCAACTTAACAACAGCAACATCTTAGTTTTGGGAGTGAATTGTATCTGATTTTCTAAATAAAGCCCAGGGTATTCTTTATTTTTGACATGTACTGTGTTATCTGATGAGGTTTAGTCTAATGTTATATATCAGTCTGGGTAGGAAGTATATCAGGTGTTTCTGGATCCTCAATAAAAACAGCTCAAACACTGAGCAACTGTAAAAAGAAAAAAAGACTTTCCACCTTATAATGACGTTTTCCTCGTTATCACTACGAACCAAAATTAGTCGTTTTAACAAGAATCTTTTCTCACTTTGTTACAGAATCTTTCTCCCTGGTGCATACTATCAGCACATCTCATTAAAACAACTTTTTTCATGCGTGTGTTTATGGCTCAGTGTTACTGCCAAGGTTGCGATTGTGCTTCTCAAATGTGTGTTTTCTACCTTTGTCTGTGTTTTGTGTGTCTGTATGTTTTCGTAAGCTCCGGGAGCCTCTGCATTGTGGACTGTTGTTACGGGATGTGATAAGAGTACAAAGTAAAGTACTCAAAGAAAGTAAAAGTACACGATGCCGAGTACCATAAATAAATAAAACACATGGAAGCTTATACCCAGAACAGCTCATTTTATGAGAAACATTTCTTGCTTTAATGAGATTAATTTCATTTTTGGGTAAAAATGAAAAGCTCTGTATATCACAACATAAAATGATTTGTTGCTTTGACAACAGAATTGGTAAAAATATATATACATGATATATATATATATATATATATATATATATATACACATGTATATATATTTCTTTTTTTAAACAAGAAGTCGTTTAAATAAATGTTTCTGGTTGTAACATATGTATAATTTTTATTTTTTTTTTGGTGGCAGTAAAACGCTGTGGCATTTACATAATTACTGGGAAGATTAAGTTCCTTCTTTCCACATTAGCAGAGGAGAACAATCAATACGGAACCAAAACGGTCATGGAAAAGGGTATTAACCCCCTCCTGCTTTTTTTTTTTAACTTTCAATTAATTTTTTTTTTTTTTAATCAAACTCCAACAAACAAACATTGATTATTCTCTCAGCGGTAGAGTAAATCATATTCCTCAGGGGGGGGCAAAAAATGTGCGTTGTCCTTTGCATAAAAGTCCGGATGTCTCGACCACCTGGTCGGCACCGACAGTACGTGTGAATAACAGAGACAACAAACCGAGTTTCTGAATATGCAACATGAAAGGGAAATATAGCTATAAAAAAGGCGTTTTCTGGAAGTTTCCTCAGCGTTTTTAAGGGTTTAAGTGCCGCAAGTTATATGACAACAGACAGTACGTCCTCTGACTTTAAGGCATTATCGCTGTTCAGTATTGTTTGAATGGGTTTTGTTTTTATACCAGTACTTGCTCCTCCAAAAAGGCAAAAATCCAGCCTGTCCACTGAAGAAAATTCCCGGTGTCTTTCTTCAGAAGTTTTCTTCTTCTTTTCTTCTTTTTCTTCACGCTCCTTCCACCAGCCTCTTGGCCTCCAGCTCACCGAAGGACCTCTGAAGTGTCACAGGGGGACTTTCACGTCTCGTGACTTCGGAACAACGCTGCCAGGACCGATGTGAACTTTGCGTCGCAGCGAAGGAATAATGCGACATTTTGGGGGGGGGCACGTTTCGCTTTCTTTCCAAGAGTTAGAGGAAAACATTTTTATAGTAACACTCTCGTATCTGCTCCATCCGATATAAAGCTGCGGTCGGCAGCAGGGATGGAGACGCCTGTCGCCTCCCGGCGAACTCGGGAAGTCACTCACGCAGAAGCAGGACTCGGGACTAGATCATCAATCAGATCATTCAGATCATTAGTTCGTAACAACAACAAAAAGTCAATTCACCCAGAAAGTGCAACGGCTCCTTCCACGCTCTCGGGTAACAAGTTCAAGCCGTGGGGGCGCATTAAGACAAATGTGTCGGTGCTAATAAAACAAGCTAATTGGCTTGATGGGGAGGAAACTTCCTTTTCCTGAGAGCACGAAAACTCTAAGAGCGGTGCACAATATAAAACTTCACGCTCACACCACAGGTATTACATTAAGGTGTGTCTGGCTGCATAAATTTGTAGATTAATGAGGTAAAACCGATTTTTGTCTGCATGCTTGAAGCCGGACTGTGAGCAGGTGTTTCTTTTAGTCACGGGGATCCCTGCGGGATACGAGGAAATTCAAACGCCTCCGTAACACAGAATAAAAACCTTTTCCAAAAACCGACTCATGTCTCAGAGGGACCCAACGGCCAAACTTTTAACTGCGACAGCAATGAATTCGGCTGAATTCATTTTTTCGACCCCTTTAGTGTTTTCTACAAGCGTAGAGTCACGTTCGCAGCTCTTCCAGATGTGATGGTGACAGATGTTTCACGGCCAAACTTGAATCTGACATTTCGCTGCTTCTTTCTCCGTCGTCGCTTTAAAATGACGGTGTAGCACAAATGTTCTCATTAACCTGTGGAAAAAAACGGCTTTTCTTGGGGGCAAGAGGGGGAGTTTTTCTATGCATATTTTAAGACAAAGTCAGAAGAAAACAAATGAAACGCGTCATTAAAATGAATATTAAGTCCATTTCCAACAAATTCAGGCCTTTCCAGAAATCATTTAATTAATAAAAAAGTGAAATTCAGGCCTCAGTGACGTCAGGTGCTCTGGTAGAATATGAAATGACTGATGCAACGTAGCTCCACTGGATTCAGGTACAGCTCTGCTTCCCACAGAGGCGGCTTCCCTCTTTTTCCCCAGTCCTTATGCTAAACTAGGCTAACCGGCTTCAAAAATCACCATACGGACATAAGAGTGGTATTTATCCTCTAGTCTAAGTCTGGGCCCAAGAGCGAATAAGTGTTAATTCCCAAAAATGTCAAACTGTTCCTTTAAGCTCGTACATGTACGTGTATCAGTGGCTTATTTAGAGGGTTTATGTATGTATATATATATTTTTTTTTTTTCTTTCAGTCATGAGGCTTTCAGCTGCTTGTCATCCTGGTGCACTGAAGCTTAGTCAGTCTTTCCTGTATCCTTGGGGACGTCTCTTCTCCCCGAGTCCATCCTCTCAGGTGGACTTCCCTCTCACGCTCCGCGGGGATAAAAAGCAGACGAAACCCGCATCCCTCGCTAGAACCGGCCGACCGTGGCCGGGACCGAGGCGGATGGAATCAGTACGCGCTTAAAAAAAACAAAAGGGAGGATATCCTCCTCTGAAACAGCAGAGTCTGTGTCGAGCGACGGGCGTTCAGCTGCTTCCCGCAGCTTTTCTGCCAAGACACCATCCATTTGTTTGGGTTTTAATCCCGAGGAATGAAAAAGGTTCATCACCAAACCTGGAACGGACCCAGAAACGAAACGGGTTCGACCAGTAACTGTTTTTTCAAAACAATTTTAAAGATCCGGGTCTTTTTCTTCTTTCTTTGGTCCCGTCCATCTGCATCCGGCGGCCCGGGCGCAACAGTTAAACTGGTTGAACCGGAAGCCTTGGACTTTCCAGTCATTAGTCCGACCGGGACACACCCCCATTGCGGCGTTCCTGCGGGTCAGTGTTCGCGCTAAAATCCCGCCGTCGTCAGCAGCAGCTGCGGAAGCACTTCTTGAAGAACTTCTTGAACTCGGTGTTGAAGATGGTGTAGATGATGGGGTTGAGGGCACTGTTGACGTAGCCCAGCCAGGTGACGGTGCTCATCAGGGCGGGCGGGATGTCGCAGGTCAGGCACACGGCTCGCGTAGTGTGGACCACGAAGAACGGCGTCCAGCAGAACAGGAAGCAGCCTGCGGCGAAGACACGGGGAAGGGAAATCAGTCGCCGTGTGTTTTTTGTTTTTTCTTTAAATCATTACCTCACATGTCACGCCGTTTCTGAGTCAGACCTGGTTTACAAAATAAAGGACCAAGAAAAAGGGATAATTACGAGCACTTATCAAAATAAAGCATTAAAAAGGGAAGGCAATAAAATAAATATAGACAAGACAACATACCAAATACACATTTAATTCACATATTTAAAAAACAAAGGTGTTGGCTTTTCATATTCCGGTTTTCTGGCCAACTGAAGTAAAATTGTAAAACACCTAGTTCAGACACGTAGATTATTTATTTTGGGTTTTATTTGAGTTGCATGTGGAAGGATCAGACGAGTGTTTTCAAAAACTGGAAAACTGGAAGAAAAACCAAAGAAATCAAAGAAACGGTTGAAGTTTTTTTTGCTTTCTGTCAAAAGACAAAATCCGACGAGGAGTTTTCTGCTGTCAAAGTTTGTTTGTGATCCAAACCCCTGTGTCATCTGCCACACCAAACTGTACGCTCCTAATTAACACTCCATAAATAAACCGTTTTTAATCAACGTGAAAATAACTCCCAGTGTGGAAACATTTCTCTCAGAAGTCGTGAATAAAAAAGAATCTTTTCCTACAGTTTCAGTGCTGCCTTTGACTATTGCTTTAGCTCTTCCTTCATAGCCAGCTGTCGACAGATGTGCTGTCGTGTGATGTCAGACTCAAATTAAACTATAGATTTTTTTAATCTTTTATACATTTCAAGTCTACAGATTTAGGATTTTTTCTGCCTTTAAGTTTGTGCAAGTTTAATTTCATGAGCTGCTTCATAGAGAGGTTTTCTATTCAGAACTGAGCAAAGAAAACAGGATTTACAAGGGGGGGGGGGCAAATGGTTTAACCTCTGAGACTTTGGACCTGAAACACTTCGACGTTTTGAGTGAAAATCTGTGCAATGGGATTAGAGGTGGATGTGAGGTAGAGGCTTGTAAGCGTGAAACCGAAACCCACAATCTATGTGGATTTTTTTTTTTTTTTTTTTTTAATTAAAACCTGCAAGACAGACTTAAATACACAAGCTTTTATTACAAAGGGTTTGCAGGTACAACTTTCCAAAAACTGAGATTAAGGACTGAAAACTCTGCTTCGGGAAATAACTCACGCCGAACGAGGGAAAATGGTGTTGTTGACTCCCTGCTGTGACTGTTGGTGGAAAACAAGCAAACTCCAGCCCCATAAAACACACCACACAGGCTCCATTTTAACAGCCCCCCCATCCCTCCCCCCTGACTGATGGCCCATCAGCTCCTACTTCCCGGTGATGCGTCCGCCCGTTTTGTCTCGCCCCAGCGTCCAGCTTCGGCGGGACATATGTCAAATTAAGGGAACCGAAGACCACGCGTGACGTTCGCGACTCCGAGTGATTCACGACCGGACCGAGCTCATTAGAGACCAAAGTGGAAACGGACGACCGCACTGAGGCTTTTATAAACTCAGCACGTCACCACACCGCAACAAAAAAACAAAAAACAAAGACAACTTGTCAACTTTTCTATATGAATTGGCCACACAAGGGCGGAGAGTGGAGGGTAATTTGGCTCCATCTTGAAGGCTTCGTTGTGAAAACATAATTCACCTCAGGATGGACACCGGCGAGAGCTTTCCCCGCGCTGGAAATTACTCACCTTAATAAGTTTAGTTTACCTGATCGACGAGGACTTATAATAGCCGCGTCACCGGGTCCGGCTGAGACCATTTGTCTCGGGTGACGTCTCGCGTTGGTGAAAGGAAAGAAAAAAAAAAAGGATCCGTGTGATTCATTAGCTTTGTGCTTGGAGGCTGATGGATGGGATTTATGTCTTTCTTTCCAGAAGATTAAAAGACTTTGCATAATATGCCACAGCTCTGGGGACACATGCTACGCTTCTTATTCATAAGATGCATTCAGGCCGGCACTGATAATGCTGTATTAACTGTAGGGATCCATGTCAGTGCTCTGTTCTGTAAATGTAGTCCTGAACAAGTACTTCTTGGGAGTATTTCGGGCAGAAAATGCATTAAAGACATTCTGCAATAAGGCGCGTAATAGGGTTGGTCTTTTTTGCTCTGTGCTCCTTCTCCTTCTCATCGTTGTCTGTGCAAAGATCCTTATTTTAAAAGAAAAGTTTTTGTTATAATGATAAGGCATCATCACTCGGTTTCTTGGGGTTTGCGAGATTTAAAAAATCTTATCTTAGTAGGTTGTGATAGTAAACTCAGTAGCGAACAGTTGCCTTTTTATACATCCAGCAGGCACACAGAGACACATTATTATTAATTCTACCACATCCTGAGGAAATATATAATATCTTTATCACTATTATAGTTTTTTTTTTGAAGTTAAAGATTTTTTAGTCACAAATTTATTCAAAAGAGGTGGATGTAAATGCACCTACTGACATGTCATCATCTTTTAAGTTGATATGGTGAACTTGTTTGCAGAGAGTTGCTTATTTTCCATCCAGGAATTACAGAGCAACACGATCCTGCGTCCAGATCTGGTCTCTGAGTCCAGTATTCCCTTTTCTTTTAGCTCCGTGTTTGGTCTCCACCAGCTACCAGGGAAACAGCTGGCTCTTTAGCCGCTAGAAGCTCTACTGTTTTCACCAGCTGGTCTTTGACCAGATCCATCTTGCCCGTTTGCTGCCGAACAGGTTAGTGGACCGTGGCTGTTTACAGCTGTGAAAACATCTGCTGGCTGCGGCCAAAGCCGACACCGTGAGAGCCGTGAGAGTCAACCAGAGCGGCGACGTTGCGGACTGTAAAAAACCAAAAGGAGCTTTTTGTGGAGTTTTACCTGCTTTTTATTTTTTATTAGTAGCCGTCATATAGTAGTCATAATGTAAGTTCTCATTTTCAAGTGTTGCCTGAAGATTTTCCATTTTTAATGTCACAAGTCAAAAGCCCCCCCCCTACATCAGATTATTTAAAATCCAGTCAGCCTCCCTGGAAGATTATATTTTCATTTACACTCTAAAAACCATTGTTTGTGCTGTGCCGCCTGTAAAAAAGGAGTTAACTTTAATACGTATAGAATGTTTTCTTGCTGATGGGATGTGTAGAATCAGCTTGTTCTCAGCAGTTGAGTCTTGATTAATATTAAAAAAACTGAATGGTTTCACGCACTGTGACACATGTCGCCGACTGAAATCTGCCAAATGCTGCGGCTCGCGCACAAATGCGAACATGAAGCCTGGTGATTGTGTAAATCCTGCTTTTACATATCATGACAGCAATTAGGGAGTCGTCTATGATGGGCCATTGGCCAAAGCAGTTAAAAAAACTAAAGCAAAACAAAACAGAGCAGATCCCAGCCTGTGCTCCCATCTGTGCTCAGGAGAGATGGTGTGACTGTAAGATCATGTGTTGCATAATAATTGGATTCAGGGGTCTAAGCTATAATGGCGGCGCTTGCCGAGAGACGACCGGTCCGAGGCGACGCTTTTGCCACAGCGCTCGGGTGGGGAGCATGAGTGTCTGCAACGGAAGGGACGACCAGAAGGTAGGCGCCGGGTTCCGGGTTCAAGCCCCCTCCGCGGTCAGCGGTCAGAAACCGCTCGGTCGGGTCATAAATTAGAGCCGCGAGCTTCACGAAAGCCGAGCAAAGTCACCAGAGCCAGTTTAATTGGGTTTAGAGACGGAGCGAGACGAACCTCACGCCAGTCTCATCACCGCAGAGCCTGCAGCAGTTCAGTGCTTCCGACCTGAAAGTTCCGCCATTTGTCCCCCTTTCCCTAGATCTGATTGAAACTATCACAGGACATCTCCGGTGAGTTTAATCAGGATCGCTCAAAGGCAGCTTCGATCATGAGCAAATATATCAAAGGCCCCATCAATGCACAGTCAAAACGCCACCTCAGGTCTTGGTTAGTTGGTGAAAATTCTGTCCACTATGTTTCGAGGTATGCGTCTTCGGATATTTGGACAAAATTGGACAAATCGTTAATGAGTTAGGGCCATTAACCTGTTAGGCTCCGCCCCCTTCTGAAGTTTATCGGTCAGTATCTTGAAAAACTAAATAAGATATCAAAAGGTTCTTTGCAGCTCTTGATAAGCTTTTTTTCAAAAATGGCAAACGAGCGCTTTGAGCTGGACGATTTCAAGTCAATCAGACTTATGACTTTCCAAAATTTTCATATCTTGATCACAGTGACGGTTGATTATGTTTCTTGGGAAGCGCTTGCACATCATTTCCCGTTATTCTGCCGAGTTTCACATTTGTAGCTCGTTCTGGCTCATGGCGAGTCGAGCCAATTCGGCAGAATAATAATAATTATAACTATAAACTGAAACAAAAACAATGGGGTCCTGTCTCTTCGGGGCTTGAACTCTAACTGTTTAGGATCAGCATCTAGAGGCAAAGTCAGTTCAATCTTCCGACATGTTCCTCAAGTAAACATTTCGCAGAATCTGTTTCATTGGGTAAAGAAACAAAATATAAAGATACAAAGAGCAGAGATGCAGCTGGGGTTGAAAAATGTGAAGTTTGATTATAATTTATCGTCCGATCCTGTTTCATTAATGGCAACCACACACACACATACACACCTGTCACAGTGATGATTTTTAAAAGGGGCAGTAATTACCATACTGAAACCGCTCGGCGCTAAAGCACCTCACCTGCTGTCGGGAGCAATTTTACTTTCATTTCCTGCTCCGGTGAATAAAAGGATAACTGAAGTACAAAAGCGTCCGTAATACAAGGTCCCTTTGGCTTAGGGGCCTTTGGCACAATGGCTCCTTGACAGCGGAGGGACGACATTTACATCTGAAAAAAAAAACAACTTAGAAGCGAGGCAACATCCTCGACAAGTGTGTGTGTGTGTGTGTGGGTGTGTGTGTGTGTGTGTGTGTGTGGGGGGCAGAACGGGAGAGTCCTCAAATGCATCGATTGCTGCTTTCTGAGTGGAAACGTTTCTGTTTTCTCACTAATATAAAAGAGGAACCAACGGAGAGAATCACTCCACTGGCTTGTTCCGGCCTCTTGGAAATTGATTTACAGAACCAGTGAGGCTCCGAAGAACAAGAGGCGCTTAACCTGCCCTGATGTCCCTCCGCAAACACTTGGAATTAATGAGCGGAAAGCATCGTGTACCGCTGGAACGATGTCAGGCTCGTACGGAAAGTCGTGGCCCCCTCGTATGTCTGAATGACGACGTAGCATTCATACGTAGACTGGTCATATTTAAGAAATCCATGAGTTTCAAAGACGCCTTGTAGTAAAAAAAAAAAAATAAAAAAGACCCACAATCCCTCCCCTCAAAGACGGCGATGAAAGGAGCGGCGCTCCTTCTCGGTCGGGTGCAGTCGGTTCGGAGGAGGTGTCCAACGACAGAGGAGGCAGAACACCCCCGGGCCTGAATATTCCCACCGCCATGTTTCACCCTTTGAAACGCTGCGGTATGGTTCTGCCTCCTGTTTGTCTCCTTGCAAACAGGCCTCTGTTACTGCCACGAGTCTCTAACTCGGATTCATCGGTAAATAGGCCTTTTTTTTCCCTCCCGGTCGTCCGCTGGGAATCGCCACTATTTCTCAGCCCACTCCAAACGCTCGGCTTCGTCTCCCCCCCCGCTGAGAGGGGGTTTCAGAAACCGCCGCTCGTCCTCCGAGACCCCTAGAAAACAGCAGGGCCTCTGCTGATTGGAGCCGCATGTTCTTTGTTTAGCAAGCTCCGTATGTGATGAAGCCGCCGCGCCGTCTCTCAGGGAACCGAGCGCGTCGTATCGATCCTCCGATGGCGGTTGGCCCGATCGTGCTTTGGACGTGACTGGTCCAGTTTCTGCGAGCGTCTCCAAGTTCCGAGCTCCGCCACCTTAGAAACTCTTCATCAGGCCCTGATTTGATGGCGAGAACCCTGAGAAGACAGTGACTTCTGACACTTTCACTAGGTCTGATGCCATTTCCTCACTAGCACAGTGCTTCTCACTTAGCAATGATCTGCTGGAAGCTTGAGGCACAGACTAAATATGTCTTCATTTTACAAGACATAACGTGTGTGTGTGAGTGTGTGTATATATATATATATATATATATATATATATATATATATCTCCAATCTAATGGGGCGACTTGCTCATCTCACCCCTCATATACATCCACACCTGGTAGTAGATCATATCCTGGTAGGAGCCTGGTGTCTGGGTCTCAGCTGGTGAAAACTTCATTTACGTTTCCAATAGGAGCGTCATGAGGCGTTAACCTTCCTGCCGCGTTTACGTCCGAGCGAGCCAATCAGCCCTCAGCATTTGATCACAGAACGGGCCCAAACGGGCCCACATGTACTGTTTTATTATGAAACGGGTCGCGTGACTGAAGATAACGACTCTACAGTTTCCGTTTCACTGTGAATCTGAGGCTTATCGGTCTATAACACTCCCAGAGTGGAATTCGCATCTCAGGAAAGACACACAAAAACAGCGCACCTATGCAGATTTTAAACGGCCAACGCGCGCCGCCTTGCCACGCGTCGCCGCCGGTTTCGCCGATGACCCTCCGCTCCGACGCCTGCCGCTCCACGCTGGGACCCGCTGGTCCTGGTTTAACGTCGCACCTGACCCGTGAAAAGCGTCCAAGCCGATGCAGCCCGTTGAAATTTTATCAACACATGGTCTGTTTTGTTTTTTGGTCTAAAACACCCACGTAGTCATTAAAATTGCAAATAAATCAACGCCGTAAGGAGCCTCGAATGATATCTTGTTTTTGCTGTGTCTCGTCTCACTTTTTTTCTTCCTCGCGGCGATAGGACTTATTAATAGCTTTCCTCACTTTTGCAAATTTCTTGCCCAAAAGCTCCTGAGAAAACTCATACTTCTGCCAAGGGCTGCACAATCCTCTAATTGTCCTTGAATAAAAATGTTTCCAATAATCTTTGTTTGAAACCGGATATGCGTCAAAAAAGTTTGAACATGTAGCAAACACGGTGAATACGTGGAGATGACTTGCGCTTGGGAAACGG
Organism: Istiophorus platypterus; assembly: GCA_016859345.1. Lineage (NCBI taxonomy): Eukaryota > Metazoa > Chordata > Actinopteri > Istiophoriformes > Istiophoridae > Istiophorus > Istiophorus platypterus. The sequence goes on from CM029118.1 coordinate 2,649,866, forward strand.
TGGGAAAGTGAACAAACATGCCCCGGGTCACCGCGTCAAGTCCTTTCAAAATAAAAGAACCGCTGGTTCCTCTGACCTCCCTCTTCCCGCCAGATTTTAAGAAGACATCCTGCTGATTGACACGGAGGCAGCCGACCTCAAGGTCATGAACATAACATGGCACGATGAGTAGAAAAGAGGCCAGTGGCTGAGAGGGATCCAGGACCCCCCCCCGATCTCTTTAACGAAACCGTGACGTAAATACTTTTGAAATTATTCAATGTCATTAGCAGATTTTAAAGTTTCTCAGAGCTGATTTTCATAAAATAAGTTGTTCTCTGGAGAAACAAACAGCAGCTGGGTTCACAGCAGAGTTTTGTGCATATGTCACACTTTGACTTGTCAATTTCTATTTATGTATTTAATTTTTTTTTTAATCCACTCATTTGTCCTGTTTTACAGTTTGAATGACTTTTAACCAGCCTTTTTTGGGGGGGGGGTATTTATTTATTAATTAAAAAGCTACTGAGCTGCTCTGTCTAGTGCTTTTTTCAGAGCTTGGAGGTCAAAGGTCAGCACATCTCAGGCTCTGCTTCTTAAAGTTTGACCACTCTTGGTTTTCAAACCTGCGTCATGCACGTCCCAGAATCTGTTCGAGTGTGAAACTAAACTGCTGGAGTAGTTTTTTCAATCATCCACCTGCCTGTCGAGGGGGGAACCCGTATTCTCTAAGGCTGTGATTTGGTTCTGATGAACCCCGTCATCGGCGGATCCAGACTAGGTCCGACACCGGCCGGTTGTCCTGGTCTAGATCTGGTGCAAACAGACCCCGGGACCATTTCTTGGATGAAAGGTCGTTTTCACCAGATCGCCATCACCTTCTCGCCCTTTTATTATTATTATTATTATTATTATTATTATTATTATTAGTTGTTTTTTTTTACCTTTCCTCATCAAAACAAACTCCTACCTGAGCACGAGTGTGTTCACCCATATGACCCAACATTCATATGTGTAGTGTGAACCTACATTCGCTCATATGTTGCCTCAGGTGACGATTTTGCTGCCCGGGTGAAAACGGTGGAACCGACTCGAAACCGGTGCCGGTGCATTAACTAGGGCCATGACCTGCTCACCTACTACGACGGGCAGCACCCTCATAGCCTTCCTCTCCCTGCTGTTGATCTTCGCCCTCTTCTTCCTCTGCTGCGGGTTGAACGTCACCGTGGGCACCGAGTTCTCCCGGTACTGCCGCGGGTAAGGAATCTCCTGCTGGATGTAGTCCTCCGTGTCGTCCAGCCGCGACTGGGCCAGGTCCCGCTCGATGATCCTGGGCAAGGGCATGGGCAGGGGCCCCGGGATGGTGCCCGCCAGCGTGGGGAGGGTGGCGGCGACGCTGGCGTGCTGCAGCTTCCTGCAGGCCTCGATGCTGCTGCGCAGCTTGGCCTTGCGGGCCTCCTCCCAGCGCTGCAGCCCCCGGAAGACGCCGAGGTAGAGCAGGACCATGATGGGGCAGGGGATGAAGAAGGAGCAGACGGAGGAGTAGACCACGTAGTTGTTGTCCTCCAGCTTGCACTCGCTGGGGTCGCGACCCGGCACGTTGTTGATGCCAAAGATGACGGGCGAGGCCACGGCCAGGGCCAGCAGCCAGGTGGCCGACAGCAGGACCAGCTGCCGGTGGTCCACGTGCTTACGGTTGTAGTTTAGGGGTATGGACACGGCGATGAACCTGCAAGACAAGGGAAGGGTAAACGCTCCGGAGAGCCCACCTGCAGCAAAACACAGAGTTTTATTTACTCCTTAATATCGAAGACTAACTACTACTTCTTTCTCATTCTTTCAACTATTTGGTATTTACCTTATTTTCCCACTAAATCTATGAATCGTCTCTGTAATTTTCATGAGTATTTTTAAAACTCGTTCTGAACAATGTGTTGGCTCCAGTCCGTTCATGCAAATTTCTTCCTGTTTTGTCGAGAAGGGAAGGAAATTAACATGAAAAAACAAACCACGTTCGGGCATCGTCGGAAAGACAGCGACAGTCATCGTTCTTTTTTTCTAACCAGTTTTCCCTGTTTGAGATGCAAATGGTCTGTTTTTCACGCAGAGGCGTCTTGTTTCCAGCACCACTCGAGTTCTGTTGCGTCAGATATCGAGATAATGTGGAAAAGAACCTTCGAGGGCTTTTTTGCATAAAACTTTTTTGTTTCCCTGGGACCAATAAAACTAGCTCGGCATACTTTATTTTCAAAGGTTTTACTTTTTAACGATAAGAGAATCAACACAATGTTTTATTTTGATTACTAAAATAATATCACTTGCTAAAGACTTTTCACACCGCTTGGTTTTTGGTATTTTTAAGTTACTATTTTTTAAAACTAAACTTGGGTTTTGAGCCTCAGGACGTTTGCGCGAAATGTGTCAGCAGCACAGAACATCCGATGCCTGGTCAGAATGAATGAATGAATAAACGAATGAAAGAACGAACGAGAGAACAGATGAATGAATTTTTCATCATCGTATCATGTAACGTCTAACTACGCACAGGCTCATGAAGCAACATAAAACCATACAGGCCAGGACCGGAGGCCACACACACACTTACAAACAAGATAAAGTCCAAAAAAACCAAATAAATAAAATAAAACAGCCGGTGAAGCAACCGAAGCAACTGAAGCAACCGAAGCAACCGAAGCAACCGAAGCAACCCGAAGCAACGTCCATGGTCAAATCTTCAGGCTAACGCTGTCTAGAGCAGAATTTATAAAACGTAATGTAGCGTTGGAGAAAATCAGTGTATCACTAACTGATTAATCCATCTTACTGTAACAAATCCAACCAACGTTAGCATATCAGAATTGAACAACTAAAGAATTGAAAATTTAAAGACTAAAGAAAGTGAATGAAAACAGTGAGAACTGAGAACGTTGACTTCAATTGTTAAAGGGAAAAAAGAGATTTTATGCTAAATTATGTTTATATTCCTCAAAATAAGTACTGATTAATTGCTAATATTCAGATATTTTGTTGGCCACCAGAATCAAAAAAATCACATACAGATGTTGAGTTTGCTTAAATCTTCGCTTCTCTGCTCTGTGTGAGATTCAGTAAATGGCTGCACTGCTCTGTCCTGGATTTTCCTTCTGATCCGTGACTCAGCTTTTTATAAAAACCCCTTTTGGAGCTTCTTTTTATTATTTTATTTTTCTTCTCGCCGAGAGGATGTGAACAGCGTGTTCGCTTTGCACAAATTAAGGAAAAGGGGTCGAAATCCAGCGGTGTAGGAAACAAAAGTTGTGGTGCAGTTAGAAAATCACAACTTCGGGTCAGGAGAAATAAACCTGGTTCCTCTAATGAAGCCAAACAATTCACTGTGGTCGTCCCAAATGGGATTTTAGCTTCAAAAGTTGGATTTTCAGTAGAATAATTAACCACACCCTTTAAAGTCTGGTTATTTTTTTGGCTGAAGTCTGAATTTCTCCTCCCACCTCTGGTTTTCTTGTTCCCTTTCCTCCAACCTCTGGTTGCAAAACCAACCCGAAAGTTTGTCTCATTCTTGAGAGCAGAGGGATGATTTATATTTTCATATAAACCTTGGTCGGACAAACACACCGACAAACACACAAACACACACACACACATATATACCTGTCTACACTGATGGCGCAGAGGTTGAATATAGGACGCGGTGCACAGCATCACGTCATCCATCACAGGGTCAGTCATATCATCCGTGTTCAAGACCAACACCCACCACAACTGCACGCATGGGACACACACACGTATATACCTGTCTACACTGATGGCGCAGAGGTTGAATATAGACGCAGCAGCACAGCATCCGTCCCATCATCAGGGGCAGTCGCATATCAGCGTGTTCAAGGACCAAACACCACCCTGAAACTGCACGCATGGACACACACACACACACACACACACACACAACAAAGAAAAAAAAAAAAAAAAAAAAAAAAAACACAATCTGCCTCAAAATCTGGTGTAAATATCTTCTCTCCTCTTTCTTCTTCCACTTCAGCTCCCCCCCAAACACAAACAAACTAAAAACCTCCAAAAACACAAACACAACCCTCCCTCCTCCTCTTCCTCCTCCTCCTCCGCCTCCTCTTCAGGAGAAAGCGGAGAGGGTTTAACTCCCTGACCGCTCTTTTTTTTTCCCCTTTAATCCAGCGGGTGCAACGCGGGACAAACCTCCAGTGTGACACCACAGCAGATTAACCGGCTGCAGCCACTGGCTCAGGTAACAAGATCACAAGTGCAGCTAATTAGGGAGGACTTGGGGGGGGCGTGTCAGCAGGGTGGCTCAGAGCCTAGTGGATGGTCAGACAGGCAGGAGTGCAGGCATGTGGCTAGATCACAAGCCCTTAAAACTATTTATTGCAAAGAAAATATTGAAATATTGTGATTCATGGATCATACCTCTTCTGCCAACCAGGATGACCCCCCCTCAGCACACACACAGCCCCCCCCCAAGTCACTCCTCAGTACTGCATGTTCTCTCCTCTCTGTTGTGAACAAGCTGAACTCTGCATTCAGTGCATTCAGTTGAGAATTGTGAGAATTTTTAGACCCCCCCCCCATCAACAAGAGCTGCTCTATTTACACACTGTGGCATATTGTTTCAGCAGGTGTTAGGGCTAATAAAGGAACAGTCATGGATGGATTGTGACACAACAGGCCCAAGGGCACAGACATGTACCCCCCCCCCCACACCCACCACCCCCACCACCCACCATCCCCACCTGCATAGGAGCAAGACGCGCAGGCTGCAAGAGACAGAAAGCGACTGGAAACAACGCATTTTGTAGCCAAGATGCGTTGCATCTTATTGTATTGGTTTTGTTATATGTTATATCATGTCTTTAAGATTTTTCCTGTATCGTTGTAATCATTTTGCGGTTCTTTGTGCGTTTTTTACGTCTCTTTTTGGTTTTTGCTTCTGTGCGTTTATTTGCGTCTCTTTTTGTGGGTTTTCTTTTGCGTTTCCGTGTGTTTTTTGCGTTTCTCCTTTCTTTTTTCTGCGTCTCGTTGTGTTTTTTGCGCCTGTTTGTTGTCTGCTCTGTGCCCCCTTCGGTTCCATCCCGCAGGAGCTGAAAATTCCCGCAGTTGAACTGGAGTTTTACTTCTCAGGAGACGCTGATCCAAAAGCGGATCCACGCTCGCATTCCCCTGCGCGCATAAAATTATCACAGCGCACTGTGCAAAATATGGTCCCAACCCGGGGGGGGGGCTGAACAGAGCCTCCCCCCGGTTTGCACCCTGTGCGCCCCGCTCAGTAATCCCATCCAAAGCCAATTTGGCTCGGTTCTTACCTCTGCGTAAACGAAGAGCGGCAGGACCAGCACCGCCAGCAGCAGGTCCGAGAACGCCAGGCTGACGATGAAGTAGTTGGTGGTGGTCTTCAGCGCCTTCTCCAGGTACACGCTCAGGCACACCAGCACGTTCCCCCCCGTGACCACCACGATCAGCAAGATCCCGAACACGAGCGCCGGGAAATTGTGGTGCGTCACGGCGGCGGCGTCGGCATCGGCCGGATGCGTGTCGTTGCTAAAACCGGCGGCGGCCGACATGGTCGCCGCTGCTGCGCCGTGCGCCGCGGACTGACGCCTTCCCTGTCCGACGGAGAACCCCTCTCCCCGGGGCGTGTCTCATCTATGAGCCGTGTCCGGCAGCGGGGAGGTGAAGTTACAGGTGGAGTTTCTCCTCCGACGCGCCCGGTCTCCGCACCGAGCCTCCGTGCGCTCCCGCTCTCCGGACGCGGCGCTCACGGGAGCCGGGTCCCGGTTTCTTAAATTTTTTGTCCGCCCCCGGCCCCTCGGTGCACGGTTCCTCTTTCGCCTTTACCTCCAGCCCGTCGTGGCATCCTGTGGACCCCTTCCACCCGACCTGGTTCTCCTCAGCCCGCTCCTCGTGGAGTAAGTGCGCGGAGTGGACGAGTCAGAAGGCAACGGCTTAAATCCATCCGCTCAAATCTGCTTAGCGCGCTGAGGCTCTGCGGCGGCGGCTGCGGCGGCTGCTCCGTGGCTACAGCCTCAGCGGGAAGGCAGGTCACCTGTCAGGGAAAGACACGGTGTGGAAATCGGTTCTACGTCAGATGTGTCGGTTTTACTCTGGAGCCACCTCATGACCTTCAGCTTGACCATGGATCTTGGGGATTTTGGTTCACATAGGACAGATTTATCTTTTTTTTTGTCTCAGAATTTTATCCTTTCATATTCTTTTTTTTCCCAACTGGTATTTTTCACTCTGGTCTTTCAACACAGCCTCTGAGCGGACCACAGAGGGCGTTGATTACTGAACTACCATTGATTGACTGATCGATTTTATTCATGGATAATTAGACACCAACAGAAATCTAATTGTTAACATCTTAAAGTGAAAAAACCCACTTATTTCCAACATGGTCCCAAGATGTTAAAAGATGAATAAAGATACACAAAAAGCATCAGATATTATATTTCATATTACATATTATGTATTACATTAAAAAAACTAAACAATCAAATCCCCAAACCCCCCAAAAAACACATCACCATAGATAATGAACAAAAAATAATAAACCCCCACATATAAAAAGATAAGGACAGCTAAAGTATCAGTGTCTTTTCAGATTTCATTATGAACTGTTCCATATAAAAGAGTCCTAACCTGACTTCTATTTAAAACCTGGATGAGAAGCAACATGGTACCGGTATAAAAAAAAAGGAACTTCTGGCTCCATTATCGACTCCAGGCACTTCACACACACCAGGTTTGTTAGACATGATGAGCGTGGACCTTTGTTTCCTCGAGGACACGAGTGCTGAGGAGAAGACCCACTGGTTCCCCTGCTTCCCGTCCTGCCCCTCCTGGAACCCGAATAGGGACGTTCTGCCTCACCTGCCGTCGCTTCCTGAGTTCGGCCTCGCCAGGCGGGAAACAGGCCTCGCGGGAACGACGCTGTCTGCGAGGATGACGCGGGAAGTTCAAATGATAGAATAATGGAGTTCAAGAGTCTTGAAATGATCTGATGATAAACTCGGAAAGCCTGAATAAGAATCCACAACCCTCCGAACTCTTTGGAAACCGGGTTTCCCTCGCTGTCGTCGACCACGCCCTCTGCTGCATCACGCGGGGTAATTACAGACATAAAAAAAACAAAGTTGATCCGGTGCTGCCATTTTGAAGTCTCTGTCTTTCTCTCTGTTTCGCTCTGCTTCCCAGGTTGAGATCGAGTTCACCGACCTCAGATCGGACGTCAAGCTATGGCCGGTCCCACCCCAGCTGGTCTACATCGTCGAGCTCGCAGCTCCCCCGGGAGGCTGGTCGGCAAAGGTCCGGCCGGTTGAATTGGATTGCAGCGGGTTCATAGCCATGTCAATATCAAGGCTACTGCTAAAGATAGGAGTGTGAGGGAAGCCCCCCCCCCTTAGGTGAGTAGAGGGCATCTGGTGGGGGTGACCCCAGGACGCCAGGATTCATTGCTAAACCCTCTGTGGGCCCATCGGCGAAAACCGTGCCAACCTTCCAACCCAGATGACGCCATCACTCGCTGGACTGTCCCACAAAGTCTCGGCAGTGCATCTCAGGTCTGCAACTAAAAGATAGTAACATCAGCCCAATGCAACAGAACCGCCATTTTTTCCCCTTAGGGCCAATCATGGGGCTCAAAAAAAAAAAAAAAATCCTCCATCATCCAAAAGACATTTCAATAAATCTATAATTGACAGACACTTTCATCCAAAATCTAAAGTAAATCTGAGAGCTAAATTTCCCATTTCCCCATAGACCACCAAAGGAGACGTTTCTAAAACTGCTTTCAGGACACCACAAACCAGAAAGATGATCAGTTATTGCATCTATGTTCTAAGTATCTTTAAACCATGAAGGTTCTACACTAAGTAAAACTTTCCTTCGGGCCAAGAAAGACCAACTTTTCTTTGTGGGACGTCATCAAAACTACAATTGAAAAGAAACGTGGCAGTGCAAGTGGAAGCAAAAACAAAAACGACTTGATCTTTGGAGTGAATGGGCACCGTCTTAGAGCTCGATTCCAGGTCTCTGGACCTGCAGCGTCTGATCCCGTCTGAGGGAAACATGGGTTTTTTGTCCTCTCCTCTATTGACGTCTTAAATTTTGTGTAGGAACTGTTGGAAAACTACATGTAGCAAAAGACAAAGACCATGGATGATATCTGTTTTGGTTGTTGTTTATTCTTCCAGCCAAACTTCAAGGAGAAAATATTTTAATCCTTCTGGAAAAAAAACCCCAAACAAATCTCAGCTCTTAAATTCACCATCAACCGAGGATAAGCGGCCTTCTTTTATATGATCGGCTTGTCTCCAACCATATGAGGTTATAGTCAGACATCACATTTGGGGAAAAATAGCCTCACAAGTTCCCTGCAACTCTTCCCTTTTTTTGAAAAAAATCTTCAGAGCAAAGGTGTTTGTGCCTTGGCGCCTCCTGTGGCATGAATATCATTAGAAAATAAAAGTCAGCAGCAATTAGCTTCTCACACGTTGTCGCGAGGCCTCAGGAGGAAGAGGAGAACTTGAAGAACAGCAGAACACGCATAATATAAAAAAATAACCCAAACAAAAAAAAAACCACGACGCAGATGTTCAACTTGGCCTTAAATCATCTGGGCGGAAAATACATAAAGAGAAATGAAGATCACTGTGAAGCGTCAGCCCGAAACCATGTGAGCTAATCTTCTGCTCCTCCGCTTGAAGTGGGTGATTAAATGAGAGCAGGATGGGGAACCGAAGGGAGCCGGTTCTCTTTCCTTCCACGTTCAGAATCTCCTCTAAAGTTCACATTAATCGCACCGAGACAAAGCTGCAGGCTCGGCTGATAAATGAAGGGTGATGTTTGGGATTTTTCCATGCAGGAAGTAGCGTGATATCAGGGTCATCATGTGAGCATGTGAAGGCAACACATGGTCAGAGGTGAGATTCTAGGTTTAAAAAAAATAACAACGTTTCAGATGTGAAGCCTTTGATATTGAACACTTTCACTGGAAAAATTAACTAAAAAAAATACATGAGGTTTGGTTGATGCGATCTGTGTCATATGTAGTGACAAGAGAAAAAACAGAAACAAGCAGGAGCACGAACGGAAATAGAAACACAAACAGATACACAAACGGAAACACAAAAACACAAACAGAAACACAAAAACACAAACAGATACACAAACGGAAACACTAACAGAAACAAGCAGGAGAACGAACGGAAACGCAAACAGAAACATAAACAGATACACAAATGGAAACACAAAAAAACAAACTGAAACACAAACAGAAGCAAGCAGGAGAACGAATGTAAACACAAACAGAAACACAAATGTAAACACAAAAACACAAACAGATACACAAATGGAAACACAAAAACACAAACAGATACACAAATGGAAACACAAAAAAACCAAGTGGAAACACAAACGGAAACACAAAACAAACAGGAACTAAAAATGGAAAGAGACATACAACATAAACAGACACACAAACAGAAACACAAACTATACGTCAGCAACTCAACAACCAAAGGCCTGGGTTTGCCTGAATAGACGCAGGCAGATCAATAGCTAAAGATGTGATATCACCAATAATGGTTCTTGATCCGGATCCTCATACTAGTGTCAATAGGATAAACCCCCTCTTCTAGGGGTTCACACTTTCTGCTCACTTGCTGCTGTTGTGTGCAAATAGTCCACACAATAACATCTATTTAAATTTCCCATTAATAACACACATGCTTTGGTGTGTTTTAACATAGATGTGATCAAGTTGTTAACTGACACTTATAAGTTAAAATGACTAATGACTCAATGGCAATTAAAATGTATTCAGAATCTTTGCAATGACCATTAAACTCATAAAAAATGATGGAACATCAGCCGTTCTCAGTGGAAAAGTAGCCGACGTTCCTGTTTTCTTCTCGGAACCGAGTTTTGTGTTTCATATTAACGGGTTGTCGTCATAAAAACAAAACAGTGATTGATGACACTTTCACTGTTGATGAAAGAAAGCACTTGGGCTAATTAAGGCTTAATTAACTTGAATTAATGGAACAATTTGTGATGTCGAATGCAGCAACTTAATGGAATTCATCACACAGTCCTGACCATAAGTATGTGGACAGTTACATGTGTTTTTTTGTTCTTCAGGCTTGAGTTCGTTCAGTCTGAAAAAAACAAAACAAAACCCAGATGCAATATTAAAAAGCCAACCCTCAGCTTTAATTTGAGCAGGTTTAAATCAATGTTAAGTGCATACTGTATAGTCCTATACATACATATATATATAATATATAATAAAGTTCCAATAAAGTCACCTCTACTAATGTTGGAATTATCAGCATATCTGGAGCTTTGAACCACATCTCACAGTCTTTAATCAGCCAAAGACTCAGATGTTCTTATCCGACCTATGTCCAGAACTGTACTCACATGATAACAGGTCGTGTTATATGAGGGGGGGGGTGTAACTTCTGTCTCCGCTCATTATCTCACCGATGCACTGTTTTTCATTTCTCTTTATTTAGGTACAGAGTTAAAACGCAACGGTTTTCATGTGTGTGTGCTTGTTTTTTTTTACTTTTATTTTAGGGTCAGGGAATCTTCGACATTCTCCTGATATGATGCAGAATCGATACTGGAATTGAAACAATCTTATGACTCAATAAAAAGCAAAGGCAGTTCTACTTTTTTGGCTCTAACTCCGGTGCCCACCCACCGACTGTCCTTTACCCACTGAGCTGCAAACGAAACACAACTGACAGTTGGGCCAACTGGTCTCGATGAGCGTTGGTGCGTCTAACCGAGGGAAAGAAGCCGAGGAGGGTGTGTGGGAATATGCAGCTTTTTGATTTAAGCTGAGTTAACTACAGTTAATTTGGGGGCGTCTTTACAGTCTGTGGGTAAAAAAACAAAGTGAAAGGGGAGTTTACTGACCAGCAACACTGGCTGATATTTGTGTAAAAACAGAAGTTGGTGTGTGTGTGTGTGTGTGTGTGTGTGTGTGTGTGTGTGTGTGTGTGTGTGTCCTGGAGCAAGAAAAAAACACAGCACTGCAGTGGGTGCATGTGGTGAAAACCATCATTATCCGAAAAGCAGTTGGACCTCTGGACCCGGTTCTTGTCTCTGCCCCCCAGAGTCGGTTAAAGTTCTGCAAAGTGCTGCTGTATGTGTGTTTGTTGGTGCTGGAATTTTCTTACTTTGCTCCACTAACGTCAGTCAGTCAGCAGTGACGTGCCACGAAGTATTAACTAAAAGCACCCCCCCCCTTTTGTCTTGCAAAGCTAATTATGAAGTCATTAAATGCCTCCCTTTTCCTTTGCTGAGCCGGGGGTGACCCACTAAAATGTCTCTGCGCAACCCTTCATCTTGAAAGTGTCAGAAGAGGATTAACGTCGGCCTCTGAGCCGGTGCAGGTCGGGGGACCGGATGCTAAATACAAAATAATAATGAATAAAACTCGAAAATTTGATCAAGCTCCAGGAGTTTTATCCCACCAAGTTGTCAACAAAGTCTGCTCTTTGACACAGAGTCAACAAATACAACAGCATCACACTCTTGGTAACAATCCGAGTTAATTTTCTTCATTTTTATTCAACAGAAATCCTCCGCAACCCGCCTCAAATAGAAGATAGTGACATTTCATTCATGCACAAGTGAATGAACAGGCACATTGGTCTCAAGACTGTGACAGAAATGGATTTAACACCCCCCCCTCGCCACCCAGCCACCCAGCCACCCAGCCCTCCCACTGCGACTCTCATCCATAGCTCCACCATGTCCCCCTTTAAGTGGTTCCCTGCCACTCGACAGCAGGTTTCAGAGGGACAGTTTGTCCCTGAAATGAGCCTGTGCGATGCTTTTTGTAACCCTGCAGGCGGTGATGATATTGATAGAGATAAAACCTTTCAAATGGCTGCTTTTCTGGATATCACTGTAATATTTCATTCAAAAAAAAAAAAAGAAAAGGTGGGAGCTCCTCATTTTCACCCGGGAAGGAAACTTTTTTCCGGGCCGGTTTAAAAAATGTATAAGGAGGCGGCAGTGCTGTGAGATAGAGCTGATGGATGGGATGAGGCTAATTACTGAGAGGTGAAGTGTGTGTGTGTGTGTGTGTGTGTGTGTGTGTGTGTGTGTGTGTGTGTGTGTGTGGGTGCGTGTGTGTGTGTGTGTGTGTGTGTGTGTGTGTGTGTGGGTGCGTGTGTGTAGGGAGGAGAAAATGGTTGTGGGTCCTGGAGAGACTCGGGGTCGGGCTAAAAGAGGAGAAACAACTCGACGACTTTGTGAAGAGCATTGACCCGACGTGGCTGCGAAAAGAGGTGAGATGTGGATAAACAAAGAAAAATAGACAAAAAAGAAATGAATAATGATAAAATAAGAAGAAATACAGAGACACGGGTCGAGAAATAGAAAAAAGTCCAAGATTAAGACAGATAGATAAAAACAAAGAGCAGATAAAGACATATCTCAGTAGAGGAAGATAAAAATCTTATTAAAAGCAATTAAAAACAAATAGAAGCTAGAAAATAGCAACTAAATTAACACTCATCTTCTTCCTCAACAGTAAAAGCATTAACCCGTCCAACATTTACTCTTTTATTCCCTTTTTTTTCTCCAGTAGCCTCTGAACGCCGTGACGGGTATTTTCTATTTTTTTTGCCAGGCAGCACCAGGCTGGGAGCTCACTGCAGACCTGATTCATCTAGTTTCACTTTCATAACGTGTGACTTTATTAACAAGCTTCAAAAAAAGGAGACCATTATTTATTTATGGCTTCTATTTCATGACTCGTCGGCTTTCTCTTAAGTCTGTTGCATGGAGCTAAGTGCGGTCGTTCCGTTGCTAAATATAGTGGTTTTCCAATGGTTTGTTTTTAACAACTACCAGTGGAAGAAATATCCAAAATTTTAGGTCATGCTGACCTTAGCTGAATTTTCCTCCTTGAACTTGCCATAAATTTTCTTTTTCTTTATGGCCACTAGGGTACAGCGAACACATTAGCCTGGTTTACATTCAAATGTAGCATGAATTTAACAGAACATCCGGAAAATCAGCAAAAAAAAAAACGCTAATTAATTTGTATTTCCGTTTTCTACTGTTTTTCACAAACTGAAGAAGTTAGCTCATTGAGAGAAAAACAGTCGGTGGAGCTAGTTCTCCAGTCGGTGCCTTTAAACCACAACAGAAGAAGAGGACACAAGATGATGAAGTCAAAACCTCATACAGTGGAAAACATGATGGAGAATTGGCATTTTCTGTTTGTCTCATGAATTAATGTGAGGATTTCGAAAATGCGCCTGATCATCTGTCAGTGTCATCCACAAAACCTCCAAACCCATGAGGATATTTCTGCTTATTGTTACGTCTTAAACCTCTTTTTCTTAAAAGCAGTAAAATAACCTGTCCGTGCAGAAAGATTTAAGTATGTAATGTATTCAGTGTCATGTTTTTCAGAAATGTGCCGCTCAGGAGTGTTTGTAGGTGGAAACAATGAAGAATTAGGCAGATCACTGCACTGGAAAAATGGAAAAATTAAACTGTCTTAGAATATGTTTGAAACATGTATTTGAGATTATGTAAGGAAACAGGATAGACAGGATTTTAGAGGAGTTTTCACTTTTTATTCTAAGAAAATAAGACTTCATACCTGCACAGCAGTGAACAAAACACTGACACATCATCACCTTGTAAGTTGACATGTAGAAATATATTCAGAAGATAAAGAGACACATGGTCCTTCATCTGGATCTGGTCTCTGAGTCCACCTGATTAGTCTAGGTCCAGTATTCCCTCTTCTTTTAGCTCCTTTCTTGGTCTCCACCACCACCTGATGGAAATCTCTGGCTCATTTCCTAAAATGCTCCACTGTGTTCACCAGCTGTTCTCTGACTGTGTCTGGCTGCTGTTTTCTGCCGAGCAGGTAGTGGAGGGAGGCTTTTTTTTTTTTTTTACAGATGTTTCTCTGACAACATCTGCCTGCTGCAGTTGAAAACGAGGCCATGAGAGCCGGGGGAGTCAACCAGAGCAGTAACCAGATAAACAATGAGCTGAGACTCACTGTGAATCTCAGTGAAGCCGAGAGGAAGCTGCAGATTCAGCTGAGACTCATTTAACATCGTCACTTTTTTTTAATGTTGTCACGTTTATTTTAAAAATCAATTACAGCCACTTTAAAAGAACCTTTAAAATCACAGGGAGACTCATCCTGGTTCACAGTGAACCACAGCAGGAGGAGCGTCCAGTCACAAACTGGCTCATACGAATGGAAAGTGACAACAGGCTGCCACCTCGTCCCCAGGGCTTTCGACCAACTGCTCCGTTTCTCCGGTTCGGACCCGTCAGCTGCCCCCCCGGGTCAAAGGTCGCGGCTCGGCGGATGCTGTCTGAGGAGGTGCTGCATCGCCCGCTTGGATCCCAGGACTCCGCTCCACCGCCGCCCCGTTCGCCGCGCCCACGTGACAGGCCGGCGTCCCATGGTCCTCAGCGTGCGAGGTCATGGGGTCAAGCCTCGGGGCGGACCAGGTGACTTAATCCTCGGCGTCAACACCGGCGACACGGGCCAGTCAGGAATCAGCTTTCACCAGGAAGTACTCGGGTCCTTTTACCAGGGTCAAAGTACTAAATACCAAACTGGAGAAAATACTTAGTCACAAGCAAAAGTCCTGAATTGACAAGTTTACCCAAGTAAAAGTACTAAAGTATAAGTGGGAAAATGCACTTAAAGTATCTATTGTAAAAGTACTTAAAAGTAATTATTTTATACTTTATCATTAAATTACCATCAAATTTGTGTTAATATGAAATAGTATTTTACTATAAAAGTATTTTACTGTTGTAGTTGGTTTAAGTGGAACAAATTTTTTGATTTCTTGAAAGATCCTGCAGCTAATGATTATTTTCTCATTGTGGATTATCAGTTGATATATTTTTTTAAATTAACTCTCTGGTTTGTAAAAATTTTGAAAAATACTGAAAATAACCAACAAATCTTACCCAGAGTTCACAGCAACACTGAACCACAGGTCCAAACCTTTAGATTATTAAAAGTAAATTAAAATCATTAAAAAATAATCAAAAGGAAAGTGCACATTTGAGAAGCTGGAACCTTGAGATGTTCGATATTTTTAATTGAAAAAAAAAAGACTTTAATAATAATATTCATACCAGCTGTTTATTTTTCTGTCAATCGACTGATCAATTAATCAATTATTCATTTCAGCTGAATTTTTAAATAACGTTACATAGTTTAAATTATAATGAAGCTTCATATTTTATAAACACTTCATATTTTTTATACAACAACTTAATTTGTAAAGTAACTAAAGCTTTTAAATAAATTTAAAAAGTACAATATTTTTTAATTTTGGTCTCAAGTATAAGTAAATTACTTAAGTACTTAAGTAAATTACATGTACCTCAAATTTGTACTTGAGTAAATGTACTAAGTTACTTTCCATCCCTGGCTTTACCAGATGAGTTTAGGGTTTAACTACTGCTCCTCCACCAGGCCTGTAAGTGTAGCTCACCAGACCTCAGAGCCAAAAGTCATCATTTTCACAGCTTTTAAAAATCTGGAGTTTGTGGCCTCAGATGTTCAGTAAATCCCTGATCGTTTCACAACAACTTGGAAAATCTCGGTAAAGTCGGGACGGAGCTTTGAGTCTTTGCGTTTGGGTTTTTAGTGACCTCACACCCGCCGACAAACGCTGGCGCTTGCCGAAAATGACGGATATCTAAATGCAGTTCTGAGAATAAGGGCTGAGGCAAACGTTTGTCCTGGACACTTCTTCAGCAGCAGGCTCACGTCTTCACAGGTCCCCGTCTTTCATCACCCTCGCCCTCGCCCTCGCCCTCGCCCTCGCCCTCGCCCTCGCCCTCGCCCTCGCCCTCGCCCTCGCCTCTCTTGTGTCAGAGCCAGTGATTCCCGGGCAGTGGTGGAAAGTAACTGAGTACATCAAGTTATAGTTTACTTGAGTTTTTTCATCTCATGCCCCTTTAACCTCTACCCCACCACGTTTGTCCGACTGAAATAGTTACTAGTTACATTATAAGTTGAGATTTTCACACAAATCGGTTCGTTTCAAGTGTTTTCAAACATTTTGATTTTTTCATGATTCTAGTGCAGCACATAACTCACTTTTTTTCAGGTTCATTTGATTAAAAAAAATAAACTCTTTAAAAACCGAAATACTCTTGGTTCACTTGTTTTTAAGAAAATGAAGCTTTTAGTAAGAGGATATGACCTAGAATTGTCTTAATTCGATTTGACTTGACCTGTAATAATACCATAATACTATAAATGGGCTTTTTCGACAGGACTTTTACCTTTGATACTTTAAGTTTGTTGACAACACAAATTAGATTTTGATTTAAGGACTTTTACTTGTGATAAAGTATATTAACCTGGTTTTATTATTTTGACTCTGAGGACCTGGGCACTTCTTCCTCCTCTGGTATAAAACATCTCCTCCTACTGGTGGAGTTTGATGCCACCTCTTATTCATTAACAACTAAAGTCCTTTTTTCTCTTTATTTCAGTCATTTTCAAAATGCAATTTTCAAGTTATGAATCAGAAAAATCAGCGTTTGCAAAGTGATCCAATTTTTTTAAAAAAACAACAACACACCAAAGCTTTCTCTCTCTTACTCTCTCTGCTTTAGGTGGAACAAGAATGCTATTAAGCGGGTTGCTAATGAGATTAGCTTCTCTAGTAAAACCCCTACGACCCTAAGTTACAGTTACATCACAGGCGCTGCTCAAATCATTACGTAAAAAGTTTGGTTTAAAAGTCCAAAGTTTTGCATCAAAAATGCAATAAACCCAAAAAGGAGCCGAGAGTTTCTGGCCACAGAAGCTTCTCTGTGAGGCTGAAAATTTCAATACAAACCAGAAACTAAATGCTTATGAGTAGAAAACAGACACAACTTTGCTTTTATATCCTTAATAATGTAAAATGTAGCACTGGGCACTTAAGGTTGTTGCTTCTGTCCTGTTAAAATGTGTTTTGTAAAATTTACAGGTTACAGGTGTTTTCTACCTGAGCTGTGGCTACTTCCACAACTACAATCTCCCTCTCTCTCTCACACACACACACACACACACACACACGCACACTCTTCTTCTAGAGGGAGCAAGGCATCAAGATTGTAGATGTGATTTGCAGAATTTTTTGAATCATCTATTTGTATTAGTTGCACTCATCTTGTGCCATTTTGTGTTTCTGTGATGTTTTGTGTCTCTTTGTTGTTGTTTGAGTGACTTTCTATCAAGAATTATTAACATATATTAATCTTAAACTGAGTCACTGGCCTTAGTGAAACTTATTTCAATTAGAAAGGAGTTGGCCTCGACCCTCTGTGTTTCTGTGGAGTGTAATAATTGTTATCTGGTCTAAACCTGGACCCCGGCTGGCGTCTCCTGATCCGAGGAGCTGTGGCTCCCCCCGGTGGCTGGATGAGAACCCCCCCCCCCCCCGACGTGTCCGTCAATGGACTGAAAAACGCCGTGAGGAGCAGATCCTGCCGCATGTGACATCACGACACTGCGAGCTTGTTCTTCCCACACAGACCAGGATGTGTTGCGTATGGGTGTGTGTGTGTGTGTGTGTGTGTGTGTGAGCATGCTTGTTGCCATATATTGCAGCCTGGTGTGTGCGTGCACAGTGGTGCCTTGTCCACACGTGAAGCCATTATTCGTCCCAGTTCATGCCAGTAAATCTGTTGTTTTTACAGCGTGAAGCATCAGGCTGGACAGGAAGGGGGATGAGGACAAGTCCGAGAGACGCCTTCCAAAAGATTAAGTCTTCTGGTTGATTTCTTTTTTTTTATCGCCGACCTCTGACCTCCTATGAAACCTAAAAAAACAAACAGGCCTGGGAACGGGCCCCCTCCCTCCCCGTCCACACGACTGTCGAGGCAGAACTCAGCACAGTTTTTCAGAATCCTCCAGAAGCCTTTGGTCCATGTCCAGGTCGAGGACTCAAAGGAACTGGCTCCAGGTCCTGGGCCAATCACAGCGAAGCAAACGACCTGTCCTCCGTTTCCAGCAGTCGCTCGTTTATACATCCAGCCTTCCCTGACATATACAGTATATCATACTCATACATACACTTTCATTTTTTTGCATATATTCTATATAATTAATATACATATTAAAGAAACATAAGAGTGAAATTGTTGGTCTGTAAGAAGAAAAACATACGAACAATGTACGTGACTGAACTTATACAGTATTTTGTAATCATACATACGTTCTCATTTTTATACATATAGTCTAAATAATATATGATTTTTGAAAATTTATAAGAGTGAAGATTGTTGGTCTGCAAGAGGAAAAATATATGAGAGTGAGAATATGTATGCATGTAATATACAGTAAATTCTGCTACTGAGCCAAAAGTTTCAGGCAGTAAAAACAAAGTGAGGAAACTATCAAAACAAAGTCATTCATAGTTTTTATTTATTATTTAACCTCATATAAAATGCAGTTAACAGAAAAAAACCTAAATCAGACCAGTGTTTTCCGTGACCCCCTTAGACCAGCCGGTTGTCCTTGGAACATCACAGTCCGTCCGGGGGGTCCAGACCACCTGTCATCTCATGCTGCAGGATGAATTTTGGACCAATCAGACGTCTCCCTGATGATACCTGGTGATAAATAAGAACCTACAGGGCCTAAAGCTTTTCTACGGTTCCGTGTCCACAGCATGTGAGTTGGAACGAAATCAATAACTGTGTGTGTGTGTGTGTGTGTGTGTGTGTGTGTGTGCGCGCGTGTTTACAGTAGATACGTCCCATGTGTCGTCACTGGTTTCACGTCGACGGCAGCTTTTTCGTCGGTGCCTGTCCGACCTGAAGAGGATACAGAAATGTGAGAAATGTCTCCAGCTGCCAGCTGCATTCCTCTGCCCCCCCCCAACCCTAACCCTAACCCTAACCCCCCCACCCCCACCCCCCGGGCCAGAATGCACCGGGGCCCCGCCAATCCAGAAACGGCCCAGTCCAGCTAAAACAGATGCAAGTATTTTTTTAGTGGGAGGCTGCGAGTCCTCTGCTGGCAGGCGCTTAATGCAATATGTGCCCGTAAGATGAAGTCACAAACACTGCGACTGTAGTCGACTCCCACTCGCCGGGGCGGCACAGAGGGGCCCATTATGCGGACGAGTACCAGCTGGTACCACGGGCTCCCTCGTCCTCCCCGGGACTTCATCTGCTGGTGCCGCCGGAGTCAGGACATGGAGCTGGGATCCAGGAGCAAACCTGCGAACGGCCTCCTCGGCTGCGTCGTCGCCGTCTGCCTCTGTGCACTTTGTCCGGCCCAAAGACGTGAGTGGGGCTCCGATCCCTTTGAAGGGGGGTGGGGGGTGGGTGTGGAGCTGGGGTGGAGGGGGGGGTCGTCTGTCACCGCTGATGGTGGAGGAGGAAGGGGGCCGAGGATGGAGATGAGGCTGCAGAGTGTGTGACAGGGGGCGGTTGGTGTTTTTCAGGGTTCGGGGGTCCCCGACCTTTTGGCTTGTGGCTACTTTTGACCCCTCTTGACAAGGACTAGACTGTTTTCCTTCAAATATTTTTTAATCTGAAGGATGTTTAAAGGCCTGAAGAGGTGAGATTATCCAGGATTTCATTTGAAAATGAAAAAAAGAGACAAAAATCAGTTGTGTCACCTCTTAAACAGAAAATGTTGAAAACAATCCTCACTTCTTCAACGCGTGGATTCACGTTCACTGCGGCGTCGGTGGAATGTGTTTTCAGTGCAGCACGGGGGGGGGGCATGGTTGGTGGTGGCTTTGTACTGGACAGCATGATATTCAGAGGCGTTTCTAATATTCTGACCCCCCCTTGTGTGTGACGGCGTCGGACTGTACAGGTGTACCTGATAAAAATGGCCTCCGAGTGTGTGATGGTTCACATACCAGATAGTAAAAACAGAAGGACCCACTGGGTGTTGACCTTTAGATTTGATTTAGAACAAGGTTTAGATAGAGGTCAAGGAATAAGACCAGTTGTCCGCATGTCCTGATGTCAGGTGTCTGGGGGCCCCAGAAATCCCCAGACACCCCGGGGCCCTCAGGCACCCTGGGGCCCTCAGACACCCTTGGGCCCTCAGACAACCCGGGCCCTCAGACACCCTGGGGGCCCTGCTGTATAATCAGATTTATAACTTTCTGTTTCAGAGACACAAATCTTCGATTATATTTACACTGTTACCTGCAGCAGAGTTATGAAAATAACCCACTATGAAAGGAGGAAACTACAGCTTTCATTTTGAGGCCAAACATTCTTGTATGGGGGCCAGATTCGGCCCACGGGCCGCCATTTAGCTACCGCCGATCTATGCTATTTTTAGCCTCGGAGTGTTGCTGGTATGGATGGATGATGAGACAATGGACACAGACTTGTAGGAAGCCCCCCCCACTTCATTACGCCAATTGATTTTAAGGATAATTCTTGTGTTCTATCACGTTTGCTGCCGTTTTTTTGTGCCTGGGGTCATTTTGCATCTCTCTGCATCTCTTCTGGAAGATTGTTTGGTCGTTTAGTAGATGTTCTGTAATTTTAGAGCCATGCTAGCTGTTTCCACCTGTTTCAAGTCTTTGTGCTAAGCTAAGCTAACAGGCCTTTCGCTGTAGTAGTCTCCTGATCTTAATCTCAAATCTTTGAGTGAGAGAGTGAATAAGCATGTTTTTTATAATTTTTAAATGTTTAACTATTCTAGTCAGATTTTGCACGATTATTAGATTTTTTGGCCCCAAAATTTAGGGGCCCTGTGTCAATATCTAGGTTTTAGCCTTTATTATTTTAGTTTATATTGTTCTCACATTGTTCAAAATTCCTAAATGAAGTTACTTTTAATAAAGATACCACAGACCGACAACAAGAAAACCCCGGACCAGGCAGTTTTACTCCACCATGGCTGCCCCGGTTTGTCTCCAGGTCTCTGAGGTACTGAATGTAGACTTAATGAGAGCAGGACGGGGACATAATACACACCGGGCGTCAGCAGGGGCCCAACAGTTGAGCCAACCGTGGACGCTCTGCGGTCGCTTTAGTTTGAGGACGAAAATGTCTTAATGTGAGAGCATCTATCAGAAAGTCGTGGACATGTATCTGGACAATTTGTCACATTTTCCAGACGCAAATCTTTGAAAACCCAAAAGGAAGGAAAAGCAAAACTGCAAACTGTCAGCACTTAAATTATCTGAAGAGTAACATTTCAGGCAAATGAGCCTCGTCCGATCCGATCAGGATCCCACGAAACGTCGACCCAGAGTCGTAGGCCTGATCTTCGTTGTCCCTTCCTGACTGACCCGCCGCCTCTCGCCCCCGTCCCAGTTTG
This sequence comes from Istiophorus platypterus, assembly GCA_016859345.1. Classification (NCBI taxonomy): domain Eukaryota; kingdom Metazoa; phylum Chordata; class Actinopteri; order Istiophoriformes; family Istiophoridae; genus Istiophorus; species Istiophorus platypterus. The sequence goes on from CM029118.1 coordinate 2,671,197, forward strand.
CACGGTGCCGCCCGGACCCGTGACGGTCCCAGAGAACAGCACGGCAGACGTCCCGGTGGTCCAGATCAGCTCCGGCGCCGATGTGACGCTGGCGGTGACGGTGAACCCCCAGGACCTGTTCTACCTGAAGGGAAACGCCCTGATGGTGAAGAAGGGACTGGACTACGAGGTGATTTCCGTCCGCCACAAGTAAACACAAACAATGTCCGAAGCAGAGAAAAAAAACAAACAGACAGAAAAAACCCCAGATGTTGTCGTTTGGTCTCCTGAGATCTGCACGGCTATGAAGCTTTGTGAAATATCGAGTTTGCGCGATTTATCGAAAACAAAACTCTATTTAAAATTTTTGAATGGGAACAGAAGAAGAGCAGCCGATGCGAACACATCAGTCGTATCAGAAACATGACGAAGCCGATGATTTCATTTTCAGCAGAGCTGGTGAGGTTAGTGACCTTTGTGCTCAAGGGTCCTTGAGGCAGTTATGGGGATTTTTGCTTGATTTTTAATCGGCACATTAATTCATTATCAGTTGCTAAAAAACTGTTTGATTCATGTGCAATGGAGGCATGACTTTTTTTTCTTTTTTGCTTTTTGACGACAGATATGACGGATAAAAACGTTGTTATGAGAAACCTGCATTAGCTTTTTCTTCTTCAAATGAGACTCATCTGTTGTGCGGAAGCTTCTAAATTAAAATCCTTTTAATTGACCCAATTAATCCGATCGTTCTGAAATCTGGACCCGATTTTACAAGAACTGGAAAAAAATCTTAGTAACCGAGCACCTGCTTGTTATATTTGAATTAAAAAAAAAGTAATGTAGCAGGTCATAAACTGAGTTTCCTAGAAAGTGAAACAAAAACTCTTAATTGTAGATTACACAGAAAGTTTTTCCACAACAAGTCACTTTACTTTACAGGTCTGGTGGAAATGAGGTGGATACAAGTTCGATTTTATGGCCCAGAGTTTGTTTAAATTGTGCATCGTCCTCATGGAAATGAAAGGAAACACAAAACTGAGTAGTTTCCACCCGTGAAACGAACATTTGCCAAGTGGATCTGTGACGTTAGCGACTCCGAGAACCAAAGAATCGAAACTGAGAGTTTTGTGTTAATCTTTCTGGGAAACTCTGATGGATGTCGCCTCCAGTCGTCTTCAGCGACACCCCCCCCAACGAGGCCCTCGTAGTCCAGAAGCAGATGTGGCTCTGTTGGCACCGCATGGGGCGTCATTGTTTTGGGGACGGATGCTTGTGGCCGTGCAGATGTGGAGATTATAATCATATAATCAGTATTTTATAATTTCATTTTTTCAACTGCGTTTCTTACGTGTGCACGCAGGCGACACCCTGGTGGTCAAAAAGGTGCACGGGTCGCCTTTAACTATCATCAGTGCCGGTGTTTTTGCTCATGCAGGTCACGTGTTGTCATTATTATGATCATTATTATTCATGTTTTTCCTTTTTTTTAGTCTTTGCCCAGCGCAGCACTGGTGGTGTGGGTGCAGTGCAGCAGAGCTGGCTCCAGATCAGTGAGTAGACCCCAGATGGCGGCGGCGCTCATTCCCCTTCACCCGTGACCGCGGCAGCTTGCGCGTTCGGCCCAGTTCGTTTCAGAGTCCGCCCCTGATTCGGTCGCTGCTCTTCTCTCTCTCTCTCTCTCTATCTCCGAAGGTGAAAGAGTCGGTCGAGGTCCTGGTGGAAAACGTGAACGACAACCCGCCGAACTTCGCGCAGGCCCACTACGTGCTGGAGGTGAACGAGGTGAGCGGCGCTTCGGGCTCCGACGACGATGACGATGACGACCATGATGATGATGATGATGACGACTCTGATGCTTTTCTCTCCCGCAGCTCACTCCCGTCAACTCCAGCGTGGGGCTGATAGAGGCCACGGACGTGGACTCGGAGCCTCTGTACTACCGGCTGGAGTCTGCGACGGTGAGAACGTTCCGCCGGAACGACTCGCGCTCTTTCGCTCTTCCACAGAACCAGTTCGGTGGGAAACGTCAGCACGTTTTGCGCCGCAGGTTTTAATTGTGCATCTGGTAACATTTTATAATGCAGCCTGTGATGTGCAGTGTAATTTCCTTTTATGAATCAGGTTCTAATTACTGGCTCCCACTGGATCCTGGTACTTAAAAGTAGGTAAAGAGGAAGAAGATGAGACGACGGAACAACTGAATATCTTAGAGGAAAAGAAAAGTTTAGTGTTTTTTGTAAATGCTGGATATCTACAGGGTAAAATACTGAAAAAAAAAACAACCAGACATCATGTTATGGCCTAGTGAGCATATAATAATTAATGTGGAATGAAAAGAAATAAAGAAATAGTTACTATGATCCCCCGTCTTCTCCATTTACCTCCTCAGGCCTTTTACCTCTTCAGACCTGAAAAAAATCCTTCAAACCCTGTGATGAAGGGTCACCAGACACCCCCCCCCACACACACAGTCATGTGTGTCTCATTAAAACACAAACACAAAAGAGGACTTTTACATCACTTTCACATCTCTGACAAATCAAAATTTTCTTTTTATTACTTTTCAAAATATAATCATAATTATATATATATATTATAATAATAATAATTATAATTATTATTATTATTATTAATCTATTATTAAAAATCATTTTATTGTGCTGTATTTTAGTCTGCTTCAATTTCTCATTTGCCTGATTTTGCCTGATGCTCTCATATAAAAATCTGTATGCGCTATTATTAATTTTTTTTCCTTATTATTACAAAAATCATCTTTTTTGTCCTTTAACCCAGGATAAATATTTCCGCCTGGAGAACATCAACACCCCCAGGATTCTCGTAAAGAGCCTCCTGGACTATGACGTTGTCCAAAAGATCTCACTGATTTTACACGTTCAGGTATTTGATCAAAAAATACTGGAGCGGTGTCCAGCCGTTGGGGGGGGCTCCCTGTCTCCCTGTCTCCCTGCCCCCCTGCCTCCCTGTCTCCCTGCCTCCCTGTCTCCCTGTCTCCCTGTCTCCCTGCCCCCCTGCCTCCCTGCCTCCCTGCCTCCCTGTCTCCCTGCCTCCCTGTCTCCCTGCCTCCCTGCCCCCTGCCCCCCGGCCCCCCCCCCCCTGCCTCCCTGTCTCCCTGCCCTGCCTCCCCTGCCCCCCCCCCTCCCCCCTCCCCCCCTCCCCCCCCTCCTCCCTGCCTCCTGCCCTCCCCCTCCCCCCTCCCCCCCCTCCCCACTCCCCCCCCCCTCACCCCCCCGCCCCCCCTGACCCCTCCCTGCCCCCCCCGCCCCCCCCCCTGGGGGCGCCCCTCTGCCCGCCGGACCCCTGCGCCCCTCCCTGTGCTGCTGGCGCCTCGGCAGGGGGCGGGACGTGAGGAGGGGCGTGGGGGGGGGGGAGGGGAGGAGGTTGCTGGGGGGGCGGTTGGGGGATGGAGGCTCAGGAGTTATTGTAGGGTCCCCAGGGAGGGCGCGCCGAGCACCGCACCGGTCCTCAAAAAGATACCTTGTCGTCTGGCGTTTTGACGACGGCGGTGCAGAGAAACCTCCCATCTCCCCAATGCATCTGCAGGTGTCTCCACCCATTTATCCAGGTCTTTCCTTTAGTTTTCATCTTCACCACGTTTAAAATTGCCTGGAGTTTGATCCAAAAACCCCTTGTTGGGTACAGCACGTCGGCTCGGTGGCTCCTAACGTCACCTCACGGTGTGGAGGTTCTGGTTGTTGAAACTACATCCGGACAGCAGGGACCTTTCTTTCCTCCCACTGTCTGAGCCTGTGCAGCTCAGGTGAAATGGGGAAAAAATATATATGATATATATTTAGTAACTATTTAGGCAGAAGAGATTTATTCCCACTCTGGTCAGAGAAAGTGGAGAAAAGTGCTGATGAACCAGTAGAAAACAGTAGAAAAAATCTCTCACTTCCTGTATAACTACCCCTCAGATGTGGATCACTTGTGTGTGTGTGTGTGTGTGTGTGTGTGTGTGTGTGTGTGTGGTTCCTAATCCGCAGGAGGGGCCCTTGGTGCTGGAGCCCGGCCCCGTGTTCGCCAGGGACGGAGACAAAAACAGGAGCGAGCAGATCAGCTACAGAATCGTTCGAGGTTTGGGCCAAAACCAACGCGTTTTGTGTCAGAGATCAACGATAGCAAAATGCTGATGGAACCAAAAAACAAAAAAAGAAAAACTAATCATTAGAACAAAAGAAACATTTTGTGTGTGTTAATTTACTTTAATGGGTTTTTGCCTCCTTTAGGGGGAAGTTTTAAAATATTTTAGACCTTCATTCATTCTAGAAGCTGCATTTTGCGCAGCTGTTTCTTATATCTTTTCCATCGCATATGTACCAATGAGGGTAGACTTAAATAGAATTACAGCCTCCTAAATGACCGTAAATTCCAAACAACGGCTCCATAAAACATAAACTGAACATTAAAACCTTCATGAAAGAGGATTAATTGCAGGGCTGTTGTATTAGACTTCATTCGTTTGTAACCAGGTGTCCCTAATAAACGGAGCAGCTAAAATGATTAATATTTAGAGTTCATGATCACCTTCCATGGGGCATGTGGTTGTATACACATACTGACTTATTTATTTTTTAATCTTCAGGAAACGAAGGAAACATTTTCCAGATTGATGAAGAAACAGGAAACATCACCATGACCAAAGCTGCTGATATCGTCGGCCCGATAACTCTCATTGTTCTGGTAAAGCCAGTTTCTTTGATAAGTGTCTTGTGTCTGCAGTGATTCTGAACGGAAAAAGACCAACGAAACGTTTTTGTCCAACCAACGCACCTCTCGATCCCTTCCTGGGCCCTCAGGCGTCCCAGGTGACCAACAGGGACCAGTTCGCCGTGACGCAGGTGACCATCGAGGTGATGAAGAAGAGCAGGAACCCTCCTCGCTTTGAGAAGGAGAGGTACGAAGGGTTTATCTACAGCAACTCTGTCCCCGAGAGCATGATCCTCCGGGACCGAAGCTCCAACCGGCCCTTCAGGGTCCGGGCCCGGGACGAGGACTTCGCCAGCGTGAGTGCTCTGTGTTAACAATCCACTAATAGTCCGTTTTCTGTGAAGAAGTTCATTCTCTCTGCTGTTTTAGAGATAACTTCAGTTGCTGAAAAGCAGGACGGATAAAATAAACACGAGGTCAGAGGTCACTTTTAGTACTGGGACCTGATTGGCTGGATGTTAGCAGGTGAAGCTGCTGAGATAAGGTCATTTGATTTTAATAAAAACATAAAATTGAAATTGAATTAAAATTGAATAAATCCAAATATTATTGACAATTAAAAACAACGAGAGTAACAATAGTCCTCTTAACCAGACGGAGACTAAGGTCAACAGTGGCTCCTCGAGGCTCCACTGTTAGTATGCCGCTGCGAGCAGGATGCTAACAGTACTAACAATGCTAACATTTTAATGTCATGTTCATGTTGTTTAGCACGTTAGCCCGCTAACAGTTGCTAAATTAGCACAAAACACCAAGTACAGCTGAGGCCGATGGTTTTGCAGGTATTTGATTGTAAGCAAAGTACTGGACAAAGATTCAGATTCTGACCTGGTGATGGCGCTAGACGAAGAGTCAGAAACACCACCAGCGTCATCATCCTCCGGGGACAACGAACGATTTTACAGCCAACTGTCCGGCAGCTGTTGTGATGTTTCGGCCTGGACCAAAGCGGCTAGCGCGGCTAGCGCGGCTAACGATGCTCTTAAATGTGTTTTAAAGTGATTTTATAATGTGACATGGTTGGTTTTTCTGTCATTTTCTGTCTCGCTGGCTGCATAGAGACTGTTTTGTTTTTGTCTCATCACTCTCATGACTGAAAGTTGTACTTTTAAAAGCAGCTGCCGGTGGAGAAATTGGATCATTTAGCTTTTGGTGAAACAGGTATTGTGTTTTTTGTTTTTGCGGCTGTGTGTTGTGGTTTGCTAGCCCATTGATTAGCCGACAGATGCAGAAACTGATGATAAATACGGGCTGAGTTTCTGTGCGTTTGCTTTGGTTCCTGTCTGAATCACTAACTTCAGCCTAAATAGCAGAGATAAAACCGTAAATCATCGTTTCCTTTGTGTGTATGTGTGTGTGTGTGTGTATGTGTGTGTGTGTGTGTGTGTATGTGTGTGTGTGTGTCAGGGCGTGAATCCAGATGTGAAATACGAGGTTCAGTACAGCAGCTACGTCAACGTGACCTCGGACGGGTTCATGATCCTGAAGAGAGTCGTGAAGACGGAGTCCTTCGCGCTTCAGGTGACTGGTTAAAGAAAAACCTCGGTTAACCGGCACATGAAAGCGTCTCTGCTCACGTCCGCCATCTCCTCCGGCAGTTTGCTAAACTCGTGAAAGTGTTTTGTTCTTTTATTTTTTCCCGTCTGCAGCTCAGAGCCGTGGACACGACGACCGGGGAGTTCGGCACCGCCGCCCTCTCCGTTCAGGTCATACCCGGTAAGACAAAGATCTTATTCGTCTGCGCCCTTGAGCTCCATCGTTTCCAAAAAGTATATTAAAAACACATCAGTGTCACACTGGCGGACGTGTTCCTTCATCGCCATGAACACACACACACACTGTAGTTTATTTAGACACAGTTAAACACACACACACACACTGTAGTTTATTTAGACACAGTTAAACACACACACACACACATGCTGTTCTGCTGCCAGAAGTACTAGAGCACCAAGTGTGGATCAATCCACGGCAGAAAATAGTCCCCAACAGATGCACTATTTCCTCGTGTTTGGGAAACGACTAATAATGATAATGATTTTTTTTTTTAAATGAAAACATGCATTTGTATGGAGTTTTTAAGGATTAATTTTTTCAGTAAGAGCCATTGAGCTCTTTGCTGGACAGAGGAGGGACGTCAGAATTGATAATACTGATAATAAATATACAGAACATTACCAGCCTGATCCTTAACATTCCTACTGTGTCTCATTATTATCGTGCTGATTTGCTCCTAACTCGTCTCTGCAGCCGTGGCCATCCCATCGCCCTCGAACGTCGGCTTCCGTCCGGGCGACATGGCTCTCCTGGGTCTGGTCATGGCGGCCCTGCTGGTCCTCTGCCTCATCGTGATTGGCTTCCTTATTTCCCGCGTGTGGAAGGGAAACGGCAGCATGGACAAAATATGTGAGGTCGGTGGGTTTGCTTCGCCTCTGTGATGATCTGAGCTGTGAAATCCAAACTTCACTCATCACATCAGGCATTTAAACACATTTTAATGTATTGTTTTGTTTTGGTTTTGGTTTTCATTTATTTTAGGTCCCTTTTTTTCAATATGTGACCATGTGCGAATTTCCATGTTAAAGGAATTGTTCAATGTTTTGGGAAATACCCTCATTCGCTTTCTTGCTTGGGAGTCAGGTGAGAAGATTGATGCTATACTCTTTACTATACTCGAGCCGGGAGGTGATTAGCTTAGCTTAGCATAAAGACTGGAAGCAGGGTCTGTCTTATAGAAGAGATTATGTAGGTCAAGAGACTAAATAAAGGTTAAATTAAACTAATGAAATAATCAGTGCTTTTTAAAATCAGTTGTAAGATAAGATTTACACTTGTATGTAAAAGGCAGTTGGGTTCCCAGACTTTTGTATATGCCATAGTATTTGTTTAATTTAAGTTCATGAAATAAAAGGCAACAATGCTTTAACCTAAAATGATGAAGGGAGAGTATTTACTTCTTTTCACTTTATGAAAAAAATCCACAAAATATGGAATGTGGCCCAAACTTTTGCATAAAACTGTAACTACACTTTAAAGCATTAAAGAACAGTAGAAGTTTGGTTTTACTGTTGTAAGATATGTGGAGTTGTGAAAGTGAAAAATTACCTTTAAAAGTTGGAAGAGTTCAATTTCAATGGCCTCACATGTATTTGAAAACTTTTTTTTCAAAGAACTTTGAAAGAAACATATTATTCAAATACCTATTCAGGATGTGAAACACAGGATTTTACTTTGAAATTGTCTTTTGTTTTTTTGTCTCAGTGGAAGGTTTTACTCTCATTTTGATAAAGAACACAAAAGCTCCTCCGTACAGTAAAAGCTCAGCAGTTTCATGTCCTCATGTGAAGCTTTGATGAATATTTATCAGCTGATATTCACAGAGGAGCTCACAACAAATAGACAAGGCCTCAATATCCTCCATGCTTCATTAAATGCTGTATTAATAATGGGGGGGGCTCTCTCCTGCCTGCAGTGCCTGGGCCCCTGTCTGAAGTCTGACCAGCCCCGGACGGGCCACAGGGACTCCCTGCAGTACACCAACGACGGCTTCCAGAACGAGGGCGACCAAGGCCGTGGGGGCGGCAGGCGCTGGAACAATGCTCTCCCCAGACGGAGCACCTTCCCCCAGGCGCGGGGGCGGGTCATTCCCCTGGAGAGACGGAGCCGCCACTGCTCCTCCTGCGGCGTCTACACCAACCACGTCCCCAAGGGGAGCCCCTCGGTGAGGCCGTCCAGGCGGGGCAGGGGCGACGGGGACGACCACTGCACGAGGTCGATCCTGGCCAGGCAGAGGAGGAGGGAGGGCCAGAAGACGGTGTGGTTCAAAGAGAGCGAGGACTCCTCGGACATCGAGGTGGAGATTATCCCGGACACTGTGGGCCGGGTGGAGGAGGAGACTGAGGAGGAGCTGGTGGGGGAGGTGGAGATGGAGGGGGTTGTCAGAGACCCGGCTGCCCCGCTGAGAGAGTACGACGGCGGGCAGGAGAGCCCGAGCACAGGGCCCAGCGCGGAGCAGGACGATGGAAATACCAGCTCCGAAAAAGAGATGGGAGGCCCGGAGCGCGAGGGCTGACAGCAGAGGTCGGAGGTCAAACTAGACTCTGAGAAAACTGTCACTTTTTTGGAGACCGCAGCCCACGGCAGAGGTCTCGGCAGTCCAGCATGACTCTCCCAACATCTCTGGAAAACTGCCAAACCTCGAGAACAGATTCAAGGGTCTGAAAAGTTGTGACTCTCTGCTGTGAGTATCTTAGAATACGGTGTCTGGGGTCATAACTTTATACAGTGTTTAAAAAAATAAATAAACAAATATATAAATATATATATATATACTTGTCACTAGTGTTCACCAAATGTGTAGTTTGAAATTATAGAAATTAGTCATCGATCGGAGATTTTCCTGTAACATTTATTTCAGGTAACTGCTTCCACTTTCACAAAAAATTTAAGATATCAACGATTTGAAACAAACCCCCAGGTTACAACAAAAGATTAAACAGTACAATTATTAGCATCAGTAGATGCCCATCATAGTTTACAGTTTGCTGTTGTTTTCCTTTTTGATGAGGGATCGTTAATCAGTAGGTAGTGATTGATCAGGGTATTGCAGGGTTGATTTTACGGGGATTTATTTGGCTGGACTGTAACAGCGGGGCCAGCCTTGGAAACGCTAACGCGCCTGACGGACTAAGCGATGGAGTTACACCAGTGGTTGCCCGGCAGAGTGTTCACGTCTCCCCATTGGCTGCTGCTCTTGCAAAATGAAATTGCATCAGGGGGTGTTTACAGGCAGCGTTTCCAACTTAGTGCCTTTGTTGCTAGATTTACCAGCTTTTCTCTTTGGCACGTTTCTTTCTCAAAAGAACCAAACGACAAGTCTAATCTGACATTTTTGGACAAACCTTAGCTACTCTCTGTAGAAGAGTTGCCAGTATTGTGCCACGAGCACAAGGTTGGGCTTTCCCTGTGCAGGTAAACGTCTCCATGCATCTCATTCAACTGCCGGTTGACATGTCGTCTTAATGGGCCGCATTTCAGTCAATATTTCATATTTGTTCTGTTATCTGACAACAAAAACGAATTAAAACAACTTAATTGTCAATTCAACTGTATGAAATTACTGTAAATGTGAGTAGAGACAGCGGGAGAGAGGCAAACAGATAAAGGGCTGAAACCAGTTTACATTAGGCTCAATGCAAATATGACACAATGACATCATGATTATGCTAATTAATGTATTATTTATTATCCAGCAACTTTTTAGCTGCTTTCCACTGAAAGTAGTTGTTTACAGCATTTCCCCAACAGTTTTTAACTACGTCTCTATGTTTTGACCCCATTCTTGCTGCATTAAGTTGATAAGGTTCCACTTTTTTTGTCAGGTACTTAATTCACTTCATTTGCCAAAAACAGATTTTTCGCTATTTGGTTGTGTTGTCTGTTTACAAACGGTTTCTCTATTGAAATTTCTGGAAATCCTCTTAAATCACAGGAAACAGTGTGTCAATATCGGAACATAAGATAAATGTACTGCACTAGATTTTATCCGCGCCACCCTCTCCAACCAGGGCCGAACCAACAGGGGCCAAACCCACAGGGGCCAACATGTGATGAGCGATTTTCCTGCAGTGAAGCTGGTCACCGTAGTGCTGTTATGATTTTATGTCGCACCTTCTGTACAAACTTTACTAAAAACTGAACCACTGTTTTTTTCTGGATTTTATGGTGAAAAATATATGTGAAGAGAAGCTTTATCTACTGAATACTAAACATTAGAAAAGGAATTTTTATGTGGACTGTATTTTATTGAGTATGTTCAGTAAAATAACCTCTTTTGTGGATAAATCTATGGTTAATGTATAGTTTACTTTTTGTACATTAAAGTGATTGATGTAGAGTGTGAGAGCAATAATAAAGTTTTAAGGATTTGAGTCTGGGGATCTTCGCTCTGGTTTGTAAATCCCGTTTTCACACCAGTGCCCCCAAGGTAAATTCGCATATATAACTTGAATGGATCCACGTTTTTGTAACCAGGGACCTCCCTGTACTTATTCAATTTTCTTTCCAAGAGTCAGGTGAGAAGACGGAGACCACTCGAGAATTGTTGAATTATTTCCTTAAGGTTACTTTTCATGACAGAAAAACAAAGGAGCAGCCACAAAGCAGTTAAAAGTCCCTGCTGCCTTCTTCTGCTGCAAAACAAGGATTTACCCATTTTAATATAAGATACATAAGAGTTTAAACGGATTATCTTTTAAAAAGTTTTTATTTGGGCCAATCACATTAAGGTACATCACAAACTCAGTAGTAGAGGATCAACGTCCTCCTAAAATGCAAATTAAAATTGTTCAGTTTAAAACAGATCCCTGATTTAAAAAAAAAGAAAAGAAAAAAAATACAGTTCAAATGTTTGAAAAGGGGCAGTACAGATAGTCAGCTGATCCCTGATCATACAAACACATCAAATAACCTATCAACTCTCCAACCCGTTTCACGCACTCCGCTGGAAATCAGTGCATCAAAGGCCTCTACACAAAATCTATTGCTAAATACCGTTTGATTGAAAAGCAACAGAAAACGTGCAGCGCGGGATTTTTTTTTTTGTCTCCCGTGATTTTGATTTTTTTTTTTTTTGTCTCCCGTGATTTTGATTTTTTTTTTTTTTTTTTTTTGTCTCCCGTGATTTTGATTTTTTTTTTTTTTGTCTCCGTGATTTTGATTTTTTTTTTTTTTTTTTTTTTTTTTTTTTTTTTTTTTGTCTCCCGTGATTTTGATTTTTTTTTTTTTTTGTCTCCCGTGATTTTGATTTTTTTTTTTTTTGTCTCCCGTGATTTTGATTTTTTTTTTTTTTTTTTTTTTTTTTTGTCTCCGTGATTTTGATTTTTTTTTTTTTTGTCTCCGTGATTTTGATTTTTTTTTTTTTTGTCTCCGTGATTTTGATTTTTTTTTTTTTTGTCTCCGTGATTTTGATTTTTTTTTTTTTTGTCTCCCGTGATTTTGATTTTTTTTTTTTTTTTTTTTTTTTTGTCTCCGTGATTTTGATTTTTTTTTTTTTTTTTTTTTTTTTTTGTCTCCCGTGATTTTGATTTTTTTTTTTCTTTTTTTTTTTTGTCTCCGTGATTTTGATTTTTTTTTTTTTTGTCTCCGTGATTTTGATTTTTTTTTTTTTTGTCTCCGTGATTTTGATTTTTTTTTTTTTTGTCTCCGTGATTTTGATTTTTTTTTTTTTTGTCTCCGTGATTTTGATTTTTTTTTTTTTTTTTTTTTTTTTTTTTTTGTCTCCGTGATTTTGATTTTTTTTTTTTTTGTCTCCCGTGATTTTGATTTTTTTTTTTTTTTTTTTTTTTTTTTTTTTTTTGTCTCCCGTGATTTTGATTTTTTTTTTTTTTTTTTTTTTTTTTTTTTTTTTTTTTTTGTCTCCGTGATTTTGATTAAAATATATTTAAGTATGTCGAGATATGCATAGAAATATAAAAGAAACAAATCAAGAACACATATGAAAAATAGAACAAAAGCACAGTGAATAAACAGGGACAACTGCTGTCAAGAACCTTAAGTTAAATATTGAAAATGCAATAACAAGGAAAATAACTAATCGAACTAATAACTACTTGTATGTAGTTCAGGTAAGACCTGAATCCTCTCTCGTTAGGTGGAAACCAGGGATTCAAGGTAATTGTTGCTCTGTTAGAAGCAGTTACAGCCATAAGGCGTAATGTCGATCAAATCTCCCTTAGACACATCAACAGTACTACCAGGGTCACCGGTGAAAATGTACTTCTAGAACGTGGTGAGAGGATAATGGTTACGTGTATTCTATCTCTCCCTTTTCTCCATCGGTGCGTCTTCATCACCCTGCACAGGTGTGCGCTCGTCTCACCTCTCCCTGGATGAGCGGGATGGCGCCGATGGCTCTCTGCAGGGCCTTGACCTCGGCGGAGGGGCCGGTGATCAGAGACGTCCCCGTGTCCACGATGGCCTCGCAGCCGCCCTTACAGAGGGTGAGCTGGCTGCCCACCACCATGCTGTCTCACACACACACACACACACACACACACACACACACACACACACACACACACATCAGTATTCAAAGTACAGTGACAGCATCGCCGAGTCACGTTGCAGAAACTGCACACTGAATGAAGCGTGTAATTAAGGCTGCAGGTAACAATTGCTTTTATGGCGATTTTCTAATCCCCTCAAAAATTGTGTCATTAATCGTTAAGTTTGAATGTAAGAGGAGAGCAAGAGAGGAGAGAAAAAAAAATGTCCGTCAGTTTCCCAGTGTTCAAGTGGATGTTTCTAGAGTCCTGGTTCTGTCTGACTAACGTTCAAAAAACAGAAGACATTTAGGACCTGGAGCCAGCAAATGTTTGATTTTAGTGATAATGGTAATATCTTTTTAATCTTTGAGCTCTTCTTCAGTCTCTCCAAACATGTTCAACCTACTAGCTGAACAGTTTTTTTAGAATGATTCTAATATAATATCAGGATCTGCAGGTGCGATCGGCTGCCACTCACTTGTCCATATGGATCTGCCAGTAGGCCTGGCGGGTGATGTTCACGTAGTGGAAGTCGCCACTGTAGTATTTGGGGTCGGTTCCTCCCAGCAGCAGCTCGCCGCCGGGCATAGTGTCCGGGTTCCTGAGCAGAGGGGTGGAATAAAAAAGAAAAACCAAGTCAGATTTCATCTTCGTCGCAGGAGTCGGACACCACGATAAAAGTTTTGACGGTGACACTTAAGTGTTTTACCTGAATGACCAAAAGTCAAAATGTCGATATCATCCAGGTTTTTTTTTTTTTTTTTTTTTCCAAATGGAGACATTTGAAAAAAATATATCTAATAAAATATACATTCAAGAAAAAAAAAGTACGTTTTGCAAACACTGAAAAACACTTGATAGTCCACATTCCTCCCTGTCAACCACCGCCATCGTGTCCTCGGCAGTGAAAAATAAAACAGCCAATTGAATCACAGCTATCATCACAGCTACATGACGACATGTATGAAATTCTCTCTTTTTTTCGAGCAGCCCATATTATTTCTTCCAGACCGTTTTCACCTGCTCGTGCAAAAGTCCTAAACATTTCCATGGTTAAAAAAAACAAACCAAAGACCCTTGAAGCAGCAGACATGGGGCCATGTTCTCATTCGTATGGAGAAAAAAACGATTCCATCTCCTGTGAAGAATATCTGGCTCTTCGGCTGCTAAATGCTCCGCTCTTGTCACCAGATAATCTCTAACCATGTCTATCTGTTGTTTGCGGCTGAGCAGGAAGTGGACAGTGGTTTTATCAGAAAACTGCTGCTGCTGCTGCTGCTGCTGCTGCTGCTTCTGTTGCTTCTGTTGCTGCAGGAAACGAGGCTGAGTCTTGCAGTAAAGCTCCAGGAACACAAACTCCATAAAAAATAATTAAGAGCTGAAGGTGCTAAACTGCCACACTGAGCCGCAGAGTCTGGGGCCAAGTCTCTGTGGAGTGTTGGTGGGGTCACTCATTGCGACCCAGAGTTCATCCATTGATAACAACAAAATATATATATGTAACCTCTCCAGATAAACAGCCGCATATGCATGATAAAATTTGACTACCAACTTAACTTGAAATTTACCCAAAGACGAATGATAAATTTCCTAATTTTAGTAAAAATGAAAGTTTAACAAACAAACAGAAATGGCCAAACACTAAACTCGGGTAAGTAAGAGAAAGTTTGTCGTATGTTTGCGGGAAAGATCCGTCTGCACGTCGTTCTTCTCTGCCGCTATCAGCAGCCTCTACTGATGCAGTCATCGTTGACCAACCACGGATGCTCGAGCATCGAGCTCAGACGTTTCCTGGGGGACGTTTTTTAAACCACCATCCACCATTACATCTGCCTGATCGGTCAACATGCAACACAACACTTAAATCAACCACAGCAGGAAAGGAAAAAAAAAAAAAAAGAAACAAACCCAAGATAAAACTAGATCACAGAGAAAGAAAGGCTCACTATACACGCAGCTAACAATGAATGTGTCTGATGCTCGAGATGCCGTTTTGAGATCAGTTATTCCATTGTCATGTGACCCTCAGCCACTTATCTGTTTAGTTCGCTCATGATCAAACTTCATATAAACATGTCAGGGCCTGTTCTGCTTCAGCTCTTTTAATGATGTATATTCTAAAAGTTCCCACGTTGTAAATTCTTATGGAAACATGAGGAGGAAGCTGTCGGCAAAGCTTCACAAGGTTAAAGTGTCAGCGCAGGGAGGTCCCTGGTTACAGGTTGAGTCCCTGCAGAGGAAAACACTTCTATATGTGAACAATACAAAGCTCCTGCAGGAAAACAGGCTTTAAAAAAAAGCAGCAGGGACTGAGACTGAACTGCAGCAGATGAGAACTGCACCAAAAGAAAAATCCCAAAGACGGGTCGTGACAGGTTCCACTGGTCCTGCATTTACAAAGTCAATAAGACACCTAAAACCGGTCTTAGGTCCGTCCCACCACAGGGACCGACTCAGGTCGAGGGTTCGAGTCCTGCATTAGTTTCTACCTACCGGGTTTTATAAACCAGAGCATTTGGACATATATCATTGAACAGGCAACACTGCCTCCGATGCCAGAACACACAACAATCATTTTCATACACTGATGTGTTGCTGATATCAATTCTTTCACTTTTACACAAAGTGACTAACGTCAGTTTCGTCATGTCGCAATTTCTTTTGGTCTTAGTCACAGTGGGATTTGAAATTCTTGAAAGGTAAGAATCCTGCAGACTGTCAATTGCTTCTACTCCCTTTATTGGGTTTTACTGTCTAGTTCCTGAAGGTCTGAGGACCGGCAGAGGGGTCACGACAGAGCAGAGCAAACAGTGAATGGGATCAGCTACAGACCAGCTCCCTCCGCCTCTCTACCTGCCCTCTAGGGTCAGATAAGTCTGTTCTGAAGCTGGATTGGCAGTAAAGAAACTGCGGGTAGAAAACAGTGGGGGAGGGAGTGAGATCATCCCTGAGCTAAAAATAAGCTCACAGGAAATGTTGCCGCTTTCGAAAATACGAGAGCAACCACAAAAAGGGTGAAGTGATGTACTCCTCAAAACACTGCGGCAATTCACAGTTCACACAGGCAGATGAAAAGCAGGAAGACACGAGTCATATGGTCAGGATCAGCCACCTGTTCAGGTAGAAGGAGAAGACGTTCTTTTCCACCTTCTTCTGGCTCATGATGTTGTCAAAGACCGGCGCCACGCCGTCGACGGAGATGCGTGGGTAGGCCATGCCCAGGATCCCGTCGAACTTGGCAGCGATGAAGGCCACGCCGGGCTGCTTGATGGCTTCGCCGAAAACCTGTTTTTCCACTGATATGTCTCCGATCTAGAAACAGAGATTAAAAAAAAAAAAAAGTTAGAGACTTTTCACATAAAAACGGTTCAACCGAGACGGCGCTGACGCGTGAGCCAGGCTTACTGTGCACGTGTCCTGACTGAGGTAGCCCGACAAACTGCCAGATCCGTACTGGATGGCGAAGGCGGTGCCGTTCTTCACGTACGTGCTGGACTTTGCAGCATTGTATTTGTGGTGAAGCACTGCGGGGAAAAAAGAAAGAAAGGAAAAAAAAAAAAAAAAAAAAGGTGTCATGTTTACAACATCTTGACAAAGACCACGTGAACTGCAGCCACATTATTTCCTGGCCGCCGTGTTTGTGTGTGTGTGTGTGTGTGTGTTTGTGTGTGTTTGTGTGTGTTTGTGTGTTTGTGTGTGTTTGTGTGTGTTTGTGTGTGTTTGTGTGTGTTTGTGTGTGTGTGTTTGTGTGTTTGTGTGTGTTTGTGTTTGTGTGTTTGTGCGTGTGGCTGCCGGGGCCCGAACAGCTCGTGTGTCAGCAGGTGTTGATAAATGTCATTAGGACACAGGTCAAATAACCGGATACAAAATAAATAAACAGCAGAGCCGAGAAACGGCGGCGCCAGTTTTCACCATAAACTCAGGAGATGAGGCAAACTTCCTCTACACGTGACCTGAAGCCACCGGGTTAAAACCCCTGTTGCTAAACACTGTAAGAACATTCTGTCAAGTCATGCAGGCCTTGTTTGTTTATTCAGATTTTGATTCATCAGTTTTGGTTCAATGGGGATAAAAAAATGGATCTGTGACTTGTAAAGACTTAGACATTTCACTTTAAATATTAAAAATAGTAAAACTGCCAAAGTTTTGGGCTGGGAACATAAGGGCGGAGGCATAAAATGACAGATATAGATGAAATGTAGTCCAGGTACATTACAGAAAAACTGAAAAACAGACATCTCAAAACCTGGACATATACACTCAGTTGTCAGTTCATTAGGTTGACATAATTAAAACTAATGCAGTCTAATACAACAGTAATATCATCCTTATCAAAGGCATTACTGTTGACTTTGTGTCTAAATTTTTCAGAGATGGTTCGATTGAACTTTATGATCATTCAGGAGGTCGCAGTTTGTGGTGCTATCAAAGTGTATTCTGTTACAATGAGGTGTGTTCATTATTTAGCCTACACTAATTGATATGAATAGAGTGGAATAAATATTAGAAAACACCTCCCAGAAGAGTGCAACGCAACAACACCAAAAACTGCAGCCTCGAAAAACAATCACAAAGTTGCTGTGGCACCTTTTATAATTTGGGTGAACTGACCCTTTAAGGTGAGCAGATTAATTATATCATTGTTGGACCCTCATTAACAGCCTCTGGGTCAAGCTCTTTTAATGGAGGCCGACACTAGAAGATACTATGAATCTAAAAGATGCATTTCTATAAAGAAAAGCACATAAAACACAAACTAACGTTTCTGATAATTTCCTCACATTTGTTTTTTTTTTTTTGTTTTTAAGAATTGTGATTAGGACGTGTACAGATGAAGATATTTTACAGTTGAAAAATAAATGTGTCAGTTCTCTCTTTTTAACAAACTTTGTGATCATGACACAATTTCTTCCTTAAAAACATCTTCGGCAAATCTGTTCCGCAATTTTAAAAGATCTCTTTGATACCACACGGTGTAAAATTCGACACCCGTGGCACCATCGTATTGGCTAAGGTCTGAAAACCAGTGGAGACGATACAGACTAAAAGTGTTTATCATTATAATCAACAATTATTTCTATTGATGTAAATACATTAATGCAACCTGCATCCGGATAAGCAGTTGAGTTGATGGATAAACGAACCAGAAATAATAATAATTTTTTTTTTTTTTTTTTTTTAAGAGCTATCACAATTCGTCTGGTAATGGTATGGTTCAGTCCATGGAAAAAAGTAGCAAATATTCTGATAATCTGTTTACTGATTCAGTAACTTTTCAAGCAAAAATGTCAAAAATTTGCCAGTTTTGGCTTGAAGATTTAAACGTGATTCGTTTCATTGGTCAAATTCAATAGTAAACAAAACATCTTTGAGTTTTGGAAAGATGGACGGATAAAACGGAAAAAATGAGAAAATATTTCAGACTTTTGTAAATTAAATATAAGGACCTTTTAAGGCCGTTCTTGAGGAAACTGAATTCAGTGCTTTCTGAGACTTAAGAAACCTAATAAAAAACATCAGCCAGGAAGAAGATTATCAGATAAGTTCTTATCTAAAAAGCCCTCTCATCTTTCTCTACAATCTTGAAATGCTGACTAAATGTCATTGTTGAAGACTTAAGTGGTGACTGAGAGGCGATTACCCAACACGCTGAATAAAACAAGCAAATACATTTCTGTCAGCTGACGAGGGCAAAGAGGCTTAAAGCCAAAGGGCGACTCAGTGGGAACACGGCGGAGCTTCCTCTTCTGTCGGTCTCCCTGTGTCACCGGAGCCGACGTTAGAACCGCGTTAGGATGAATCAGCTGTTCTAAATTAAAAGTGTGTGTTTTTACTGGTCATGATGGGAAAGGATCATTTTCCATTCAGCCGGGAGGATTTACAGAAAAGAAAAAAAAAAAAGGAAGATGCAGCCACAAAACAAGGGAGATCTTTGTTGAGGGCGGTGCTTACGTCAAGGTAGTTCTTGAGGGTTTCTGGAGTGGGTCCGTTACTGGGGGGGAAGCCGGAGCTGTACTTGAGGGAGAGTCTGTCGGCCAGGAGCTCGTCCACTCTTCTCCCCGAGTCTGTCAACTCGCGTCTGATGGAACGGAATTTCTTCAACGGAATTCTGGACAGGAAGAAAAAAAAAAAAAAAGTATATAATATAAAATAATATATATACACACACATACATACATACATACATACATACATACATTCACACACACACTCACACACACACACACACACACACACATATATATTTATATTGAGGATGGTTAATTCTATAGCCTGGTACCAGACCTCTTGCTCTCTGCCTATCTTTGTTTTTATTCTGTGATTTAAATATTTTCTTTTTAAAAATACAAATACCATGGAAATGGAGTCTGATCAACAGGTTGCTTCATTGGTAAAAAATACCTGCACGGACTGTGGCGGGCTTTAAGATAACAGTTGACCCAGTTCCGCACTCTTATTTATCTTAAAAATTGCTAAGTTATCTGCAACTGAAGTAATAAATCATTAATCTATAGGCACTTTACAGAGGGAAAGGTCAAAATATTTCACAATAAAAGCATTGAGCGCACAATATTAAAAAATGCAGGATATCAGCCACAAAATATCGAAATAAAAACGATATAAGGGCAAAAACATCAGTGTAATATAAGAAAGTCCTGAGACATCTGTTAATCTCAGCCTGAGACAGTTAAAGCAAGAGTCCGTCTCCGTTTTGAGTCGTTTCTCAATCACCACAGAGGCACAACGGCTAGAGAGCGACCTGAGAGACACAACAACCCAGAAACGCCCTCAGATGCTTTGCCGTGTTTTTACCTGACTGGTGATGATTCAAGTGTGTCATTTAACTCCTAGACTCCACCGGCAACTGAAGCAGAGATGCACACATTCAATGTGCTTCCTGCTCCTGAGCTTCGGAGGCCTGGCTGCAGAATTTTGGACCATTTAAAGAATTAAAGCGGGAAAATGATTGAAATGGTTATCGATAAGTAAAACAAATGCTGATAAATCAATTGACCGATTATTGCGGCTCAAACCAACTGAGCATAATGAGCGACTGTCAGAGAGCAAAGATAACAAAGCACCGATCACTTCCCGGCACTTAAAAACGATCCTTCCAGTTAACCGAATATTTCACCAAGTACATGCAAATACTACAAACTCTCGTTGGAGATTCATATTCAACGCTTGCCTCAAGAATCACAAGATAAGGCTCAGCCTCCTTCATTAGATTCAAGTGTGTTTGTTCTTCTTAAAGCCGTGAGACTGTCGCCGCCGACTTTGACGTCCGTCCCCGATCATCGAGATTTTCTTCACCATCACGCTGCCTCGTCAACCAAATCCCGTCCGTTCTCAGACTTTATCACTAACGATGAGCTTCATTCTCACCGTTTTCTCGCACCACAGCGTCGGATGGAAGAAATAAATCATCAACATGAGGAGGTTCGTGTATAAAATCTCCACTGTTGAAGCTCTGAACCACCTCTGGTCCATTTTAACATTTAAACCTCATAAACCACAGAACATGACTCAGCAACAGTCGACCTCAGGTTTTCTCGATGTTCCCGCTGATCTCTGATGAACCGGTTTCAGGTTCTTAGGAGCTTCAAAAAACAAACAAACAACACGAGTGATTTACACACTAGAATCCTTCATTCATTCATTCATTCATTGGCCCTGGAGACGATAAGACGTTGCTATCCGGTTGCTTTATGACTGAAGTGACTTGGTTTTAGCAGCTTTGTCTGTGGCCGTCACCGTCTGCTCTCGTTCTCAGGCTGAACACAAAGTGAACGGAGGTAAAACTTTGACCAGGTGCAGACGAAGGTGCTGCCTCGAGTCCGTGTCACGAGACCGGGGGAGACGGAGGGCGCTGACATGCGCAGAGCGGACGACGCTGACGCAAACTAACGGAGATAAACACCCGAGAGGTTCGGTCCCGGGACGCGGGCGCGGGCGCGGGGGCGTGGAGAGTGCGTGAGCGTGTAAATGCGTGAGCGTGTGCATGCGGGAGTGCGGGCGTGTGTGCGTCCCGCCCGCGCCCTTCGGGCGGTCAGGGGAGCTAACGTTGTGTAAGCTAGCGCCCGTTCAAGGCGGCCCCGGCCCTGGCCCCGTCCCGGCCCCGGTCCCGGTCCCGCTAAGTCTCCGGCTCCGTTCTCTTACCGGACCAGCGCGTCGCCGCCGAGGGCGAAGGCGGCGAAGGCGACCAGGACCAGGCTCCTCATGGCGGCGGTTGTCTCCCTGAACCCTGAAGCTCCGTCGGGACTCGGGCGGTTTGTGTTGTTGTCGTAACCTGCGACTTTTATCAGCTGACCGGAGCCGAGCACTCAGCGTCACGTGAGGCTCAGCCGACGTCGCCGTGACGTCACGTCCGGGGCTTAACTCGTCCTCCTCTGTCACGAGGTTTCTGTTCACGCTTTAGTTTCTGATTTGGGCTTTTATTTTTTAGTTTGGCTTTAAATGTCATCTCTACCCCCTCGATAAAAACAACAAACAAACAAACAAACAAACAAAAAAACAAACAAACAAACAAAACAACAACAACCAGTATAACTGCTGATAAGTGACTGTCGATGTGAAGGCTATTTCTTTCCAAAATTAAAAAAATAGGACCCTAACCACTAGAAATAAAAAAATATCTTAGATGAAATGCTATGAATGACAGAAACATAAAAAGGGCAAATCAAGGAGAATAATAAATCATAAATGATCATATTAAATCAAGTCATATTAAATCATAATATGACACAGGGACACTAATTAAATAACATAAGACAATGGGTCAAAACCAAGAGAGAGAAAGTCAAATTATGGACCTGGTTTGTCCTAATTTTGTGTTAAAAAGGTAAATTTTAAATTAAAAATTAAAAGAAATTGTGTTGCAGTAGATAAATATTTCAGAGAATTTCCTTCTTTATTTCATGAATTTTACCTAACAAAAATAACAAAATGCCATTATATCATAGTCATGACCTAGAATTGCTCTCATTACTTTGTCTTTAAAGATCAGAGATTGGACTTTAGGCTCCCGATATGGTACCACTTTCTTTCTGGGCACCATCTATAAAGGTTTTGGAAGTTGTAGGTAATGGCTTTATTAATAGATCATTTACTAAAGCTTCATAGATCAGTTCTAAGTCTTTGATAAGAAGAACTTATTGGTTGCCAGGTTGGGGAAAAACCTCCTCCCCAGCCAATCGACTGTTTGACCACTTTCTTCTGGAAAACAGTTGCAGGAACATCTGCTCAAACATCTATTTATAAACTGTTTATTAACATATACAACTGCAGACTTACTATGGTATAAGATTTATTAACTTTTACATGGAGTCTTAGTAGCTGTTGATCTGCATACAAAACTTAAAATAGTCTCGATGTAAAGAAAATCAATTTATGAGGAAGTTTTTATTCTGTTGTTTTTAATAAAGACTCTCCTGCAAGGTTTAGCTCTGTTCTAGTAAGTAATCAGGTTTCCTCTATAAATATCAGCATGACATTAAGAAAGGTCCCTGGGTTTCTCAGTTTCTAAAGAGCCATCAAGTCTCCAGATAGAAACATCTGGTCCAGTTGTCCTGCAGCTGTTTTCCAGAGCCAGGGACACATCTGTATGCATGTTAATTCAACTGACCACATGGCAGCTGACACAGAGGTAAACAAGCTTCTATCTTACCCTCTGACTGATCATTTTAAGACTAAATGTATTTTACAGATGATGTGGTTATAAAAATCAGGGTTTTAGCAGCAGAGCAGCAGCTTGGAAGTGGCTGCTGGTTTACGTGTTGTCTCAGTGGGTCTAGTTTTGGTCACTAATTCATATGTTCCATTTTCTGACAACAGAAACAGAAAAAAATAGGTAAATGAGAACAGCGAGAGAGTAGGAGAGAAGGTAACCGGGTCCAGCCTCATACTGGGCTCTGACCTGGCCCCGTTTCTCTTCTCAGGGCAGAACTGGGCTTCATCCGGGACGGTTTGTTTAATCTGCCCCAGAATATCGTGACTCTTCCTGTTTCTTTGGGGGAGAAAAATAACTTTTTTTTGATATAATGAGCTTCTTCATTCAAAATTAGCTTTTTTTTTTTTAAATCCACATTAATATATTCACTAGCTGTTCTGACCTGCCGTTATCAGACCTATAGAGGATTATTATCATGCACTTCCACCATACGGCGATATTTCCTATGTTTTCACATATTACATCAACATGAGATGATCTTTTGCTGTTATTTGTTATAAATTTTACAACTCTGGGACACATTTTTCCTAAGCTATGACATTTTTTTTAAAACCAAGACCTTGTTGTCGTCAACTGCTCCGAAGGCAGGGATCCACGTAGACCTGAGGACGACCTCATGATTTTTATAGTTTCATCTCCAGGTTTGGTGGTTAAAGACTCTTGATAGGCACCTTTAATCCCTGGGAGCAGTTTTTACTTTTCCTACTTTAATATTTGAGTTCACTCTAATATCTATAAGCTGCAGATTTAACTCCACCAAAGCAAATCGTGTCTCACTGTGGCAGCGGAGGAGTCCAGAAATTTCTGTCCTTATTACATCAGCATCAGCCTCTTTACTTTCTCATTCTCAGCTATAGAATAAACCAGAAAACTGTTTTAACGCCCCGAGATACCAGACTTAACACAGGTCACTCCGGTCCTGCACTGGAGTTTAATTTAATTTGACTCAACTCTGTGGTGAATTACTTTTCCAACAGACCGTGAATCCTGGGATCTTATGAAATCCATCTCTGCTTGGACCCTAGAAGCCTTAATAAAGACAAATTATCATCTGATTTATCATTTTTTCTTCCCTTGTGAATCATTTCGTCCAGATGTTGTTCAGATGTTGATCAGTAAAGCCACCAGAAATTTTTTGCAGCATGTTGTCATGGTGAAGCCGGTGAATGTAAAAGCAGAAAAGCAGCCGGGAGGTGTTCCTTTTTTCTTTTTTCCTTGTAATGACGAGGGCTTAACAGCAAGTGGCCACCTCATCCCACATTTCAGAGACTCGGCGTCCAGGATTCAGCAGCGCCGCGAAACGTTCAGGTCTCTCTCCAGCTCATTGAGTCTCGGGGGGGTGGGGGCTCGGAGGTATTTAAAGAGCACAGTGACAAACAGACTCTTGGTTCCACTTTGACACACCCAGGATACTGACAATGAAACCTCCACGGATAATTGAATATTTAACAGATCGATGACTGGTAATTACCTTGGCTGCCAGTTATGAAGAAGCCGCTGCAAATAGAGCCTTTTAAATGAAACCTTAAAAATAGAGATTTCACTAAAACTGATGTAAATATGATTCAAAGTGCCTGGTTTTGAACCATGTGGTGAAAACATGATCCATCCTATAACCTGATGCATGAAATCTGCTGTGTGCCACCTGTGCATTGGAAACATCGGGTCATTTGTTGCATGGCTGAGCTGAAGGTGACGAGCTCCCATTTATCATACAGCATGAAATCTAGAAAAATATCCAATGTCTAAGTTCTGTTCTGCATCTACAGTGTTTTAGTGACAGGTATGTTCACATGTTTAACTGAGGAGATTCAGTTCAGACCTCTTCAGACATCTAAGAATTGAAAATTAAGCCGTAGACCTGAGTCGAAAAACATTATGTCAGAGAATAATGATAATTTAGAGAGTAGCTGTTGTCTACAATTAATTGGTGACTCTTGGGATCATTAATCATTTCGTAACAATTTTTTGGACAAAAACTCTAAACACGGTTTCAGCTTCACAAAGGGAAGTTTTCCCTTCTTTTTTTCCTCATACGAATAAATTAAAAAAATTTTGGCTTCTAGACATACTGAAGATAATCACCCTGAGAATTAAGGATGACATTCTCTCTCTTTTCTCTCTCTCTCTCTCTCTCTCTTTTTTTATTGACTAAATGATTAATTATTCAAGAAAATGATCCGCAGATGAATCGATCGTGACGAGAACTGTTAGATGCAGCTCGGTTGTCTGGTATTAGTTACTGTGTCTAACTGATTGATTAGTCAGCGACAGACAGGCAGACAGATAGATAGATAGGGAGAGAGGGACAGATAGAGAGAGAGAGGGATAGATAGAGGGGGGTAAAGAGAGAGAGGGAGATAGACAGATAGACAGACATAGATAGAGAGAGGGGGTAGATAGAGAGAGCAATAGATAGAGAGAGAGGGATAGATAGAGCGATAGACGGATAGATACAGAGAGAGCAATAGAGAGAGGGATTGAGAGGGAGAGAGCGATAGAGAGAGTGATAGAGAGAGAGAGCGATAGACAGACAGATAGATAGAAATATAGACAGGTAGATAGAGAGAGAGAGCGATAGACAGATAGACAGACAGATAGATGGATAGATAGACAGGTAGATAGACAGATAGACAGACAGATAGATAGATAGATCGATAGATATACAGACAGATAGATCGATAGATATACAGGTAGACAGATAGACAGACAGATAGATAGAGCGATAGATAGATAGATAGATGATAGATAGATAGAGAGATAGATACAGAGAGAGAGTGATATATCTATATCTATCTATGTCACTCTCTCTGAGATAGACAGATAGATAGATAGATACTTTGTCAGTGCTCATAAAGTACAACAAAACTTTGTTTGACAACAGCACAAGGTCAAGGGTCAAAAATATAAATATCAAAAATACATAAAAGATATAAAAACAATAGCAGCTTGATTTTACTCCAGTGAAAAATTTCCTGCTCAGTGAATTTCACTCAGCTCGGTTGTATCCTGGAAGACTTGAGCAGAAAAATGTAATTCATTTAAATTTCTTTCTTTTTCCCCTCAGGTACGTTTTCTTTTATGTTTTCTGCTCCTCCTCTTCATCAGTTCATCAGCAGCCGAAAAATCGTCTCCTCCAAGTCTCCGTTCGCCCTGTGTTGTCTGGAAAGATGCCACAGGCCTTAAAGGAACAGTTGAACATTTTTGGGATTCACGCCGACTTGCTCTCTTGCCGAGTTCGACGAGAAGGTGGATAATGTCCTGTCTGTACATTAGTTTCAGAGCTGGGGGGCAAGGAGGCGGTTGAAGCAGGGGGCAAACGGCCTGGCTCTGGCCACACAGGGGGTTCCCTACAACAGAGGGGCAAAAGTGCACATTTGAATTTGTGTTTTGAAATAACTCTCATCCGGAGAAAGTTTCAGATTGAAGGATGTGTCATTGAATATAATAGAAAACCTCCATTAAATCAAATCAAATCTAGAATAAACAACTGGGAACCCAGTTCCCTACGGTTTATTCTTGCTATTAACCATCATGGCCGACTCTGAGTGTGTATTGAAAGTGAATTAAAAATATGGAAATGATAAAACTGAGTCATGATTTACAGAACTATTTCTCTTTTCTTTAATCACATGGAAGAAAAGTGTTGAAAACTGGTTAGTCAGGCGTTTTCATGCCAACGGTTTCACGTGTCTCGACAGTTTGCCGTGAAAATCAACGAATCATGTTTAGATCCAAGATCAGAACCACATCACTGATATTACTCAGTCACTTCTGTGTTTCGGGATAATCGCGACCACCGCCCCCAAAAATGATTATTTTTTCAGTCTGAAAAAAAAACCAAAACACCCCCACACACCCAGCAACATTTTTCCCCATTAAACTTCACTTATCATTTAATAACTCCACTCAGCTGTGTCTGCAACTTCAGATAAAACGTCCCATTTTCATGCAGATGCATGAAAATGTGATGCTGTGAAAGGATGTTAAAGTTTAATAGTAGAACTGAGTTGTGAAATCACTGCACTGCTCCACAGTTACAAACACAAATACCCTGCTGCTTATTATTTAGTGGCTTTTACAGGTGGTAATGCAGGGCTATCAACCGATCCACCGCCATGGCACAGACTGAGATATCTCTAATATTATTGAATAAATCTCCATGAAATTTTGTACAAACATTCATGGCAAACGAGGGACGACATCTCGTGACTTCGGTGATTTCCTGACTTGTCATTTTGATTTCAAGCGAAGTGTCTAAGGATGATCTATTATAAATTTTTGACTTTACTCAACAGTATTGCAAACTGTTCAAATCCATGTGTTTAGATAAGGATCTAATATTTCTGTCAAGTCGATATTTATGTATTTCTAGTGGTCTTTAACGAACCACATTTCCCATAAGCCCTGGGGCCGAGATGGATTCAGTGTCGCGGCTCGAGAGAGGAGGCGAGTCCACGAGGGGTTCGAGGTCGGATCAGACACGTCTGTAATAACACGGCAGGACAGAGAAGGTTTGAAACGGCAGCGTTTATGACTAGAAAGTTGAAGACGTGACTTTAGGTGACAGCGTTGGTGAGTTTTATGGACGTTTTTATGCACGGGACAGAGCTATGACGCCCCGTTGAGCGAGAACGCTGCTGCAGAGAATTATCACCATCAAAAGCTATGGTCTTTTATCGCTCAGATGTTAAAGAAATATAAAGAATCCTGGTCTGGAATAGACATAAAACTAAAGTTTAATGTAATTTTCTTTATATGACTCTTCAACTGCATAAGGTTGACAAAGTAACATTAAAGTAATGTCAACACCTCGCGGAAAAAAGCAGGGAAATGAGGCGAATCAGCGTTAGAAAGTTGCAAAAATGGTGAGTCACACCATTTTAGGTCGAGCAGCTTCTCGTCAGCAACAAACCCGTTTTGGAACCGTCAGCGCTCTGACGCTAGGGTGACATTAGTCAACAGAAATGGGAGAAAAAAAGAAAAGGAAAGGAAGAGAAAAAGAAAAAATCATCGGGGTGACAGGAAACGGGGGGACGGTCATGAGGATGGACGGCAACAAACAAAGAGGAACATGGGTCATGAGTGGAAACCACACTAAGCGTGAGACTCAGCAACATGAGGTTGGAGAGTTCTGAATTCCAAAGGTACTAATTTTGCCTAGTCACTGTTTTTCCGGGTGTTTTGGACCAAGAGTCCCCTCTGCTGGCTGCTCTGTGAAATCCAATAACCAAACTATTCAAACCGAACCACAGTGACCGATGAATTCAACCACAAAAAGCCTTCACCTCGCACCGGACAAACTAAAGCTTCCTCCACCATTAAACCAGTGCTGGTGCCTCAGCTGCAGCGAAGGAGATTTCATGGCTCCAGTATCCGAGTATATTCTAGAAAGAACCAGACCTGGTCTCCTGCAGGTTTGATGTGTTGTTCATCCTGAGATGCTTCTGAGTCGCCGTCGTCCTTCATGTCAGCTCCAACCAGTCTGCTCATCCTCTTGACCTCCGACCTCTCTCATCAACATGAAATGCTGCTCACTGAATGTTTGTTTATTTGTTTGTTCATTTGTTTGTTTTTGGCTCCATTCTGATTAAGACTCTAGACACTGTTGTTTGTGAAAATCTCAGGAGTTCAACAGTTTCAGAAACACTCAAACCAACAACCCCGCTACAGTCAGCAGTACAGTCGTTTCTCCCTCATTCTGCTGAATGAAGCTCCTGTATCTGCAGGATTTAATACTTGAACTGCTGCCATGTGATTGGCTGGTTGGATAGGCAGGTGGACAGGTGTTCCTAATAAAGTCCTAGGTGAGTGTATCTAGTGAGGTTGGCAGGTGAGATAAACAATGCAGCTGATTGGTCAAAATGTTGTTCAACATCAGTCCCCAGAAACAGGATTCTGTCTGCTATTGGTCACCTCAGTATTGTCGCATTTCGTCTCCTCTGACGGCTCCTTTCAATTTCTGCATCACAGTAAATTCAGGAAAAACTAAAACCGCTGCTCAACGTCCATCAGATCTGACTCCGGCGAGATCCGCTCGGCTTCCGTCGTTCCGTCGTTCGGTCGTTCCGTCATTCCGTCATTCCGTCGTTCTGTCTTTTCGAAGCGCGTTGACAAGCTGGTGGAGAACAGCGGTGAGGAAACTCAACACATGCCGCTGCCAGCTACTGGTTTGAAGGTGTGACTGCAGAGTGACGCCACAGAAGCCTAAACACTCACGGAGGTGTAGGACGGCTGCGTTTTGACGCAGGAGCATAAATTGGCCTTTACACATTGGTGCCCCAGCACCATAATGAAACAGTCCTCCCAGTTTGCTGTGGAAGAACTTGACTGGTTGGTGCAGAAGCCCAGACCCCAGAAGTCCAGACCCCAGAGGCCCAGACCCCAGAGACCCAGACCTTGACCCAATCCAACCCCCTCGATATGAATTTCCTCAACGCTGACAGGAGCCATTATTTGAAATATTAAATTCCCCCTCCCCTTTTAACAGTTGATTTGTTTATCTTACAATTCTATATTTCATTTTCATTTTTTTCATTACCTATACTCTTTCCTGTGTTGTGCCGAGGTATTTCCGTGTCTATTCTCTATGACATTCGGACCCTTGCTGATTGTCTGAGGTTGTCTAGCTTATGTTACACCCCTACATAAAATGTCTAATGTCTGTGTGTGTGTGTGTGTGTGTGTGTGTGTGTGTGTGTGTGTGTGTGTGTGTGTGTGTGTCTCAGACCAACTGCACGAACACGTAACTCTCGTCACTGTTGATAAAAGATCTTTGACTTTATTTTTGCGCCGACTGTGAGCAGACCTTTTTTTTTCTCTCTCTCTCTCTTTGACAACATTTCCTCATTATCTCGATTAAAAAAGCTTAACGCAGGCTTGTCGTGTTTCCAACGAAACCTGCCACCTCCTCGCCAGGTTTTCGTCGCTGAAAGTGCTGGCAAACGTGTCGCTCGGCGTTTCTTCTGTCGCCGCCTTTTTCTTTTCTCTTTGCTCCTCTCTCTCTTTCCTTTAGCAAAACATACAAACACCAGAGTCTTTCTTAGCTGCGAATAACTTCTGCTTCAGATTAAAAAAAAAAAAGAAAGAAAAAAAAAGAAAGGAAAAACTCCTTTCATAAATTATTCATGTCTGACTGTTTCGCTGGAAGGCAAAAGTACAGATTGGCCAGAAAATAAAGGAAAAACCTGAACAAATAACTGGAAAAAAAGTACCTGCATCTGTGTTTAGCTTCAATTATTATTATTATCACTAGAACTACTTCATTTAGTCCTATTAATGTTATTTGCATTAGCCCCATTATTCTAACTATTAGTTTTATTATTAGGCTCATTTTTATCATACATCTTTATGTGGTACCCGTATAGTGCTCTGCTCTCTCTCCTCCCTCCTGACCCCCCAGTCTCTCTCTCTTTCTCTCAACCCAGCTGATGGACCCCCCCACCCCCACGAGCTAGGGCCTGTTCAAGGTTTCTACCTGTAGTAATGTTCCTTCTCGTGGGGGAAATGTTGGGGCTCTCTAAATAATAACCAGAGTATAAACAGTCTGAACCTGCACTATATGAAAAGTGCCCTGAGGTAGTTGAATGAATTGAATTGAAAGTGACTTCATGGTATAATTAAGCCTTTAACACCCACTATCGCTCTGTTGCAGGTATAAAAATACTGAGCAGGTTCAGTGGATTTTTAGTTTTCTATTAAGATGCAAGAGGGAAAGATCTAGGAGACTCTGAGAGAAGGTTCACTGCTGGGGTCAGAGGTCACAGGGGCGGGTCGGGTGACCCGAGTCTCAACAAGAACCGAGACTGAAGTGAGGTCTGCATTTAGAATCGATGGGAAAGACTCAGTGAGTGTGATTAGTGTGAAACGTGAGGAAGACGGAAGTGGGATTCTTCCTCGGGGGACCGAGAACGTCAGTGCAGGACCTGATCGGTCTGTTTAAACAGAAACAGTCAGTCAACAGTGACATAGTAACATCAACACAAAGTTGTTCTGATTGATCACCTTTATACTATGATGAAATATTTCAATCCTGATGTTGGGGGGGCTCCTCCAGGATGACAATGCCCCCCCCATCCATAGGGCACGGGGAGTTTGAAATCCGATTCTAGTCTTTCTTTATTGATCCTTTTATAGAAAAACCGATATAGACGCCGGATATAACGGCTTTGTTCAGCCGGCTAAAAAAAGACCCGCGGGCACTGGAAATAGTTCAAAGTCCTACGGGATGTGGCGTTTACGAACAAAACCGGCATCTGCCGTATCGCCAAACAGGTCGTCTTCCTCAGCTCCTCCTCCTCAGCTCCTCCTCCTTTTGTTGAGGGTGTGGAGGGTCAAAGCTGGGAGATGGAGGAGAAACGCCGGAGAGACCAACGGCGGCCATTTTGGATCCTGACCCTCACATTCAGGAGAAACATTCCGGCCCCTCTGTCTCTGTACGGAGATGCTCGTCCCCTCGTCGTCTTTAAGTCCGACTCTTCCATCTTGCCCCCCCCCACCGGCACCATAGATACTTAAATTGTGACTCCTTGTACTACTTTATTCAGGACCTGAACAAATAACCTTGACTAAAATTTTTTTTAAAAATATTGAATGAGAGTCGTGCTCTCAATCGATATCTTTTAAATCCCCAGCTGAAGTTAAATGATTTTTTTTGTTGCTTGGGCCCTGAAGAAAAGAGAAATAAAAATTCAAGCTGTTCATTTGGATGTTAAAAGTTAAAAAAAAAGGCTAATTTCCTTTTATCAAATATTCCAAACCCGCCTTCATGTGCTTTTGAAGGGGGGGGCT
The DNA here is from genome assembly GCA_016859345.1 of Istiophorus platypterus. NCBI lineage: Eukaryota > Metazoa > Chordata > Actinopteri > Istiophoriformes > Istiophoridae > Istiophorus > Istiophorus platypterus. The sequence continues at coordinate 2,702,469 of CM029118.1, forward strand.
TGCGTGGGCTGAGAAGTTAATTTATTTTATTTCTTTGACATGTCATGAAACAAGCCTGTGGGTGTCTGCTTGGATTAATCAAGAAACCTGCGTGTAAAGATTTTTTTTTTTCTCTAAAAGTCACATTTCACCAAAATGCCCATTAGATCACAGTCACATCCTTTTCTTTATTCTTTAACATGAGCTGCTAAAGTGTTTTTTAAAAAGCAGAGAGGAACATAAAATAAGAAGAAGTCTGTAAAAAAATCTCATTTTAAAGTGATTTTGCAGAAAGGAAAAAAAAAACCAAACCTGATAAGGCGATGTAATCCAATCATCCAATCCAATCTTCAAAAACGGACGCGGGAACTGCAGCGAATGGCGTCCAAGCCATGAACTAGGAGGAAACGCCGTGGGGACCCGATAAAGCCTCATTCGTGGGCTGGCAAGTTCCACCGTGGCTGATCAGCAGCGCTGCAGCCGCCGCCGACGTGGGGGGGGCGAGGAGGAGGAGCTGTAAATAAATGTAATGTTCGTGCAGAGGAAGAGCGAGCGAAAAGAATCATGATGTCAGTCTCTTAAATTCTATTTCTTCTCTCTTTCCCTGAGGTTTGCTCCAAACTCTCTGACCTGCGCCGCCAATTCTACCTGTTGATGAGGACGTTGGATTTAGTCGCCGCCCCCTTTCATTTCCTCCGCCACACCATTTTCATAAAACTCGCCGATGAGGAAGAGGAAGCCGCCACTGTCGGAAACAGGCAGTCGAAGGGTTCAGCCGGCGATCGACCCCGGAGCAATTAAGAAATGCTAACGGAGCCGTTAACCATGTGTCGTCAGAGGGAGCAGGTTCTAAGACGGAGTTAGACGCTGGAAAACAACAAGAAAACAACAACAAAAAAAAACCCATCTGTGAAAATCAAAGGGAGTTACGCTAGAAGATCAGACCGGAGGCGAGCGCCGGCGATGTGATGTCACACTGTCAGGTTTTATAACAGGAAGCTTGATAGGCTGAAATGAGCCAGCAAAATCGTGAAATCTGAAAAAAAAGAAAAAACGTCCTCAGCTAACAGAGTATTAATGTTGCATTCTGCTTTGATTATCAAGTTCTAATCGAATCGATTTCAGTTTCAGTTACACCCCAGACTCCTTCGGATTTAGCCTTCGTAATTGTCCAGTCAAAGAAAGGGTTGACTCCGATCGACGCGAGGTCTCGACAGCTCGCGAATTCTGGGGGTTTCCCCGCTGGATTCTCCTGAAACAGTCCGGACTACCCCCCCAGGGTCAAACATTAACGTTTAAAAATGACAGCTGAACTCCTGCTGTGAGTTTCACATGTCCTCACGTCTGACACCGAGATCAGGCCTGAACAAACTCATTGCATCTGCGCGACGACCCCGGATTCTAACTGGACGGCTTATCTTAGGCTTTGACTACAAATCTAATCAGCGGCGTTGGGGACCGTGGGACTCGACAGACGGGCGGGAGGACACGCTGGAGGCCGACGTGCCGACGCGCTGTCCGTAACCACCCCGCCAACACACACTCACACAAAACACACACACACACACACACACACACACACAGACCACAAACACATACACACACACACGAACACCTCGGTTTCATCACGGAGCAGGAGATGAATCAGCAGAGTCAGTTCACTCTTTCATCCCGGACCCACGAGTCGACGCCGTCGCGGAGACAACTTTGATCCCCGATTTTTTCCTTCAAAGCCGAGGTGCCTCTCCTCACAAACGCTAACCGGATGTGACAAACCTGCCCCCCCCAGCCACGGGCCCAGTAATGAAGCTGCGTGTGTGTGTGTGTGTGTGAGGGGAGGGGGGGGGTTCTTTTTTTTTAACGTGACTGCAGACATGACAGCTCAGTCTGGGGAATTACAGCTGAACCGGTCTCCATGCCAACAACCCCGGGGGCCTAGGTCCTGGGGCCCCGGGTCAAGGTAATTGACTTCATAAAGTTGTCAGACTGGGATACACACACACACAGACACACGTTATCACACACAAATTATTACACAAAACCATTATCATACACACACGTGAGCGGCGGGGTACAGGATTACCCTGCGAGATTGGTATGTAAATTTCAAGTCATTTCCATGTGTAATCTTGCATAACACTGTACATCAGAGTGAGACTTCCTTAATCACACACACACACACACACACACACGGAGACACACGCTTCAGGAGGACAATAAAGCTGGGTGGACAGTCACAGACCGACGGACAAACAGACAGAGAGACAGACAGACTGACGGACAAACAGACAGACAGAGAGACAGACAGACCGATGGACAGACAGACAGAGAGACAGACAGGTGGATAAAAAGACGGACTCATCAAAGTGCAAAGAGACGACAGGACTCAGAAATGACTGGCAGGTTGAAGGGCAAAGACAGAAAAACACACACACACACACCTATACTGTACATGCAGACACACACACACACACACGTCTGCAGATGCATAGGTAGGCGCGCTGAAATCCACATCTTGTTTCCATGGCGACCAAGTGAACAGGAATCCTTGTTGAGATCAGATCCTTTTTTTCCCGTCCAAACCGGCCAGCTCCTCTGAACTGAACTGGTGTGTGAGTGTGTGTGTGTGTGTGTGTGTGTGTGTGTGTGTGTGTGTGTGTGTGTGTGTGTGTGTGTGTGTGTGTGTTTGTGTGTGTGTGACGCACTTTGATATAGACGCCGATGGAAACTGCCAGGGATCCAGGACTTTTCAGGTCCACATGGAAACCAATTTGCAAGGTGGGACATAAAGAGGCCTGCGCTTCGTCTGCTCGTCCAACGAGGCCAAACAAAGAGCACAGACACCCTGTGGCGTTGACCCCCCCCCAGGGAACCACGGGAACCTGGTTTAAATCCTGTAAGATAAAAAGGACGAGCGAGCGGCCAACCTAATATTAGACTCCAACACTGAACCGTCAGCTCTGCTGCTCTCACTGATGACGAAGCCGAGGAAACAAGTTTACATGCGTCATGTGGAAAAGTGGAGAGTCCATTAAACATTGAAACATACACCGATTAAACAATAGATATCAATACATGTTTTATTATGATACACTATTACATATATATACTAATGTATTTATACAGTAATGTGTATGTATATAAAAATATATATATGTAACTATAAACATTATATATGTGTGTGTGTGTGTGTGTGTGTATATATGTATATACATGCACCCATATATATGTATGTATACACACACATACATTAGTATGTATGTATTTGTGTGTATATATAAACAAAAATATTGATTAGTGCACGTTTTAGCAAATATATTAACAAATATACACAATAAATTGTATTCATACATACAGTTTATATATATGTATATATATAATTTACTTAAACTTGCACTAATGAACATTTTTTTTATTGAGGATGAATTGAAGGATATTCTTTGCATCCTGTATTTTATTTAGTGCATCATTGTGTTCAATTTTCATTTGTCCTGCACGTTTGTTTTCAGCGAAACAAACGGCTGCTATCAGGCTCATCAGTTCTCCACACAAACACACACAAAAGCTGAGTCATGTGAATAAGCCTTTTATCATTGTTGTTATATTAACAATGAAGTAAATTATAACGTTTAATGTTTAATGCGTTCTTCCCAGCGACAAACAGCTCAGATCATGACTATTTATCTATAGCTGCCAGTATCTGCAGAATAATGGCTTAGGAAGACTGGGTGGCCTGCAGGTGATGATGCTCCACAGGTGATGTACTCCATGTAAAAACAAAACAAAACAAGGCCGCTGCTTGAGTCCGACCCACCGAGGGCGAATGTGTGTTTTTCGTCTGTTAAGATTCGGATGAGGAGATATTTTCGACGAGCTGCCGTTCATCTTTGCTCCCCGGGAAAATAAATAGTATGTGTTACTTTAACTCCCACTCTACCTCTCTGGCAGGATATTGGATATCGTATCGTTGATGAATATAATCCTGAGCAGCCGTTGCTGCTGATTCGCCTCCTCCTCCTCATCCTCTCATGACATTTAAAAGCCTCTTTTTTTTCTTACGCCAAGGGGACTTTTCGCCGTCAGAGGCTTTGTTATGTGTTCACAGAGGTTCCGGCTCGGTCTCACCCATCGGGCCTCGGTTCTTCCCTCTTCCCGAGCGGATCAGATGAGTCGGGGGGGGGGGTTGTTCAGCTGACGCTCACAGTCTTACTGCCCCTGTTTACAAATAGGTCTCGACCGGTGAGAGACTCGGGCGCGTGGAGGTAAACGAAAGCGCAAGGCCTCAGCATCCCCGCCGGTGTAGATGAGGCATTAATAGCCGAGGCTCGGCTGAGCGGCGTGGGAGCCTCTTCAGCTCTCAGCGGCGGCGGCAGCTCCGGCTCTCGGCGGCGTCATGCGTCTTACTAACGAGGATGTGATTTCACTGGCGGCATCCATTACCGCCCTGAGAAATAGCCCTGAATTGGAAATTCCATTAGCTCCTGGCTCGCTGCCTCGATCTCCGGTGAAATATGAGGCTGTGACACTGAGGCATTATGATCCAAGTCTCATAAAAATAATAATAATAAAAAAAACTTAACATAAATTAAGATTGCAGGTATTAGGGCAGAGCTTTCTTAGCAGCGGCCTTTGACAGTTTGGCTTTGCATCTTGGAAACGGCTGGACCGTGTGTTCGTGATGCACTTGTAGATTTTATGGCAGAGCCATCCAGAGCCAAATCGAATCTCCCTGATTCCGCCTCCTTTAATCACTTCCATTTTCAGAGCCACAGCCCTTCTCCGGCTCGTATGGAACGAGAGGTGACGAGTGCGGTCGTCTTTCCTTTTTTAATACGGAGTCAAAACAAATATTACACTGAAGTCTCTGGAAAAAGTCCAGGGCTGAGTTTCCCGTCATACCTGGTCCGACCATGCAGTCACCACGGTCCGTCGCCGCCGCCGTTGTACAAACCCGTCTCCTCCGATGTCTTCTTTCGTTTCCACGTCGCAGTAAAATTCAAGAAAATCAGAAACTCAGACATTTTTGGGATCCGTGGATTAGTGGTGGATTAGACTGGAAGCTTCTTACTCTACTTTTCAGGTGCTCCACCTTTTCAGGTGCTCCACCTTTTCAGGTGCTCCACTTCAATATGGTTTCCACTCGTCGTGAAGCAGACGTTGTTGCGGACGCCACTCCTGGATCCTCAGCCGCAAACTGAGGTCGGACGGACCCGGGGCTGAGGGTACCCATGCTCCCATTCCTGAGACGTCGTGGTCTTAATGTACGGGGGGTCTGGCTGGGCCCTGTCGACATGCCGGACGGTGCAGCGCCTTTGCCGGCTAGTAGGCCCAGTATTTGTCTCAAATCAAGTTGTTGCGGAGGAACAGTACTGGAACTAGAACTTTATCGAAACGAGAATATTTGCACACGGCCCAGAGGTCAAAGAGCAGGATTGTGGGCGAGTAACCTATAAATCTATGCGTGATGAGCCCGTCCAGGTCAGATTTCGCCTCAAGGCCGATTGGCTCGTTAGCGTTGTCCCCCGACACGTCCGCAACGCCCTCGCCAAGCCATGGCTTTTTTTTTTTTTTTTTAAAGAAGACAACAATCTGTTTTCAAAGCCACGAAAGATTCATTAAATCAAAGCAGGAGTCAAAGATAATTATTTCCAGCCATCAACTGATGTGGAATTAAAATGTATGTGAACCCAGGAGGTGCTGAGGCCGGGGCTGCTGGTCGGCTTTGCCCTCAGAACAATTCCCACCCTTCAGGTGGGACTGAACATATGAACCTGCTGCTTGCGGAGGCGGACGGGAGCTGTTAGGGGCTGGATCATCGCTCGGTGGGATTATTTTGTGGTTAAGTGTTGTTATTTACATTGGGGGCAAAGTCCGATTTCATTAAATCTGAGCTAATGACCCACTGATGGAAAAAATGCAAAATTTAAATATATATAGTTTTACAAACTGAGTGTCTGCAGCGACGTTTTAATGCAAACCAAACATTTCCTACTGCTGCAGCTTCAAATTTAAAATATTTAATCAGCGAAACCTGACTTGACTTTTATCATGAAGTAGTCACAGGAAATGCCATGAGTTTTCGTCAGTGGGCTCAGCACTTGAGGCCAATTTATGTTTCTGCGTCAGACCCACGCCATCGTGAGCATTTTATACTTCTGCTTCGGTGTCACTCTGCAATTACACCACTGAACCACTAGTTGGCGGTGGCGTTTATATGCGACCACGTTGAGTTTGTCCATCGTTTTGAGTGAAACCAAGCGGACGGTGGTGAAGAAGGCAGAGAAAAGGGACAAAACACAGGTCACAAAACACAAGTTACTTCCACTAAATAATACTGTTTAATAAATCCTTAAAATTTAATATATATAAAATAAAAGAAAAAGCTTCCGGGTTTTCCTTTAGTCTCGGTTAAGCTAGCTAACCTTGTCAGCGTTTGCTAAAATGTGCCGTTACCAGAGTTTCTATGGTGATGCTGCAGAGGCGTTAGCATTACGTCGCAATGTAGCTGGTGTGGTTTTAGTTTTCACAGGGAACAGACATATGCCTAAATATGTGCAAGGACCAAAAAAGCAATGGGACAAATTGAGGAGCTGGAAAATTTAAAATAATGAGCTAGTGAAAGAAAACCAGATGAGTAAAATAAATTGAGTTTGAAATTATTTAATCAGTCGACTGGCGGAAAAGAAAAAAAATACCGGAGGTTAAATGAAATGTATGAATTTCCCCATTTCTTTTTATATTTAATCCTAATCATTGTGAAAAGAAAATTAATTATCTATGTACTCATTCATATTTTCCGACTTCACCAATTTATATTTTCCGACTTCACCAATCACCGTTTGCCACATTTTGGCAGTCTCGGAGCTCCGTACGATCCGGCTAATCTCCCCCCGACATAATTAAAATCCCGAGGAGACTCCTGAAACAGCCACGAGAAATGCCGAATGATTAATCCCCGCGCTGTAATGAGAAAGCGCCTCCTGATAATGGGGCTTTTTGGAAGTAAATGACATGACATGAGATTTATCCACCTGGGTAATTTAACAACTTAGTATCTTTTTTTTTTTTAACAAAGGTATACACCTGTTACGGCACATTTTCCAACGTCTGTGCTGCCGTTTCCAGCCACTGCAGATCACCGGCGGGCAGCTCGGTTTGGGCCGCGAGGACGCGTTCCTTGTTTTTCTGAGCCACCGGCGGCGATGACAGTCGTTTGCCTCATCTCCAACCCATTTCACTTCCAGCACCTTTCGACCGAAGCCGCTCTCTGGCCATGGACCCCCCCCCCCACGCCCGTCGGCGGCCACCCTGTGACGTACGGTTTTTCAGTGTGATCGACAGCACAGGCACTGAAACCATCCATTAAAGGCTCATTTGCAGCGAGGAGTGAAACCGAAGAGATGCACTGATGTCTACTTGAATTTTTATGACTCGTTGGCAGCTAGTAAATGGCGTCAACTCCAATATGTTAAGTATCGCTGCTCTGCGCGTTGCAAAGTGCCGGAGATCAAACCTCGGCTAAACACGCTTGTAGGAGGAATTTAAGGCCTAGTTTAGCTTGTTTCAGTGCATAAACTCAGTCTGAGCCATTGATCCAGCTTATTTTTTTCATTGTGGACGCCGCAGCTTCACGCTGCTGTTGAACCGTGTCGTATTTCAAGGACGGGCGCTGCTAACGTCTTGGTGTTTCCATTATTTTGTCCACCCCGCCGAGTGTTTCTTTTTTTTCCATTGCCTCCATCGTGTCCTTCACTCTGAAAAGCTGACGGATGAATTCGGCCACTTCAGGGTTTTTCCCTGACTGAGGCGACAAGACGTTGTGAGCGTCTGGAGTCGAATATGGAAAAAAACAGTACAACACCCCCCCCCTCGCAAACACAATCCCCACACACACACACACAGATACAGACACACACACACAGTACCTAGGTGGCAACAGCTAATGGCTGTACTTTGGGTACAGTAATAATTGAAGCATTTCCTGCTGTAAGCAGCATTTATCTTTACTGTTTCTTATTTCTTTTTATGCATGCAGTTAAATTATGCAGAGCTTCTGCATAAGTGGCACATTTCCCTGGTGGTTTGTGGGTTTTTTTTGTTTTAGGCTCCCTTAGTGCAATTTGTCCTTCAGAGCAGCCACACTTAAGTCAGAGAGAGAGAGAGGGGAAAAACATGACAGGATAAAAATAATAATAACAGCGAGGCGGTGGTTTGAAAGTGGCAGAACAAACGGGGGACGCGCGAGCGTGGATAAAGGCAGGAAGTTTAAAGTGCCAGTTCAAAGAAAAAGAAAAAGAAACGGCCGTCTGCCAGACATCGGCGCCACGACGGGGGCTCGGCCGCTATGAGGACGTGACGGAGCGTCGGGTTCTGGGCTGGAAAAAAAAACCCAAAATGCTTGACTTCCCCGCGACAATATAGAGCCTCGTTCTCTTGTCAGCTACTGAAGAAAGATAAGTCTGATTTTTAAAAAAAGGAAAAAGGGGCGGTTGTTCGAAGCATCTTGGAGAGAACCTGCCTCGGTTCGTCCGTGGATCTTGTCCGTCTCAGTGTCTCCTGTCCCTTGATATCATCCCAGACGGACTCCGTGATGCTCAGACCAGGACCCGGGGCGGGGTCCGGACCACCTGCTGCGGGACCCCCGGTTTCAGCTGCACCCGGGGGCATTTTATGTTAATCGGAGATTGCAGGAATATTAAGAGGAAAATGAATTTTCATTAGCCATGTAATGAAGGCAAGAATATTGTGAACATGTAAACGTGTGTTTGGCCTCGTTGTCAGAATGAAACTGGGACCAACCGGACGCCTCCTTGAGGATAAGTGATGGATAAAAATGCAGTGTAAAGTGCCTAAAAGTGTTTTTGTACAAAATTATATATATATATATATATATATATATATATATATATATATATATATATATACATGTACATATATATGGTCTGAAGCCTGAAATGTGAATAAATGTAAGGAAATCCGAAACTAATCTACAGATTTGAAATCAGGACCAATCAGGAACCAAAAAAGTGCTCTGTTAAAACACTGACTGCCCATTTGTTCCTATGGAGAACAAAAGCGAGAATAAAAGAAGCCCAATTTTACCCCCCAGTCAGACAGTGGGGAGGCCAGAGCAAGAAGTTAATAGCTGTGAAAATCAGCCCCCATCGCCCCCGTCAACAATGCATATTAGGTGTTAGAGCAGTGCCCCCCCCAAACAATGACTCAGCTCACGTTCCCAGCTTCGCGCTTTGCTCTTTGCTCTTCTGAAACATAAAAGGTTTCCCCACGTCCACAAACGCAACAGGTGCGAGGATGCTGCGAGGGCACGTTCCCGTGGTAACAGAGTCAAGTGCGGATGGTGATGCCTCCGCCGCCTCTGTGTGTTTTGTGCGTATGCCGGAGCTTGTTTGAAAAAAAATGTAAAAATTAAAAAATTCCAAAGGAATCCAGAGGGAAAAAAAGAGAAAAAAGAGCCTATCTCATTCCTCCTCTCATTCGTCGTCGCCGTCTGCTCTTTAATCCCATTGAGCTGCGTCTCCATCCCTTTTTTATTCCTTTTTCTTTCTTTTTTTTGTTTTGGGATCCCATCTGTCTCGCTTCCGGCCATCCTCCCCCTAATTCTACTCAGCAGGGGTTAGAGTTACTTAAAAGAGCCCCCCCCCCCCCACCACCACCAACGCCTCATCTGTTGGAGGTGGAGGTGTAGAATGGCCGGCAGCCAGAGTTTTCTCCTGGAATCCGTCGGCGGTGGTGGGCTGCCACACAGCTGGAAATTTATCACGGGAGAGGGGAAAAAAGAAAACAAGAAGAATGAAAAAACAAGCTAACAAACAAAAAACATAGTGTTTCTGACTCAGGATTCACAGAAGTACAGGAAACATTTAGGATCTGAGCAGAATTGTGCCTAATGTATAGAAAATAAAACCGTAATCTTTTCCACCTCGGCCTTCGTCAAAGTTCATCACATAATTAAATCGATCGATAGCAGGAAAATGCAAATACTCATCAATCAACAAGTCGAACGAATCAGATGCTAATGAGGCTAATGGAGGCTAATGATGGAGGGTTTTCCATACCGGGGGGGGGGGGGGTCCTCTGCAGGACGGGCATCATGGTTAAGGTCTCTCGGCCGCCGTCGTGCTCGGATGCTGTCAGATCACAAGAAAAAACAACCAGAAATTCATGTTAAAATAATAATAATTAGAAACAGGAAAAATCCTGAATGCAAAACACACCGACTCAATTGAGTCTTTGATCAGCTTGGTGAGTCATTGTGTTTTAAACGTATGTGTAAAGCCACTAATTGTTCAAACCCCATCTGCAAAATGACCAGTCACAATGTGTTTTTCTTTTTTAATCCTCTTTCTCTACAATACCAGCAACTAAAACACGATTACGGTTTTCTTTTTATATGGTTATGTTCAGGAGACTCAGAGCTGTCGGTCGATCCTCGATCAAACCAAATCCATGCGACTACGGAATAATGGAAAGAGACCAGGACGTATGTGTGACGTTCCATGAGTAAGGAAAAAACTCACATTAAAAATCACATCAAGGTTTGTAATTAAACCGATGACTAGAAATCCAAGGCCGACTGAAACAGGCGTGTCACTCACGCCAGGTGTGCGTCGACCCGATGATGGCGAACGAAACGCTTTTCTGTGTGAGAGAGCAGGAAGAGACTTCATTCGACGCACACTCGAGCTACAGCCTCGGGTCTCGGTGTCCTGCACAGCGTTCGACCGAACCAGCCGCACGTCGCCCCCGTGACGCCGGCGCTCTGCCTCCACCCTGAAAAAACGTGACCCGAACCGCACGAAGGGCCGTTCCCTCCCCTTCGTCCGCACGTCGACGCAGGTTTCCCCCGCGACAGGGTCGGAAAAACCATCGTTTTATAGCCTTTTTAGAAAACCCGTGGGCCGTAAAGACTACGGCGAGTCTCGCCGCACGCGTCGATGTGGGTGTGGGCCGTGTGTCGCCGTGGTGACATCATCCCGTCAGGGGCTGACATGGAGACGTGGTCTTATGCGGCTTTGATTCTTTTCGATTGGCTGCAGTGAGTCTTGTTTTTTTGGGTGAGAAGCCTTCAGGGAGCAATTTTTCTTTTTGGTGTGTTGCTCTCACTTCATTAAACTTCAAGCTGCTTTCCCTGGTGCCTCTGACCCACTTTCTCTTCCCCACAGCGCCAATCATAGCCGGGCTCCGACCACGGACTGCGTTTGTGGTTGTTTTGCATTGGTTTGGATTCAGGGAGGAAAACGTTATCACTTGACCTTGTGACAGCAGCCGTCCCGGCCCAGGTGGTGGGTGAAGGGGCCTTCGGCGAGGAGGGCGTCACTTTCTCCTGCTGCAGAATCTACCCCCCCAAGGTGGGGCAAGAAGCAGGGGGGCAAGAAGCCGGGGGGGGGGTACCATGTTGCTCGGACGGTAATTGATGCTATTCCCTGTTCTACTATTGTACGAGCAGCACAGTTAAAATTCTATCATGGTACCGGCAACGTAACGGCCGCCACAGACTGCCGAGGGACTTCCCATGATGCACCGGGCTCCCCTCCCCCCTCTCCATCCCCTGTTGCTTCCTGCGGGTTTTTCTGCCTCTGATGCTGCAGAGTCTGGATCAGAGTCCGGATCAGAGTCCAGATCAGAATCCGGATCAGAGTCTGGATCCAGGACTGTAGAACCACCTACTGCCCCATGACCCAGATCAACACCCACTGCTTTAATTATTATGATAATTACTATTACCATTTCATTTATTCTTATTCTTATAAAGAGTCTGGTCTGGACCTGCTCTGTATGAAAAGTGCCCTGAGATAACGTCTGTTATGATCTAAAACTATTTCAATAAAACTGAATTGAATGGACCTAAATTGAGAGCTTTGTTATTAACAAAGTGTTTTATAAGTAAAGTAATTTATTTTAAGCTGAAGAAAAGTGAGAAAACACTTCCTGGTTCCAGCTCTAGGCTTCGCCGCTTCTCTTTGTCTCAGGGGATTTAAAACTGCGTGTTTTCTACCTTTTTTTTTTTTTTAACCATTGCTCAGACAAAATGAGACATTTCATGATGTCGCCTTCAGCTTTAGGAAGTTTTTATGCAGGGAAGGGTTTGGTGACAAGAAACAAAATGAACGCTGGAGAGATAGAAAAGGTGGTGAGAATATTAGCCTGATATACTGTTTATAAGTTCCACCGATTCACAACATTTAAACCGGTCAGATGTTGTGGCTGTCGGGTGAACAGTACCTGTAACCCAGACCCGGGCTTCCCCCGGAGAAAGGAGGACGGGGTCTGACGCGGTTCAGGGTAAACTTCCAGTCCAGACCCTGAAAGATGAGATCTGGGGCTCATCTGCTGACGCATGTCTTATTTATGTTTTTGTGTCAGTTTCTCTGATTACCTCTGAGCCCCTGAAAATGAGGGACTATGAATAAAAATGGCTTTAACAGTTAATGCAAAATTTTTGCAGACCCCCTTGAATTAACATCTTTATTCCTTCGTTTTGAATCAGCTGTCGTTGCCTACGGAGGCAAAATTGCAAAAGTTGTGTCCCCATCCAATTATTTATGAACCTGACTGTACAAAACGCCCAGGCCGAGCTGTAGCCGTCCTCTCGTGGGACGGAAACCTTCTGGACACGTGGAACCACAGCGTCATCCGTCACGGCAGAGATAGATACGTGTTGTAGAAACCGTCAAGCGTCGCATATTTTAAAATGCTCAGTATCTCAGAACAATTGAAACAGGACTAATCCACTCCCGTACGAAGGCCGTGAAGCGGGACTGAAAAAGAAAAACCCGCATCAGCGAAGACGGGAAACAATTACCACGGCCGTGGCTGACGAGCTGGAGCGCCGCCATCCGGAGGCCGACGACGCAAACGCACACCAGGAAGCAGAACGGTCGCCAGGGACGAGACTCTCGAAGATACGGCTCGTCCATTGCCCCCCCCCCCCCAAAGGGTGAGCTCCCAGGCTGTAAACATGTCACCTGACGCAAAGATGTAAGCTGACAGCACTGATGGTTTTTGTTGATATGAAAAAAACATATATTTTGATTTATTTTTTCTAATTTGTCAGCTACACAAGATGGAATAATGCATTTTACAGGTAAGACTTGTGTATGAGCCACGTTTTCTGATGTGTGTTGAAAACCATCCTTCCCATTCTAATATGTAAATGTGTTTTGGAGGGAAAGGGAGAGTCCGTGTATCCACTTAAATCTGCCTCTGTTTTTGTTTACAGGAAAACTGAGCCCCCCCAAAAAAATGAGCTGAGGGGAAGCTCTGAAACATTTTGTTCAATCTGCTCTGTGTCATATTTTTACATATAAATACAGATAAACACACAAATGTGTTTGTCTCCCTTCAGTTTTTCGGTTGATGTTTCCAATCCATGCAAAACAAGGGAAGTTGTTTGAAAAGGTTGGAAATGGGAGACGTGTCCAGCTGAGCTCTGCCCATTTTCACACCTGCACAAATCTGCCTCGCTGGTGGTTTCGAGAGACGGTGGCATGATAAAGTAAGTGAACCCTTTAAAAGCCACCTGCAGGCAAGAAAATCCCTTAAAATATGGTCACATCTTCATCTAAGTTAAATTTATGGACAAACGCAATCTACTTTAACTAATGAAACAGACAGTTGTTCTTTTCCACGATGAAAATATCGCCTGTCTCTCCCCCTGTCTGCCCGTCCACCTGACCACCTGTCCACCTGACGCCTGTCTGTCTCTCCACCTGTCCCCCTGACCACCTGTCCACCTGACCGCCTGTCCGTCTCTCCACCTGTCCCCCTGACCACCCGTCCGCCTGTCCACTCTTTACTCTCAGGCGGACACATCACTTCCTCATATAGGAGACAAATGCTTCCATTCCCCGAACCATTTATTATTCCCACAATCAGGTCACAACAGCACAAAAAAAACAAAAAACAAAACACACACAAACACACACACACACACACACACACACACACACACATAGGAGCCGAGTTTTTGCAAAACACATTTAAATCATATTCATATGTGGTTTGAGAGCCAATTCATATCCAACTCCTTGAGGGTGTCCCAGTCTCAAATCGTATTTCAGATTGTCCTTCAGAAGGAGAGAGAGAGAGAGAGAGACAAGGCATCTCATCCAGCAAACCGCTCAGCGCTTTGATTTAATCCTAAAAGAAAAACAGTACCACTAAGATCATATATAAATTGTATATATATATGTATATTTATACATATATATATATACATATATATACATTTATATATATAGGTGATTAATGCCTGATTGGATTCAGAGACTAATTCATGTGCATATCGGAGTCAAGGACATAAACAATGGAGACAACAAACAACAGAGGCCCAAATGAGAAACAGTGGTGGGGAGGGGGTAGATTAGATAATATAATGTGAGAGATAGGGGTGGGGGGGTAAAGAGATAAAACCGAGCAGAAAGATGAAGTGGCTTCATCCTTATTTCATCATAATGTCTGAGCCCCCCCCCCCCCCCCCCCAACCTCTGTGTTTGACGGAACTTTCCCCGAAGAACATCTCCCTTCAGAAGGTTCCGTTATTGTCTTTCATAACCTTGATTTATGCATTAGAACGTGTGTTAATTATTGACCGAGCGGTGGTGTTATTATTATTATTTCATCAGCTTTCAAAAATGACTGAACCCAACTTAAAGAGAAAATACCGGACAATCTCCCACGGGGCACAATCTTCCCTTCTTTTAGTTTTGGGGGGGGGGGGTGAATTTGAGGATGAATTAGGTTTTTAAGCATGGTTTTTCTCTCCCAGCGTTATCGTCAGACATACAGGAGACGAGGCTCATCATCGGCTCGTTATTGCTGCTGTCGCCGCCGCTGACAAGCTGCTCTTTTTTTTTTTAATTGAAATGACTGTTACTTAAATACACACACAGATTTAGACAAATTCATTAGTGCCGCACAGATATCACCACGTTCGGGTAAATTAGTTCAGTGAGGTCAAAATGAACTGCCCTTTCTTTTTATAAATTGTATATAAAAACGGCATATTTAATGCCCCATTATGAAAATGACTGATGGAGACAATGTGACACTGATTGGGACATATTGCCAACTTGACCTTGTCTGTGCTGTCACTGCAAACCTGTAATTGGTAGCTTTTTTTATTCTTTTATTTAAAATATGTATTTATGCTCTAAAGGGAAATTTCTTCTTAAATTTCTTCATAACAAATGAGTAAAGACGTGACTCATTGTGGTTTTGTCTTTGTATGGGAACAATAAGTCTGAGCAGTTTTAAATCTGAGTCAGGACCAGAAAGTCTGAGTCCAAACAGAAACTTAAGAGCAGGAAATTTACAGCAACGCTGAAACAAATGAAGGCGTCAGAGAAGAAGAGGGAGGAGTCGGAGATGCAATGCTACCATGCCGACCAATCACAGGTCGCGTGGTCTTTGTCTCCACGATGCGTAGTTACGTTTTTTAGGAGGTGCGCATCAGGTGCTCAGTGTGTGCCCTTAACAGAAATCCCTACTGGGACCTGGTTCTGGAAATGGGAAACAAGCAAAGTGGTTCAGACCAGGCCGCAAAAAGGTTTCCCAGGAAATCGGCTACAGGCGGCGTTCATGCTCATGCACAGGACAAAGGAAAGGAAGGAGAGGGGAGAAACAGACGCTCCACCGCTCAGCTTTTCCTCTTTTGAGGATGTGTTTTAAGAAGATTGAAGTCACCAAGTGACAGTTACTCCAAATATACCCTGAGAAAGTGGCCAGGACAGTAAAAACTCACTCGGCCTTGGCTCCTCACATCAGGTTAGTCACGTCCATCTTCAGATCTCATCAGCTGGAAATTACATGTACATACTCAGACTTCCATCGAGCCACGTCCAGTCTGCAGCGAACCTCTCCGCAAAAAAAGCTCCGGTTATCTGCAAGATAAATTTCAAGTGTCACAGCAAAGGCCCTGCATACTTATGTCAGTGTGATATTTCTGTATTTTTGTCTCTTGCAAAATTTGTAAAACCCTCTAAAATTCCGTTTTTGCTTTCACATTATGTGGTTTGATGAGGGGGGAAAAATGAGTTCGAACAATTTTAGCATAAGGCTGCAACATGAGAAAATGTGAAAGTAGAGAAGGGGTTTGAATACTTTATGAACACAGTGTAAGACTGGATGAAAGCTTGCAGCCGCTTCCGGGGGGGGGTTCCTGCCACCCACTCAGACTAAGGAAAGTCTTAGTTAACTGACTATTCGCCAGATCCAGATTTGCCAGATTTTCTTTTCTTCAGCACTTAGACGATCTCGGCGCATTGTTTGGATGCCTTCATGACCGCGAGGTAACGCTGAGGTGAAGCATTTGCCGTATGAACCGAGCCCCTCAAAGCCTCAGCGTCGCTCCAGTTCACAAAGGGCCCCCGCCAGGGAAAAAGTGGGACGACGATTTCTTTGATAATCTGGGTTATATGCATTTCAAAGCGGACCTCGTCCTACTTGTCTCCTCGGTTTAGGCAGGAAAACGCCACCTGTCACCCTCTGAGAAGATGAGGAAAAATGCCCCCCGTCAGATTATTGCCTGAGCATTGCGGTAAATTGTTGGGGGGGGCGGGTAGATGGAAAGTAAATAACCTCCTCCTATTCATTCTCCGGACGAAAAATGACACCAAAGCGATTGAAGTGACAGGGGGATGTGTGTGATTTCTCCCGGTTTTACTTCCTCGGTCTGTCTCTTCCCCCTAAAAAATGAGATAAATATGGAAGGGGAGAAGAATAAGAAATGAGCATGAAATAAGAAGCGAAAGGGAGGAGAAAACGGAGGCTCAAAGGATCAGAGGTGGAAGGAAAGTAAAGTGAGAAATAGGACAGAGAATAATAGCTAACAGAGAAAACCAGGCAGAAAAGCCAGCCACAATCGCACAGTCCCTGTCATCTTTTCTGGTTGGTATCAGCTATTCTCTCTCTTTTTGTGTTTACATGTCTTCTTTCTTTTTATCTTCTTTTTTTCCCCACTGCCAGTCAGACCCAAGACCCTGCGAACATCTGACAGAAACGCCGACGCCGGCTTTTCCAACCTTTGCCAGCTCGAGCCCGTCTAATGAGCCAGGAACCACTCGGGATCCGGCTTCTGTCTCCTGGTTCGGGCTTCAGCGGGAAGGGAAATTACAAAGGATGCAAATTAGCTACAGTGTATCGTGAATAAAGACTCTATCAAATACATCCACACAAAACCTTCATGTCCTAGCGGTCGTCGTTGTCACGATCAAGCCGAGGGACACGGCTAATAATGCCTAAGACCACAGTGCTAATTGCGTTGCATATGTTAGCCCGTATTGTTCATTTTGTAAAAAGATACTTTAACATTCGGTGGATTTCTCTCGTTCCATGAAAGCAGATCGGTTGAGATAGTTATGAAAATCAAAAGTAAATCTGTCAAACCTTTCAGTTCCTTAGAAAAAAATCAGACATCAGCTTCTACGACTTCTGTTACAACCTCAGCCCTTTTCATCGTTTTCTTAAAAACATACCAAGTCATCAGGTCACGAGAAGAATTTTTCTCAATTTTTTGTTTTGTTTTTTGCTTTTAACAGGACATGTTAATGCTAATACTAATGCTAATGCTAATGGCACACTGAAAACCACCGCTGCATCTTTGTTTCTTGACAGTTTGTGTGGCCTCGAGCATTCGCAATGCTAACAGGTGAATGAGTCGGTAGCAGGTGGTGGACGTGAACGTCGCTGGCCAGGAGCTTCAGTCATCTTTGTGTTTACTATACCAAAGGTTATAAAAACGTCCTCTGGACAGCGCTACGTCTTCAGGGCAGCCCGGAGGCTACGGTGACTCGCTATCGGGAAAGTGACGAGACGGGACAGGCCGGGGCTAGCTAGTTAGCATGCTAACTTTACAGGAAGATAAGAAATAGTAAGAGTTAAGACTTGTGTTGCTTTCCAACCATGGAGAAAAGCTCCTGGCGGTTAAATGACCAAACTTGATTATGAACTCGCAGTGTTTCTTCTAGACTGGTGAGTAAACAGATGTTAATGCTAACGTTGGCTATGTAGCAATAGCAAATAGCTCCTTTAACAAAAGTCTGTTGGGAAAACCGAACATTAGCAGTCATGTCATGACTGTTAGTGATTATTTGTATCGTAGTGTGTTTGTGTTTATGCTGCTCTGAGGGTGGAGCCCGTTCACCCGTGTTTACTCCCCGTACGGCGGCGGTTGGACCGATGGCTGATGGCGCCTGGCGTGGATTTAGCGTCAGCGTGATTGGTTGATCCAGGTGAACGGAGGCAGGTGAGGTGCCTG
Organism: Istiophorus platypterus; assembly: GCA_016859345.1. Taxonomy (NCBI): domain Eukaryota; kingdom Metazoa; phylum Chordata; class Actinopteri; order Istiophoriformes; family Istiophoridae; genus Istiophorus; species Istiophorus platypterus. The sequence continues at coordinate 2,720,725 of CM029118.1, forward strand.
TATTTCATTTTGCTTTGACCTGTTGATTAGACGAGTTGGCCGTCACCGTTCACCCTGATGCCTCATTCCACCATTTTTGACGAATAAGTTTGTCGTCCTTGGAAGTGGGAAAGAGGCGACTCATTTTTTATGCTATGCTCAGGTTTGAGCATTGAGTTACACCTTTAAAAGATGAATTTACAAAGTGCTTTATAATTAAAAATCTGTTATGCAGAAATAAATATAAAATATGTCAATATAACACAAAAACACAGTTATAACATGAGAAGGATCTTGTTTAAACAACATTTCATGAATAAAACACGAGACGACAGATTGCTGCAGACAGAGGCAATATCCCAAATATAATTTAGTTTAGCTTTTTCTTTTACAGGTTACAAAATTGAAGAAAGTTTTAATATCTGAGATTGAGAAACATTTTTTTTTGTTTGTTTGTTTGCTATTCAGCATCTGACTCCACAATCTCAGATACCGTAGTAAAAGTGACAAGAGTTTTTCATCATACTCCCGGCTTGCATCTACGTACGGTGCACCGCTTGATCAATAACCTATTATAAGTGTAGTGAAATGAATGGTTTACTGGAAGGTGGAAACATCAATCAGAAAAAACCTTGGGCCTGCTTTAGAGAACAGCTGGTAGAACCGTTCTGCTTCAGATTTCTAGTGAAGTTACATATGTTAACATAAAATCTTATGTAATTCCTTTATGTAAAAGCAGCTGGCTGAGACTGAACCGAAGGCTGAAGCACCATCGCAGGTGGAAAAAGAGAGACCATGCATCTCTATAACAACTGTCAGCAGCAAAGTGAAGGGTGTTTTCACTGAGCACAGGCAAAGAGTCACGTTATGTAATTTGCACGTCAGAGAAAATCGAATCTTTAGGGCTTTAATAAAAACAAACAATTTCCACAAAACATGCCGCATGTTTTATTCTGTCCTAAGTCTGGATATTATAAACCTATTTCTAAAACACACACGCACACACACACATGCACACTCACACACAAATTCACTATAATAGCACAGATGGTAAAATGTCACATCATCAAACTATAACAGCCTGTCACTTTGCCGGAACAGGATTTGCAAAATGCGACTGAAAAATCCACAAAATAAAACAAAATTTAAATCAACAACAACAAAAAAAAGTTACTGGCCTGTCACGGTGGCCGACACTCACCGCTTAACACGACCCGTTCCTACTCCCAGCCCCCCATGAAAGACGAGAAATAATCCAGCCGTAGCTTTCTGGGGGACTGAAGCCTGTTTTTGGAAACAGGAACAGGAACCTCCACCAAACTCTCAATTTACGTCTCCGTTCCAGCTCCACCGACTCCGGGTGGACGCTCAAACCTGCCACAACCGGTTTGTGAACACGACCCCTGCAAATCAATGTATTTCAAGTGGACGCGGTGAATTTGTTTGCGTGTCTGCAGCAGTTTCAGAGCCACGTTATAACTCGTTCGCAGCGGTGTCCATGTCCGTCGGATGAGTTCAAGGCTAATATTCATCTCTTTTTTGGCTTTGTTTAGCTCCTGGGGGATAAATCTAACTGTTTGGTTGCTTAGTGTGTAAAATGACGCTATGAGAGCGATCGGAGGGAACCGGTGGTCGGGACGGATGAACGAGTCAAAGGCTCAAAGTCTGCAGACGCAGGGTGACGATTCTTTTAGGTTCTCTTCACGTGGTTCTAACGGACGCATCCGACCCGCTGTCGTGGCCGTTTGGTAAAAAATAAGCGAGGGTACGAGTGAGAGAAAGGAGAAAGGTTAGCTTGGATCAGCGTGAAAAAAATGGAGCTATATCCCGTTTGCTTAATACGTAACAACAAAAACAAACAAAAGAATCACACAGAAAATGTTGCAGTTTTATAAGGGAGTTCTGTGCCAGTCGACTCCCTGCTATTGTGTTCAATAAAGACATAGACATGGCCAATTTTACTCTGAATAAACGGTTCAGCTAGTATTCATGCAGAGTTTATTTTTGCCCAGGAGCAGGGCTTTAAATTCAGATGTGATGTTCTCTACGTGTGCGTCCCGGTCGGCCCCCACGACCCCCCAGCTAAATTTTTCCAGCCACATTAAGCTTCGTAGTGAGGATTTCTGGGCTCGATATTGGGGGGGGGGGGGGGCTCAGATAATCTCCAAGAAGCTCAAAGTAAAACTGTTGTGCCTTCATGCTGAAAAGGGAAACAGCTGAGGCGATTTGAGCATCTGATGAAGATGCCTCATGGATGCATTCGTAGTGTAGAACCCGGGAAGAAAACCAAAGAAAAATACTGGGGGGGGGGGTGTACAGATCTTGTTTAGCCTCGGGAGGAGCCATGGGGGGGGGGGGGCTTGGATCCCCAGGAAGAGCTGGAGGAGGACAACCGGGCAGAAGGAGGACCTGGTGGCTGCTGGCTTTAGCCGCCGCCACCGCGACCTGGACACAGATTATGGTCAGATTAGGGCTGGACAGAAGAACAGGACACATCAGAAACTGCCATGTGGGGAGGACAGGTGGTGGATGAGTGAAGCACATTTCAAAACCAGCACCACAAAGGGCTTCATTTACGAGAAAAATTTAAAAAAAAAAAACGGCAATTAAAAAGAACAAATGTCAAAGGACTAGACTTCCAGAGAGACTGATCTGGGACCTGGAGCCAGACCAGCAGAAGCTCCGTCAAAAACTGGGAGACTGTACCACGACGCTCAAGCCTGGCGTTTGACGCCTAATGCTCCAACGCCCCGATGCCCTGACATCTGACACCCGAAAGCCAGGAGGCCCCAAAGCCCCGATGCTCCGATGCTCCGACGCTCCGATGCCCCGACACCCTGACGCCCCGAAGCTCCAACGCTCCGACGCCCAACACCCGACACCCAGATGCCCCAGTGGACCAACAGCATAATGGATCACCAACCCTGCTCCCTTCATAGGTAAATATTTTACTTTGTCAACAAATAAATTCTGACCTGTCATTGCACATTAAAGTACCCATTAGCTTATAAAGTAGTTTTAATTAACCTAAACATTACTAGCGGCAACGTCAAAGTGATGCTTACACAATAATGCATGTATTTATTATAATAGCTTTTTTCATTATTGATTTATCTGTCAATCTTTTTCTTGACTTATCTTTTGTTTAAAGTTCTTGGGAATAGTTATCCAAATTTCATGGACAATTAAAAAATCCAAAAATTTGTGATTTGGGAAAAATTATCAAAGATGAATCGATGCAGCTTTGAATATAATATTAGTCTGTAATGGCCCGTTCTCCATAATGAGAACTTTTGAATCTTTCAATTCATCCTGCCCTGATCAATGTAGCAGGAAAAAAACAAAACAAAACTTCTTAAACTACATTTGGTACAAAATTCATGTCTCAGGATCTTATCATAAAAACAATAGGACATCGGAGCCTTTTTTGTATATTGGCACTGGCTGATTTAAAAATGTTATCAAACATTTTTAAAGCCCTGTTTTGTGTCTTTCTACTTTTATAAAACACTCCTTAAAACAGACTTGTCTTCCTGTGATCTTTTACTATCTCGTCCTGAACTTGTCTTTGTCTTCCTTTGTGTCTCTGTGGTGTATTTTGTTTTTATTCTGTTCTGTTTTATTTGACCTGCCCTTTCTCTTTATATTCCCTCTTTTTGTTATTGGAAATAATTTCTTGTCCGCTTTTATTCTCTGGGAACCTCGTTTTAGAAAGTTGCTAAAATAATAAGTTTATAAATTTACTTTGATGCTGATACAGCATCTGCTTAAATTTGAATCCATGACTTTTCCTATACTTGTTTTTACACTGTACTACTACGCATACTTAGATTATATATTTGTATATATTTGTATTGTATTTTACTGTATGTACACTTGTGAAATGGTTATTTTTTGGAAGCTCATGTCTAAGGTGCAGAGTCTGACAATGTATAAGGCTAGAAAACACACTAAGTAGACTGCAGACCTCCAGCAGGACCAATATCAGACCATGCACACCAGACTTGAGAGGAAAAAATTCCAATTTATAGTAAATGATCTGGATCCGCCCCAAAATTCAATGGGCTCGTCCCTGGTCCTGGTCCCGTCCCTCCACTGAGTTTGGAGCAAACCGGCTCAGCGGTTTCTGCGTCATCCTGCTGACGAAGCAACGGAAACCGGCGGTCACACGACCTCCGCGGTCAAAAGGTTCCCGGCAAAATTTTGTGCAAACATTTCAAGTCGTTCCCGCCTCAGCGAAAGAAGCCGCGGACAGAGGCAGCGAGGCGTCTTCCCTCCTCGTGTCCTGCAGGTGACTTTCGGTTTTCCACGCAGGTCGCTCTAAGCCGTCAGGGTCGGCGGGTCATAATGACTTCTGGTACTGCTGAGTTCAACTGTCAGAGGAAATCACAGAAATTTTCACCAACAGCTGTTTAGTCATCTGAAAAATGAAAGGAAATCGCGGCTCCCGCTGAAACAGGCGCCTTTAGCACTAGGTACCGGAAAGGTCAAGCAACCTCAGATTTACGGAACCTTGTAACGTGATTTACAGCCGCCGAGGATCCCGTTACCTCTGATGTCCACCAAGACCAAAAAAATCAAGCTCCAGGACTTGCCTGCGATTCGTAACGTTTTCAGGTTTTCTTCACTTTTACAGCGAATCGGGGACAGTTGTGTGCACATCCATGAGTGAAATGCAAACAGGACCTGCCAACATCAATTTAATTCAACAATTTAATTTCACAAAGAGGAGGTTAAACGAAACGTTTTATTTACTTATTTATCTAAATTTTGTTTTTTTTTCATGGTTTCTCCACAGAGCCATTTTACCACCATCCACAATCTGTCTTAATCTCCTTCATTTCCCTCGGATGGGGGAAATGGGGGTCGGACCATACTGTTTAATGAGCAGCGCCTGTTTTCAGAGGCAGGTTGTACTGAACAGGCACAACTTCAGGCTCGGACAAAAAGTTTTCCTGAAAAAAAAATTTCATGAGAGCCGTTGTTTTTAAACACCAGCAATATAAAACCTTTTACCTACAGGTTGGGTTTTTTTGTATTTTAGCATTAAGCTCCCTCGAGAACATGTTTCAGTTTTCCAGAAAGACTGACGAGAGAACGGGGGAACAGAAAAGCTAAACGGTCTCTAATGTGCAGGAAGCGATAAAAGTTTCGGTTTTGATTTTTGTTTTTGCTGGAAAAGTTTTTCCTTCTTTGACCTAAAAGCTTGAATCAAATAAATCCTTATAATTGATAACATATAACTATTGTTAGTAAATACATTTACTAAATGTGTATTGTGTTTTTAAGTCATTTGATTTAGTCGTGCATGATTTCTTAAATACGAAATGCAGAATAGCACATGTAGATCACCCTGGAAACAAAGCAAAAATTATAAACAACTGAAGTTTTGTATGTCAGTTTAATTGAGTAAAACTGCAAGAGGAAGTAAAACGTGACGGAGGCTGCGTGAACCGACGGCTGCCTTGTTATCAGGCCTGTCTCATACAGCAGCGCCGCCGGGGGCCTTTTGGAGCGTTAATGCATCCGCAGCAGTCGAGAAATTCTTATTCTGCACAGTCAAAGTTTTAGATGAAACAAAAAACCCAACAACAGAATAAATCCACACATTATTAGGGTGAAGTGCCGCGGCCCTGCGGAGACGTGTATGATTCATTACACTGAATAGCTGGCAGATTTGCATCCGGCCTGCTCGTGTACCTGTCTCCAGTTGTGTGGTTTCATCAGTGCCAGGGAAAAATGACGAGGGAATGGGGGGAACATGGAGAACGTGGAGGATGTGGAGGATGGGGAGAACATGGAGAACGTGGAGAACTTTGAGAACAGGGAGGACGTGGAGGACGTGGAGGACGTGGAGAACGGGGAGAACAGGGAGGACGCGGAGATTTTCCCTGAAGAGGTGACGGCCCCACAGATGACTGACAGGTACTGTATGTGTTGCTAGCATCAGCCTGGTTTCAGTAATCAGGGCTCTGCGCGTCAGTGGACACGTACTGTCCTTTACCTCCGGGCGTTACCTCTCCACTCAATCAGGGCGTCTGGTTCAACTCTTTTCCCGTTCGGCGGTTTTCCGGCGACACGCTGTGCGTCTGTGGCCGATTGTCTGTGTCGGGCCCATTGTCCCCGGAACCACAAAGGCTCTTTTATCCACTTATTTTATCTGACAATTAGTATTCCCCCTGTGCTCCCCCCGGTCAATGCCTTTATTTAAACATTTTTCCTCTTCTGTTCGTTTTTTTTTTCCCTCCACCAGTGATACACAGGGATGGGAAGGACGGGGGGGGGGGGGTCTTTGTGAAGCGGAGGGGCTGCTGGGAGTCGAGCTTCAACAGCCCTTTTCTTCCTCACTTTGGTTTTCTTATTCGCGTGCGAGCAAAGCCGCGGCGTCCGTCCCTCCGCGGATCCCGGACCACGGCGTCATCTCCCTTCAGAGCTGAGGCGAGGAAGCAGGCGCCACAACATGAACGCGCTGCGTGGTTTCATACAGCGGATGACTCACACATTGTCCAGGTTTCACGAGCAGCTAATTGTAGTTTGGTAGCAGATGGGGTCTTCATTAATAAACTTTAATTAAACGCTATGAATGTCAAAGGCATTTTTCCCTTTTTTGCTTCCGTGATCAAACAAATTTTAATTTTTAAATTATTTTTGATTTTTGCGTCAGGTGTAAAAATAACAGCGCAGCAGCAACGTTGCAGAATTTAAAGTGCGAGACCACGGAGGCGACATCAGGTCGAGTCTGACATTATAACAAACTGTTCAGAACTTGAAGTCAGTCACTGAACTCTGCTCTGCAGCACGTGAACAGGAACATTAGTGGAAAAGTTGTATAAGGAACCAGTTTCAAATCAAAGTGTATATCATGAAGATCAGTGGTTATGTAACTGTAATCAGTGCAGCTAAACATAGTCAACTGTGCGGCAACATGCTCAGAACTTTTCCTGCCAAGCTCTTGTATATTAATATGCTGAGTTAATATCAGGTTGTCATGCTAACAGTCTAAGTGCTTTTATGTTGACGTGGTAATTATAAGCGTGTTAACTTGTTCGGTGTTACATGCTGTGCATTAGCATGCAGGGCTTTGTAAAGCTATGCTAGTTCAGTCCCCGACACCGGACCAGACTAAGGTACATTTATCCTCGTTGGTAGGATATTTGATCGATATAAGGTTCCGTTCAGTTTCCCCAGAGGATGAATCCTAATGAGTTTGGTGCCCCCTTGATTTTTTTCTTTTTTTTTAAAAATTAGCCAGTGAAATATCTCAACATCAACTTGATAGATTGGCACAAAAAAAAAAAATTCAGATGGAAAGTAATCTGTGATCTGCTGAGTTTTCATGTAGCGCCACCAGCAGGTCAAGGTTAAAACTGGTCCAGTACTTTGTGTTACGACAAAACTCTGCAGAGCTAATGAATTTCCCAATAGCCTTAGCTGAGCTTTGTAAATGTTAGCATGCTAATATTCACCAGTTATGATTAATAAACTGTGTTTTTTTTTAATATTTAGCATTACACCTGCTGAACATTACATAAGTATTATCATTGTGATTGCGTTAGCATGCTGAATTTAGCATTTAGCTGTACCTGAGTCCAACCTCTGGGGGGATGGGGGGTTGGGGCTGGGGTTAAAAGCCGAGCTAAGTAAGACCGGAAGCGGTCGGCCTGTGGTCTAGACTTGAACACAACTTGGACCTGTGAAGCCTGATCTGCTTTTCCTTTGATTCGGGTAAAGAATCCCCCCCCCAGGCGCCTCAGGCCACCCGAGCAGGACGGTGACGGCGTCCAGGTCCGGAGACGTCCCGTGGACTCTCTCTGACACCGAGTATCCCAGAGCCTCCCTGGGCTGAAAATGGGGTTTATTTTGTGGACTTGGTGATGTGAAGTCAAACTAACCCGACGGTAGTCTTCACAACACGATGATGATGATGATGATGATGATGATGATTGGTTAATCTCATCATTTAAATAATCACAGCCATCCAGCACCAAATGAGAGCATGTTCACCTGTATTGTTTACAGCTCATAGGCGATGAGTGGAGCTAATAGACTAATCAGTCCCTAATCAGACTCATAAATGTCAGATCTGCCCCCCCCTTCAAGTTTTTTCCCTCTAGTGAGTAAAGACCGAGAGCAGGTGTATGTTATTGGGGGATAAATAAATAAATCAATAACATAGGTGCCGTGTAGGTGCGCCTGGTTTTTCATCTCGTCAGGTATCCCTGAAGCGAGAAGGCTCTCAGACCTCGGCCTCTTCCTCAGCGAGCGCAGCGCTATCAGGTCCGATAGGAACGAAGACCAGAACCGCAAAGACGAGAGCGAAGACGCAACAAACCGGGATTATCGTCCGATTCAGTTCGAGTGTGGCTTCGACTTGGAAAAGCCGAAAAACGTCCCGAAAAACATTCTGAAAAACGTCCTGAAAAACGTCCCGTCTGGGAAAAGTTAAGTTGTTTGTATATTGACTCTCAACTTTACACTGTTTTGCCACCTGTGTTTTGTTTCTGTGACGGCCCCTGATGTCGTCTTTTTTCCCGCCGGTTTGTCTGATGAATTTTCAAATAATCTGAACTTTAATTTGAATTTGAACACCAAACCTGCCGACCACCCCACCCCCGCCCCCCATAGTGTAAGGGGTTGGAAATCATTATTTATGGAAAAAATTTTACTTGTCAAAGTGCCAAACATGGCAGATTATACCAGATGTGATGGGAACAACAGATTCGACCATTAAAGGCCTGTTTCACCATTTTTCAAGCCTCTCTCGTAACTACGCTCCGATGTGCATGTGGACACGGGAACCGGTTCGGCTTGTCGTGACCGTTCTCGCTGGTTCACACCGGCCAGTTTGACGGATCCCGTCCTAACGGAACCGAATCCAGGTTCCTCCTTCTGGGGCAAAAAAAAATCAAGCAATAATCCTCAAGCAATAATTGTTTGCTTGTTTGTTTGTTTTATTTACTCCCTCCACCACAGCTCAGAACTGAACCGTTGTATTATGGAGGAAACACTGCGATTCCATCAGCATCATCCTATTTATAATTACAGGTGAGATACTTAATTACACAACTTTTCCGAGTTGTTGTGGAACTCCGCGTGTTGCCCGGCAACCGTGGTGATGTAACGCCGCGCGTGGCCTTGGATTTATCGCTGCCTCTGCCTCCGCCGACAACCTCGCGTCTGTGTTTTATGTTTCGAAAAGAGACTAAAAAAAAGAAAAGCGCTGCGTCTTCATCTATCCCGTCAAATTAAAAGCAACCGATGCCCACACCCTCCCTTTTTTCATCTTTCCCTATCGCACGAAACTGTTCTGCAGTCAGCGCAAAGAGCCGGATTAAATTAACAAGGACCGTCGACGTTCCGTGCCCAATTATTTCCAGGTCAGGTCAGGGATCGGCGCTCGGTCCCGTCGGCTTTCTCTTTCTTTCTTTCTTTTTTCCCCAGTTTTTTCCACAGATAGCAGAGGCGCGAGCGGTCGGCGCTGTTGTTTCATCCCGAGCTTTCGGAGGATAATTACCCGCCGTCGTCTCGAGCCTCGAGGTTGATTATATTTATTGGGAGGCTGTGGTGTGGCTGGGCTCCCTGCCCTCTCCCCTCTCTCCGTTCATTTCTCTTTTGACTCCCCTCCTTCGCTCTCTGTTTACAGCGGCTCGACCCATCTGCTGGTTGCACATGAATTTTTAATGCCCCCCCCCCTTCCAGGCTGGTGAGGCTTCGACGGAACATCGATGCCACTCCTGAGTGAAAAAAACGGCCACTTTAAAACTATAAACTTTAAGGTGCTGCTGGAGTTTAATTACTCGGAGACACGGAAATCCTTTTTAAAACTAATTGTGTATTTTCCTCAGTCCCTTATCAATCTGGCCTGGAGGCGGAGCCGGTCGGGGCCGGTCGGGGCCGGTCGGGGACGCAGTTCGCTGCCCCGCAGCCATTTTCCCCACTAATTAACATTCAAGCTCGGGCAAGAAACAAAGTCGTAATGTCGAGCCGGTATTCTATCAAAGAGTTCGAAACACTGTCGGTGTGATAATCGTCTTCCCCCGGTTTGTTTATGCTAGAATAAAGAGTGATTATGTAATAAGATAGTGAGTCGCTGAATAATAAATCAATACTCCGGCTGTATGACAAGCCCTTTAATGTCGGTATGACAGCACAGTGGAAAACGGGGTTAAAACTTCTGCAGTTTGTGTGCGTGTCCGTCACGCAAACCACACCTACATTCGCGCCTTAAGTTCGCTTATGAGTCTGGAACAGGATCTTCTTGAAGGCCCTCCTGAAGTCCCGGTTGAAAATAGTGTATATGATGGGGTTCAGGCAGCTGTTGCAGTACCCGATCCAGAAAAACAGGTCGAAGAGCGTGTCGGGGATGGTGCAGTTCTCCCGGCAGACGGCGTGGAGGCTGTAGGTGAAGAAGAACGGGAACCAGCAGAGGACGAACACCCCCATCACCACCGCCAGGACGAACGTGAAGCGCTTCTCCCGCATCTGGGCCACCTTGTTCCTGGACAGGGACGACTGCCGGCCGCGGAGCGGCAGGGGCGACGGCAGGAGGCAGTGGTGGGACAGGTGGTCGGAGGAGGCCCACGATATGGAGGCGCAGGGAGGGGGCGGGGGGGGCTTCAGCCGGCTCGCCGCTCCATCGGCGTCCTTCGCCTCCTCCGTCTTCATCCTCCCGCCGGCCCTCCTTGCGAAGCGGAGGGACAGGGGGAACGAGGAGGTCGCCCTCGCGTCGTCTTCGCCGCTCCTCTCCTCCAGGTCGATGTCGTCCAGCTCTCCTCGCCTGCGGCCGCCGCTGTTGCTATCCACGTTGGAGGGGGCGTGCCGGTCGACGGGTGTCGGGCTCCCCGGCTCGTACCGGGACCTGCCGCAACTGGCGTCCCTCCTCGCGCAGGTCCCAGAGGCACCCACGAAGCAGGTCTCCGCGCGGCGCCACGCCTGCCGCTTCCACCACGCTCGCGCCACGAAGCCACGGCGGGCGACGCGATAGATCTTGCAGTAAACCAGGATCATGATGACCCCTGGTGCGAAGAAGGACACCAGGCAGGAGGACAGGATGTACCACGTCTGGTTGTTGAGGAGGCACTCCTGCCGCCGTGCGTCGCTCCGCCCTCCGCCCCCTCCTCTCTCTCTCTCCGCTGCGCGTGCGGCGGCGATGAGGCGGCGATGACGGATATGAGCAAACGACGCTGATCAGCCCTTGATCATGGCCTCGGGATCCGCTTCGCTTACGGCCCCTAGTGACCTTGGTGACCGACCAGTAGCGGTCAAGGCTGATGGCGCAGAGGTGGACGATGGAGGAGGTGCAGAAGAGGACGTCCAGGGCCAGGTAGAAGGAGCACCAGGTGGAACCGAAGTACCAGTAGCCCATGACCTGGGAAGAGGAGACGCCAGATTAAGACGCATCAACGGCTCAGTTAAGCGCCGGGAATGACCTGGAGGAGAAAGGCCGAGGAGGAAGTGTCTATTTCCTGTTTTAGTCTGGTCAGTTTCGTCGAGGCCTGGAGCAGAGCACCTAAAGGATTATTCCCCCTCAAAATCAAAATGCAGTCAATAACTCATTACTGGCACGTCGACTGAAACTGTATTTAGCTTACAGCAGCCCCCCCCCCCCCCCATTTTCATATCAGCCCCTCCTGAAATTTATTTAAGCTGACAACCTTTTTCACGGCCGCAGGGAAACAATACAATACCCCCCCCCACCCTGCCGCTTCACGGGCCCCTGTTCAAAGACGTAAAGCTAAAAAACACGCTGCGTTAGCTCTTTTCCTTGGGGGAACTTCAGGCTCAGAGATGGAAACATCGTCCGCGGTTTTCTCCAGAATCGGCTTTTTAATTAGTTTTGATTGACCCTGAGACTGTTATTCAACAACCATATTGATCGATATTACAAAACACTCAGGCTCCAGCCTCCTTGATTCCGTCTTTGATATCTTTACAAGTGAAGCCTGACTGATACTGATACGATTCATAATTGACAGTTTAAAAGAAAGATTAACAACTTATCATCTTTAAAAAAAAACAAGACAAAACCTTTTAATCTGGTTATAAAAGAACTGTGATGAACATACGAACCAAGCTCTGGTGGGAAAAAACTCAAAAGTACCTTTGGCACAGCTTTTTTTATAATTCTTGTTACTCATCGACTGACACATACGTCGAGAGCAATATATCCACACTGAGCTAATATTGGCCAATAGATCGTAGGTTCATCAGTAATTCTTATTCTGTAACTTAATAGGATTTGGACTTTGGGTCCGTTCAACCAGGAAACTGACAGCATCACCTTCGCTCGGCCTCTGGGAACCTTTGATGCGTCCTGACTATTTCTCAAGATTTGCTAGAGTAAATAATTAATCGGGCAGAGACGAGGCGAGTGCATCCATCCCTACAGCTACACTGCCGACACGACTAAATGATAATTATCGGGGAAATAATCATTTAGTAGCAGCCGCTAGTTTGAGTGAGAAAAAAAAATTGGTGAATCTTCTGTATTTTTAGCCAAAACTGCCCCAGATGGAGGAGCTTAGTTACCACCAGTAGAGGGATGTAGCATGTTTCAGGTGCAAAAAAATGAAAACTGTTTTTTTTTTGTGCATTTTCAGTTTTTTCCCCAAGTTTGAGAGAGAAAGTGATTTAGGTAAAATTATAATATATTACCAACAGACTTATGGATAATTTATGCTTCTGAGTCAAAGCTTCGCCGTAGCCTGAGGGGCATCTGCCAAAGAAAATGTAACTATGCGTCATGGCGACGCGGACAACGAGAGCTGTGATTCGTCGGCTCGGCTGGGTCACATTTCCAGCTTCTTCCTCTTCTTCCTCTTAATCGTACAGACCGTCTCAGGTCTTCTTTCATTTCCACGTCGCAGTAAAATACAGGAAAACTGAAACTGCCGTTCAACATCCGTCGGCTCCGACTCCATCAAGATCAAGTTTCAGTCGAAGAAACTCAACAAGGTGACATGTAAATGCCACCGCCAACTACAGGTTATGTGGTGCAACTGCAGAGCGACGCCGACGCAAAAGTATAAATGCCCGCGACGGCTTGAGCCACTTGCAGACTCGATGCAGAAGCATAAATCCAGGTTTTAATGACCACAAATTTAAGTAGAAGTGAGATGATAAATAAAACAACACAGAAAGGACCATGAGGATCCGAAGCGCCAGACTGGCTCTGATTTGACAAAAAAATGTTTGATGATAACAAGTTTTCCTTTAGAAAAGAGGAGAAAGCCAGATGAACCTGAAGTGTCCGCCCATGCAAAGCAGGAGAAGAAAGAAACACGAACAGCGTCTGAGCTCCACGTGGATTTCCAATTTTAACGACTGATGAAAAGCGGCGACGAAACCGCCTGGCTGTTATTGCCGGATGCAGAAGGAAACATTAGAGAGGAAACACCAGCTAAACACTGACCTCGGGGAGGAAAACGTCATCAAACCGTCTGAATTTATTCAGAATCCGTCAAACAAGGAAAGCTGTCGCTTTTCGTTTTTTTCTCAGAAACCCAACAGCAAGAGTCTCGCACGTGTCTGGCTCCAGCGACGGTCTCCCATCGCTGCTAATCAAGACAAATTGATTTAATGTCGGGTTGGAAAAAAGGGACGGACGGCGCTTCAAAGCAAAATATGAACATTTCTGCTGGTTCAGCACCAACCGGGTTTTCCCCTCTCAATCATTCAGGGAACGGACGGGTTTGTAAATTCAGCATCAACGGCGTCCGGCCTTCAGTTTGTCGTACGGATCGATTTCCTGCATGCAGGAGAATTAATGTTTCTGGCCGTCGTTGCCGAAGGAAAAATAATGATATTAAAACAGGCGGCCAAATCTTTACACCTCATGAAATGCAACGCAGAGTGAATTGTTATAAGGCACATAAACACCTTTAGTGGCTATTTCTGCCCAACAAACTTTAAAGCTTCCTCGTTTCGAGTTTTACATTTTTTCAAGCCGATTTTCTCGAGATCGCGTGACGCAATCCATGGGTACCGACGGCCCTTAAAACCCTTCGCCCTGCCGCCAACAGGGGGCGCTGAAGTGAAAAAGGTGAATGAAGGCTGTGGCCGAGGTTTTGTACCTGTTGGATTTCATGGATCAACAGCGAGTACACACTCCGTGCAAATACAGATTGACTTCGCCGACAGCAGAGCACCATTTACACCTGGTTTTAACGTGCAGTCTGATCACGGGTTAGGTATCGATACTTGCTATTAATAATGTTTAATAAGCACCTTTTCTCCCCAACCTGGCTGCAGTGTGCTAGGTTCTCAGTATGAATTTGAGGCAGGTGGAGCCGGGGTCCTATCAAAAGTGACCCCCTCCCCCCCGAGGTGTTTATGGTCCTTGTGAACTTTGCCGATTCCCCAGCTTTTGGTCAACTACCATAATCGGGTCAAAATTTCAGCTTTCACAGAGCTTCCAGCGCGGCTGTGGACTCTTTATTTTTCTTTTCTTAGGACAGCGCTCGAACTCAGCAGCCGTCATTTACCTGGGGCTGAGATCTGATCTCAGACCAGATCTGGGCGGACTGACCGTGGTTCGCACTTGTGCCTAAGTTCATACGTGTTTGCCCTCGAACGGACGAAACTTCCCAGGCCCGGAATCGCGCTTGAGAACCAGCTGCAAACGGGAAGAGGTTCCTCACCTCGTTGGCCAGGGAGAAGGGGATGACCAGCGTAGCCACCAGTATGTCTGCTGACGCTAGGGACACCAGGAAGAGGTTCTGTGGCGCCCTCAGGGCCCGGCTGGTGAAGACCGCCACCACGACCAGCACGTTGCCCACCACGGTCCCCAGGATGATGACCGTGACCACCAGCACGATGAACACCGACACCACCTGCGAGTGGGGGGGCAGAGGAGGAGACCTCGACGAGGAGGCGGCGGCGGCGGCTGTGGCAGAGGAGGAGGAGGCGGAGGCGGAGGAGGAAGAGGAGGACGTCTGACTGACATTCTCCAAAGAAGAGTTTGGTGGCAAAGTGGCCAGAACGGGAGCCAACACATCTGATAAGTCCATCCTGGTTAAAAGACCGACGTCATGATCCCCAATTTTTTTTTGTTCTGTTTTTTGTCTTTTTTTAACGTCCAGCGCCTTCACTGCAGACTGTGTTTTATTTTTTGTTTTTTTATTGTTAATGGCAGCCAGTTAGAAAATTACAGGAAATACAAATATGACAAAAAAATGTTGGAAAAAAAGAGAGTAAAGCCATTAAAAGTATCTGCCAACAAAAAAAAATTAAGAGCTGCCTCTTTGGGTCCAGAAGAAAACCATCCAATAATGTCCTCACCGCTGACGAAAGACAGATTGATCTGTCTGTCAAAACACAGATTACACATGGATGTCTCAGATCCTCACAGCTCTACGGCTACGGTCAATAATTCATAAAATCAGACCCAAACACATACGGCTTTCGCCTGCCTGCTCATGCCGCAACGCACTCGCCACCGAGGACAAGGATTTGCATGATTAAAAAAAAAAAAGAAAAAGAAAAAAAAGTCATACCTGTTAAAACAATCCATTCATAAGAGCATCAGAGCCCAGAAAAAAAAAAGGAATAAAAGGTGTTAGAGCTGCGGGACTGGCCCACTTATTTCAAAGGAGACGCAAAAAAGAAAAGAAGAGAAAAGAAAGAAAATAGAAAATCATGAGGCGACATGCTGTAGATGTAGCAAGGACAGAAAAAGCTACTTGGAATGCATGGTACCCTCATACTGCTGCACTAGGAAAAAGATCAATGTGGCAGGAAAAAGAGAAAGGACCAAAAAGTAGAGAAGAAATGACTGAAAAGACCAAATGGGAAGAAGAGGAGAAAAGGAGGAAGACGAAGAGGACGCAGCGTGAAACAGAAAAATGGAAAAGAAAAAGAAAAACAAAGAGGCAAGAAAAAGAAAAAAATCGAGCTCCTCACTTTCATGTGAGCCGTTGCCGTGCTGAGCGACACTGCCGCCGCCGCCGCCGCCGCCACCACTGCCGCCGCTGCTGTTCGGTGATTCTCCACTGAATAGAGCAGGAGGAGGAGGAGGAGGAGGAGAGAGAGAGATTAATAGAGAGGAGTGATGAGGAGAGGGAGAGGGGAAGAGATGTTTAAAGGAGAAGAGGACAAGTAGGATTTGAGAGCATAGAGAAGGGGGGAGGAGGGAGGGAAAGTAGATGGAGGGAGAGATGAGAGGAGAGGAAGGTGTTAGAAAGCAGAGAGAGAGAGGGAGAGGGAGGGAGGGAGGGAGGGAGGGAGGGAGCGGGAGAGGGGTGAGAAAGAAGGAGGGAGAGAGATAAATACAGGGAGAGAGAGGGAGGGAGAGATGAGAGGAGAGGAAGGTGTTAGAAAGCAGAGAGAGAGAGGGAGGGAGGGAGGGAGAGAGGGAGAGATGAGAGGGAGAGAGAGAGGGAGAGAGTGATACAGGGGTGAGGAGGGGAAAAGGAGAAAAGAAGAAATACAGACAGGAGAGGAAAAGAGAGGAGGAAGAGGAGAGGAGAGAGGAAGCAGAAAAGAAGAGGGAAAGAAAAAGGAGAGAGGAGAGGATAAGTAAAAGGAGTATTACAAGGAGTAATACAGGGGTGAGGGGAAGGCATGAGATGAGGAAAAAAGGAGGCGAAAGGAGAGGGGAGAGGAAAAACAGGAGAAGACGAGAGGACAGAAGGAGATGAGAGGAAAATGAAAAGAGGGGGATGAGGAAGAGGAGATACAAATGGGAGTGGGGAGAGAAAGGGAAAGGAAAACAATGAAAAAGGGATAAAAAGAAGACAGGAGAGGACACAAGGATAGAGGAAAGGAGAGAAGAAGGAAGAGAGGATGAGAGGAATTGAGGCTAGAGGGGAGGAGGAGAGGTGAGGGGAGGTAGACGAGGGAGGTGAGAGGGGAGAGAAGAGAGGAGGTGACGAGTACATAGAAGATGAAGAGGACAAGTGGGAGGAAAGAAAGGAGGAGGAGGACAGGAGTTGAATAAGAGGAGAGAAGAGGAAAGAAGGATGGAGGGAGATAAAAGAGGAGAAAATGAGAGGAAAGAGAGGAGAAGACAGGAGAAATGCAGGGGTGAGAGGAAGGAAGGATAAGAAAAGAGAGAGAACAAGAGACGAGAGGACAAGGAGAAAAGGAGGAGAAAGGGAGGAGGGGGAGACTGGCGAGGACAGGAAAAGGAAGAGAGGAAAGGAAAAAAGAAATAAGAGGAGAGGAGAAGAGAGGAAACAAGAAGAGAAGAGAAAAAGACAAAAGAGTAAAGTGATCAAAGGTAAAAAAATCAAGATGAAAGACGGAAAAGGAAAGAGGAGAGGAAGACATTAGAGGAGAGGAGACAAAAGGAGTAATTAGAGAGGAAGAAGAAGAAGAGGAAGAGGAAGAGGAAGAAGAAGAAGAAGAGGAAGAGGAAGAAGAAGAAGAAGAGGAGGAAGAAGCTTTATTATAACAAGCCCGACGCCAGAAACCTCTCACGGCGCCTGAGCGGACAACAAAGGGCTTTGCTAACGGGATTAGGGAAAACGTAGGCGGAGGCCGAATGGACAAACCAAGGAACCGGCCCGCAAAGCCGGATTTATGCCCCTGCGACGGGTCTGTGCTGACCCTAAGCCGTAGCCTCCGCCGTCGTGAGCGTTTGCACCTGCGTCGGCGTTGCTCTGCCGTTTCGGTGCTTGTCAGCGGAGGCGTTCATGTGACACCGTGTCGAGTTCCTCTGCCGCCGTTTCCTGCCGTTCGGCGGCGTCGCCTCGAAGATGGACGCCGACTGAAACCGGCGGCGATGGAGGAGGAGGAGGAGAAGCCACCAACCATCATGGCTCCTGCAGGTCTGCGTCACATAGTTAGACTTTTTTTGGGAGCTACGACGAAGGTTTCGACGCCGGAGCATAATTCAGCCTTGAGAGACGTCGTCTCAGTCTCTGGATGTCGAGCACAGAAGCATTCATGAGACATCGATGCCATTTCCTCCCTTCGCCGGGCGGGTCCCTCCTTCATTTCCCTTCCGCAGGTATCAGATAATGGCGGCTACGTTGCTCCGCTGGGGAAAGTTCTCCGGACGACTACTGAATTGCAAATACGGTTCAATTTAACCAGCTCTCCGTTTTTCCCTCACCGGGATCTCCTTACGCGTCCGTGACCTTCGCGTCGTGTCAGGAAACAGACGCCCCGGACGAGCGGTCCGGTCCCCAAACCCTAGACCTCGTTACCGGACGCCCGTGGGAGGAGAGAAATGAATAAAACCTAAACGCAGACTTATTCACTTCAATTTCATACACAAGTTCTTCCTCGCACTCCCGAACACATCACCTCAAGAAACTCATCTCCGACTTATCTGTCCCCCCCCCCTCGCGGGATCGTCTCTACATGGGTGGTGGGGGTGCCCCGGGTTGGCCTCATTCTGGGAAATAATATCTTCTGCCCTATCAGATTTACCGGCTGCGCGGCACCGCGTTGTCCCAGGCTGCTGGTTTCTCGAACGGTACCTCATCACCGGCCTCAAAATCTCATATTTTATTTACAGGTTTTTACGGGAGCATAAATAAGGGGACAAAAAAAATCCCATCTCTGAGATGGAATTCCTCCTCGTCCGCCCGCCCACGTCTTCTCCGAACATCCTGCGGCTAGAAACGATCGGCGACCGTGACGCGGCGGCCTAGAGAGGAGGACCGTCTACGGCAGTGAACGCTGAGCAGCTGTCGGCGTCCATTTCAGTTTATGCCATCAACCCAAATCAGGCTCTCTCTCTATTTTAAAAATTTGCTAAATGTTTATCTTTCTTCCGCAGCTAGTCACCAACTTAGTTTGTCTACTCTTGGTTACTGAGCAGGAAGCGAACGGTGCGTTAATCAGAGCTTTTCGCCGACAGACGACTAAAACTTAAAGTTGCCGTAAACCAAAACAATGAAGCTAAAAGAGACAAAAAAACAAAACAAAAAGACTCCTGCTGTACAATACTGATGAGCAAAGATTTACCAGAAAAACAAATAATTACCTCTCGGCTTACAGAGATCATCTCTGTCTTTTTGTTTTGGGGGGGGGGGTAGGTTTAGCCAGGAGCCCGCTTCGGCTAACATTAGCTTGTGAGTGGGCTCTACCGGAGGCTGCGGTCGAACCGGGCAGCTCCCCGGATGGCGCCAGCGTTTGGATGTGTTCACCGAGGATAGTAATCCAAATCCGACTGCCTCTTTAAAACTAAAGCGGGCGGCTCGGTGGACCCGGGGAGATGCGCTGCGGAGGAGTTAGTTACGGTGCCTGTTTTATAAGCTGCCCTATCGATAGCGACGCCGGGTCTCGTTTCAGGGCGAACCGCACATGTGGCGAAAGGCGGAGGGGGGGGTGCTGAAGTGGAGCGGATAAAATAGGGAAGCCGCCTTGCTCAAGGGCACGGATGAGTCGTACTTTTCGAGGGTAGAGAAACGAAAACCTCCCCTCGACTCCGGACTCTCCGGCCCAGAGGACTGAGCCGAGAACAATCTGCTCCGAAGCCTTGAAGTGATGTTTCTGGGATTCAGGGTCTTATATTTTTGGCTTTGGTAGAAAATTTCCGTCTAAGTTAGATTTACAGCCGATCAAAAAATATTTAGTTTATCATGATTCCTGCCCTGCGTCTTATTAAGTTCTTATTGATTTCTCTCAACTTAAGAAAATTAGCATTTGAGCAGTGGCCCAGACCTGAGTGAACCGCTGCCTCCGCTGCAATAATTGCCTTGAATTATGATGATAAACACCCCCCCCAAAAAAAAAGAAAGGAAGAGAAAGTTTATAGTAGAATAAACAGTATCAATTTAACCTGAACACGAGGCTACGTCTATAGGCTATATCTTTTTCCTTTTCATTTGTTATACACTGTAGAAAAAATACCCAGACCAATGCAGCGATTACTGAAAAGGACCACAGGGCACATACCTGGGGGCCTAAGAGGTTAAGTAGTTGGGGGGGACAAAATGGCCAAAAGATGGAAATCGACCGAGAAGAAATACAAAACAACTGCAACAGACAGAAAAACGAACCAAGAGGAATCAAAAACGAGCATAAACTGACGCAAAGTGACAACAAAGAGACACAAAACGAACTGTGAAGACACACGAAACCCTAGACTGAAGGACCCACAACCGGACGGACAAACTGTGAGGTTGGCTTGGTGCCTCCTCGGGTCTCCTGTTTGGCTTGATTGCACAGAATGATGGAAATTCACCAAGACTCCGGAGGCTGATATAAATTTTTTGATCAAAGCAGAAGCCGAGCGACAGCATTGGCAGGTTATTTCATTTGAATCATTGGATCTTATCATAATAAATAAATTTAAAAAAAAAAAAGATGTTGGCCTATGGAATGGAAATATGAAATATGACCCTGTATTTATCTTTTGAGAGTTACAAGATTAGAAATAACAGCAACAGTGACTGTGGGGGCAAGAATGAAATATGGTCTGTTTTGTTCCAGCCCTCTGCACCTGTGCAGGCAGGTGATGGGATTCAGGTAAAGTCAGGAACAGTCAAGTGAAAGGAACTCCCCTCGTCCGTGGAGATACATTACGGCAGGAAAGGGGGGGGGGGTGTCCTGAATCCAGTGTGACAGCTCTGCAGAAACTATTTAACAATGGAACCAAAAGAGTGGGGTTGGGGGTGGGGGTGGATGGATGCACAAAATATAGAAAAGTGAGAAACATGAATGCAAGTAGTACGCGGGCGGCCACGGCGTTAGGTGCCCGGCGAGTCGCCTTTTTTTCCCGTTGCACCGTTCGAGCGAACTTGTTGAGCAACGCCGGGATAAGTCGTGTCCACGTGTTACAAACACGTAGGTAACTTTTCGTCCGGGTTTGCCGCTCGGAGCCACCTCGGTATTCATTTCCCTGAAGAGCTTCTTTTTTTCTTTTTGTTTGCGGGGGGTGGTTTTGAGACTGAGGGATTCTTCATGCCCTTATGCTTTGTTTTGTTTTTTAATGTCAATTTCTACAACCTTGTCCCATCACACCCCCAAAAAAACAAATTTGAGAAACTCGTTTAGGCCAGTAAGCGTCGAGTTGAGCTGAAAATAAATCACTTCTATTTCCAACCCCACCCACACACACAATTTTGACCGAGGAGGCGAAACAACAGTTAAACATAATGAGACGGCGAAGCGGTGGAACCTTGAGAGTACGTGCCGATGCAATTTCTCTGAGGTTATTATAAAATTATAAAAATGTGGCATATCTCAAACAAGGGCTTTTTTTTTGGTTGTTTTGTTTTTTTAAGAGCCCCAAATATCAGACGGGGAAAACTGGTCTCTCAAAGGGAACAAGAGCCAATTCAAACACAACAGAAGCACCGTAACAGAATATCAACTACGAAGAGGAGGAAACAAGGGTCATCTTTTTGTTTTTGTTTTTCTTTCACAAACTTTTTTTTGTTTGTTTGTTGATATGCGACACAGGATTCAGTTGTTTTACAGGGGAGGCTGTGCCTGGTGGATCAGCACCTCACACAACAAATTAAACAGTTGTTGGCAGCGGGTGGCAGAGGCTGCTAACGGCTGGGAGTCCGGCGGGACGCTAACGGTATAAACAACATCAGATTTATAACGGAGCTCGGTCCGCTGAGGCTGCTCCATCTCTTAGGTGCCATCACAATAAATTGGAAGGAGAAAATAATCCTTAAAATACTAAGAGGAACTATGGGGCGCGGCGCCATGGTTGCTTAGAGGTTTAAAGGTGCGACACGTAGGCTTTTGCTATGGCTACATAGCCGGCGTTAGCGTTAATCGCTCACTTACCAATCCAGAGGAAACGCTGCGGGTTCAGCGTCAAACTCCATCTGTTTACTCGCCAAGAGCTGCGTCAAACGGGCGAATTCAAAGCGACTCCCATTTTGCTTCTACTTCTTCCTTCTTTTTCTTCTTTGACCGGCGTTAGCATGCGAACCAGCTAGCCCAGGCTAGGCTAGTCGCCGTCGGACGGGGACTGCCTGTCCCGTCCCGTCTGTCCTGAAGAAGTAGCGCTGCACAGAGGACATATTATAACCTTTTGACTTTTAAACACATGACGACTGAAGTTCTTAGTCGGGCGACCATGGCCCTCATCCGCTACTGGCGAGAAACCACATCAGGCGGCAGAGAAAACTTCGATACAGACCCTTCAAGGCACCAACCTTGAACCGCAACGTTGCCTTTTTCCATTCGGCCGTTGACCTTTGTTGAATGTCGTTCACCAGCCCTCTGTCCGCTCACCTCCTGTCGTTATCTTGCCTTTTGACTGATCGATACAGGAATAAAACGGCCGTAAAATACTTAGAAAGGTGTAAGGGGAGAGGGTTTCGGATCACGTCAGAACATTCATCAACCGCTGAGCCCAAAGCCTAGTGATGCCTTTACTCCTCCGGCCTCTGGTCCTTGTGCCAGATGTCGACCAGCTGAATTGATTTGCTCCCATTCGGACGCAAGGCCCAGCTCGGCCCAAAATCTGAACCCAGTTCTGAATCCTTTTGTTTTTAGATAGTGTGATTGGTGGGAAATGGAAGCGTATTGGTTTAAAAACGTGCACTGTTTGTACTTTATTCGGTGTCACCTCCAAAATGAAGAGATTCTGCTGTGCTGAAAGGGATGTGGGGTTTCGTCCACACATCTTTTCATTGATCCAACATTAATTTCCTTTTCCTGAGGGTTTTTCGGTTTTTAGATTTTTTTTTTTTTACACTTTTTCAGTCAAGTCTCAAGTTTACAAAAATGCCAAAGGTTCTTACTTTAACATTATTCTGTCCACCACTTTGTCATGGATATTGCGTTTGGCAGCTGTTGACTTTGGTGAGGGGCGTCCCATCTGAAACATTTTAAAAAAGACGGTATACTCCATGAGAACTGCTTATCGGATGATTAAATAACTTCAGATCTGAAGTTGTCAGACTGTCAGATTAGTCAGGCCTGCTCCCGACCATTTCTCTGACTTTATGAAACAGACAATCCCACGTTCACGTCCGCCTCCTGTCTTGACCGGTCAGGAGGTGAGGGAGCAGCCAGGGACTGAACTCTTTCAGCACTGTCTTTTATTTGTGGCAATGCAATTCATGAGAGCAATGGGGTGCAACATCATGAATTTCTTCCAGGGGAAGAAATTGCCTGAAACCCTGTCGTGGGGTTGAGGTCGGGGGTGATGTGCAGGCCAGTCGAGTTCTACCAGACCAGAACAGAAAATCATTTCTTTATAGACCTGAATTTATGCAGGGGAGACTTTGTCAAGTTGAAACAGAAAAGAGTCGAACACAGAGTTGACACAAAGCTGAAAGCACAGTATTGCTGGAATATCACAGAATGTTCAGGAATTAAGGTCAATTCATGCTTCTGCATCGACTCTACACCGTAGCCTGATGTGCGCCTCCCAAAAAATGTAACCACACGCTTGGTTTCAGTCGCTGTTGTTTCATCGTGACGCCGACAGACCCCGACTAGCAGTTAGGCGTGTAATTGCAAAGCGACGCCAACGCAGAAGCATAAATCCTCACGACAGCGTAGGCTCAACACAGAGGCATAAATCCAGCGAATGATTGGAGCTAATGGGCCTCGGACCTGAACGACCCATGGTTCTTTGGAAGGCCTGTCGACATACAAGTGTCCATATAGTGAATTTCTAGCAACTGCACTGGACTAGGGAAGGTAAACTTTTTTGTAATTTTCCACAAACACTCAACAACTGCACATAAAGATGTTTTAAAAAAATCGTCATGAAGCTGAAGTCGATACTTACGAACCCACCGAAGTGATGAAAATGTGCTAGTGGTGATCAAAGCTCTTAATTCGAATGCTTTACAAATCACTTTCACACAACCCAACTTCTGACGTTATTTTTTCCATTACGACTGCACCGTTTTAATTAGACTTTCTAATTAATCCGGACTCTCTGTCTTATTTTCCATGCAGGCTTCTGAAATGAGGTCAGACACAAGGAAACCACAAACAAGTCATTTAGGAGACGGTTATCTGCCCAAGTAGGTTGAGTCGAACTTTGAGTAGAACTCTTGACACTTCATCTACCGGACGATTTCTCGGAAATATGATTCACTTCTTCTTATTTTTTTTTCAGTCTACGCATTAAAGTCTGTGCGAGTCAGATGTCCGGCGGCTTCCGAGCTCTGGTCGTATGAGAGTGGTGGTTTTCAACAGCTGCAGGTTTTCATCATCCTGGCTCTCCAGCGGCTGAAGTGTTTGCCTCCATTTTTGGCAGCATGACTAAGTCCCCTTGCATTATCTCCATCAGAAAAACAAAAACCAGAAAAAACCCCATCAGAGAGCAGTGTGATGTCAAGCTCTTCAGTCGCAGCTGTGCTGCCTCCAGAATTCTGCTTCTCCTTTTGCTTTTATGGCGTTTCATGGTCGATATGGTGGCAGTTTTCCCTTTTTTGGCCTCCAGTCCCATCCTCTGGTTTTACTTGCTTTCTTTTCTCGGTAAAACTTTGATGTACCCTTTAGTGCTCAGACATATACTGGGGTTTAGAAATACGAGCTTCAGAGGCCTGGATTACAAAAAGATGTCAATGGTGACCATTAAAGGAAATTTTCTAAAAATACTTGTTTTTTAATGCATTAACAAGGTAACACATCATTTAACAAACGCATAAATTATAATTTATTTCCGAATAGTCTCCAAAGATGTGTCCTGGAAAGAATCGTATAATTCGGCACTAATTACAGTCCTGTTGTCGATTTTTGTTCTTTTTCTTTCACAGTAAAGTCAAGAAACCTGCTGCTTCATGCAGTTCATATTTAGTCCGTTGCATGAAACATATTGGACGCATGTCAAGCTATTCTCACTATTTTCCCCTGCGTTCATTTGATATATTTGCTTTTTTACGTAGGCGTCACCGTGCAAGTCCTGAAGCGTTGGTTGTCCACGAGATGCGATTCACCTTGGGGCAGTTTTATAACAAAGTCCGGCAGCCGCTATGGAGCCGGACACAACAGTGGCAGAAAGCGGCCTCCACGGGTTTTTTTACAGAGACGTTCACGAAGAAGATCCCGAGTTTTCGGGCCCCTAATCTAGACCTCGGTGGATTTAGTTCTAATGCTCAAGGAACCACGACAAACGAAGGCAAGTGTTTCGTGGCCGCTGTCTAAATGTGTATGGAGGTATTAAAAAGTAAATAAAAGAATAAAAAGCATTTTTTTTATTGGCCGTGTTTGACAGACATCGTCCTCAGTTTCGTTTTATTTCTGTTGCACCATTTGAGATTCTGCACCATTTGTTAGGTACCTGATGTCCGAACTGAGCAGGTTAATCAAAAACACTGGCTCAGGAGCCTTTAAATGAGACACAGCTACACTACGTTGTATTTTTGGATGCGCTTTGCTGTTTTATTTTTTGTTTTCCTCAAACTCCAGGGAATAACAGGCTAAATGTAGAGGACTTGACGTCTAGTTGAGATATTTCCAGTGCGACTTCAAAACTCTCATGACAAAGTAAAAAGTTTTTGCTTTATCTTAAGCATCACCAGCAGACACCAGCTTCAGGTGTCAGCCGCCGAGAATCAAAGCGCGTCACTGATCTTTAACCATGGAAACCAAACAAATCCACTGCTGAAGAGGCTCAGGGGCCAGTTTACACACACACACACACACACACAAGCAGCAAACAAACCAGAGTCATCTAAGTAAAGAGTAAGACTTTTACTGTCTCTTCTGTGACAGACTGTATCACAGTTGCTGTTTCTATCCCCTCCTACATTTATAACCAGCAGCTAATTGTGTCTAATGAGTTTGCATCTGTTGTGTAGAGGTTTTACAAAGGCAAAGAATAATTAAGAGGAAAAAGGAAAAAGGCGGACGAGGTAGGTTGGAGCACAGTGGATGTAAAAACTCACCAAAAAGAACCCTTATTATGAAGTTAACTCAGAAGTACTGAAGGTGATTTGTGATTTGGTCTGATGTCTTTACTACTGGAAGCCACCGCAGACGGTTGTGGATTAAGAGGTTTCAGGCTACACAGTGTTTATCTCCACGGTCTGAGCCACCGAGCAGAGTCCGCCACCCTCCTCCTGCAGGATCAGCAGCTCTCCCACCGCCTGCTGCCCGTGGACCACGATGCACCGCTCCGCGCCCTCCGATATCACCACCTCCACCAGCTCCTGCCCGGCCCCGGCCACGGCCCCAGGGCCCGAGCAGCTCTCCGAGGCGAGGAGCAGGGGGGCGGGGCTGGGCGCGGGCGGGTTGTCGGCGCGGACGTAGACGACGGCGTGCCGGGCGTCGCCTGGAGCCTCCCCGCCCCCTCCCTTCGAGGCCACGTCCCCTCGAACCCTCGCCTCCTCCTTTTCCTCCGCTTTTCCCCGCCGCCTTCGCCGCTTCACGCCGCCAGCCTCCTTCTCTCCCTCCCCTCGAGGGGCGGGGTTCTTTTTGGGTCTGCCTCTGATCGGCCTCGGGTGACTGAAGCTGAAAGCCGCCGGCTCTCGCTCGGCATCCTTCTTGCCGTCGTCTGTCTCCTCCCCGTGTCCCTCCTGGCCGCCCCCCTGCGCTCCCCCCTCCGTCCTGTGCTGAGCCTGGTGCCTCAGCAGACTTTGCCTCACGGTGTAGGAGGCGCCGCAGTGGCAGCTGTACGGCTTTTCCATCAGGTGGGACGACTTTATGTGTCTTCGCAGCTTGGTGGCCAACGTGTAACCTGAGGAAAAAAACAAACAAAAAAAAATATAAAAATTCAAATCTTAATCATTAAAAAAATCACCATGCATAGAACATTTATTTGCATTTCCTCCTTTTAATCAGGATAAATATTTGAGACATATTCAAGACAAATCAAAGACCTGTTTGCTTCATTAAAAGTTCTCTTAACCTCCTGTTTGCTGTGAGATTTTCATTTTATTACAGTTCAAACATTTTTGAACCAGAATCGTTCATTTTCTTATTGGAAAGGTTTTAAGATGTTTTTTTCCTGTGTAAATTTATCTTTATCCTCCAGTTTTTAATTATTTTAGTTACAGTTGGTAGCGTTCTATAATTTTCATTATTCCCCCATAAAACGACCAAACCAGGTGAAAGAGCCACAGCCCATCAGCTTAGCAGAACGTCCACAGTTCAGGTTCCATAGTTAATTACTGTGGTTTATATTAGTGTGGGTGTGTTTTTTGGTCCCTAAATCAAAAATTTTAAACGACCAACTGTTTTGTTAATGGGCTCAGAGGAAGCTTGGTTATTAAATATCAAGTTTTTATCTTTTGTTCCACAGAAGAGTTGAAATTGGTTTTGTTACGGCACTAAGTGAATTAAATACTGTAATTTCTTTTTTTTCTTTTTTTTTCAACTAACAGATGTTTTCATTTGCCACCAGACAAACCACTTAAAAAGATCCGATAAGGAATCTGAAAGGACTTGAAAAAATGCGAGGCCCAGTGCGTTGATCTCCTGAAACGGCTGCTCACTGAAGTTTTTACTCAAACAGGAGGAAATGTTGGCTTTGTCTGGGGACTAGTTTATGCGGTGGATTAATCCACATTCAGTGCTCCAGTCTGTAATTGTGACAGAGGGACGGTGTGTGTGTGTGTGTGTGTTTGTGTGTGTGTTCATGATGATGAAGGAACACGTGGCCTGGTGCGACAGCGCGGTCGGAGTTTTTTTGGACAAGAATCAAACAATACGACACAAAGGGAACAAGATATTTCAGGCTCTGGATCCGGAGATGACTCTTGTTAGTAGGAGACATATTCACCGTTGCTTTTGGTCTTTTCATGAGAATTCTTGACGGAAAGAAAAATATAGAAGGTCCTAGAGAATTATCCTTTAGGTAGAGTTGTAAAAACTGTGAGTGAAGCACTTAGAAACTGCCTCGATGCATTAACATTGTTTATATATATATTAAAAAAAAACAACCTCATCCTTAATAGCGGAGATATTAAAATTCAGCCCTGTAACTATATTTTACAAAAATTATATATCTGTACCTGTCAGCCAGTCGCGAGGGATTAAAAAGCCACTTTTACCTCCTGAGTAAACAGTTTCTGGGTTCGTCAGTGATGAAACCGACGCAACCCAGCGGCTCATAGAAGGTAAATGTGAGCAGCCCTGAGACCAGGAGCTGGTTCTCTACAATCACATCTGCAGGACGGAGCATCTGCAGCCCACTGGGGGAGATAAACAAGGTTGGAATGAGGGGGTCTGCTGGCGTGTTCCTTGTGCCCCTGCTTAGGCTTTTCCCTGACTCATGTTTTGGCTGCAGTTTGTTTTCTTTTTCTTAATGTATTTTTTTCACCCTTTCGCCAACTTCCCCTCAAAATAATAAAAGGTCTTAAAATTTAGCCGAGAAAATCCATTAAAAAATATTTATGGGAAAATTCTGTCGTCATTGTAAGGTGACTTTTTTTGTCTTATTTTTGTTAAGGACGTCGATTTTTCTGTTTTTATGGCCTCAAGCTTAAAACTGCGATTCAAGTAAATGTGATTCAAAGATGAAACGTTTACAGCGTCCGAGTGAGGTTTTGAAAAAAATCGCCGATCTGCGATGCGTGTCTGTCGGCGTCTGCTGTGTTCACGGTGCGTTGTGCTACTTCAGAGTGGACAAAAGTCGGCTGATAAAGGTTTAACGCCGCCATGTCTGGAATCTTAAAACTTTCTGCACTGTCATAGCAAAAAAGAGATGCTGAGGTACGCTGTGATAAAGTCTGTGGCACAGAGGGAGGGGGAAAAAAAAAACTCCCAGTGGAATTAGTCAGACAGGAAAAGATTAGAAGACTTGTCCCCGGTTCCCTCCCTCCATTTTTCCTCAACAATTGCATTAGACTTTCAAATTCCGACGTCACGCTTTAACCTTTCCCGCAGATAAGGCAGCGGTGCGGCCTCTCCCCGGTGTGCAGCCTCTCGTGGGACCTCAGGCTGTGCGGGTCCCTCAGCGACCTGCCGCAGTAGCTGCAGAGGAACCCCCCCCCCGTGTGGGAGAACATGTGCCTGCGGAGCTCAGGCCTCTGGGAGAAACTCTGGTCGCACTCGGAGCAGGGGTACGGCTTCTCGCCGCTGTGGATCCTCACATGGCACTCGAGGTTTCCTGAGATGGAGGCGCAGACAGACAGGCGGTCAGACGGGGGAGACAGGTATAGAGGCAGACGGGGGAATACACATGTGCCCGGATAGTGCGCGAGGATCAGCTCCTCTCGCAGGACCGACGCTGTCGCTTTGACGAATGAAACGTAAAATTGCAGGAATCGATCGCGCTTTTTACAAGATAAATAAATAAATAAATGAATATATGAAAACGCTGTGTAATTCTCTCCTGTTGGAAATATTCGAGTCATGTAGACTCGTCAGTGCGATGACGACAAAATCACAGTTTCTTCTGTTTCACAGTTAAAGCAGTAAGAGGTGGAAGAAGCATTTCAAGTATCAGAGTATTAGCAGCCAGAAAAGTTTGTTTTTTGTTTTGTTAAATAAATAATGGCTACTTTATCATCAAGTTAATAATATGTTTCAATGGACGTTGTAGTCGTCTGAGGTGGAGCTTATTTCAACAAAAATACATTATAGACATAAAATTTTAATCCTAAAACATCAATAGCAACTACATCAGTCTGATAATTGTGGTGCGGTAAAAAGTACAATATTTCCCAGTTAAAGGGAAACTTTAAATGGATATACTCGAGTAAAGTACAAATATATCAAAATTCTACTTAAGTACAGTACTCGAGTACTCTGCCCAAATGTACCTAACTGTGAACGGGGTGGACAAATGAATAGAAACACTTGTCAGTTTAACGTAATACATCAAACCGCAGCCTAAGAAATTATCATAATGTCAAATCAGCACATCAATAGATCATTTTCAACACAAACGGAACATTAGAACCTTCATGGAGGTTTTTAATGCAGAACTGTTATATTACATTGCATTAGTTTTGTTAGCTGTACCAGAACATCTGACAGCTGAATGTACTTTGTCACTGAATCTGTCACAGAATTGATTTTTTTCCAACATTTTCATTTCCCACTTTCAATAATTTAGTAAAAATAAAAAATAAACAGTGAAGGACTTGACCGGCTGTTCCTGGAGCCGATACGGTCGTAAACTTTCATTTGTAAAGCATCAAGGCCAAACGTTCGCCTCGGCCGCGACATTAGCTTATTTACTCCTCCCGGTCAGGAGGCATGTACAACCTGCTGCTTTAACAAGGCAAAAAAACAAAAACAAAACAACAACACAACATCCAGCCACGACAGCGTTTTCTCTACACCTGACAGGCTCGCTGAAGTTCTGGGATCAGAGTCGGGGGGGGGGGGCAGACATTACCTTTCTGACTGAAGCCCTTCCCGCAGTGCTGACAGACGTGAGGCTTCTCCCCCGTGTGGAGCTTCATGTGGTTCCTCAGGGAGCCGAAGTTGGCCAGCAGCTTGGGGCAGAGTGTGCACTGCACCTTGGGAGAGAGATTCCAAAATAAATAAATAAATAAATAAATAAATAAACACATAAAAAATGCAGCTTGTGTTGGTGCCTTCTTTTTAAAAATGCATAGAGCTCCAAACTGCTGTTTGGGGAGAAAAAGAAAAAAAACAAAAAAACAAAACAAAAAAAACAAAACAAGGCTGGCGTGAAAATTTAAAAGAAGTTACGTGAAGGGATTTAAAATTTGAGACGGAAACTTTTCAGTTTAAAAGTCTGAAATCGCTGAGGGGAATATACAGCAGCAGCAGCAGTTTATGAATATTGCCCCCTTTGCAGTTTTGCAGATTTCAGGGGAAATACTGGAGATGAGGAATAACTGAGCAGCCAACTCATCTCCATATAAAAACTGCTGTAATTTGAAAATGTCACCACACTTGAGTGAACGAGGGCTTAACCTTGTAGGATCGGGGGGGGCTACCTTCGGCGGCTGCGTGTAGATCATCCTGCTGCAGTGGAGGAGGCGGTGGATGCGGAGGGAGGGGCGGCGAGCGAACGCCTTGCCACAGTGCTCGCAGGTGTAGGGTTTTTCTCCCGTGTGCAGGACCAGGTGCTCCTTCAGGTCCCGCTTGAGCCCGTAGGTCTTCTCACAGTGGGGGCAGGAGAACGGGCGCTCGCCACGGTGACTCATCTGCAGAAAACACCATCAGTGGTCCAAATAATATGTATTATTACTGCTGCTGTTGTTTTCATTCATCGGGGCGAGTAGATTACTGATCTGCATCATGACTCAGCTGCTGGTTATACAGAGAGAATCGCAGAGGAAGGAAAAATCCCCAGACCCATGCGCGCTGTTAGTATTTTGCATTTCTGAAGCTTTTTTTAGTAGTCAAGTGTTGTTTTATTTGTTTCCTGTGTTGTTGTTTTATTTGTTATGGTACCTGAGCAGGAAGACACCGGTTCTGACGGCTTTCTGTGTGTTAAGTTTTTTTTTGCAGCATCGCTGAAGAACCGTACAGGGGAGACACAAAGTAGAGGAAAAAAGTTATAGAAAGAAAAAGATGAAGAAAGATTATTTTGTGATCATTTTAGTTTAATCCAGCCGATAAAAAAAACAGGAAAATGTCAAAGAAAAGATTGTGATCGTTTAGAAAAAGTGTCTCCGTGTCTCTTAGCTTGTCTCAGTGAGAAATTCACAACTTTATTTTTCAACTTTAAAATGATATTTATATGTTTATGCAAAAAAACCCAGACACTTTATATTGTGATATATTGTAATTTCTTCTTTTAAAATTGTCAAATATTGATACTGAATTTTTGAGGCCGACATCATCAGTTAAAGGTTAGATAGGAGTTTTGACAAATTATCAGGTTCTAGTCGTAAATATACATACATAGCAATTTCTGACTTAAAAGAGCAACAGCCCATCGAGAGTCAATGATGGCCTTTATTTTGAAAAGCCTCTTTTGAGTACTTCAGTTTATTTCTGTTACAGACATGTATAGTTGATTATAGTTCTGATACTTATGGCTTTTTCATGGGCAGAAATTTTTACATGTGAGTCATGTATTTTTTTTTTCTTTTTAGGAACAATATTTTATTGTATTTGTGTTGTTTACAGTTGTTATAAAACTGTATGAATACTAATCTAATGTTTTTCTTCAAAAGTTTGCCTTTGACTTTACTATTTTCAAGCTCTCAAGTTTTAACTGTGAAATTCTTCTCAGTAACATCATTTGGTCAGAATCTTAATTTAATTTGGTCAAAATAACCAAATTCAAGGGTCCCCTTACTGAAAACTTTTTTTTGTTATGTTTTCATATAAAATAAGTGAATATTAGCTGTTATTATTATCAATATCATATCTGCATCAAAAATCCAAATGGTCTGGACTTAGAATAAAAAGAAAGAAAAAACGAAGAAAGAAAGATGAAAAGACAAAAATAGAAAGGAAATGAAATAAGAAAAAAGAAAGAAAGAAGAAGAGGAAGTAAAATAGAAAGCAGAAAAGAAAGACACAAAAAACAAAAGATAGACAAAAAATGAAAAGAAAGAAAGAACAATAGAAGAAGAAAGAAAGAAAGAAAGGGAGGGATTCCCTACCTGATGAGCTCTGAAGCTCTCTGCAGACGTGTAGTTTTTCCCACAGTCCTGGCAGCTGTACGGTTTCTCCTCCGTGTGACTGAACTGGTGTTTCTTCAGGTGACCGAGCTGGTAGAACTTCTTGCCACAGCTGGAGCATCTGTACCGCCTCTCCCTGATCTCTGGAGGCCACGTCGGGGCTGCCGTTTCGCCCACCGTTGGGGGCGCCGCCTCGGCTCCAGGGCACAATATCTCCACGGAGATGACTTCCTCTGGGGCGTCCTCGGCGGGGCCCTGGCCCCGTCCCTCTGCCTGCGTGGGGGGTCGCTTTGCGCGGCCGGTCAGACAGTGAACGCGCCGCGGTTTAGCAGCCAGACGGGAGCTGCAGCGGACGGGGGGGGCTGCGGAGAGGCCTCGGGGGTCGCTCTGTCCATCCGTGAGGTTACAGTCCGTCTGTGTGTCCACAGGGGGCGGGGCTCTACCATTTGCGTCCCTGTGTCCACCTGCTGCCGCGATATCATTGGCAGTGGGAGCCGCTCTGTCTGTTTGACTGGCAGTGTCCCCGCCTCCCCGTCCCTCGCCGTCCGGTCCTGGCTCGGGCAGGATTTCCCCGACTCTCCTCTTCCTCCTGTGTCTGGCTGGGTGACTCCTCTTGATGTTACTGCGGGGGTTTCTGCACAGCTCCTCCTCCTCCTCCTCCTCCTCCTCCTCCTGTGTTTTCTCCTTCTGTTTGTCTTCTGTCTCGTCCTTTTCTTGAGTGATTGATATGTTGTTACTTTTGGCATCTGGGTCATTTTTGTGCTCCACCTTGTTGTCTGTCAAATAATACATTGAAGGAGAATGAAATGATTAGTTGATTGAGAGAAAATATATCTGCCACAAATTTAACAATACAATTATTGCAATAATAATGCAATGAAATGTAAAAATACCAAACATTTCTTGGTAAAAGCTTCTAAAATGTGAGGAATTGTTGCTTCTTTGTGTTTTATTTAATAGTAAACTGAATGTTTTTTGGGTTTTGGGCTTTAGGTTTGATCTGGGAACCTGCAATGTCATTTTACTAATCATTATTTAATGATTAAATGACAAATCCTAAAAAAATCAACAATGAAAAGAATCATTAGTTGCATTACTATTAAAAAAACACAATTTTCTAATAGAGAAATCAAAAGTATTGCGAAAAAGATGGAAAAATAATCACCATAGATTTCATTTAATAAGTTACTGTTGAAGTAACATGATATTGTTGGTACTTTTCCAGTACTTTAAAAATCATTTTTAAATCATTTCTGTTCAAACGCTCTTGTTACATTAGAGGTAGAGGAAGTCTTTGGATCCTTTGTGAGAATAAAAGTAATCACATGATAATACCAGGATAACAAATAAGCCCCGGATTTCAGAATTTTACTTGGAGGATTAGTTTGACATTTTGGGAATTATGCTCCCTGCTCTCAAGTCGAGTTTTAGATAAAAAGATCGACAGCACTCTGAAGCTACAGCTAAGTTTCTTGGCTCAGCCTAAACGCTGTGATCAGCGGGGAACCGTTGGCCTGACTGCCCACCAGCATCTGTAAAGGTCACATACTAACACCTTATATCTGGTTTGTTTAACGAAATAACAGCGTGCAGTTATCTTTCTTCTGCTTCTCCCCTGGGGTCTCTGCTGCTCGGCTGCTGACCCTCGCGGAGATGATGTCTAGGGAATCAAGGATTTTTTTTTTTAACCTCTTAGCAGATCCAAACTCGTTGCCCCCCCGGCAGGTCTTTATGCTAAGCTAAGATACCCAGCTACCTGCTCTAGCATGGTATTTCCAATACACAATGAGACTGGTATTGAACTTCTCATCTAAAAGTCAGCAAGAAAGCGAAATTTGTTTCTAACAGGCTGTTAATGTAAATGTTCATACACAGCTAAAGATTTACTGTAAAACAAAGCGCTGGTTTGTTTTGCTTAGAAAGGATTTTAAAAAAACTTAATCTTCATAGTAAATAATAGTTACATATAGTTGTTAAATAAATGCAGAGCAGTAAAAAATACAATATTAATAATGGATCTAACATTTCCCTCTGAAGCGTAGTGAAGAATAAAGTGGCATTAAATGGAACAAGTATCTTATGTTGTGCTTCAGAGCAGAAATTAAAATAAACGTACTTAGTTATTTTCGAAGACTGTTCAATAAACACATATTTACACACACACACACACACACACACACACACACACACACACGGAGGCATACTCTGTATTTACACTTTGTGCCAGTTTATATTCATGTGTTTGCACAGTGTTGAATATAGATTTAATCTCTGTTTGCAGTTGTTTTTCCACTTAAATATTTCCTTATGTTTACATCAATATTATTTATTCATTTTAGAGCCGGTTTCATCTACATGCTATTATTAAGCTCTTCCTTGTATTAGGAGCCTCCTTTTCTCCATCCGGATCTAATTAATATTTGCCGCCACAACAAATGCCGCTCGCCTGCAGGGACCGGCCGTGTCTTATCTTATTATCTTTCATTTGGTGCTCGTAATTGTTTCAGAGACGCTTTTCCCCGCGATCCATACGCTCTCCACGTATCAGGATGGTGCTCAGCGGGAAGACGGCGTTTAATAAGACGTCCCCGGTCACCGCCGCGGCCCCGTCAGCACCAGCTGTCCTCCGGGCACGAAGGTCCCTCCCTAATGTCCCATCAATCACGGCACATTAATGCTCCTCGGGGACAGAAGTAATAAAGGATTAGCAGAGCCGATGGGGAAGGGGGGTGTTATTCCTAGAGAGCACATGTAATTTAAAGTGTTTTTTCTTTTCTTGCTCAGTGTTTTGGGTTTTTTTTCCATTTAATTGAGATACTACGGTTTGGCCAGAAACGATTCATCCAGTGATTATTCAAATCCGGGCTTTTGGCCTCGGTTGGAGCTGATTTCGGCTGATTTCAGAGGTTTTATTAATCAGTGAACCCGACCAGTTGGAGCTGATTCTGAATAATCTCGACGTGCCATGAGCGTGACACTGGGCGGTAAATGAGGTTCCCCCAGGGGTCAGAGCTGAGCCAGACGTCCCTCTGGCTCCTCCGGGTGGACACGGTCAAAGACTATGGACTGGACAACAACCAGCCTCATACTCATATGAGGGGTTTCTACATTTTTTTTGTGTTGTTATTGACTTAATTATTGCTGAGGAATAATTTATAATTCCTTCATAAATCAGTAACCATGAACTGGCAACACTTCACTTTTATTTAGCGTTTTTAAGCAGCATATAAACATTTAACAGATGGTTCCAAACACAATATGATGCAGTTCTAAATGGATCTTTGTTTATTAATGTATGCAATGTAAGCACATTCCCAATAACATGAAATCTATCTTTATAAAAGGAGTTGTATTTGTTGGGATCTTTTTTTTTTGTTTCCTGCTACTTCCTGGTACAGTTGCAGGTTTTTTATTGTGGTTTTAATGGTTGATTCAACATCCAGCCAAGAGACGACAGTTGAAAAATGAGTCCTTTGGCTGTGGCCGGCACTTTCACGGGGATGCTGATTAATGAGCATCGTCCCTGGTAAAATGTTAAAGAGAGTAAGAACTAACAAATGTCTTTACATCTGCATACGACCTCATTATAGTGTGTTATTAACCATTCATCAAAAGTTTGTGTTCTGCTTGTAAATGGGAAAAATGGGGGACTTAGAGTAAAGTGTTGCACATTAATGCATAAAATGCATAAGCACAAATGGATTAAATCAATAAGAAGACTACGAAGAAATAAAGAACGTTACATTGTTTGTCATCTCATTGCTCAGTCTCATCATTTACTTCAGTCAAGGCTCTGACAAAGCCGCCGTCCACCACCTGACAGACAGATGAACACTGAGGTTTCCCTGGTAGCTGGTAGAGACCAAAAACGGAGCTAAAAGAAGAGGGAATACTGGACCTCGGTTCACCAGGTGGACTAAGACACCAGATCCAGATAAATCATAATGTTGTTCCATGTGTACTGAACACTGAAAATATAAATGTTACCCAATACATCAAACGTGTGATTTCTTAGCTTGTTCCAAGGCTCCGCTCCCAAGTGGCCAAAAAAGGATTCATGCAGTTCTGAGTCAAATTTCTTTCGTCTTTAAGAAGAACAAAACCCCTACAAGTAGAAACAATGCAGTGAAATACTCATTGTAACATGGAAAAACTCCATCCATCACTCGCTTAAATCATAATTTTATTATGTAATCATGAGGTTGAATATCTTCAGAGCTTCAGGCTTCAGAGCAACGGGGCCAATAACCCTGAATTACATGACAAAATACTAGCAACTGCAGGCTGGAAGCAAAGTATTGATTCTCGTTTTAAAATTAAAACATCAACAACAGGCTGGAGGGACGGAGCAAGTTACTTTGACAGCAGACGTAAACCAACCAGCCAGCAAACACAGCGGCCTAACATTTACTTTTACAAGGTTAAAATCTATTTTTCTTCTTTTAGTGCAACTTCTGGAGATGCTTGAAGATGCATTGATTAGTTTTTTTTTTCTTCAATAAAACCTTCATGGCAGATTTTATATTCTGAACTCTGGTGAAATGAACCCAACCCCTCACCTTTCTGGAGCAACAACTTTGTAATTAATCCTCCCCTCTGACATTATTCTGACCACAAACCTGATGAAGTTTTTTCCTGATATATAGATATATATATAGATATATATATAGATATATATATATATAGATATCTATGTATATATGTATATATATATCTATATATATCTATATATATATATATCTATCTATATATATCTATATATATATATATATATATATATATATATATATATATATATATTTATATAGATATATATATATATATATATATATACATATATACACACACACACACACACACACACACACACAAACAAATAAAAACCACCTGTCGTTACCTGCGTCTTGCGTGGCAGCGGCGGCGTCGCCGGGGGTGTCGGGCTCTCCTGCCGCCTGACCTTCACTCCCCACGTCGCCGTACAGAAGCAGCTCCGTCCCCGGCCGGACGTCCACGCACGCCCGCAGGCACACGCCCACGCACTCGCCCGCACAAGCCTCCCGGCACGCGCATTCCACCGCCACATTCTGCTGGGCCCTGCTCCTCGCCTGACAGGCAAAGCTGCGGGGCGCAAATCCGGACAAAGGCAGAGAGAGAAGGCACAGGAATAAAAAAAGAGCTGAGTGAGATTTTAAATTGCGTTGAACGGCATCTGAAGAGGAGAGAAAACAGATTAACCCCGGTGGGTGTTTTATGTAACTGTGTGTGTGAAACACAGCCAGAGATTTTTAAGATTAAAGCATAAAAGACCTTGAAAATTCATAAAATGCGCGGGAGGTCAAATTATAGGATATGCACTAATTGGGATAAATAACACTTATTGTGGTGGGTTTAAAATTGATGCACCTACAGTCTCCTGTGGCCCATCACAGGAGAATTGGTGGCAGATTATGACAGTGCAAATTTTATTTTACTCATTTATTTCTTTCAGTTTCACTCCCTGTAAGAGGAAAATAGGCCAGTCAGTTTTTGTTTTTTTTTTAACCCAGGACATCAAACAGAACATAGCCCAGAGCGCGAGGCGATGCTGGAACTACATGTGCAGTCAGCTACAGCAGAAGATGACAGACAAATAAACAAAAAAACACAGAGTTGGCAAAATCCTGACAATATGGTAAAATCCCCCCAAAAAACTCAAAAGCGAAGGGAGAGAAGGGGGCGGGGGGCGGGGGGCGGGGGCGGGTGGGGGGAATCAGTTCCTACGATTTAGAATAAAATCCCAGTTGATCTGAACAATTTTAGGTAATTACAGATTCCAGACTTAGATGAGTGAAGACTGTTTTCTCTGCGCTGCTTCCAGTGAATAAACTGCTGCTCTAAAGACTCGTAGAAGCCTCCAGCCATCAAGGCAGAGGTCCAACAGCAGCTGCTAGAAATCAGTCCTGCGTAGAACATTAATATTTCACCTTCTAATAGACTGATGTTTACAGCCTGATTAATATCGTGCCAGTGATGTCTCATTGTTGATGACTTTTTGGGTGTCTACACATGGCGTCTACCACACGTCTAATCCCTCCGCTGATTCTCTTCTTGAGGTTTCATCCATTAGTTTCCCTGGGATTTCTTCTCTGGGTTTCCTTATCTGAACCAAGGCTCTAAAAACAGAACGTGTCCTATGCTGCACAGACTGTAAAACCCCTGATTTTAGGCCGTATAAATAAAGTTGACTTGACTTCTACTTTGTATTCGCCTCAAAAAAATTTTATATGCATGTTACTTATTCAGGTTTTAGCTCTGAAGTTTCTGAAATTTCTCTGCTCTGACATCGAGAACCCATCTCCATCTTGGTAAAGGTTGGTAGACACTGAAAATGCCAGCAACAAGAATGGAAATAAGCCCAGAAATCGACTGTTTTATCCCCGAGAAAATGTGATATGTTGTATTTTTATAAATAAACATGAATTTCGTTAATAAACCAAATGAGAAGTGTTTATTTCCCCTAGAAAACAGTCAACGGGCCCCATGCATGACATTTTTGTATTCTCATCCTGACCCCCCCCTCGCTTTTTACTGCAAGCTTTTCTCACGTGAGCGTTCAAAAGGCAGATTCGCCAAACTCCTTGCACGTTACAACCTGATGGGTAAACCACCTGCTCCTGAGCAGCTGCGTCGGCTTGTTTTTTGTTTTGCCTTGTTTTTTTCAGATCTGATCATTAGTGCGATCAATGCCGCTCCGGCTTCTTCTGGCTAACGCAGCCTGCTCGGCCCCGTCTGTGCATAGGCCTAGTTCAAGGAAACACAAAGTAAAAAGAAGAAGGAGGAGGAGAAGAAGAAGAAGAAGAGGAAGCAGAAGAGGAAGAAGAAGAACTTCACATCACAGAGCTCCAAGCACCGTTGACAGGACTCAGTGAACCTAAGAGAAAAGTTCTGAAAAACATGCCTCTTCAGAACAAATTTCTTCGTGCGAGCGATTCTTGCATCAGGTCCAATATTTCTTAAGAATTATATAAAGATGAAAAAGAAAAAAAAAAACTTAGGTTGGCATGAGTAAACTTACTTGATCCAGAAAACTTTTTGCAGGAGAGCGGCCTCTTCATTTGCTGCAACTTCCATCAGCACCTACAAAACACAACATGCAGATTTTTACATTAAAAAAACCCCCAAAACGTATATTTTAACGCTTCTCAAACGATCACGATCAATTCGGGTAAAGTGTTTTTCTACACCGTCTGGTACCTGGACAGTGTGTGGCTTTATACTAATGATGATTACCGCCCCTGTCTGACTCCGTCCCACTTATTACAGGATAAAAAATGAACTGGGGAGGTTGTGCTGAATGCGTATTGATCGCAGTGCCCTTGTAAAATTATCTGCTTTACATCTTTTTTTTTTTCTTTTTAATCTGCGAAGCGCCGCCGACTCTCTCCTCGTGTTTCTGCTGATGGAAACTACAAGGGCCGACTCATTATCTCCCCACAGGTGTCTCCTGCTTAATTAAGTCGGGAAAGGCTTGCGTTAGTGTCGCCAGTTCCCGTCAGCGGGTGATGTTTCCTGACAAAGGAAGTTGCTGGTGAGCATGAAAATCCTGATGGAGAATCTCTGGAGGGACTGAGTCAGCGATGGGTTGTCTTTGCATCAGTTCGCCTGGAGGGACCCAGGTCTGGGACTCGGTTTCTCTCCGGCGGCCTCGACGCCTGACCCACCGCTGCTGTGCCTCTGTTGGATCTTTGCTGCGTGATGGGCGGCATGAGGAGAGATGAGTGATGACAAAACAGATACCCCCGCACACGGAAACTTGCGTTTTCTATTTTTGAGGGGGCGGCCCACTCGTTGACTTGCTTGTCGTGAGTCGGGCTCAAACACATGATAACTGGAGGCTCCACTAGAGACTAGATTTGACTATAATGTCGTTTCCTCTTATCTTACAAGTACGAGCACTTAAACGAGTCAGCTGTTTCACAGAGAGACAAGGAGAGGAGGAGATGGAGTTATGAGTGACGGAATAATTGAAATCCAACTCTGATGTGAACAATATTTTCTGAGGAGGTTGAACGGATTAATAGTCACAGGAAGTTGCTGCTGCTTCTAACCAGTCACATTTTTATTTTTATTTTTATTATTTCTATTACAGATGTTCATGTTCCCCAGAGGATGAATCCTATTGAATTTCATGAATCCCTGACATTTTTTCTTCTCTCTGGCGCCACCACGAGGTTGACATTTACAGGTTTCTTTTAGTGGAACTTCTTTACAATTCTTGGATGAGTTGCACTGAAATTTGGTTCAGACGTTCATTAAACCTACTAAATTCTACTCTGAAATGCCAAATAACCATAAACTGGTTCTTGGTTCTCCTGCACATCTTGGCTCCTTCTCTTAACCCTGTTCCTATGGCTCAGTTAGTTTTCTCATATGATCATTCGTCTTATCGCCGCAAACATTTTGACTCGATGCCATCAATAACATTAACAATGTTCTTTTTTTTTTTCCCCGACCGTGAATCGGCATAAAGAAAACAAGGACCCCGAACTCGTAGCAGCTAAATGGAATTCAGCCCTCGTTAATGTTGTTATTTAGATAGATATGAGTTTATCTTTATTAATCCCACAGGGAAATTGCAGCATTGCTGCAGTCACTTCACATAAATTACAGAAACAATTAGGTAGCTTAAAAAAAAATGCAGTTAAAGGCCAATAACTAAATATACTAAATAAAGTTTGACAATAAGAAATAAATCTAAATCTAACAGGTAAAAGAATTACAGACAATAAAGTCAGACCCTTAGCTACACTATGAGCTGAATATACACTGCACAGTGGTGGTAATATAAAACACTAGATACTGAAAAAGGTCTATTGTATTGAAAATTGTGTATTGACAGTAGCTCCGGCACGTTTTACGTGTTCAGCTGTTTTGTTTTTGTGTTCATGCTTCCTATTTCTCAACAAAGAGCTGAACTGAATATAAATATCAACCAGTGTTAAAACAAAATTCATGTGTACAAACTTAAATGCAGTTATGTACCTGCAGATTACAGGAACAAAACAATTTTCCATCAAGATTTTTGGAACAGTTTTTAAAAATTATTATTTAGGACAATAAAATTAAAACGAAGTTAACTTCTGAAAGAAATGTTCAAATTTACAATCAAAATGAACAAAAATGACTAGGAGACACTCAGCCTCATTAAGGATCACAATCTGCTCTGTCTGCATGTAATGAATCTGTATTATTGTTCATCATTTTAAAAATGTGCGTTCGATTTACCTCCTCTTCCTCTGTGTCATTGGTCTGACTTGATTTAGCCTCGGAGTTCATCTCGAGCTCACTCTCTTGCCCGCGAGCCATCGGGTCGGCGCAGTGCTTCCAGGCCCAGTCCGTGTCCCCCTCCCTCCCCAGCAGGGACCCGGCCTCCAGCGATCGGCCGACCCACCACAGCCCCAGCCTGCCCGCTCGGAGCCGCGAGGGCCCGACGGCGAGGCCGCGAGGGAGCAACGCGGAGAGGAACGAGGCGAGAGCAGACGGGGCGGGGGGAGCAGGACCGGCCATCAACCTTCCCTCTGAGGGAACAGCAAATTCTAAAAAAATTTATAATACATCAATATTTATTTTTTAATTACATTTTGTATTAATAATTTGAATTGGCTTAGTTAATAGTAAATATATCAAATATATGTGGTGGAATAAAAAGTACAGCATTTGCCTCTGAAGACTAAACTCAGGTACCAACTATAATTAATGTACAAATGTCAGAGGAAATAAAAACAACAGCAGTGCCGGCAGAAAAAAAGAGCAATGAAACATTAGAATTTCAGCATTTTTCTTCACTAACAAGCTGACACTAATTCCTCAGAGCGTTTTGACTCGTCGTTGCAGGGGAAAGCATTAATCATGACTTAATTCTGGTTTAGGCCTCCGGAGGCCGAGTTACATGTCCTGCGGTGACACTTCAATGGAATTGTAAATGTTAATTGATACGCAATTTTCCTGCCATGACGCGTCAAACTGTCGGCTGTGATAAAAGTCTCTGAGTGGAGATGGGGACCAGGTGTATTTTTTTTTGTTCTTTAATGAGTAAGTGCATGTACAGTTACAGCCATGATGAAACCGGGCAAAAACGTTTAAAAGTCCAACACCGAACAGGCCCGAAGTGTTGAGGAAGGTGAGGTAAAGGAGAATTATTCAAGGGTCTAGGGACAGGAGGTCTTGTAATACAGTACAGATTTGTGATCGGTGACACTGGACTGTAACACTCAAACGAGCCTGTCTGGCACCAACAGTCATGTCGCGGTCAAAGTCACCAGGATCAGGTCATTTCCTCCTTCTGATGTGAAGATTAACCGAAGCTCCTGACCTGTATCTGCAGGATTTTATTTACTGCTCTGCTGCCACGTGATTGGCTGATTGGATAAACGGGTGTTCCTAATAAAGTGCACACAGAGAAACAGTCCATTGTTTTTTAAAATGGCAAATTCCAAATGAGGTTCATTTATTGATCAGGAAAGGTCGATTTAGACAAAACTAAATGTGTAAAAATAATGACCAGAACATCTGTGGCCCGAATCATGTTATATTTACAGTTAAATTTAATTATTATAATATTTGTATAATTTAATTTCAATCTTTTAACTCGTCAAGTAGCAGAATTCCTAATTAAGTAGTTTATTCTGAAACTCGTCCCAGCTCTGACTATGTTAAAATAAACACACACCATCTTCAATGAGCTGTCTGGCTACACTAACGCAGGGCAACTGCATTTCTGGCCAACAACAGTCAACAACAGCCGTGCTAACGTGTTAGCTTCGAGCTGCTGTGTAGTTTCAGTTCCGCTGAAGGACATCGGCGTTTATTGATTTCTGGTTGTTGTTCCTCTTA
Organism: Istiophorus platypterus; assembly: GCA_016859345.1. NCBI lineage: Eukaryota > Metazoa > Chordata > Actinopteri > Istiophoriformes > Istiophoridae > Istiophorus > Istiophorus platypterus. Next base: position 2,763,957 of record CM029118.1, read on the forward strand.
TCGATTAATTGCAAACTTACATCCTACGTTTATTAAGATTTTCCAACGCTAACGGAAACACTGGGTGCTTTCCAGAAACGCTGTGTTAGCATGGATTAGCCAAGTGGCTTTTTTAAGCAAAAGCCCGTGACCCGAGGAGCGGTTTTATCGCCAAGTTCGATAATTAAAGTAACTGTGTACATACTTTGGACGCGATCGGTGTCTTGGATTGTTTATATATTATCGAACCGGGTAATTTGTTCGGCTATAAACTCTGGGAAAGCCTCCGCTACCCAGAAATAAATAAAACAAACACTCTGGGAGGTCCTACCCGTCTGAGGTCCGTCCGGGAACGGAGCCGGTGTGTTTGGTTCCGAAAAACAGTCACAGATCTATTTATCAAACTGTTAGAAGTAAAATTCCGGACATAAGTGAGAGATACACAAAATTAAGAATAAGATTAAAAATTTCTTCTTCTTCTTCTTCTTCTTCTTCTTCTTCTTCTTCTTCTTCTTCTTCTTCTTCTTCTTATTATTATTATTATTATTATTATCTGCAGTATTAGCAAAATCGGTATACTTTTATAGTTTTAGTCTATTACTTGTGCTTTTATTGTCCTTTTTTTCCCTGGCTGCACAAAAACAACATAAATAAATCTAAAATTATATTTATTTTCAGTCACTGTATAAACATCTCCATTATCTGAACTTGTACTAAATTCTCATTATTACTCCGCAGCAGAATTTTATTCCCATTTCAGCCAATTTCACTGGCTATTTGTATTTTTAAACATTTAAACATTTTTGTGTGCATACTACAATTATTGTTTAATTTTTTTACAATTATTTTTCAAATATATGAAATAAAAGGAAACATTAAGCATTTACATTTGAACTCAGGCTCATTTTGAAAATCTGTTTTTCTGCAGAGGTTGTAAAGTGTTTTTTCCATATAACTGTAGGTCTTGAACAGTGAAAAAAAATATTTATTACCGTTTGCAAAATTGAGATATAATTGTATTATTTTTTATGAAAGATATTATCTCTCTTTAATGAATCCAGTTTTAAATATTAAAAAAAGAGAAAGAGAAGAGAAAAAGAAAAATAATAATCTGTGTTCACCAAGAGGAATTTCTGTCGTTCCAGGTCACATAGCAACCGTATCCGGGGAGACCATCCATAGTTGTGATTGTGTAGTGTGTTTAGCTAATTAGCTGCGGCTGCATTTGTAATTCTTTAGTTAGAGTAGCTGGAAACTGAACTTCCCTGGTGTTTGTTGCCTTCTTCACATCGTCTGTACGTTGATTAATGATGAGGATCATTAAACATGAATCCGTCCCAGACGCTCATGAAATGCTCAGATTCTCGATGAAAGGAAAAGATCTCGAGAGCGACAGTCACCAAGGCTACAATTTGTCACCTGTGTGTGAATAAAGGGCCTTTTCAGACAGAACCTGAGATCTCTGGGCCTCATTCAGACTCACCTGTAGAAGAATTTTGGAAAAAAAAAAAAAAAAAAAACTGCTTGCTTTACAGGTGTGTCTGGCTGTAAAAACATCTGGCCCAGCCGCAAACACCTACCATCCCACTGGTGTTGTAGCAACAAATATCTGTTTTAAATATTTCCTAGGCTTTGTTTAAATTTTTATAAACTTTGCAAAACAAACAAAAAAAAGTTATTTGCTACTTTCCTATTGCATATCCACAGAGGTTTATTTTAAGGCCCTGACCAGAGAGCAGGAGAGAAGACGTTGATTCGTTACACACAGTCAGTTTTTAAAAATGAAAGTGAAGCCGGAGGACGAGGGCAATGAGGTCACCTGTGAGGTTCCTCCTCTCATTCTTGAACCATCTTCCATCGTTATTTGTCACCTGCGAATTAGCCTCCTACCAGAAACTAAATACCAGGCTCAGACCTTAAACAAATCTGCAGCAGGTTTAGGTTGCACCCCAGATATGACGACCTCTGGTGGCTTTCGGGGGACTTCTACAGGACAAAGCAGTCGAGTTTAGACGAAAATTCCAGCCAGATACAAAGCAACAGCTCTCCACGAGTTTATTCAGAGTTTATTCTTTTATTTTAAAAGAGCCATGTACATTACAATCGTAGTGCACTCGTCAAGTAGCTTTTTGTGTAACACTACTGGCTTAGGCTTTACTGAACAGATGGTAGAGTGAAATTAACCTGCTCTTCTCACTCTCAGCAAGAGAACAGATAAACGTTTCCCCCAAAATGTGGAACTATTCCTTTAACATACTTACATATCAACAGCTATTCTTATTTATATTATTTATTTTATTCATTCTATTCTTGCTCCGGCAGCTGTCCCCTGTACATCTGCAAATGTGATCACATGACATAGATTTTGATCGTTTTATTCAGTTATTTTACCCTTTTCTGACACGGGACGCAGGTTTCGGCGTCCTCAACGTGGCAGGCGTAGGCAGAAATACCGGGCCCGGTGCCCGACAAGGGGCTCCACAGTCGGGTCGGTGTTTCTGTGCTGTGATCTGAAGTGGTGGAAGTTTGCTCAAAGACAGACACTCGTCCGTTTGACGCTAATTAACAGGTGAAAAATTATCCTCAGAGCAGAGAGGAACGATTCATCCGGGGACCCGGGGCAGGGACCTGGACCGGTGTGTGTGTGTGTGTGTGAGATGGGTGGGGTACAGAGGATCCCTAAAAGGACTCCATTCAGTCACAGCGCAACACTGACGCCACGTGCAACACACCCTGTTTGGCAAATACAAATTTGCCGTAATTACATTATAGCTGTGAGTCAGTCCTGTGTCTGTTTACCTCAGCAGCTGCCGCCGCTGCCACCACAGAAACACTGAGCTCACTGAGACTCGGGTGGGAAAAAAAAAGTTCAAAGACGTGCTTGTTGTCTGCACCTGGAACACCTGGGCGGGGACCTTCCCGGTACGATGGAGGGCCGAATGATCTTGCAGTTTTGTTAATTATGTCAGTTTCCCGTGTGTGACGTCAACATCTTCAGGCGTTCTTGCCGTATGAATGGAGACGGGAGCAGGCCATGGCAGAAACCTGAATTCGTCACAGAGGATCGGTGTGTTTTCAGACACAAGTGTTCAGACGTGGGTCCAACACTTTGGTGGCATAAAACATTAAACAAGACAGGATCGCAAGGACAGTGTCAAATATACAGTATGTTTATTTATCTGCATATTATCTGTGTTACATCAGTTCCTTTGTTTTCAATCTGCCCCCATGAAAAGAACCGATGCTTAACGTCTGAATTCTGCTGCGGGGATTTTTCAAATCAACATCATATTTGGTTTTGCATTTAAAGGACAAGGAATCCCAGGAAAAGACCGAATCCAGCAGTGTTCACGTGTAAATCTTCAAAAATAAGTAGAAAATATATGGTTTAATTTTTAAAAAAGGCTCAGCAGTTTCCTAAAAACATCTGGGCACTGTAGTTTTTATCGAGAGTTTCTCAAACAGGGAGAAATAGTACATTTGTTAGAGGACTACTTTCAGCGGCGGATTAATCCACATTTGGCGCTCTATTGTTTCCCAGCAGCAGGATGGGGTGTGTGTGGGAATGAGTCAAATAAACCGCAGTGTGTATGTGTGTGTGTTCATGGTGATGAAGGGACATGTCACAGTGTGACTCACTGGTGTGATTTTTAATGGAGCGTCTATGGCTCAGAGGTACCACATACATCACACACACACACACACACACACACACACACACACACACACACACACACACACACATGCACACACACACACACACACACAACCTGGTTTAGGCTTTTCATGAGATAAACAAGAGAAATGTAGAACATCACCAGGCTTATTCTTTAAATAAGTAAATAAAAGGGGCTACAACAGATGCAAGTACAGCTCAGAAACTGAATTCTGAGTCTTTGGTTTATCATTCAGCAGGTGAGTGTGTGTTACGAAGGAGGCACAGCCCCACACACACACACAAACACACAGCAACAACGACACAAAACAGGAGCACAAATGAAAGCAGCTGGAAAAAAATATCAAAAAACAGGCACTTCACACTGTAGTGTTTTACAGCGAGGTTATATCCTCAGAGGTTATAAAAAAATGAGAGAGATAACAGGCTAACTATACTGACGCTGGCTCCACGCGGACACTGTGCACCGCACAGCGTGGTGGAGGATGACAATGGCTGGCTGAACGCACAGGAAAGAAAACAAAAAAGACTCGAACCGGCCAGACACGACCGGCTGTGGGTTCGCAAGCATTATCTCTGCGGATTAGATATGAAACATGGGGCTGGCAGGGCCCCCACCCACCCCTAACACCCACCCACCCCTCCCCGGGCGCTGCAGTCCCGGTCTCACGAATCTGTCCCGTACAACAGCCGCCGGCTGGGCTCCAGCAGGGAGGACCAAGCCATCACTGTGTGGAATCAATAAATAAAAAGGTCGAGCGTTCACACTGACAAAGGTCTCTTCTTCAAGCCGCTGTTATCACGAGACACATGCTGCTGCAGACTTCACAGTCTGCTGGGTTTGTTTGCTCTTTCTTCACGTAGTCTAAATATTACCCACCTGTTTTTTTTTTCCCGTTTCCACTCATAAAACATGGATTATAAATAGGCTTCATACTCTGTCTGAGCTGGTTGTTGGAGGACTTCTCAAACCTCCCCCCACAACTTTCTGACGCTGGATAAAGACGGATCAGTGTCTTAAATCATTTCTACAACTTTCTAACAACCACTCATTCACAGCTGTTCGCGCTGTGATTGGTGAGATCCAGGTGTTACACTCCTCTGTCTAAATCTACAATTTTGATTTATTACATAAATATCTCCATTGCTTTTCATGGGAACAACTGAGGGGCAACCCTATGAATTTTCTGGCCGGGGGGAAGACTGTCTCAAAGTGCTCGGCATTATCAAGTCTTCCCCTCCCTACGATGGCTGACTTTTCACTGTAAATACAAAACCACAAAATAAATACCTTGGGTTTCCGATGCGGCCGACAGAACATCTTAATAAACCAGTTCTGAGAGACCATAAACCAGCCCCACACGTTCGGAAGGTGACTTTTTTGACACCTTTTACACCCTGGATGATTCCTGCAGATCAAATTTTGACCAGACATAATCAAGATGCCCAAATGGCTCAGTGTAAATATAGTCTTCCCACAATTTTGCAGAGAAGGTTTGTTTGTTTCTGGACAAAACTCAGTAAATAATACAGGAATATTTATCTCCTTGGGTTCATATCCTCAACAGATCTCTGATTATCTTATATTTTTGCCTTTGGGCAACAACAAAACTGAAACCTCTTTCCCTGTGTTGGATTGCCTCGTTTTTCACGCTGTACCACAGGAATAATTGGCAGCAAGGTGCTTCTCTAAAGGAAGGATATTACCCTGATATCTTCAACTACACTGATGGAGCAGTAGAAACCACCAGGAAAGACGGAAATGATGGGGGGACTCGGATAATTACTGAACTTTAGGGACAAAAAAAAGCATTTCCCTTTAACTTCAACAAAGGCGTAATTCCTCCCCCCCCTGGTTTTTTTTCCCTTACAGAAATTTCAATGCGCTACATATTATACGAGTAAACAAACACACGACTTTTTGGTACCTTCCATCAAAAACCAGCTCTATATCCACCAACATCCACCTCTGGGATGCAGATCAACAGCAGACTACAACGAACTAGACAGATATTGCTGTCGATAGGTGTAAAACTCCCACAAAGTAAACCCAGCGATGGCTTCGGTAAAACAAGCATAATTATATTACAATATACGGAATGAAAATAAACTCAGAGCAATAAAATTAGTGAATCTAGTTCAAATATATTATCAGAGGCAGGGGGGTAGAACAGACAAAAAAAAAAATCACATTACCATGGTGTAGCACCCTTCATGTGGGCATTCAAGGAAATTTTTTTACCCTTTAAATTGTCTTCACTAATGGGAAACAGATTTTTTCTTGTGCTGTAAATGTTCTTTGTTTTTCGATTAAATAACAGACTTCTTTTTCCTCCTCAGTGAAGCTTGGCGCTGGCTGCCGGACTCCTGCTGCTCCTCCGCTGTATTCTTTTCCTGGCTTTCACTGTGGCGATGGACAGACACAAGAAGGGGTTTGAGAGTCATTGTCAGAAAATGACCTATGAGCGAGCTCTCTCTACGAGCCCCGTGCCGAGGTGGATCACGGGGAGTCCGGGCACTCACCGTCGGTGCATTCCACCCGGGGTTCCTCCCACTGTCCGTCTGCTTTGCAGCGGACCACCGGGACGTGGCGCTGTCTGAAGCCCGGGTTGCACTGGTACCGGACGATGGAGTTGACAGGGTACTCGTCCCTCCGGTTACCAAACGTATAAGCGTTCTCGACCTGCGGCGGGGCACCGCAAGACACTGAGGACAGAACCAGAGGCCACGGGGGACCAATCAAACCACGTGTTCGGTTAATCCTCTCATTACCGGTGTATGACAAGCCAGCCAACTACTACTGGACAGATGTATGTGGTGCAGATTAACCTGCAATGATTGATATCTTTTATATGAACCAAATGGCTGTGTGAAAAAGGTCGCTCGTGCTGAAATTATAGTTTTCACCCAGATCTGCTGCTATATGAAGCTTTTTAGCCTCTTTTAGCTCACTGTTTTGGTTTTTACCCCATTTCCAGCAGCAGCAGAAGGCTCGACTACCTGCCGGGCAACCAACTGCAGACAGACAGTTGGTGATTGAAGAAGACAGTCAAACATCTAGCAGCTAAAGTGACTGAAATTTTTCTCAGGAGTCGATGGAGACCAAACCGGAGCTAAATTCATCACGTGAACAGAAACAAGACCCCATGTCTGCTGGATGAGTCAGGAACCAATTGTTTGCTTACACATTTGCCATAACAGCTTCATAAATCTATAAAATGGTACGGCTGTGCAACCGTCACCAAAAGTCAGTTGAGAATGTTTCAAGACCTTTTGTAAAAAGACAATATCAGAACCAGAGCTGTAGCCCGAACCAACAGGATCTACCTGGGCCTTTCTTGCAGGTGAAGGGCAGATGGTAGTTGCATGGCACATCATTCCACTGGCCCTTCTCATGCCAGATCATCACCACACAGTCTTCCCCTGAGTTGAAGTAGTTATCGGGCTGGTTTGGCCTCCAGTTCTCAAATTGCTGAAGAAGAGAAGGAAATACAAAACTAATTTCACAACAAGGTAGTGTTAGACACTGAGATCAGTAAGACGTACCACAAGTCTTAGTTTGAATCTTGCAATGCTAAATAATGCAGTTATACAACACTACTGTTTTTGTTGTTTATTGTTCTGCCATTTGGTTTGTCAAGCTAACACTTTGATTGACACCAAGAATCTCAACAACTAAAAGCTATATTGCCATGAAATGTGGTTTTGAATGATGAGCCCCCAACTCTTCCACAACAAAACAAAATTTCTATGAAACTCAATGGACTTTTTCCTTAGGATGAAATCTACATTAGTTTAGTTTTCCCGCTAGTAAGGCTCCAAACATCGTCAAATCCTCAGTATCGTCCAACTCGTTTGTATTTGACAGTGCTCCAGACTTCTCAGAGTAAAGCTGGCCGTGGCGTTAAAGGCGTTGGAAGGCATCAAACAAAAGTCCCGTAAGATCGTTGAACTGTATCTGAAACTCCTTTCCCCCGAACACCTTTCCAATCATCTTTCTGGAGCCCCAAAAGGGCCCCAAGACGAATCTGAGAGGTTTCGATGTGATAACATCTCACATCATGATAATTCAATGAGCATGCCCAGTGTACTCTGTGTTTGGCAAGAAGAGCAGAATAAAACATATTTCTGCCTCAAAGATTTTGAGGTTTATTTGTAAAATGACCCTGAGCCCCTTTGCCAAGTATCTGAATTCAGCAATCCATCCTGGCCCTGACAAGAATCCATGGAAAACCTTATTAAATAAAAAACAAGACAAAAAAAAATGGGTGAAGGTCTACAAGCAAACATAACTCTGTTTATAAGGGATTAGAAGTCAAACAGGTCAGCAACTTCCATTCCCAACCAACACCACTAACACGCCAGTGTAATGTGCCCACTCACCAGTGGAGTGCCGTCCGTCCAGCGGAAGTCATTTTCCACCGTCTTGTCATTCAAGCCAATCCACTGGTAGTCCTGCGCATTTGCTGTTGCGGAAAAATGAAGTGCTGATTTTGATTAGAACTTTCTCATATTCTCTCCACGCCCCCATCTCCATTGTATACCAACAAATCACATCAAGAACTCACAGTTGACAAAGTCCTGCTCCTCCGGGGTGATGATGCTGACCAGGTGGGCGTTCTGGTCCCGGCAGCGATTCTCCGCATCCAGCCACGTCTCTCTGTCAGAGAAGTGCAGGTAGCAGTTGCCCTGAAACTTAGTCCAACCGTCTTCACACTGCTGCTCGTCTGCAGCCGCGACACCGAGGGGGGATAAATCGTGAAACAGGTCATTCTCAGTGCACTTTCTCCTGCATACGCTCCTTTTTTATGGCTCTGAAACTCATAAATTTAACATCATTCCTCATCCACACCTGCAAATGGATCGGAAAACTAAAGCACAGCCCCCGATGATGAGAAGCCGTTTGTTCTCCTTCTCATTCTGTCATTGGGGCATTAGTGTTTAGTGCTTGATGATTTTCAGAGCCCAGTATTGTTTAGGTTTTTACATATTCAATACTTGTTCTTGTTCTGTGAGTCAAAGGGGAAGTCAGTCTGGCATTTAGTTTAAAACCTAACGATGGACAGTGTTTCCATTCTGACGCACAAAACAAACGTCCCCTTACAGAATGGAAAATCACACACAATGCTTCAATTCAGCTGGGTGGGCCCCTGCACAACAGTAATGTACTTTAATTATGAATTTACCAACTGTTTTCCACTGGTTTAACGTTCAAAGGCTTCATTCATTCTCTTGCTTGAATTTGATGGTTTGATTTAAAGGGCCAGTTCACCCAAATTACATTAAAAGCACATTTTTTCACTTACCCCACCTAAAATTTAACTGTTCGAATAGTCTTGGCTTCATTCGCTCTTCGAGAGACTACATTTGGAGTCTTTGTTTATTCTCACTGAGGGGCTCTGCCCAGGGAGGTGTAAATGGGCATTGCCCTGTTACACTTGTACAGAGACCATCTCTGCCTCTCTTTAAGGACAACACTTGACATTTAACATGTAGGTCTTGTGATAACACCTGTGCTAATTCCATTCACTGATGAAAACCGTGACAAGCAGTTTAAAGCCCTGAAAATAGCTTGTAATTGGCCCTTTACTTGAGATTGCTTTTTCTTTAAGAGCAGTTTTCATTGGAACTATTCTCTACTGAAGTCATTGTGCCCATGTGGTTTATCCTGAGTGGGTTATTGTTCTTGACAATACAGCCTGCTGTTGTGTTTTTCAAATTTAATGTTCACTTACCCCTCCCTCCTCAGTTACAGTTCTTATGCCAGTCAAGCTTTTGCATGTTAACAAGTACACAGTATATGTTGATAATGGTAGCAAACCTGGCACTTAAAATTGGTAGCAATGTCTAGAATAATGAGACGCTGCTGTGCTACCGTAGCATTTACCATGCACTACGTTGTGCCGAGCCTGAACAGGGCAAACAAGTAACCCAAAGTTCCACAAAATGACATAGTTAGTGAATAATATGCTGCACTTTTACAGGAAGCAAAAAAAGTTCAAAACTGTAGGCAGTAAGGTAGTTGGCCAGACATGCTAGTGCTAGCAGCTTTCCTTAGAGCAGACCACCATATTTTTAAATCCATTCCTTACACCACACGAGCCTCCAAACTAATTTGATATGTCATATTCCTCTTAGTATCTCTCCATGCACGTAATTTGCAAATTGGGAAGGCTTGACAGACCCAACACACCAATGGGCTTTCCAAGCTAACACTGGTCAATTGCTACTCAAGTAAAGGGTTTAGTAAAGGGTCAGTTGTTCGGTGTTTTGAGCTGTAAAACACTGAGCAATTACTGTATTACCTGATACAACTTGTGCTAGTTGAATTGCGTTTTTGTGATTTTTGGTGAACTGATCCTTTATCTACTTTCATGGTCCCGATGCAGACCAGTATCACCTCGGATACACGTTGTGCATCTTCGTCTGCCGGCCCACCAGGGCTCGTGGTGACCTTGAATTGTCATCGAGCCCCAGTGAGCGATGACGCATAGCAACTGTCTCGCTTCAGTTGTTTTTTGAGAGGCCGTTGTTAATATTCAGTTAGTAGCTGAAGCTGATCTCGTACCGATCTCGCAGCGTTCCCCTCCATAGCTGGGCAGGCATAAGCATTTGTAAGAGTCTGCATGCTCCACACAGGTGGCTCCGTTGGCACAAGGGTTGGAGTGGCACACATCTACCTCTGCAAAAAAGGGGGGCCGGTGACACTACTGTCTCAGCGTTGGGGTGGGGGAGGATGGGAGGCGGGAGGTTAGCCAGCAAGGTGAGGGGGGTGGAACTGTGATTAGCAGGACTATCACGCCTCAGGACTGAGGAGTTAGTGAATAATACTGAAGCTGCTGCAACTTTCGATCCATATTACACATACAGCACACTGCATTTTTGATAAATCTTGTTATTTGAGATCTTCAAGTTTACAAAATGATGATGATGTATGATTTATACTGAAATATATTTGAAATATGTGTTTGTCTTTGCAAGGAGAGCTAATAATTGTAATATCTGCAGTAAGATTATTTTAGAATCGGTGTGTATCTGCAGCAGAAGCTCAGTATTTCGATCCCAGCAGGATGAGAGCGCCCATATGATGCCAGCAAGCACGTATGTTGCCCCAGGTTTTTTTGCATGCACACAGCAGAGTGGAGGCGGCATTCTGGCACAGCAAACCAAAAACAACACATAAGCCGAAGACAGCTGTGATGAACGCGGCACGGTGGATGTGCAATATCTCATAGCAGAGCCGATACGTAGCCGACTAACACCTTAGGATTCAGATCTACCACACAAACACAGACGGACCCATAGCCACACAAAGACAAAATGCAAAAAATGAAGGAGATCGGAGGAACATAAAATACAGAAAAATCAAGATGCAATACACATCAGGACAGAACAGCAGGGAGAGAAAAAAAGAGATGTTTTTGTTAAGGCTGATTCATAAACAGTGAATGTAATCACAATCAGTTAAATGATTATCTGAAAATGTAACTTCAGGTGACAGGCTGATTAATAAACAGAATGCAAACCAACGATGTAAAACGTGCAAAATGTTCATCAATAAAGACATACAGAGAAATGTCACTGGTAAAGTCTGTTAAACCAGATCAGCATCACTCAATATTGAATTATTGAAAAGATTAAAGGAGAGGAGTAAAAAAAAAAGAAGAAGAAGAAGAAAGACACATGCCACCATTTTAGGACTCACCGTGGCAGAGAGCAACCCCGTCCTCGACTGTGCATGAAGCAGCACCACAGGGGTTCGGATCACATGGGTTGGAGTCACCTAGAAAAACAGGTAGAATGACCCAACGCGATTGGCTCCATCAATGACGTACTGCAGTATTACTTTTCAAAAGCAAGATTCAACAGTCTTCCAAGTTTCATCCAAACTGGAGTGGTGGGTTAGCAGGTGCAGCCTTTCTGACCCTCTGTCAACGTTTTATCAAAGACGTGGTATTATGAACATATTTTAAGTATTTTTGTACTATACATTTCTGAACCCAATTTTAAAATGCATCTACTTTACACGTATAATCACAGTAATATTACAGCTTTTAGTTATATTGATAATTAGTAGGTTTTGCTTTGTTTGTGTTGTGGATCACATGAAGGTCTAGAAGTCTTCACACGACCTTGCTCTGTTTGTGTGGTAATTAAAGACTAACAGTTGTGTCATCAGCAAACATGATCAGAAATTTGTTTAGGGTTGACTGACATAACATGGTCAAAACCCAGGAGAGACCAGTATCCATGAGCTTGACTGGTAAAAGGGAAAAAATTAACTCAACACTGTGACCTATGAAGCTGAGGAGTCAACCTCTATCTAAAAGCTGAGAGGGCTCTAATGTACATGATATTGTGGTTAATTCACGGTGGATCAGTTTTAATGTTTCATAATGAGGGGAATCTAAGAAAGAGTTACTAGTGCTACTTTGAAAATAAAGATTCATCCATCTTCCAAGGTACATCTAAACTGGAGATAGAGATTGTTTGGCTGTTTTTGGAACAAGAAATAACATTTAATTTTTTTCCATATTATGGGGATCGTTTGCAGATCATGGACTATAGAAAAATTAAACTCATTACAGATGGTTGGTGGAAGCAGTGCTTTATGACATGAGCTTATAGTCTGTCTGCTCATTGGCTTTTATGATTTCTTAAAGACTCTAGACTGCAGCAGAATACTAATTCTATCAGCTTCCCCATCCTTGTACAATTGTAGTGGTGAGATATGGGGTCATCAATTAAAAAATCTTGAGTTAATATACAGATAATCAGCCAGTAATGTAAATACATACAATTTGTAGTTAATGGGTGAAGATATGACAGCTTCCTCCTGATCTTATTTTCTTGGTTAATCAATTAATCAAATAGTCTATTAATAGTGAGATTCACAGTTTAACACAGCCCGAGTTAACATCTAAAACCTTGTTTTTCTGACCAACTTTCCAAACACAGAGACTCATAGAGTCAGATTAAGGAACAGGTTGGCCTACCCTCTACTGACTCAGGTTTTCCCTCAATGCCTGGTGTCTGCACATAAGCCGGCAGTGCTGCTGCAGTTGGAGGAGCTGCCAGTCCTGCAGGGGCGAGTGCAGGGCCATGGGCCCCGTAGACATCATTATAGGTCTGTGATAGGTCACCCCCACTAAGGGCCTCCTCTGGTCCTGTTGTGCTCTCTGTAAGTGCCCATTCACTGGATGGTGAAGGCGGCACAACCTGCAGCAGATGTCCAGAGGAAGCTCCTGAAGAAATGCTGCTGGGTGTGGACGAGTAGTGTCCACTGCCGGAGTAGAAGCCACTGCTGCTACTGCTTCCCTCTCCACTGTACTCCACTGACGCCTGTCCAAGCTCCATAGACGGTGTAGTGCCTCCAGATAGCTCTTTCTTGATATCCCCAGTCAAGAATGTAACACTGCCTTCTTCACCACTTGTGGAGGACTCAGATCCGGACATTTCTGATCCGGATATTCCTGATCCAGACATCCCTGATCCAGACATTTCTGATCCAGACCCTGAAATGAAACTTGAGCCTTCAAATCCAGGCAAATGTACACCACTTCCCTGTCCAGAACTGTAGGTTAAAAACCCAGAGGCCTCCTGCTCTCCAGAAGATGTTACTGTAAGCTCAGTGAACCCTGACCCCACAAAGGTCACGCCTGAGAGGAACCCTGAAGCTGAGCCACTGAGATCCCCACTGAGAATCCCAGATCCTGACATGTCTCCGGAGCCGCTTAACACCAGTAGGTCACCGCCAAGCTCATGCCCCTTATGAGTAATAGGAGTTGACATGTCAACCATTTCATTATCTATCAGAAAGATCTGAGCATCTCCACTTCCTGAAAACTCTCCTGACTCTCCACTAGCACTTTCAGAGGAGAATCCTGACGAGAAACTACCACTGCCACTTTCTTCAGAGCTGTCTGAAGACGAGCCACTCTCGTCAGAGCTGTCTGAAGACGAGCCACTCTCGTCAGAGCTGTCTGAAGACGAGCCACTCTCGTCAGAGCTGTCTGAAGACGAGCCACTCTCGTCAGAGTCGAACCCAGATCCAGAAAGGTCCCCACTACCACTACTCATTCCAGAGTCTGATTCAGATGAAGAGAAGATAAGGATCTCTGTGTTCCCCTCTCCAGCTTCTAGGAGTCCTCCTGAAACTGAGCCCTCTCCAGAGACAATGCTGTCGACACCTGAAAAAACAACGGTGATGCCAGACTCTTCACCACTAAGACCTGATCCGGAAACATCTGCACTGCTAAGACTTGATTCTCCACTAGGCAGCTCAGCAATCACTCCGCCAGCCAGGTCCCCAGAACCAGATAGGTCTCCAGAGGCAAACTGATCTCCAGAGAAAATGTGGTCTCCAGAACCAGAGAGGTCTCCAGAGCCATACAAGTGTCCAGAGGTAACCTGTTCTCCAGAACCAGAGAAGTCACCAGAATGATCTCCGGAGGCATTATCGACTGCAGATCCTGAACTTGAACCAAAGTCTCCTGAACCAGAGCCTGATGTCTCCACAGGAATGGGAGGGGCAATGGAGGGAACTGCTAAAAAGAGATTTAAAAGAAAAAAGTGTCAGGGACATTGGAAGTAAAAGGGAAATTTGGACAGATAAAAAAGTTATTTGTTCATGATTTAATTAGAGCTTACCAGGCATCAACAAATCTGTAATTGTTGTTCGGTTTAGAAGAGCCTCCTGGATATCAGTGATGTTCAGTCCAGTTTCATTTGCAATAAGCAGAATGTCCACTGGAGGAATTAAACAAGAGTCAGAATGGTCAATGGATTACCTCAGTGAGTTATAATGAAAATAAAAATTCAGAATCAGCCTGTTACAGCAACAAGAGTACCTCTGAAACAGTATGCATCGAATCTGGCATTAAGTTCAGGGTAGTGTGTCCGGCCGGGGTCAGCGTACACGGTGTGCACTCCTGATTTCCCTGCGCCGCACTCGGCACGGGGGTTGTTGATGGGATATCGAACGCTGCGATCCACTAGCCAGCCAGCACGGCACTTGTGGAAACCCCTGGTCCAGGCCGCATAGAGCTCTGCAGTGGAGGCCAATACCGCATTCTGCTCTTGGCAGCTGAAAGCAGCCTCATCGTAGGTGAAACCCTCAGCAGATTGCACATGGAAAACCTCACCTGAGGAGTAGACGAGGAAAAGATGTCATAGAAAAAGAAAGAAAATAAACTGTGTTGCATTAATGTAGTGTCTTTACTAAGTGAGATAATGGCTGGAAGCCTGTTCATGGTGGTTCTCCCTATCATCTTGTGCATGATGAAATAAAGCTGTTTATAATTCTCTGGGCTTTTATCCTGGTGTAATTTTTCAAGCAAAATAATGTTTTTTTCTACCTTTGAGCCCATCAGTGTAGCAGTATACATCATATCTCTCATCTGCTGGCCTCAAACCATGAGACCGAACTCCGGGTTGCTCTCCCAGATCTCCAGCACACTTATCTCGAGGGAAAACAATTGGATACCTGGAAAAGGGCGAATGTGATGAGTTATCAAATCATGTTTAGGGCCCGAAATCTCTTTTACCTGCTCTGAAAATATATTTGAGAGTCACCTTACGGTCTGGTCCAGTAACCATCCTGCATCACACCGGTGATACCCGGCCTCATATGCTGCCTGCAGCTGTTCTGGTGTGGTGATTGAGGCTCTGACGCTCTGGCAAGCCAGCTGAGCCTCTACGAAGGTGAATGCATAGCGACCGGCGCCTGAACGGTAATGGAAGACCACACCTGCATACAGAAACAAGAGTAAATCTTGTGTGGTGGATCATTAGGAACATTATTATTAGCGACACTCACTGGACTTTCTATATGAGGTTAAAGTTGTCATTAAATGCACTATTCTACCACTGACCAGTTGGAGGCGTAACAATGCCTTCAATGGGCTCCCTGCCTACGTCAGGCTGGGCGGTGACGGGCTTTATCACGTCAGTGATGAGCTCGGTGGCGCTGGGCGGCTCAGGCAGCGGCAGCTTGGTGGGACTGTCTGTGAAGGTGAAGTCCACAATGGTGGGTTGCCGAGTCGCCACCTCTCCGACCGCCTCACTCTCGGTGGTCGTCCCCCTGAAGAACACCTCTGGGCTCTGTGTCACGGTAGTAACACTCAGTATGCCACTTCCCTCTTCTACGATGCCTGAACCTTCCTCATCTGGGGACTCTGAAAGTAATAGAAAACAGCATTTTCAGTGTGACTTCAGGGCATCCCAGTAGGAGTGTGTAAAAGCCCCATCGAATAAAAATAGTTTCTAACAAAACCTGCCCTCACATCATGTAAAATTTACAACTTCACAGTTTTTAAACCCAAGCAAAAAGATTTTTTGGCAACTTAGGGGCAGCGCAAAAAACTCTAAATAAGACAATTACATATCACCTCATAAAGTCGATTTGGGGAAAGTGTTAGTAGACATTTGCCTATTAAACATCCAGCAGACACGGAGCAACTTTAGCATTCATTCCAGGCTATGTTTTCAATAAATGCTAATGTTGTTTCTGCCAATGTGGATGAAGATAAGTCCAGTACTGACTCTCGTTCTAGCTCAGCTTCTGGGGAAATATCTGGTCCTTTAGCTGCTCGATGCAGAGAAAACTGCGTAATACACAGGTGCAAAGGTGTTCCCAACAAAGTGCTTGGTTAGTGATTGGTCTAAGTCATTTTTACTCCGGTGTAGAGTTTGGTCGTTATAATCTGGCACCTCTCACTATTAATCTGCTGATACGTGTTAGCTTTCTCAGCTCACTCCACAACCCCATAGACATTTTAAAACAAATGGTCCATCTCCCGCCACTGGAATCTCTGACAGGTGGAAATATAAGTGTGTATAATAACGTGTAGGGCAGCGCTTTCAGTATATCCACTCACTAAGCGACGGCCTACCTGTGTAGCAGAAGCAATCGTAGCGGGACTCAGGAAATGGGTATCCCGTCTGGTTTGCGTGGAGGTAGACCGTCCGCACCCCCAGCAGACCCCCTCCGCACTGTGGCCGACGGACGTTGATGGGATAGCGGACGCTCCTGTCTCCGAGCCAGCCGGCGTTACAGACGTCCATCCCACCCTGCCAGGCCAGGTAGAGCTGACCGGTGGTGGCCAGCCGAGCTCCCCGGCTGGAGCACGCCAACGCAGCCTCAGAGAAGCTGAACTTCTCTGCAGAGGCAGTGTAGAAAACTCTTCCTGTGTTCGATAAGAGATGTCTGTCAGGATTAGCGAGTACAGTAGTGGAAGGATGGGCTTAAAATACCCGAGACAATTTTATAAAAATTCCAACAGACGAAGTAAAATGGAGGAATTGCAGAGGTCATCCCGGTGCACCTGTCATCTTCTCAGCGAAGCAGTAGACATCGTAAGTCTCATTGAGGTCTCTCACGCCGTAGGTCCTGACCCCAGGCAGTTCCTCTTTGTCACCATAGCAGTTCACACGAGGATCGTGGATTGGGTACCTTGGGTTAAATGAAAACAAGCTTTGGCATCTTCAGTGTGAAACACATGAGCTTGCAAACAGGGACGATTGTAAAACACAGGCTGACGTCTGTAATTTGTGCTTTACGGCAACTTTAAAACCAACAAATTGCCTGTCTCCCTCTTGATGCCTGAAACTCAAATCGATTCCATCGATTCCACTCTTTTCTGCAGATGGCCATGAATTGTCAGAGGATTGGATCATCCTTGAACACACCACAAAGGAGAGTTTTTAAAATGGCCCATTCTAACAATGATGCAAATATCTAACATCACTTTAAAAATTAAATTTAAAAAAAGTGAAAGATTTTCAGTGGCAAAATATAAGTACTTGGAAATGAATGCACTCAAGATGAATTTTCTTGAGCATGAGATTTTTTTATTCAATACATATGAACTGCCTCTAAAATATAATATCTTGTTGAGTGCAAAAAATCTCTTTCTTATAAAGTCATTTAATCCTGTAACTGAGTCCTTAAAGTCATGTTTTCTTTAATAAAAGTAAAGTAAAAGAATATTCCATTCAATTTTCAATGCAGTTTCAAGTATTTTCTTTTTTTGAAACAGTTTAATTTCCAACAATTCTTGTGCTGCAACCTGACACTTTCTGTCTTGTTTACAGCTACACCTTTCAATTTAAAAGCCTTTTAAGAAGAAATTTAAAGCAGAAATAGACTGAATGCAGTATTCTTGCTGCAGTACAGACAGATCTTTTTTGGAGAAAATACTTCTTTTCTTTTATCAGTATTAAACATAAAATATCCAGTATTTATGTACCAATATTGCCCTTTTTTCTGCATGATTACTACTTTTAATTTCAATACTTTAAGTTAATTTTTCTCACAATACTTTTGTAAGTTTACTTAAGAAAGCTTATAAATGCAGGGCTTTTGCTTGTAATGGAGTATTTTTACATTGCATTATTGCTACTTTTACTTGACTAAACAATCGAATTAATTTTCCACCTCTGCAGAGTTTCAACTAAAGATATTTATCCATAGAAAGTTTCGAGGCTTTGAAATGAGATTTCATGTCCATTCTTAAATGAACTGAAAACAAGAGCTTCCATTAAAGAATGTTGTGCTTTGGAAAGTGGTTGGAAATGATGTGATGTTACATGAAACCATTTAAAACATGCAAAGCCAAACTAATATTTTGGCACTTTTAAATGTTGTTAGTAAAAACAATAAAGTATGATGTTGCTGTTTGGATTGCCAGTATTCTAGGTATATGTTAGACATTTATTGGGTTTTTTTTCTTTCATTTTTGCACATGAATTTTCATGTTTGGGAGTCAAGTTCTTGGATTGTCCACTGTGTCATACAGGGGCCGACCTGACTGTTTGATCCGAGAGCCAGCCGGCGTCACACTGGTGGAAACCGTCATCGTAGGCTGCCTGCAGCTGTTCCGGCGAAGCCACCACCGCACTGTTCTGGGTGCACGCCGCCTCCGCTTTTTCATAAGTCAAGCTGTAGCGACCCATGATGGCCCGGTAGTGGAACACAATACCTGGAGAGAAAAACAAGTACTTCAGTTTAAAGGTGAAGATGTTTTCATTGTCAGTACCACAAAACTCTCAAAAGCCTCCAAACTTATTTCAATGATAGAAAATGTTAAAAATGTATCTATTATCAATATCTGGATCCACATCAAATTAAACATACAATAGTGACAATCATGGTCATGACTGGATGAGGAACGCAGTGTAAGAATCTGTTGTTGGGCCCAGACTGGCCCCCACTCTATTAATAGCATCATTCCTTCACGCCCAGAAATAAACCAGTGCTCCAGAGCTGAAATGAGTAGCTGATTAATTTACTAATCATTTCCAAACTAAACCAGAAACCTAAATGGAAACTATTTTGGTAGGTAACTTATTTAAAATGTAAAAAAAAAAAAATCACTGGTACCAGCCTCTTTAATTTCAAAATAGTTTGATAGTTGTTGTGGGTTTCAGTTATAGTAAATTCAATATCCTTTGGTTTTTGAATGTTAGTCGGAGAAGATGAAACAATTAAAATATGTTAACTTTGGCTTCGGGTAATAAAAATGGGTGTTTTTCAGTATTTTCTAACATAGATATACATTGAACACACTGATTATTAAAGAAAATAATTGTCAGTTATAATAATGACTGATTTAGAAAAAATAATCAGTTTTTCCTGTGTTATTGATTTTACACACACAAAAAAAGTAATTTGATGAAAGCTTTACAACATATGAGCTCAATATAAACTAAAACATCAAAGGTCTTAAAGCTTTTGCAGCGGGTCCCTCTGAAAGTCCAGGGCCATATGATGGAGGACGGAGGGCCTGACAGATGATGGCGACCGGGGCCATCATAAGGGAGCCTAGTGCGGATGATACTAAATGTCTTACTAATCAAACTGCATAGGCCCTAATGATGTGTTTCGAACCTGGAGCTTCTGGGGCCCCTGGGCTGTTGCCAGTTGTTGATAACGGTGACCGTGCAATGGTGGCGATGAGTTTTTCACAAGATTTTACTGGAATCCTGTCTGATTATGATGTATAATATATATCTGTATATCTGACTTTGCGTGACCCGTCTTTGACGGCTGCCTCGCATACCTTGAACCTGCACGTGGACGATGTCGTGGTTGTCCTCGATGCCGTGCTGAACCTCACAGCGATACACTCCCGTGTCACTGGATCGAAGCTCGGATATCTTGATGCTGGCGTCGGTCGGGGTCCTGGGGTAGCCCAGCAGGTGGACCCTGTCCAGGTAGCTCTCGGTGACATGCACCTGTCCTTCCAAGGCCACGAGGATGGTGGTGACTTTCTCTTTTGTGACGAGGCTCCATTTGATGCGGTGAGAGAGGGGGGCGATGGTGGGAGCTCCTGGGTCAGGGATGGTGTGGTCCTGCACGGGAAACAATCACATTCCTACACATCAAATGATTCCCTGGGTTTACTGAATATAAACAAATCAATCCGAGGATAATTCAAGTCAGAACTAAAGGTGATACAGGCTATGTTCTATTCTGGATTACCCAGAATGTTGCTGCTGTTTCTCTCTTTCATCTTGTCAGTGCTTTGAGCAGCGCAAACAACATTCCTGCCATCTCCACTGTACTGGGATGGCAACAGAAGTCTTGGTGAGACATCTCAAAAATGTGCCACATGAATCTGAAATGCCCTTTGTGGCTTGATACCAAGAAAAATACTTTTTTTGTGATTTCGCTGAACAGACCCTTCGAGGTTTAATTCCTGAGCGACTTTGTGTTTTTTTTCTCTTCTGTTTCTATGTGAATTGACTTTTTTATTATTCTGTTTGTTTAAAATGTGCAGGCACCTGCATTAACCTTTTTTTTCTTAGCCACTAGGGAGCAGAAATATTCCAAAACAAGCTGACAAGCCCACAGCATAAGATTTCCTCATAAATCTGATAAGGCAAATGAATTTCACAACAAAAAACCCAGTAGTTCAAATAAAAGTTTGAGTTTTGCAAACCCATTGACTGCTAAGTCAACATAGAGCAAAATTAGTATCCTTTTATGGCAATGTTATAGTCAGCTTGATAAATTTAAATCCAGTATTCCTTCTCTTTTAGCTCTGTTTTTGGTCTCCGCCTCCTGAGGAAAATATTTGGCTATTTAGCTGCTAAATGCTCCACTATGTTCACATTCTGGTCTCTGACTGACTGTGTCTGTCTGCTGTTTGCTGCCTGGACAGGTAGTGGACGTTGGCTTTTTAGAGCTTGTTTGCTGAAAAACAGCAGCAGTCAGAAACTACAAAATAAAAGCATAGGGACTGAGCCATAAAGTAAATGTACTGTAAAACCGAAACTAGGAGCAAAAAGAGGCTGCAAAGCCTCATAGAATTGCAGAGTGAGGTGATGATCATTTGTGGATTTTTAATTGGTTAGTAAACCTTTTCAGCAAACGGAGGCTTCGTCTACAGTCTAAATGAAATGTAAAGCAGAAACCAAATAACTTTTGGCAAAAACTAAAAATCTCATACCTCGAAGTAACACGGTAGTGCCAGCGATCCTCCCAGTAGAGGGCGCTGTGGCTCCTCCAGAGGAATGCTCACACTCAGCACATCCTCGGGGTCTGGGAAGGAGAAAACACACAAACTAGCATGAACTTCATCTGCACAAAAAACTGCTCGTGAGATTTATAATTCAGAAGTTAAAGTGGGTGCATACTCCAGCGATGAGGCTAAGTTCATGCTGATGAGATCACGGGACGCATCAGAGCTCTTACCCATGAAGGAGTGCTCCTCGTAAACGTAGTCGAACAACGCCGAGACGACGTTGAGGCACAGGGACAGCAGCAAAGTCCACCGGATCATTTCTGACCTGAGAGGGAACGAAGGGAAATACGACTACGAGTCAAACTCTATGTGACGCACCATCACGCAGAACATTAAGCGTCAGTTTGGACCCTGATAAAGATGTCACCTAAGATATTCTGTTCTCCTGTGGGAATTAAAGTGACAACAAGATCCTGGATGTACCTCGTCATCACGTGAGCATATATCACACGGATGATGACGGGATGTGACAGCTTTGTTTTGGTTTTCAAGAGCGCACATTCGTTGCTATTTCATGAAAATCAAAAAGTTTATCTATTCAAATCGGTTCAGTAGAACGTAAGGAAACATTTTTTTTAAAAAAGGGACGGAAATTTCTCATCTCACAGGAGGTTAAGGCCTTTTAGAAACTTGTTCCCCAACCAAACACCCGTGGAACACGTTTTTACAGTTTGTAGGAGAAATCCTGCCAAGGATCATACGGATGAACATGAGAATAACGTCCCTGATGGAGTTCACAGACTGAGATACTGGATAGTAGCAAACAAGTGGGAATTCACATATTTCCCATGAAATCAAAACTGTATCGGTTCAAGGAAGATCTGTGCAATTTCTTATCCCATATTTATTTATTTGGGCCTGACTCAATAATGAAAAACAATGATAAACATGTACATAGAACATGTGCTTCGGGACGGAGCCACTTCAACAGGATTCCTTGGAGTAATTATACTGTAAATTATGAATTAAACTGGAAAACACATATCAAAATGTTCTCATCCAAACTGTTGGTATTAAAACCACATACAGGTTTAGTTATAACACCACATTATGTGGTTATTATTGCGTTTGTGTATTATTTACACTTTAATACGTTACTGTATTATATACTGTGGGTGAGAAAACACCATAATAAGTTGCAAAAGATTTATCAACCACAGAAAACATTTAATAGTTTTATTTAATTTGATGTCTTTACTGATTATTTGAGAATATATAGCATCATTTACAGCTATGAAACTACAAACAGTCTTCAGCATTTTCAAGACCTTCAAAAGCCCAATTTTAATTTCTAATATATCTCCAGGAATCTGGAATTAAAGTCCTGGTGATTTTATTTTTTTCTTAACTTCTCCCCAGAAGTTTAAAAGAAAAAATCTGTTGTGAACTCTCAGTACTTTTCAATATCAAACAGTACGGTACAATCTGGTTTGCACAGATAAGCACATGGATGTTGATTGTGGATATTTTGCTCCTGAAATATGTGTTTTGTTTTTGTTTTTTTTCACAATGATGAAAATTCATTGAACCACACGTCTTTGGCTCTTTGCCTTTTTTTTTCTACACGCACATCATTTGTGATCGGATGAACATTTCTCTGTGTTTTACCCTTTAAGAATATTTATCTGTCTTATTTATATTTTATGCTCTATTTGATATCACGTTCTTGTTGTCATTTCTGTCTACAAATACAAACATTACGTAACAGATATCCAGCCGCTGAGCTTTCCAGTGAATCCCACAGTTCGAACAATGCTCTGAAAGTCTGCTCTGTCTGTGAATATTCTCCTGCTTCCACTCTGGAGTTGGGAAGCGATGAGACACTCACGTTGGAGTCATACTCGGGTGGGATGTCCAACGCTACAGTCTGAAACTCTCCCAAACCGAAACCATTCCAGTTTTTACCTCCACGGAAGTTACACAGCGGCTACGTTCCCCAGGGGAATAACACACACACACACACACACACACACACACACACACACACACACACACACACACACACACGCACACACACACACACACACACACCTGGCTGCTCGGCCTCTCACAGCCGCCTCTCATTTTCTCACAGGAACACAAGGAGCTCCAGTTCTTTTTCAGAAGTAGATGTTTGCTATTATTAAATCCGAGGGAACAGCTCCAGCTCCTCCCCGCTTTCGCAGCGAAAGCCTCGGGAAACATTTGTGACTTATTTCATCCCGTTTTAAAATGTGGACAACCTGAAGTTAGTGCATGATTTACTAAACACTGTTTACTCATTTGGCCGCTATTTCATAAAGGTAACTCTACTTAAATTCTTCTTATATGTGATTATAGATTCAACATGAGAATGTTTGATTCTCAGGTAAAATTTCCGATGCAGGATTTTTGAGTATGTGAAGTATTTTTCCACCATGATGTTACTACTTTTACCTAAAGGCCCCTGAAATGTTGGTTATTTCTCAGTGACGCTGCACAGTCGGTTTTTAATGTACAGGACAATGGTTTTCAATATAAAAGATCTAACTTTTATTCATTCTATCAGTGTTCATTTATTTATGTATTAGTGCTAACTCATAGTAAGCTCTCATACTCTCTTTGAAAATGTTAAATGGAACTGAATCAGCTCCTTTAATAACAGTTACATAACAAACATTTATTTCGTGAATGTGGGCTATTCATGTGATTTTTTTTCTCTTTTTTTGGCGAGGGAGTCGATGACGAAGCCTGCGTTTGAAATGTTCTATGTGACTAAGATTCATTTAAAGAAACGACAAGTATTGGTCTGTTTTGATGAGGAAAAAGTGATATACAGAGAAGTCACGTTTTATTTTAAGTCTTCTCGTTTTAGATTCCAAGTTTTTTTTATCCATCATTGCGAAAGGTCTAAAAGAAAAACCAACATACTCCAGATCGGGAACAGAGAGGAAACCTCAGTTTGAGGCACCACATAGTGGACGGAGGACGGTTTTGTACCAAATAAAGTTGGCGGTGGTGGTTTAGGTGGTGCTGGTGTAGGTGTTGGGGGGGGGGGGGGGGTCGGCTTTAACTGAACCGGTTTTTCATCAGGTTTCATCGATGGCACCAGCAGACACAATCAACTCCCCAAACTTTCAAAGGGGTTTGATCCAAATGTTGCTAAATCCTGGTTAGTGCACAAGAAACTTAGTGACCAAATCCCATTTCCAGTTCAAAAGACATGAGAAGCGCACAGACAAAAGCACAAAATACAAAGGTCTGTAAGATGAAATCACCAAAAGCTCTCGAACTTCTGCAGAAAAGTTTGTGTTCGTGCACGACCCGGCTGCACAGAAAGAAGCAGACTGAGAAAATAAGATTTCATGGCCTTGAAGTGAAAAGAATCACAGTTTCGCTTCCACCACATCACGCGGGGCAACTTGACCACTGTGCAGACTGGAGGGTTGAAAGAGTAAAGAAGACAGAGCCCCCGAGAGCACAGGGAATCAAAGTCAACAGCAGAGATACTCTGGGACGGGCCGTCGCCGGGGCACGAGTCCAGGTGCTAGAGATGCAGCTCTGGCTCTCGGCGCGGATTCAACGGGCTCCCGCGAAAAAGGCCCAGCGCCAACGAATCGCTCACTTATTACAGGGTCGGGGTGAACGCCCAGCCCGCCACAGGGGTAAACTCCGCTGGGCAAACAGAGTTTATGTAATATCCGAGGCCCGATGCCGGGCTTTGGGAGACGGAGAATTAAAGGGGCTTCCACGGGCTCAGCTCCTATGCAGGGGTCAAACCTCATCGTGATCTCGGACAGCGTTTTCTCCGTCTGGCCCTCACTCTTTAGACCCCGGCCGGCCACTGACTCGGGGCCTGACACTACGCTGCGTTCAGGTGCTACAGGAAGATTCCTTAACGCCTGTTCCAAATAGGCCTCTTTTTCGCAGCAGGTAGATCTGATCTGAGCTGAGGCTCCACACACCAGCTACCTCTTTGTGTGTTTGTTTGTGTGTGTGTGTATTGTGTAAATGTTGTCCTTTTGTAGCCCACTACATTCATCTGACAGCTTCAGTTACTGTTACTAGTTACTTTTTCAGATTAAGCTTTTTTTTGTACAACTGAAGATTTGTTTATGAAATTTCATGCAACTGTAGAAAAGGGAGTAAGATTAACATACAATGTTAATGCATCTGTACAACTTTAAATGCATTGGAGTAATAGAGTATACTGTAATATTTCTCTATTTACTTAAGGAAACACTTCTACCACCACTGCTGCCTAGATTTCTGTTTGTGTTAATGTCTTGTTTATATCTATTGTCCATGTTTTGCCTTTTTTTCACTACGTTTTTCTCAGAGAAAAAAAGCATTTGATTTATTACAGTTGTACGTAGATGAACGATGACAATTTGACTTGAACTTGAACTGCTCTTGAACTGGTTATAAATATATAATCTCTAACTGGGTGTCAGAATTTGCCCACATTTCTGTTTCCAGCTCCTTCTGCTGAATAAACAGCATTTCAGGATAAAGTTTTGTTGTTGGTTAAGGGGTTAACTTCCTTAAAAGACTTTGAAAAGCGGCTGAAATGTGGAGGGGGGTGTCTCCCCAGGACCGGGACGTGTTGTTTGGACTAGGTGACAGCTCGGCGTGCAAGGCCGAGCCGATGGCCGGCTCCACACTGCGCTCATTCAGCGAGCTGCGGTGAGGGCCACTCCCCGGGAGACCGGGGGCCCATAAGACCCGGTCTGTTCCCCCCCTGAAGCCCTTTATTGTGGCCCCTCTAGCGACACCGGAGCCTGTGTAAACAGCAAGGCGTGGGTGCTCGTGGGCGTCGCACCTCTCCATCACGTCTCAACACTGCTCACATTCAAGGCAGGGGGCCCGGGAGAAGTGTGGGGCGCGATGGGAGGGGTCACCGGCCGTGATGGGGCTTCGGTCCTCACCTGTGCACCTACAGGGGACATTTTTCTCATGTGTCTACTCAGGTCTAAACTTCTACTTTTATCAAATATGATTATTTACAATCCAAAGATGCTGTGCAGGATATTAAACACACACCCCCAATGGAAACGAGCCATTTAGATATTCCTGTAACTCTCCTGTTTTTAAACCTCCTCCAAAATCTCAGTAACCTCAAAATAACATATAAGATAAGTATAATAATTATAGTATGTATCAATATAAGAGTGTGTGATATTCAACAGTGAGTTACATTGACTTTCTTATACTTTGTGGCACTTTATATCTCATGAAAAATAAAAGTACCATGATATGTTTAGAGCATAGTTTTGTTCTGCTATCAAGTAAATAATCAAGTTTGAGTTCAATTATTTTTTATTATTGTCTTATTCATTTTTGTCTACTCTTATTCTAATGATTTTATTATTATACTTTATGGGTTTTTAGACACAGAGAAATGATACAGAGACATACAATTGTGCAGTAGACTCAAATGTTGTCCAGTTTCCAGTGAAAGCCACAAATCTGATCACTTCATTTCTTACATATTCTATGTTAAAAGTCTTTGTATTTCTGCAGAAAAGAAATTCATGAAAAAAGGACAAGATGGAATATTAATCCAGGTGGTTTCATAGAGGTGTAATAGAGTGTAAACTCATTTAAACTCATTTTATCAGGTTTTTCCGGAAATAAAAAAATCTTATACATAACTGCAATGAATAATACCATGTTGGTTATTGTAGATGTGGATAAGATATATTCATTAATTAGTATAATTAAATAAGGAATAAATGTTTTGTGAAACTATGATTTCAATAAAAACACACATGCATACAGATGTGGTATCACATAGAGGCAGCCGAGTCTTGTTCACATGTGCCAGATTACTTCATGAAATTTGACCAAAAAAAAAAACAAAAAACAAAACACAAGTTTAAAGAAAGAATATTTCCCACCTGTTGCGGAGACACCTTCACACCTGCTGAAGTCCAACTCTTCCTCGTGGTGTGTTGTTCTTGGTCTGGAACCCCAGGTGGACCAGGTCTGAGAGTTTAAGAGTCCTGGTCCAAGCAGCAGCAGCAGCAGCAGCAGCAGCAGCAGCAGCAGCAGACACGGAGACAGAGACGGAGACAGAGGCAGAGACAAGGACAGAGCTCAGGATGCTCGGCCGTGTGCGGAGTCAAGAGACTGGGACCAGGTCTTGCTGTCAAAGCTCAGAGGGAGAGACCAGCGTCAAGCTGCTCGTGAGGAAGCACAAGGCGCTCTGGCTGCTGCTTTCCAAAATAAAAGCAGGAGCTCTGGAGGCGGTTGAGTTAATCACAGTACGTTGGACAATATGCTGCATTCACGTGATTTAATAAGAGGGACATGAAGAGTTGCTGTTAATCTCAACTGGATGATTGAACCCAAAACTCCAAATATTTGGATTATAAAACTAAGAATTTAAAACTCCCCTGGGTTGACTCACATAACTCGTTTTTTGTTTTTTTTTAATATATCATTTATCTACATAGCTGTAAAGAAGCATAAATATATCACAACTGTTTTAGCCTTTTCACACTGGCTCATTGTCTCAGAAACTCTTGACCTGAAAACAAAACAAACCTGCAAATTTTTCATCACTTGAACTCACTGTATAATCATAATGTTTCTATGCTCATTGAATGAAGACCAACATTTTATATATTTGGAGCTGTTTGTCTGTATAAGTTTTTTCTGATGAAGGTCTATTGATTGAAACATTGTGAGTTTGAGAGATGGGCCACTTTTAGGATTCTTTGGTTTTCTTCTCTAAATTGCCAAATGTTATGCTTTGACTTTGGAGGAAACATAACTGGGTATATCTGGCCCTCTTGACTCATTTGATGGGGCCTGAGGGAGGAAAAATGGGTGGCGGGTGTGTGTTGCCCCACCTAATCTACTTGAGGTAAAGAAATGAGGTAATGCACCTCTTATTTGCTTATCTTCACTTGGCAACTTTTTTGGAGACTTTAAAAGAAACTGGCGTCACATTTAATTCCTGAACCCTGATTAGTTCTTGATTACATCTGTTTGTTTCTTTTCTGGTATTTAGAGACATCAGGACTAAACAGCTCAGCCTGCTGCCACCATGGGCCCACAATTGGATAAAGTTAGGAAGTGGATGGATGGATGGATGGTTGGATGGATGGTTGGATAGATGGATGGATTAATGATAGATGGATGGATATTGATGTGATGGATGGATGGATGGATGGATGGATGGATGGATGGATGGAACTAAATTAGGGACTATATTGGAACTATAAGTGCAATTTCATGTACTGTCTTTGCTCAGTGGCGAATTTATAAACGCTTTATTTCTCTGTAAAGATTTTTTTATGCATCATCATAAACTACAAGCAAATGACTAAAAACTAGACCATATTCATAATATAAAACAGAAATGACACAGGTATCCCTTGATCCTCTGCTCTCTTGTCCTGCTGTCACCTTTGGGCTCTTTAAAGACCCTCCTAAAACATTTGAGAGAAACAGGCCTTTCCCCCTTTAACTGCTCTCTACCCTTCACTGAAGGAGAAAAAAAAATCCAAACTATAGACAAAGCTGCTCTTTCAGCCTCTGAGCACTTACTGGGCAGGAAACAGCAACATGTGCAATTACAGAGCGTTCACACGCCTAAAAACGTTGTAGCTACTGATACAAATGAACCCAATTAACTTATAATGAGGGGTCTAGTTTAAGTGGGATATAATGACAGTAATGCTCTATTTCCAGCTGCAGTGTATGTTCCACTTAGGCCTCTGTGCTATGGTGTTGCACAGTTTCAGTTTCTTTCCTCTACAACATTTTCTGCTTTTTTTTTCTCCAGTGAAATTGAAATCAAATCACCAGGGAGGTTTCAATCAGCTTACTTTAACGCTCCCTGACTCCTCTGTGAACTCTCCATCTCCACACGAGTGCTCTGATTAGAGGCTGACGGGATGCAGGAATTTGGTAAATGGGGGGGCAGGGGCCTCTAAATTTGTAGAGGTTTAGGCTCTTAACTGACTCTCTCACCGGATTTAAATCCGTACGGCGAAGCCACCTGGATCGGCCTTCAAAGAGGAGGGGGGAGAGAAACCCTGTGTGGCGAGGTTATGTCAGCAATTGTCCATATTTCCTCTGCAGCTGTTTATTTTTTTCCCCCACCCCTAGGACATCTGTCCGGAGGATTTGGGACAAGGTGTGCATGCGGAAGTGGGCTGTTTTTCCGCTGGACACTGGGTCCGGTGAAATGACTGAACTGTTGGACCCACTGGGAAGAACTTTCCACTCCGACCCCACCTCAGACAGCTGTCGGCTAAACGGCGCTGTTTTCCATTGGTGCGATGACATAACAGTAAACTGTAGGGTTATTCATGTGTCTGATGCTGTTGGGGACGGATTATATTTTTTCACATTTGTGTCTCCGGGTCTGATCCACGCAGGTGGAGCTAAAGTGGCCCACAGCGGTGATGGATCGATGACAGTTTCGGTTAAATCCTCGGGGATGAGCATCACTTTTACCCTTTATTCTTCAGCTCTTTTTCACAGTGATGGCCACTTTCTGAGCGGCTTTGCTGGCTGAAAGCTGCTAGAGTACAGTGATGAAGACTAATGGTTGTTTTTTTGCTTTTGCTGTCTTGAGTGACGATGTTGTTTATTACCACATTTTCTTTTTAGAAACTGGTGTGTGCTTCTGTTGACTGTATAAACACGAACACTTGCTGCTTCTGCAAACTGGAAACAGCGTTGGTTTGGTGTTATGTAATCTCAAAAATTAAAAATCACCATGTCCGTTCATTAAACTACTATATTCAATATTTTTACAATATCAGTGTATAAAATGACAATCTGAGAACAATGTGACGAGAGCCAGAGATTTCCCTCAGGAGGTGCAGGAGACAAAAAAAAACAACTAAAAGTGAGGGTATAAATACATGATACAACATGTTAATCAGTGAAATTTAGAGGTGTTAACATGTGATTTTTTTTTTTACTTCGGACAGCGGCAGTCTACTGTTTCCAGTCCTTGGTTCCAGACCTAATGCTAAGCTAAGCTGAGCTACCCATGTCCTGGCTCCAGCTCTGTATTTAGAATACAAACACGACCGAAGCTGTAAAAAGCCACTGTTCTTAAACAAATGTTTACCAGACATACTCTCATTCAAAGAAAAAAAATTCTCATTTTTGTCCATTCATATTAGGTGAGTCCAAAATATAAAAAGAAAAATATATTTTCAGCTCAATGTTTCCATTTTATAATGTAGTTGTTAGAGATTGTGTGTTTTTGGAAAACAAGCCTTTATTGGGATTTCAGTTGAAAATATTTATCTGGTTTTCTTTGCTGAAATCAATGAGGCCTTATGATAAAATACCAATGTGAAACTGCTGGACCACGATGCCAGGAAAAAAAAAATTATGAAAACCTGCACATAGGCTCAGTTGTGTATGAGCGTTTGCTGACATTGGGACAATAGTAGCTGTTCTCTGTGATGTGTATCTACAGGTTTGTTTGACGGATTTGTGGCAGAGGTGTACTTGAACCTTTAAAAACTGAGAAGCTTCCCTGCAGTCAGGAAGTCTGTGTTTCCCCCTGACTGAAAGGATTTTCTTCGAATAAGCTCTCAGGAGGATTTTCTGTTGAAAGCGGAGTGCGTATATTTTTTTCTTGCCTTGTTTCGTATGAACGGCTGCTGTGTGCAGCTCCCCGTACCTGCAGAGCCGGGGCGAGTCTGCATTCTCACCCTGTGCAGGAGGTCAGATGTGAGACCCCCTGTTTCCCATCGCACACGAGACTTGTGTTATCTACAGCATGTCGCCGGGAGGGGGACATGTAGAAAAAGGTCAAAACCACTGCAAGGTTTTGAGTGGATATCAGGTGACTATAAATTAATATCATCCTTATAATGTGAATTAAGGAAAACAAATCTGGTAGCATTGAATTTGCCTGCACAGTAGAAAAAGATTTCCAGGAGATAGGATTGTAAAATTATGTTAATACTACCCTAAACATTTCCTAACATTTTCATGGCCACAACATGATGAACCCATGTGACACTGGCGACCGAATAGAAACGACCAGACGTCACTACGTGACAAAATTTTACTTTTACGTCACTATGATGACAAAAAAAAAACTGACCTCATCTTTACCTCTAGGGTTTCTTTTCTCTTTCGTGAGCAACACAGTCAGAGAACTCCTCATACACTCGTAGACTCGTAGACTCGTATACTTAGATAACATCTGGGAATTTATTTTAAATGATAATAAATATAATTATAAATAATATTATAAATAAATATCAAATTGCGGTGAAAGCTGTTTGAATAAGGGATGGGTTACTTTTATTTTGGTACTGTAGCTGAAAGTCATATTTAAGGTTAAGAAGTCAAGGCAAGAGTTTTTCTAGGTTTATTTCTAAAAAAGATAAAAAGTGAAATATTCTAAACTATGCAGCTGTCCATTTCAAATATTGGGCAAAAGTGTGAGTAAATATGTTTCCTGAAATCAGTCTTTGTGGCTGCTGAAAGCTTCCTTTTTGCTAAACCCATGCAGAAAAGTGGAAAACCACCATGTTTCAAATTTGATGACCAAGGACTTTTTTCTTCTGTGGGTTTTTTGTTTGTTTGTTTTTTTAATCCCATTGGTCACTGGCTGATGAAGGTATTTTTCAGCAGAAGTGAAAACAGAGAAATCCCTGAAAGTACAGTTACATGCTATGCTTGAGTACACATCTCGACGTCAAAAACAAGAATGAATAGTCGATCTGTGGACTCGGGGGCTGTGTTTTTGTGACAGAGAGCTGTTTCCCTTTCGACAGAGAGAACAGAACAGACTCTCTTCTTGCTGAGTGGAGCTGGAAAGTGAGTCTGACAAAAGCCGTGGCGGCCAGGCCAGGCCAGGCCAGGCCAGGCCCGACACCCAGAGTCATTAACCGGCACGTCTCTCACGAGGTTGCACTGGTACCTCCACCCTCTGAATGAATTCTTTTACATTTTTTTTTTTTTTCTTTTTTTCCCCACACACACACACACACACACACACACACACACACATACACTGCAGTGCAAAACATCAGTTAAAAGAATTTTAAAAAAATTTTAAAACATTAAAAAGATTTTTAGGTCCTGAGTTTTAATTTTTAATTTTTTTGGTTTTTTTTTTGGCTTTTGGTTTTTGTAGAGACAAAGACTAAACTGAGAGAAGTACTTCGGAGACTTATTAACACAGGTGACTTCTCCATCTGGTTGCAGAAACACTGTCTAATTGCCTGGGATGCAGTAAAGTAGTCGGGATGCAGGCTAATGATTTGAAACTTCTTGCAACTTTAGATGAGGCAGATGCAAACTAGGGGCAAATTGCTGCTTGCTGCACTGTAGCGATGATATATGATAACAGCGTAGTTGGACTGACAAAAGAAGATCCTGAAGGTTTAACAGACCAAATTGCTTCTTGCTTGCGTTTTTGCTTGTTTTGTGCTTGAATGCCACACAAGTTCTATTCCAAGTTCTTTTGTTTTTCTTATCAACACATGAATGTAAAAAGTGATCCAGAAGAGACATAACCCTGCCGACAATAGTTTATTCGTCAGCTGTTTCAGCTTTTCTCTAACTCTCAGCTGCTCTTTAAACATCTCGGGTCATATCCACACTAAGGTGAATAAATCTGTCCACTGGTTTTCGGTGTTTTGTTATGCAGCAATTTTAAGTCCCGTCAAGACATTTTGTGACTCCTGGGGCATCATAGTAGGAAAGGAAAACAGTGGAACTTTCTCAGTTTCAGTAGCAAGTAGATCACACTGTGTCGCAGCTGGAAAAGGTTTACAAGACCTCCAGCAGTCTTAACAGAGTAAAGCCCAGAACAATGTCCTTATATTGTATAAACCAATATACTCCTAAGCACTTCATATAGTCAAAGGTTCACACAGATAATCATCCAAACTAAGTAATGACAGAGGAACAAACACAGAGCTCAGTTGTTATTCAGAAGCTTGTCTTAAAATGTGTAAGTGAGGTCTGAGGCAGTCACTGAGCTTAAAGGATTAAGGCCCGTGATGTGCTGCATTTTGTTATCGTCAACTATATGTCCTGAAGAGACCAGAACCAACAATACTTTAGTCGTTACCCGTCCCTGTCTGTGGCCCTCGGCCCCGAGACAGTGGGTCCCATCCACTGAAGATGTAAATCTTTAAGAACTGTTCTCAGATTAATGCTTTCACTTAAAAAAAACAAACCAAAAAAAGAAAGAAAGGTCGGCTAATTCTCCACAAAAGCTGCTTATTCAAAGAGGACAAAACAGTGCGTTTGCCGGGGACTATTTTCTGCTGCATACAGACCAAACAGCGACACAGATGACGGCGTCGCCTCGACTTCGCCTCAGCGATACAAACCGCACTTACTCACCTTGACACAAAGGGAATACACATGTAAAAAGCTCTTTATTGATTCAGTACCATCACTCTCTGAAAAAAAATCTCTGTCTGGCAGACAGCAAAAGGGAGAACAGGGCATTTTTAAACCCCCAAGGCCGTCGGGCTTCTCGGCTCCCGTATCTAAATATTCCACATCGCCCGTTTGCTTATCTGTCTGCTTGCACCGTCTGCTGTTTACTGCACTGTTTACATATGGAAATGCACCATGACCCAGCTGCCGCTGCTGAGCCAGCGCCGCCCGGCATTGTGCTCAGCATTGTTACTGGACATCAATGGCGCCCCGGGGCACAGAGGAGTAAGATGTATCAGCCTTTGGATGAAAAAAAAAAAAAAAAACCTGCTAGCATTATCAAGTCAGTGTTGGCTCAGGGTTTTTTTTGTGGAAATCATTGAAAGATATAGATAACGACCAAACCTGTCCTTTGATATCAAAACCAACGCCCGAGGCGATCTGATGCACCAAACTTCTACCCTTATGTGGAAACTTCCACGTGCCACACCTCAGCCTAGGGGCTGCGTCATCCTTCCACATGGCAGCCTTCCACATTTATCAGCTGGGTGGTTTATGAACAGTCAGCCAAAGGTGGGATGAGGCGCTGATAGCCTTTTACAGCCTGGAGCTCAGAGACCGAAGCAACCGGCGGCGGCAGCAGCAGCAGCAGCAGCAGAGTCTTAAAAACTGAGGCTGCATTCATAATGACCATCCTTGTCCTGGTCTGACCTGCTGCTGTAAGTCACAGGGAGTGTAACAGCCCCTGACTTTGGCTAACGGAACCCTTAATGCCACCTCTGTAATCTACATAACAGCATACATAACACAAACTCCATATTTGAGCGTGCGAGTAAATTAAAGTAAATTTAAGCTTATTATTTTTAAAATGATGCTGAGATGCAAAAGGTATTTTTATTTTCACGCCGACAGTATTTGTGCAAGTGGTCACGCCTCCTCTCCTCTCTGTGTTCGGTTCGGCCATAGAAGAGCCTTGTTTGTTCTCCCCCCTCGCTTTCTGTAAAACACTCTTTTCATGAGCAGTACATTGGCCCTCTGTGACCCCCGCCAGAGTTCACAGCAGCAGCAGCAGCAGACGGCAGGCGCACAGGTACGTAACCTGACAGGGGAGGGCGTGGTGGTCGAACGGGGCCCGGTCTGCACAGAGGGGCTCAGAGACTCGCCGACGTCAATGCTGAACCTGACGTCGGCACCAGCAGGGGAAGGTGGGCAGTATGCTCTGCTGGTCACCTTTTAAAAAATGAAAAAAGAAACAGAACAAAACGCTGAGGTCGAGTGGGAGGGACACATCAGAAAGCTTCCTGTTGTTGGCTGCAGTACATTACAGTCGCTGAAGTTCACCGGCACCGTCGTGGCTTTATAAGCAACAGCAGTAGAATCACATGTAAGACAAACACAATAATTGCTCACTAATGAATACTAGTGTCCTTGGGTTTATACTTCTGTTGGTGAAATGAGATGGAATCCTCAAAATGTCAAAAAGAAATGCGAGATTGTTCCACCAAAGAACAGACATTAAGATTGTTTTGTGTCACTTTGTGCCATTTTTGCTGGGAGATCCCGTTGGGGTCATTTTAAATCTCTTTGTAGGTGTCCTCTGTCAATTTGTGGTAGTTTTTTTTCTCTCTTTGCAACCATTCGGTGTCTCTTTGTGCTCATTTTGTGTCAATTTGTGCTATTTTTTCATCTTTTTGTGGTCATTTTGAGTTAATTTGTGGTTTGTTTGCATCTCTTTGCAGACATTTTGAATCTATTAGTAGCTGTTTTGTGTCTCTTTGTAGTTGTATTGTGTCTCTGTAGTTATTTTGCTTCCATTTTTATTTGTTTTGCATTAATTTGTGGTAGTTTTGCATCTCCTCACAGCCATTTTGTGTCTCTTGTGCCCATTTTGCGTCGCCTCATGCTAATTTTACGTTTTTTTTTTTCTTTATAGTTGTTTTGTGTCTTTTATTTATTCATTTTGTACCCTTTTGCATTGATCTTTCAATTATTCGCAGCCATTTTTTCACTATTGTGCAAATGTTGCATCTTCTTGTGGTCATTTTGCCTCCATTTGTGGTTGTTTTTGGTCTCTGCGGCCATTTTGCATGTCTTCGTGCTCATTTTGCGTTGCTTTGGTTCATTTTGTATCATCGTTTTAAATTTCTGATGTTGTTTTGAGTCTCTTAACAGCCATTTCGTATCTCTTTGTAGTTGTTTTTGTGTTTCTTGGTGGCTACGTAGCGTCTCTCTCCAGCTGTTGATTGACTTTCTCTGGATAAATGTTACGAGTCACTTCAAACAGAGGCCGGGTCCGGGTCCAATGGCCCCCGGGGCCTGTGCTCGGTAGTCAGGTACATTAATCCACCCATGACCGTTCCATAAAGCTGTACAGCAATGTTCAGGATTAATTCACTGTATACTGAATATATCTGAGATATAATACAAGAAGAGCTGAACTGAGGACTTGACTTGTCCAGTTGCCCTTGATTCAACTCTTCCTCGAGAACCGTGACCTGGACTGAGATTCTTCCGTGACATTAGCCATAACATATGAGTAATTTGCACATGTATAGTCTATAGACATGTTATCAGTATATACAGACAGTAGCTAAAGGGTTTTAAGAAATACATCTGAAATATAAACAGCTGCAATAATGTGAAAAACGAAAGTCCGGGTGAGCACTTCATCTCATTATGGGGTAAAATGAGACTCCATCGTCCTGATACGGAGTCGATGTACAGTGTGATGGCGTTGTAAACTTACCTTTTTATTATTCTCGTTAAACTAACCCTTGTTTTTCTCGCACCTTAATGGTAGCTCCTGGCTAATCCCGACGCTAACGCTAGAGGCCGCTAGCGCCCCTCCTCCTCCTCCTCCTGGTCACTTTAGGTCGCTGCTAATTGGCTGGTGTGGCTTTCGGGCTACGCCTTCGCGAACTGTTCCTCTTCTCCCATTGGCTGATTCAGACGTTAATCACCGGCGCGTCAAGGAGAAAGAAAATAAGATTGGTTTCATGGGCAAAGTGTCAGGACGAGAGGAAGCGAGTCGATGGCAGCGACACTAACCGTCCGGCTGAGCTGTGAGTCCCAGATTAAATGTCTCCCGCTGCTCTTAATGTCGTCCACACGCTGCCGGAGGCGAGCGATAGCATGAGTACAGACACTGATATGCGGCGTTTGTTTCAAATGCAGGCCCCGGAGGACTCGTCTTCATTGCCCGGGTACTAGTTAGCAGAATGCTAACAGTGGCTAACATTAGCTAAAGGTGTTTTACACTGCTAAAATTACCGGACGCTAACGGTAATTTCTTCGCCGAATAACGTTATTCCCTGAACTTTGAACTAAGCTAACGCTGTAGGGTGGCTGAGATTCGTTTTACATGCTATTATCACCATTAAAATGTATTAACATTATAGCTATGGATATATATGTATGTGTGTGTATATATGTATAAATATATGCAAACGCATGTAAACATATATAATGTGTATATATACATATTCACTACAAATGCTTCTCATACATAGTATATGTATAAGTACATACGTATAGATACATGTATATGTACACACATATATGTGAGTGTGTGTGTGTGTGTGTGTGTGTGTGTGTGTGTGTGTGTGTATCTCTTCGTATTCTAACATCCCTTTGCTACATAATTGCACGTAACCTTAATAAACCTGCAACTGCAAAGTAGCAATGTGACGCTAAGAACAAACCTCAGCCTCAGGTGGAGATTAACATTAACACTGGTTGCTGCGTGAATAATTTTATATTATTGTAACGTCCCCCCTTGTGGATTAAATTTATACGTTTAAGCCAGGCCCACTTCAGGGGCAGCTATAGCATTAGTGTGTTTTTATAGATGGCTAGCTGCATGTTATTTGTGCAGCCAAGGTGTGTTATTATCAGACTACCCAGTCGAATTTATGGTATCTGCAGACACTGTTTTTAATTAAGTTGTACTATACAAATGTTTTAGGTACTAAAAATAAAGAGCTTTAATTGGTTCATTTCATACAAAGTGCAGTAAACAAACAAACAAAAAATTAAACCAGATCAGTATTTGCTTTGCCTTTACACCAGCATCAGTTTTCTTAGGTACATTTAGAGACAGGTTTTTCAAGGTACTTGGCAGGTAGGTTCCAAGCATCTTGGAGACCTTCCCACAGTTCTTCTGCTGATTTACTCTGTCTCAGTATCTCCTTTCTCCTCATGTGATCCCAGACCGTCTGGGACGATGCTGAGATCGGGGCTCTGTGGGGGCCAGACCATCTGTTGCAGGACTCCTTGTTCTTTTTGTCTCTGAATATAGTTCTTTTACGACTCTGGCTTTATGTCTGGGGTTGCTGTGATGCTGCAGAGCGAATTTAAGAATCAAAACATCTAAAGTGCCTAAGTCCCGTATATGGTTTTTTTTCTAGTTGGTTTTGTTTTGTTTTTTTTTTTTAATTTACAATTTTAATACAGATTTTACAGCATTCAGAACTGACACAATAAGACAATTAATTTACTTGTCAAGGCAAAAGAAATTAATTGCCACTCATTTTGATAATGGATTTAAGTCTTTTTTTCAAGCTGGTTCCAGCATCTCAATTCTTAGGATTGCTAATATTCTTTGTCTAATGTGATAGTACACTTAATATGTTATGAGGTAGGGCTGCAATTATTTATTTATTATTTAGTCCATCATTTATTTCTGTGAAGGATTGACTTTGTCTGTGAGCTGTCAGAAAATAGTGAAATATACCTGTTTTAATTTCCTTCAGCCCAAAATGATGCTTTTAAATTTCTTATTTGGTCTGCCAACCAAAATATAATCAGTTTAGTATCAATTATGAAAATGAAAAGTACCAAATTGTCACATTTGAAAAAAAAAAAAAAAAGATATTTTACAGACCAATAGATTAAACAAGAAAATAATCAGTCAGGTAATGAACCAAAAAAACTAACTGTGAGTTGCAAGCTTAACTTAATTATTTTATAAAATGCTGAACTTTACTGTCCATTTAAAAGCAGTAGTTTCTTCCAGAGTAGATGGTGCAGATGCTGTTTTCTAATAGCCCCCGCTCGCTGCAAGGAGTAGAATTCTAGAGAGGAAATGCTGAATTCTGTATTCATTCTGCTTAGTATATTATGAGTCCAATCCGAAGACACAGAATAGAAATTACTGATATCGGCCTTTAAATACAGGAAGGGTAGAAAGGAGAGTATGCACTAGAGGCACGTTGCATTTAGAAATAAAGATATGCAATAAATTAACACCCTATTCAGTCAGCAAGTATACTTAGCCAGCAGCGTTTTCTCTCTTGTACAGGACTTTTGAAACTCAATCTCCCCAATAAACCTCAAGCAGACAAGGCTTTGACAGCCATGAATGTAATGAAAAATTGATTTTTGTTGAAATGAGTCCTGGCACAACTTAGGGTGCTCAGCCCCAGTAAGAGTCTTGAGTCATGTGGCTCGAGGTGGGAGGTGGTGACACCAAAAAATAAAAAAAAATAGGTGCAATAGAGATCCAGAATCGCAGGCAGTAACTGTGGGGGCAGTGAGCAGTGCAAATGAAGTCCTTGTTATTATCTCACTGTTAAACTAAAATAAATTTCCGCTTGTGAATGGGAGTTGGTAGTCAGACGTTTTTACTTCTACTGTCACACCAGCTTTTAGACTAACCAATCATGCTCTTCCTCTCCAGCAGCAGGGCCAGCCCTGTAAACGCACGTTTCCCTGAATGACTGATACGGTTGCACCATTGGTCAGCCGCATGCCACATGGGCCACATTTCAGTCAGTATTTCATGTTTGTTCCATTGTCAGGCAAAAGAAACAGAAAAATACGTAAATGAGAACAGCTTTATTTGGAATTAAGCTGAAATAAAATACTGTATATTTGAGCACAGACAGTAGGAGAAAAGCAGTCAGATAAAGGTCCAGCCATATACTGGGGTTTGACCTGGTCTTGTTGACTGTTGATTAGCTGATCAGCAGAAAGTGAATCTGCGACTGTTTAATTTTAAGTAAATCATTAATTCAGTTTTGTTTTGTTTTTTTCAAACATTATCTGAGTCCAGCTTTGCAAATGCAAAGACGTTCTGCTTTTTTCTCTTTTAATGTAATTGAAATTGTAATGTTGTAAGGTTTTGGACTGTTGGTCAGACAAAAAAAACATCAACTTGTGCTTCAGAAAACTGACATTTTATAGACTAGACAATTGATTGGTTAATCAAGGAAATGCTGAACAGATTAATTCATATTAAAAATAATTGTTAGTTGCAGCCCCAACTGGCTTGAATGTTTACTAATCAGTTAAATGATCACAATTTGACAAAATCCCCCTTGCTAAGGGGTTTATTAAAACTGGATTCCTGGATTTTGTCACGGTTAAAATAAGATACATTAAGCGGCATAAAATTTGGTATAGTTGGGATGCAGGGTTCTTACCCTGCAACAGTCTTGTGTAGTATGAAACCCTAGAATGTTAACTGCACCCTTGGTCAACTAAAACCCCCCAAAGTTCCATAAAAAATAAAGAGGGCGTGACCTCAGTGTCCTTAGTTAGAGCTGTGTTCCTGTTTGTGTCCTCTGTCCAGCTGTAATAGAGGAGATTAACAGTTATGCTCAAGCTCTGGAACACTAATCTACTCATACACGCAAAGAGTTTGTCTTAAATTAACCCACTGCTGGAGTGGGAGAAAGAATGAATTTCTGTACCAGACAGCATGTAAACATTTATAAAATGGTCATATTAACTGCCACAGAATTAATCAGAACAAACCAGTATTCTTCCTTCCGTTGCCTTTAGTGCATCTGCAGAAATCTAAACAACATCGAGGCGTGATGCTTTAGTAATATCTATGTTAAAATGGAAGGATGACATCCTCAGTCCAAAGCACATAGATGAAGCTGGTAACAGTTCATTTTTGACATTAACAAGTAATTAATAGACAAAATAGTTGCTGATCATCTTTCTTTCAGCAAATCAATTAATCAGCTAATCATTTCAGAACTATGTTTAACTGTTGTCTACATCGTTTGCTGTTATAGTTTTATGCGTATCCCCGGAAGACTGGCTCAGTGCTGATGTTTTTGAGTCATGGGGAATTAAAAATAAACAAGCAAAACATGTGGAGGGAACTTTTGCTTTCAGCCTTATGTGTGTTTCCTCAGCTTGAGCTCCCCAGGGCTTTGGATGTTCATGAGTTTGTTTGTTATCTCACTTGGACCCTGTCTAGGCTGCTTATGTTAATAACAGTTTTTATTTTGCACTGTAAATAGTCTGTCTTGACCCCTGAGCAACCGTGTCTCATGGCGAAGGAGTTTGTTGTTCAGATGGGCGTCTCATTGCATCCCAGAGAGTAATGAGTAGTTGTGGTTTTTCTGTAGTACGACATGTCTGCTGCCTGTCCTGTCTCCATTGCTGGCCAATGTTTGTCGGTGATGGAAATGCAGATCAGAGCTGATGCCCCCGCTGTTTTCCAGCACCAGAGTGCAGCGTCAGCTTTAAATGTGTAACAGGAGAGTGAGTGCTGTAGGTAATTATTGCTCGAGCTCACAGCCATTTCTGCTTAAAGTGATGGTAAATTGGCTGAGATTTGCTTTTTTTCCCCTGTGAAGTTGAAAAACAAATTACTCACATAGGTTAACATAATGACTGTATTGGGGAAAAAAAACATTAGGCACAGATGAGCAAAGATGAGCAGTGAAAAGTTTATATCAATTTGGATTTAATTTGAGATTATTCTTAATTGCAATTATATCTGGATTTCTTTCTCATTCACTTCATGAAAAACTACTGGGTGCAAAACGATTCATTAAGAAGTTTTTTCTTTTTCTTTTTTTCCCAGTGCTTAATCTTTTTTTAGTACCACAACTAGGGATTATTTTTGTATCAGTTAATCTTCTGATTATTTTTTAATCAGTTACATTTTTTTCCATAAAATGTCAGAACATGTTTAGAAATTATAACTTCCAACAGCCTAATGAGAAGTCTTTAAATGTCTTGTTTTGCCCGACCAAGAGCCGGAAACCAAAAATTTTCCATCTGTTGTGATGTTTGACAAAGAAAAGCCAGAAATCGTCACACTTTAGGAGCTGGAACCAGCAATCATTTCGCATTTTTTCTTCAAAATCAATAAAAAGATTTGATTATTAAAATTATGGTAATTCTATAGACTAAATGATTAATCAACAAATTATCACAGCTCTAATTTTTTACACACAAAGTAAACATTCTCATTTATCTGAGCAAATTTTACAGGAGGGAATGAAATTGAAATGAAATCAGGAAAAAACATCATGTGATAGTTGTCAAGACTTGAAAGTAATTAACTGCATTTCTCAGCCTATCAGTTGCAGCCTGAGTCCAGCTACCATTATCCAAAACAGAAAAAGCAAAAGATGTTAAAATAATGTTTGCAAAACATTATTTCAAGGAGTCATTTAAATTCACAGAATAACTGTATTCAGGATTTTAATGTCCGACACTCAAAATACTTATTTGAAGTTATTGTGTTATACCCTCAACCAGCCTGGAAAAATACACCAAATACACCAGCACACCTCATTTCCTTTGCACAAATCTCAAGTTCCACATGTAAAAAAACATGTAAGAGGAGTGTACAGTGTGTTTTTATAACATGGCCATTGTGGAGCACCGTGTAACCTCTGTAACTTTGATTAGCGGCTAATGCAAATGGGTAATACTCAAGACTTGAAAAAAGAGGGAATAAATAATGTTGAATGTTTTGTGCCTCTTGTAGGACTCATCTTTTCATACAAATGGAGGAAAGGACTGTCATCATATAAATGGAGCTTCAGCCTCCAAGCTGCTGAAGGCTTGTTTGAAACCCAACCCAGTCATATGAGATGTGAATTTCCTGAGTGAAGAATGAGGAACTTGAGTAACAACGTCATTCCAGAGGACTGACCAGCGCCATCATTTGTCATATAACCTCTTCTGTTTGAGTCCCCCCCCTCCAATACTGTCAAAACCCACCCATCCACCTCACACTCCAGCTCTGCTGTCAGGCCCAGGCAGAGTGGACCTGTCCCTCTCCCCGAGGCCTCGTGCCCTTCCATCGGCGGCCCGCTCCGGCGGCGTGTTGGTGTACGATGGCGCGGCGAGACGCTGACGGTTGCCGCGGGGGACTGTGATGTCAGAGCCTAACAGCCCGGGCGAGAGCCGGCGTGGCGCTCCCAGATTCTTCGTGGGCTGCGAGGACGATGAGAGCGAGGCCCTGGAGGAAAGCATGAGGACAGACATGGAGCTGTATGAGGACGACGAAGACACAGACTCGGTGGGAAACCTCTGACAAGCCACATTAACCTCTTTATAATTTTTTCCTCCAGGTATATGCAGAGAGGTACCTGGTTTCCTCAGAGAAACCTGTTTAGGCAGAATGTGTTTACATGCACTGAGGTAACCTGGTTGTTGTAAATCTGTGTCATACTTGCAGCAAGTCAGGGATCATATTTCTCACCTACATTCAACCTCATTTTGTGGGTTTAAGTTTCAGGCTTACAATGATGGATCACTACATGTAGTCACCTTAATTGGATCTATGTTGCTGGTCCAAGGTAGTTATACAACCCCCCCATGCCTGTCGATGTACAAAGTTTACAACGATATATGATATTTGAGGCGGTTTATTGTTGTCAGTGAATTTTTCTCTTAAAAGACCAGCAGACACAATGAGATACAAAGCTGCCGTTGTTTTTCTTCCACCCCGCAGACAGATCATTAAAACGTTGCCCCCCCCTTCTCCTCAGCCCCCAGAGCAACAGATTATGGTGGGGATCTGCTGCATGATGAAGAAGTCCAAGTCCAAGCCAATGACCCAGATCCTGGAGAGGCTGTGCAGGTTTGAGTACATCACCGTTGTCATCTTCCCAGAGGACGTCATCCTAAACGAGCCTGTGGAGAAGTGGCCCCTCTGCGACTGCCTCATCTCCTTCCACTCCAAGGGTATAAAACACACGCAAGCACACACGCAAGCAC
Organism: Istiophorus platypterus; assembly: GCA_016859345.1. Lineage (NCBI taxonomy): Eukaryota > Metazoa > Chordata > Actinopteri > Istiophoriformes > Istiophoridae > Istiophorus > Istiophorus platypterus. The sequence goes on from CM029118.1 coordinate 2,807,466, forward strand.
ACACGCAAGCACACACACACAAACCCACATACATACATGCAAACAGGAAAAATGTCATTACACTTGCAGTGCTAATTGTGTTTTTTTCATTTATTATGTTTAAAGTAAATTTAATATGTTTCCTACAGAGATTATGTGTCTTTTCAAAAACTGCATCCTGCAAAATAAAAAAACTGCAAAGATGCATGTGTCACATTCTGTAGCCTGTGTGATCACATGGGGACATCTTATCAACTGCCCAACCATTTACACACTAAACAGAATGCCTGCCTTGTGTTACAATGTCAGCATTATGTTTAGCCCCTGTTTTGTTCTGTCTGCCCCTGTCTCAAGTGTCTCATTAACAAAACTCTGAACTTGAATTCCTCGTTGTAACAGCGTATCATCTATTAGCCTAATTTATGGAAATGTTTTCCCCGCATTTAAACCAGGATTCCCGCTGGATAAGGCGGTGAGCTACGCCAAACTGAGAAACCCCCTGCTCATCAATGACCTGAACATGCAGTACTACATACAGGACAGGTAATCTGGGATTCCCAACACTTTATATTCCAAGAGTCATTGAAATTATATTTATTAAATATATATTTGTTATATACTTTGTTTTTTTGTTTTTATTTTTTTACAGGAGAGAGGTGTATCGCATCTTGCAGGAGGAAGGGATTGATCTACCACGCTATGCTGTGCTGAACCGTGACCCAGATAAACCAGATGGTTAGTCTGATATAGACAATGAATAAGTCGCCTCTTATTTATGTATCTCTGAGCTTGTCTACATGTGAACATGGGGAAAAGACAATGCACACTTCATTCCCTCCATTAACGATTTAATTCTTAGAGCTTTTTTCTTCCCCAGGAAAAAGTTTTTAGACTAACAGCCCTGGAGTACCACCCCACAATCCATGCAGCATCCCATAAATTTAAGACTGCTTTGGTTTTATTTCAGCTTGTGGATAAATATAGTATCAAATGTGAAGCAGTTGCAAGTGTCCCATACCTAAGTGCTGTGATATGATGGGCATGGTATTTAAATGCTGTTTTTACACAGTGACGTAGAGATGGTCTCCGGACTGATGAGTGATCAGATGTTTTAATGTCTCCACCTTTCTTCAGAGTAATGACTGATTTTAAAACAACAGATGAACTTCATATGGTTCAGAGAGCAGAGCTTCTTGACAGGGCTTGTGACTAAACACCGGGGGGGGCAGACATCTCCTGTATAAATAATCAGTTGTAATGAAAAGAAGCCTCCTGGCAAACCCAATCATTTCCTCTGTGTGTGTGTGTCTGTGTCTGTGTCTGTGTCTGTGTCTGTGTGTCCGTGTGTCCCAGAGTGTAACTTGGTGGAAGGAGAGGACCATGTGGAAGTAAACGGAGAGATATTCCAGAAACCTTTTGTTGAGAAGCCTGTCTGCGCTGAGGACCACAATGTCTACATCTACTACCCCACCTCCGCCGGTGGGGGCAGCCAGCGCCTCTTCAGAAAGGTCCCTCCTTTATATAGACCCCTGTTATAGCTTAATGCTATGTCAGCTAAAAGACACACTGCAATTTAGGACGAAACTGGCAACCAATTCAAAAGTTTTCATACTCATGAACTGCACCAACCATTTCAGTGACCGTCATACTAGTACGTAGCTGTTAATCTTATTAATCTCTCTAAAAACAGACTGACCGCTAATGATTTGTCTTGTCCAGACTATGATTTGGAATAAAACTAGTGCATCCTGTCTCTCCAATTTTTGACTTGTTTAGCTTTGATCTGAATTTGCCTTTACACCCCCCTTTCCCCATCAAAGTGCCCTCTTGTGTTTGAAGAAACAGCTCTTGTGTTATATTTGGAAAGTGCTGCAGGCCCAGGGGCTGTTCTTGACACCTTGATTGCACATGTTCCTTTTTTGTCTGTTTGGTAATGATGGCAACTGTTAATCAACTGAACTGGAATTGAACACAACAGGCATTAATCTGCACCACTTAATAGCTCCTCTTATAATAACAAATGAGTCTATTGTGGTGCCTGAGAAAGAGAGAGATAATAAATCAGGCAGTTCATTGTCAAACACGGAGCTGCAGCCTTCATTCCAGAGCGGGATGGATGTTTTGGGAATGACACGGTTTCTTACTCACGCTGTGACTGTGTTTAGATTGGGAGTCGGAGCAGCGTGTACTCACCGGAGAGCAGTGTGAGGAAGACGGGCTCGTACATCTACGAAGAGTTTATGCCAACGGACGGCACCGATGTGAAGGTAGAGTGTCGATTATAATGAAAGGAAAACCACTGAGTGACTCGTTCCTGAGATGGATTATGCAACACTTGAAAAGGAGCTGTAATGAACTGATGTGGTTCAGGAAATAAAGGCCCTATTCATTTTCCCATAGACAGTGTAATGTACCTGAGAGTTGGAGAACATCTGGAGCTTCTCTGCCACTTGAATTATCAATGACTGCATTACAAAATGTCTGGTTCATGGATAAAGAGACAAAGTTACAAGCTGGACTTTAAATACAGGTCTAACATCAGGCGGAAGCCAAAGATCGCAGTGGTAACAAAAAAGAATCGTTCTCTTTTTGAATTCAAGGTCAGTTCTGACTGAATTCTGCAACCATGGCAACAGTATTTTGTTCTCAACTGGGCTGATGAAATGTTTTGAATTCTCTACTGCTCTGACTAGCCCTGACCCTTGAGGTTGTTGAGTGTGGTCATATTTAGAGCCATTTGCTAAGCTGAACTTTAATTATGATATAAATATGATATAAATAATTAAAACTTATGACAGTAACATAAACCTATAAGATTGTAATTTTATCCAAGAAAATCCTGTGTTTCAATTTCAATATACATTGAAGATATAGTGTAAAGAAAAATTTGAAAGGTACATAAAGAACAAAGGAAGACACCCTCTGGCCAGTGGCCCCTTCCACTTCATATGGTCAACTTTAGTCAGTGCAACCTTTAGGATCAATCTTTAAAATTAAAATAATTAAGAGGATCTCTCATAGTTGTGGGTGTTTTTCATGTGACCTCAGGTCTACACTGTGGGGCCGGACTATGCCCACGCCGAGGCCCGGAAGTCCCCGGCTCTGGACGGGAAGGTGGAGAGGGACAGCGAGGGCAAGGAGGTCCGCTACCCGGTCATGCTCTCGGCCATGGAGAAACTGGTGGCACGTAAGGTTTGCCTGGCATTTAAGGTAAGAAAAGAAATGGTTTTGCTGTAGTATGGTTTGTCCCGGTTTACTTATTCTCCCATTGTGCACCGATACCGTCTTATGTGTCCTCATCTCCTCTCATTGCAGCAAACGGTTTGTGGCTTTGACCTTCTCCGAGCCAACGGACACTCATATGTGTGCGATGTCAACGGTTTCAGTTTCGTGAAGAACTCGATGAAATACTATGACGACTGTGCCAAGATCCTCGGGTACTGTCTTTGATTTTTGTCTTTCCTTGTCCACTAGACCATTTTCTCCTGAGTTTGCTTTTGTTCTTTATGATTGAATTTTTAATTTTTGTCTCTTCAGGAATATCGTGATGCGTGAGCTGGCTCCTCAGTTTCAGATTCCCTGGTCCATCCCTACTGAGGCGGAGGACATCCCCATTGTTCCCACCACTTCAGGGACAATGTGAGTCATTATATTAGAAAGTCAGAGGCAAAAAAACCAATTTATCATTATGTTTTCAATGGAGATGGGATTGGTTTAGTTTAAATTAGTTTACTTGGATCCTTAATTATCATTGCCATTTTTTACAATTTATCTTAGTGAGCGTATCAGTCACAGTTTAGACAGAGGAGGAATACTTATAGTGTGTATCACTTGAATAAGGATAATTAGTGTCATTAATTGGACTGAAGTTACCTGATGAATTTAGGTGCTGCAGACCTTGATGTAGAGTTCTGATCAGCTGCCTTATTGTCTAGAATTTTTATTAGATTTTGTGAACTGACTTTTTTTCAAGCTCTCACAGTTGCAGGCATAGTTACACGTTCAATTCACAGGTTTACTTGTCTGTCCTTTTTGTACCCGTTGACATCTTTCAAACCAAGGTGATTGAGTAACTGCTGTACACAATTGCAGTAATCAGGAGATTGAGTTGTAAATTTAAATAACTGAGAGATATTCCTCCAATCACTAAAGCAGCCTCCTTCTCACAAATGTAGCTGCTAACTTAAACTAAACTAAACCATTAGGAAGGAGACTCCAGACTTAATGCAAAGAGTCTGGTCAGTGTGGGAGTTTGTTGCAAAAATGCACCCATCTTGCCCTTGATCAATTCACACAGTTTAGAAAAATATTGCACGACCATGCAAATATTTGTAAATGTTCATTTCTAGTTATAATTTTAGTGAAATAACTGTTGATTTTATGTCATGATGGAGGAAGGTTTCATTATTTGAGAGGGCTTTTTATCTAACAAGGGGACTGTTTCTCCTCAAACTCTAACATTCACTCCTCAGGATGGAGCTGCGATGTGTCATTGCGGTCATCCGACATGGAGACAGAACGCCCAAACAGAAGATGAAGATGGAAGTCCGCAACCCCATGTATGTTGTCTCTGTGTCACTGCCTTCCACGCTGTGACAGATTAAAGACTTCTGATTAATTTGAAGTTATTCTTCGGTTCACTCAGGTTCTTTGATCTGTTCGAGAAATACGGAGGATACAAAACGGGTAAACTGAAGCTGAAGAAGCCGAAACAACTGCAGGTAACGTGTCAGACGAAGGGGAAGGGGAAGGTGAAGTGGCTAACCCGCCTACCCCCCAGTCTGCGTGTGTGTGTTTGAGTTTGTGCGTGTTTTTGTTTGTTCGTGCGTGTGTCTGACAGCTTGTTCATCTGAACCTCTGCAGGAGGTGCTGGACATCACACGGCAGTTGTTAGCGGAGCTGGGGCAGCACAATGACTGCGAGATAGAAGAGAAGAAGTCCAAACTGGAGCAGCTGAAGACAGTTCTGGAAATGTAAGCGACGCGTAAACTGGGTCACTCTATTAACTATGAGCCTCCTTGTCGTATCCAGCTCATAAATTTACTAGGTCATCTCAATAAATCCTTTAAAACTATGAGAATTACAGATTTTTTATTTACTTTTACTGGTTGTGTGATAATTCTTGGAAGCATGAAATAATTCCAAAGTATGAATATTAAGTGCCATTATTTGGTATTAGTTTTGTAAAATGATATGTACAGTACACTTTCTGACGCTCACTTTCCAGTTGAGTTTCTATAAAATGGCGGTGACAGTGTTTCCTAAGTTTACATTTGGCCCCCTGCTGTATTTGGGATAAAGGATTCTTTAAAAGGTCACCATCTGTTATAGGAAACTGCAAGAGCTGTTGTTTCTTCTGGGGCTCTGCTTTTCTTCAAAACATTTCACAGCTGAACATGACAGATCATTTTATTTTGATAAGGAGCAACCAGCATTGACGTGCACGTCCCAGTCCTGTTTCTACATTAATCAGAATCACATGTTGGCAGTTATCATAGGCAGGTAATGGCAAGTCCGTATAAGCTAGAGAAGGCACACAACCATGTTAATTCTTAAACGTTTTTTAGCTTTTAACGGTTCAATATTTTCTAATGCTCATAAAGGTATGGCCACTTCTCGGGTATCAACAGAAAAGTTCAACTCACCTACCTACCCCATGGGCAGCCCAAGACCTCCAGTGAGGAAGAAGGTAGGAACATATGAAGGCATTTTTTTTTTCCATCTATCTTCTACACAATATAGTACATTGCCAAGCCAAAAATTTAGCTGACAGTTGACTTCCTTGCTCTGGGTTCCGTTCCCAGACACGCGTAAGGAGGGTCCATCCTTGCTGCTGGTGCTGAAGTGGGGTGGGGAGCTGACCCCTGCTGGCAGAGTGCAGGCTGAGGAGCTGGGAAGGGCCTTCCGCTGCATGTACCCTGGAGGACAAGGTGAGATGTGCATGATTTGATTCTTCTCTCTATTCAATGCCACCGGCCCTCGTAGGATCATACTGTAATCAGTTTTTTCATGGAAACAGATGTAATGGACAAGCAACCAGCTGGTGATTGGGGGGGGGGCTTGAGAGGTCTGTGATTAGTTGAAGCATCAACTACAAATTCTTCTTTTTAGAAACAAATGCATATACAAACCACCTTCCCCACTCCTACTAAAGGCTGGTTAATACTTCTGCATCTACGCTATGATTACTTATTTAAAGCTCTGCTATTATAACGCCAAAGCACTACTTCACTTCACTTCAAACAATGGCAACTGAAACTGCTCAGATCATGTTGGAAAAGGGGCAAATGAATTTTGAGCAGCAATTCCACTCACTGAAGTGACTGCGGTGCAGAAAAGAGAGAAGACATTGGAGGAGATGTGCCTACGACCACTGAGCCGACTAAGGTAGAAAGAGGGTGAAGGAGGGAGAAGCTACGAAGCGAACCAGTCACAACTGTTGGGGTCTGTGATGCCAAGATGTGTGGTTATATTTTCTGGGAAGCTGCACATCAGACTAAGTCGTAGGGCACATGGCCGTACATGATACCTACGGTGTTGGTTCTGTGCAGAAATATAAACTAGCCATAAGAGGCTGTGAGACTTTGAATTGCTTATTTTGCCACCACACCAAGCAGCCACTGATCCATGTAAGGTCAGAATTAGAGGTGAGAAGACGTGAATAGTGGGTCAAAAATACCATTGTACGCGTGTGCGTGTGTCATATAATACACGATGCTGGATCCCTATAAATTGTATTCATGGTTTACTATCACCTGCACCTTCCATAACACCAGTATGAACTTAATGATTTCTATTATATGCTTCATTTTAAACTTACTTTGCATTTCAAATTCTTTGCTGCACACATTAGTCTCTCTCTCTCTCTCTCTCTCCTTTTTCTCTGCTGTTGTCTTTGCTTGTGCCCCCCCCCCTTGTGAAAACAAGCTAATCTGGTTAACACAGGAGGTTACTTCCAGGACAGTAGGTGTGTACATATCATAGATCAAGGAAGTGACTCTTGCCAAAATAAACAAGATATGGCGGTGACGAAACCGAACCACGACTGCAAAGAAAAAGAACAAAGGCTGAGAGAATAAGAAGATTTCAAAGTGATACAGGCACATTTGTCTTCTAAGACATAAAGATTAATGAGGCTCTTTCCAGAGAACATGATCCGTTAGGATAGAGATGTAAACAAAGAACACTCGAACGAAAGAAAAGTGAGACTCTTCATTAGGCAAGGCAGACAATCACGTATTTCAGATGGATCACAGCATCGGCTGGGGTGCAAAGAGCCAGATCTGCCTCAAAGTCAGTAGGCAAAGTTGTTGTGTCCTCTAGATACGTCTACTAAGCGTCATTTGTGCCATGAACTTTACACCAGCAGGATGAGTGTCTGTTTATGCACTAATCTTATTGTTTGATCCATGTTCTTGTAGGAGACTATGCTGGATTCCCAGGCTGCGGGTTGCTGCGATTACACAGCACCTACAGACATGACTTGAAGATATACGCGTCCGACGAGGGCAGGGTGCAGATGACCGCTGCGGCTTTCGCAAAGGTACACGGCGTACAGAGTGTAGGGTCTTTTGTCTGTGACTGAAGACTCTCATGTCACTGTATTGGATCTCTTTACTAACTTAGTTAGTTATTGTTAGTTACTAACTAACTAACAATATAAAGAAACTTTTTGTCAAAGAAATTTGAAGTTTTTTTGCCCTCAGATCAGAGTTAGTCGAGTTTATTTATACAGCACATTTAAAAACACAACAGATATTGACCAGATGTGAATTACAATCAAATAAAAACACATATATGATGATTGATACAAACAAAAGGGATTCAACCTGTGGCCAGTTCATGAAAGTGTTTTACTCTGCAGTTACCGATTCATTAACAACAAATATTTACTTATGAATATATGTATTATTAGTTTAAATCCCCAGCTTGCTCGAGAGATTCTGCCTAAAGGCCATCGTCCCTTTAACTGTATAAGTGGAGCTGCTCACAGGCCAATAAGTGCTGTTTTGTGCTTATACTTAACAGCACACGTGAATTTGCATGTTTAAAATTTAACCACAACAGCTACTCCTCCCTGACCGTGGCTCTAAATAGTAAATTCTAACGTCTCCACTTAACCTATGAAATTGAAGGGAGCTTTTTTGACAAATGTCTCCCACAGTAACTGTTCAACTTGGAGGATGATACGTAGAGACAGTTGGTTACCTTATTGTCTGCATCCATATCTCCTCATTCAGGGCACATTTAAAAACAGATTTTGACCATAGTGGTTCACGTAGAGGTGAGATAAAGACATACAAAATAATTTATACGAACAAAAATTCGGCCTACGACCAGTTCATGAAAGCGTTTTACTCTGTGGTTACCAGTTTCATAAACAATAACACAAGGTAAATCTTTGGTTACTGGAATGTCGACATGTGAGTTTGGGATTAATAGAAAAAAAACTGTGTAGTTAAAACAAGCCTGACTCTTGATACTCAAATACAAGTGAAGAGCTCCACCTGCTGAATCTTGAATGACATTAACAGAAATGGCCTGAGATTCCCAGAGGAAATAAAGTGTTATGAAAGGGAAAGCAACCTTCTCTGAGGTTATAATTTCAGAGATTCACCGCTTCTTCTTCTTTAGATGAGGAAGTACTGGTGGGTGTTGTGCAGTACAGTCCACTGTTGATATGTAATAACCATGAATTCAAATCGTTTGCGTATTATTTTGTAAAATGTGTTTGATAAAATATGTTTATATAGCGTAGAAATTCAATTAAAAGAAATCAGAAATTAAATTTGAAATTAAAAGATCACTCATATCTCAAAATGCCATTGTATTTAGTGTCTTCAGTCCCAGTGACAGTATCAGCTCATGTTAGCTGTCATTTGTATGCTCCTAAAGTATTGAACACATTGTGACAAATGATCTAAATATCACTTTGCCCCAAAGACGTTGCCAGAACAAATCACAGATTACCACCTTGTTTTGTTTGCGTGTCCCTGTGTCCAGGGTTTGCTGGCTCTGGAGGGCGAGCTGACGCCGATCCTGGTGCAGATGGTGAAAAGCGCCAACATGAACGGGCTGCTGGATAACGACAGCGACTCGCTGAGCAGCTGCCAGCACCGCGTCAAGGCCAGGCTCCACGAGATCCTGCAGAAGGACAGGGACTTCACCGACGAGGACTACGACAGGGTGAGTAGCTGAACGTGTTTACCACTGAGCCTTGGTGGTATTTTTTCTGTCCTGTAAAGGCCCAGTGGAAGGAGGAAAACCACACCTAAGTCACTGTAGACCTGTGGGGACCTTCTCTGCAGCCAGTTAATTTGATGGCCGGCCCGAACTCCTGCATCATATGTCATTGTTGCTACTGCGTTTTGGATCAGTGCAATTTGTTTACAGACTTCAGCTTTTACTTTTCTTTTCTTTTTTTTAAGAATCAGTTAAGATTCTACCCAGGAAAGCGCAAGAAACTATATCACCTTCACCAAAAATGAGCAGTATAAACATCATACTTGACCCATGAAACATGAGCCTGATGAATAATTAAAAACTAAATTCTCCTGATCGATATATTACGTTTAAATCCCCATCTGGCTGCAGAGATTCTGCCTACAGTGACTATGCTGTTGAAGCCATTGTCCCTTTAACTTAATAAGTAGAGCTGCTCACAGGCCAATAAGTGCTGTTTTGTGCTTATACTCAGCAGCACACACGTTTGTTTGCATGTTTAAAATTTATACACAACAGCTACTCCTCCCTGACTGTGGCTCTAAATAGTAAATTCTAACGTCTCCACTTAACCTATGAAATTGAAGGGAGCTATTTTGATTGGATTTTTATGTAAGTGCTTTGTCATTTCCCTTTTTTTTTTAAAATTTTTCTGTGTGACAGCTGGCCCCGACCTGTAGCGCCTCTTTGGTTAATTCGATGAAGATGGTCCAGAACCCGGTGGCCACCTGCGACCAAGTCTACGCCCTCATTCAGAGCCTCACCTCCCAGATCCGCAAAAGGATGGAAGACCCAAAGTCAGCTGGTGAGAAGCTTCTTCTGTTAGAGGGGTGCCGGGGTTTTAAGGCTTCAGGTTTTATAGTTTTGACACAACATGTTCTCATTGCACATTAAAATGAAAAACAGTCTGAAACTATTGGACTGATCACCATGATATCTTGGAAAATCATGTCCCCCTCAGGATTAATTTTAATAACTTTGGAGATCCTCTGTGATTATTGTTTCGAAATGTATAACATTTAAACTCAATAACCATTTATACTTTTTTTTTTTTTTTTAAATATCTGCAAAACTAAATCCCTTTTCATTTGCCTCAGCTGTATTTTGTATCAAGGGCTCATTGGTTGCAATTAACACTCTAAACCAAGATGGTGAACATGGTTAACATTGCTCAACATCAGCATGTTAACGTCGTTAATGGCATTTAGCTCAAAGCACCATTGTGTCTGTATAGAGGAGAGACAAGCACGACTGTGACCCAGATAACATACCAATAGTTGCACAATGCTGTGCAGATATTTTTGGTTTTTATATGCCCAGGTTTTAATATATTTACCTTCTCTCAAAATGATGAGTGAAATTTATTTTTGTGTCCATCAAAGCATTGAAAAGAGACGGTTATGTAAACAGCACAGTTTGAGTTCCCTGACTAAGTAACCTGATAGTCTACAGCAGTTGTTACAGGGAGAAAGAATCAGAATCAGTCAACTTTGATTTATCCCCTGCTTGTCCTGAACTGTTCTTCCTCTCTCTCCCATCCTCAGACCTGCAGCTGTACCACAGTGAGACACTGGAACTAATGCTGCAGCGCTGGTCCAAGCTTGAGAGGGACTTCCGCATGAAGAACGGCCGCTACGACATCAGCAAAATACCCGACATTTACGACTGCGTGAAGTACGACGTGATCCACAATGCCACCCTGGGCCTGGAGGACACCCTAGAGCTGTTCAGACTGTCTCGAGCTTTGGCTGACATCGTCATCCCACAGGTGAGAGAGGGGCAGAAAGGAGGGGGGGTTATTCCTCTTTACTCCTGCAAAGAATCATTTTCTTGAACTTTAGATTTTTCGATAGCAGCCCATTATGAGTTTACCAGAGGGAATGTAAAGTTACCATCTTTAAACAGGAACTTACTTTATTTCCGCACAAAGCTCAGCAAAGAAATATTATTTATTGACTTTTATTCTAAGACGGTTTGTTGCAAAGTCCTTCACATTTCAAAGGCAAAAAACAAGACACGCAGGAAGGCTCAATAACCAGTCAGAGTTAAAATTTACAGTTAAGTGTTGATACATTGGAACTGTTCCTCTACACCATAAAGTAAACGTTTTGGCTAATTTATCCTTATTCTGTATTTAATAATAAATATGTATAAAATAGAATATGTTGTTTACTGGAAATTAGAACATCAGATGTTGAGTCCTAGACTCACTTTATGAATAAGGCTTCCTTGAGACCAATGAACTGTTTTCCTATTCTGTGGAACAATAAATTGATGTCAGAGAAGCCATTAGCAGCTGTCATGGAGCATTTTCTATGATTGTTTGGGGGGGGTTGTTTTGTTTTGTTTTGTTTTTGCAGGAATATGGCATAAATAAAGTGGAGAAACTGGATATCGCATACGCATACTGCCTCCCGCTGGTCAGAAAGATTCAGCTTGACCTGCAGAGGACCCATGAGGACGAGTCTGTCAACAAACTACACCCTCTGTAAGTCTGTGATTAAGAGTCCCTGGAGGACATCAGATTCACTACAAAGCCTTCTAGATAGAAAGACGTGATGAAAAGTTAAGGACTAAGTTGTGGAGAATATTTTTAAGCATTTCATACAGTGCTCCTTGCTGTAAAGGCCCTCGAGGGGAAAAACTGACTTGAAGATTTGTGAGTTTGACTTAACTCGAGTGGCTTGTTCCCAGGTACTCCCGTGGGGTGATGTCTCCTGGGCGCCATGTCAGGACACGTTTATATTTCACCAGTGAGAGTCATGTCCACTCCCTGCTCAGCATTTTCCGCTACGGAGGCCTGCTCGACGTAAGTGATCACACATAAGTCACACAGACCTCTGAATGTTTTTCTAAGACGGGGGTAAAAGTTGAAGCTAAGGGTTTTCTTTGTGTGCACTTGTGTGTGCGCTTGTGCATGTGCGTGTGCATGTGCGTGTGTGTGTGTGGGCTTGTGTGTGTGTGCATGCACACACAACAGGAGGAAAAGGACCAGCAGTGGAAGCGTGCCATGGATTACCTCAGTGCCGTCTCTGAGCTCAACTATATGACTCAGATTGTCATCATGCTGTATGAGGACAACAATAAGGTAGTGTTTACTGTTGGTTTATTTAATCTCACATACAGCTGCCTTACCACAAGTTCTACATGACATCATATCCTCCAGGTAGCATCTGCCTGTCTGACCATTTGTCTGTGTGAAGATTCATTTTGTTTTTTAAGTAGAAACCTGTCAAAAAGAGGGGTCCCGATCCTCAACGTGTAAATAAGAGGTTGAACGAACGATTGAATAAAATGAAGCACATAATAGAACGTTCATTCTTGCAAAACAACT